>OY728158.1:353644148-354894148 GCA_963277665.1 Viscum album | reverse complement strand
TGTGATTTTTTAGATGATATTTCAAATATACTAGAAATTTTCTCAGAAATAGTGGAATGTGTAGACCCTGTATCGAAAAAACATAAGGAAAATCTGACAAAACAAACAAGCTACCAGATAAAACATCATTGTATGGCCCAAAGTCTACTCAAATTTTCACAAATGAAATCACTACACCATTCTGCTTATAGTTTCGATTCTTTCCATCATTTCGATCACCCTTTGGGTAGGTATTTTTATATTGAACCATTTATCCACATTTAAAACACATATCAATTTTTTTTATCGGGATTAGTCTTCAGATCATTTTCGTTACAATATTAGGACATATTTCCAAACTTACCACATAAAAAACACTACCCATTTTGGTTAAGGAATTCCCCAAGGTTATTTTTTCCATACTTTTCACAAACAAGAAACCATAATGTTTTACAATAATATATATTTCATTGATTATTAATCTTATCTTTCCATGTAGACCTTTTATTATCCTTGTTTTAAAAGGGCATGTGACCATTAAGAAACTCCATATCTACCCTCTAAGCACATCAAACTAGTTTTTTCATAATTTTTTAATTCATAGGAGACCAATTCCCTTCAATACATTGGATTTAATCTTGATTAAATTCCATTGATTTTTATATCCTGATCCAGAATAAAATTTGGAGCATTCCTCATGAGTCTGGTGACATTTTCTTCATACACAACCACTAAATAAATATTTTTTCATCGATTAATGGAATTTCCTCTCTATAATAAGTCACACCACCTTATGATTATATTTTTTAAGGAAAATACTTTAAAATTCATCCCACTCTAAGGAATAAATATCCTCTATATCTCCGATATTTTTTTCCATTAACCCCCACTAATCAGCATCAACTTCAAAACGATAAATGTAAAGACTTACCTTTTGATTATATGAATATACCATTACATCAAATATCTCTTAAAGGGGGTTAATCGATCTTTTAACTGCAACTGGGTCATAATATTTATTGAAAGATAGAGGGGTTTTTTCTCATAAAATGTTCCACTATCTTCATGTTCTGTTGTGGAACCAATGGTTGTTCTCTTGTATGGATGTCACGACAATTAATTTTCTAACGTAGATGATCCATTACTATCACAAAGTACTTGATTCCAATCCCTCCCATTTTGGGCTAAAAATTTGGAAGGATATCATTCTATTGGTTCTTCTCCTCTCCATCTTTCTTATTTCATATCTGGAAACCCATTCTGAACAAACTTATCTTATTTGAATCAACATGTTAATATTTAAATGATATATCATTTAAAAAAAACATAGTGTAAAAAATAATTTATGGTATTCCATTAACATCATCCTAACCCATAATGTTATCCTAACCATTCTCCAATACGAACATTAAGGCCCCGACCTTATTATGTTACATAATATTAAATTTTAGTCAATAACTCATTTCCTAATATTGAGGATAATTTCATGTTTATTGTTTTAGATAATTGTTATATAAAACATACATAACATTACACATTCATATAGAGACCATACCACAAAAATAGTATCCATTTATTCCTAAATATAAGTCTTTTAAATAAAATATGGTTTCTTAGACAAATATTTTTAACATTTAATATGGCTTCCTTTTTTCTCTTACACTTCCTTATACCCTGTGAAAATCATATAACAACTTTCATGATCACAAAAATCTCACTATGGTATATAAAAAAAAACATTAGTCCATGAATACATGTATCTTATGAAATCATTTTCCAAAAAGACATACTTGTTACCTATATAAACATAATTTTTGAAACTTGATATTTCCATGATATTTCCAAAAAACATACAGAGCATATATAAAACAATAAAGGTATCTTTTGTAATTACTTACATAATCATGTATGCCTTTTGACTACCTTATAATTTGTAACCTTCCCAGATACCTTACAATTTATGTAACCACCACAGTTACACTTGGAGTGACCATAATAAATAATAAAAAATACACATAACCAATGAATTTTAGTTAGATATAGGTCCCACAATTAATAATATACAATTTTAAAGAACCATAACACAACCATACATGATGAATAATTTTATATAAACATTCACATTGAATTTTGTAAAACTAAAAGTCTGAAAGAAGATTTTATAAGAAAAGTAACTTACAAATAACATATAATTGACATAAGAATCAATTAAATGAAAGGAATATATGTATAGAATATAAATAAACATAATAAAACATAATATACACAAAAATACATCATAAAATGGGTCTTAAAATGACACAATTAAAGAAGTAAAAGATTAACCCAAATAATGTAAATTGAGTTAAGAATTCGCTTACCTCAGGTTTTTATTACATCAAAATGGTTCAAAACTTCTATATAATAGTTAAAAAAAGTTATTAATATTTTAATGAAACATATTCATGTTTATAACACCTTATATAAATATTTTGTAACATCATTTCACCCTTTAATTATTATTATTTTGTTACTTCCATTGTTTTGGGTGCCTTTTTTACATGATTTCCCTGGATGATTTGTATTTGATTTTCTTGTCGTATGGAAATAAAATTACCGAAGTAGAACAAAATGTTATTCATATGTTTCCAGGATATATAATAATACCATAAATATTTTTTTCATATATAATGATGGATCATTAGATATAACATTAATGATGATTGTTTAGATCAGTTTTTGCGGTTCTTCGATAACCATGAACTTGTTTCATTATATAATTTAGTGTCATGGATAAAAATTTATTCCAGAACATAAAATATGTTAAATAATAAACATAAAATTCTGTTTCAACCCTTAAATGTTTTTTATGATCAGATTTGAAGGATGTAATGTAAATTTAAAACACATTGTCAATGATTTTGTTAAATCGGCACATCGCGGATGATGTTTTTATTTTTTTAATAAGTGGGATAAAATAGGAAAAAAGATATTGAGACTTTTACATGAACATATATATTATTTGGTTGATTTAATACCTCTTGGATAATGATTGGGGAAGATTGTATAAGAATATTATGTAATTGAATGGAAAACACATGAAAAAGGTAGAGGATTCTTACCTCCTGATCTCTTCTCCTATAGATCTCCCTTAAGGCCTTTTTATTTGGAATTCTGGTGAGATAAAAAGTACATGGACATTGGGAAGAGCCTTTAAGAGGTGATTTTGAATAACTTGGACAATAATCAATTCTTGAAAGGTGTGTGAGAAAGAGCGGAATGAGGGTGGTATTTATAGTGGAGGCGATGAAAGATTTTGCATTATTTTAACCATTACTATAATTTTTTTGCCAAGTATATGAATAGTCTAACTTAATGTGACCCAAAATATTAAAATTTTCATGTGATTTCGAACATTGTGGGCTTAAATCCTCTATTCATCACATGTGATAGAACTAGTTATGTATTTAGCATTTAACATATTTTACTATTCATAAAAAATTCATGAATTTCAGAAAAAATCCATAAATTCACCCTAATTTTTTTTAAGTGTATAATTTAAAAAATAAATCTATTATTGAAAATAATTTTCTGACTATTATTAATTTGTTTTTTAAATAAAATCACAATTTATTCAAAAATATAAATTTTAAATCTATAACTCATTTTCAACACCCTGAAAAATTTATCAACATATCATTATCTTATAAACATAATAAAATAAAATAATAATATGATTTAGTATTCATATGGGTCATATTATTATTTATAAGGGTATGTTACTATTCACCAAAAAACATGTTGGTTCTACCAGACTCTAAATAATTTACATATCACAACCGTAGATGACCGTTTTTTGAAGTTCTAATCATAGAAGCTCAATAATTATTTTTAAAGGCTAGTTATAACTATCTAAATAAAAAAAGTTCATGAATTTCAATTTATTTTTTTTAAAAAAATGGGGGTGTTACAGTGGCCCTTTATCAATGTTTTATTTTAGTGATAATAATTGAGATATTTAGCAGTGATTTATTTTAGAATTGATAAAGGGTTTCTTTTTCAATTCTTTTCTATCACAAATAAATTTGAACATTATCACTGTTTTTTGTATCACTAACAAAGTTCATGAAACTTCTCCAAATATGCAATAGCCTTACATCATCCCTATAACAATAAACCCAATAAGAAACTAAATAGAAATAAGTAAAAATATACTAAAAAGATGATTAAAATAAAAATATAACATTTCACTATAATTTCAATTCAAAGCCTATATTCAAAATATTTTTAGTGATGTGTATTATATAAATAAAAATAATAACCAATATAAAAAATAGTAACTCTTATAGATGGATTTCCCAAAAGATAAAAATCTTTACAGATGATTTCCTCTTGAAGAAAATCAATTCTTATTTTATTAACAGTAAAGAGAATAAAATTAAAATTTATTTTAATGGTTTATAATCCCAAAATGATAGATTATAAAATTAATTACTATATATATTAACTATATTATCAGTTATTCATGTGTCGTGTTGTTGTGTAGTAAATTATTACACATCACAAGTGATGTATGGATCATTTTACTAATGTTTGATAACTATACAATCTTGTTTTCATGGATTTGGATATGTTATACTTGTATCAAAATATAATAAATCATTTGCATTGAAAACATGAAATTTGAGTCATAAAAACCACATAATGTCACGAACCAAATCGGGTCAAACCTGAACGAATCAACCAGGTTAGTTTGTGACATGGCCCAATGGGCGTTCCCGATCTCCACAAGCTGGTAACTAGTGTTAGACATCAAAATTTCACTATTGGGAATGATTTGGCCCATGAAAAAAAATAAACAGATAAAAAACTAACGACAAAAATAAATCTAGCCTTAGAAACAAAATAAAACCAAACATACCTTTTTATGACCTTCTAGGTCACCACCCACTCAGACTGATGCCTGCTTCAACACTGATCATCTAAACCCGGAACCTGAACAAGAATTGAACATGTAACTAAAAGAATACAATAGGCATGAGAACTGAGATGCTGGGTCAGGATACCAAATATAATTATGAAGTCCAAGTATTCCCTTTCACCAAATAGTCTGATGAAACAAGTATGAAATAAAAATATAAAAGTAGTGTTTTCAAATTTTAAAATAAGAAACATTTTTTCCCCATTTAAAAACCCAACACACGCTACATACCATTTTCAAAATAATTTTTCAATTTATAAAGAAAATAAAAAACTGAATGTACCAAAGTTGGGCCATAGTATAACAAGAAAAAAGTGAAAACATAAAATTAAATTCTGCTAAAAAAAGTAAAAAATATATGTAAATAATCCTATGACCATGGGTGATCCTAAACATCTCTAGAAGACCCCTAGATCTACTCAGTTGTGAAACCACCTGTCAGTGTATGGTGAAGATCCTAAGTCTGTAACTTACCGACCGCCCAATAATTGACCAATCTAGTTGAAAAGCCCACCAATCATAACAACAAATCCAAAGGGTACCAACCCGTCTAATCGGGGTTGGTCAGAAACCATCAGTCGATCATCTAAATGATCCCCAGTAACCCATGGTGGTCATAATGATAAGGTGTATATAAGAGGCCTTCACACGTGTGACTCTGCTCACTGCACTTGCCTACCAAAAACACGTACACTCTATATGATAACCCATGAAGGGAAATCCATCAATATAGGTTCCCACATACATACATACATACATACATTTCGTATCACATTAAGGTGAAAATCAGGACTTTATAACATATGAACATTTAAATCATTTCCTAAGAAAACAATCATGTAAAAAGCTTTCATTGTTTTTAAGTACAATAATTTATAATACTTCTTAAAAATATTATCATTTGTGTTCGAGGTACAAAACGGGTCACCACATTTCTTAAACAATTAAATTACTTCTTCGAAAACAAAAGGGTTTCCAGATAGACCATTATATTTACATAGACAAAAAATTACCTAATATATCACACAAAACAACCTTTTAATTTCCAATTTTAAATGGTCATATGCTCAAACACTTCATTTCAAACCATTTCAAAAACCAAAGAAAGAACCCAAAACCATTTAGAAAGAAAAAATAATTTTAAAAAATTACCACCCCCTTTTAAAAAATACCCAAACACTCACCGAAACACTTTTCACCCTTGATTCTAAATTCAAACATCCTTTAAAAAATCATTTATTCATTTAGTAAATAACTTAAAAAGGATCAATCAATGTCTGGCATCGAAATTTCAACAACTTCACAAGAAAATTCCATTTTATAATTCATTTCATGACCAAATTATTTGAAAACTACTCTCGTACATTTCAAAACATAATCCACACCACGCACAAAAACAAATTAAATTTTTCACAATTAAGGTAACTATTTATATAATTAAACAAACCATTACATAAAAACATTTTTCAAAATTTTTAAGGATTAATGCATGAATTATAACTCTAAAATGAACTGAACATTTTTTGACTAAATCCACATCGATGCCACAACAAAACACAATTTTCACTCATTGCACATTTGAATAAATTAATTTCATAGTTCAAAAAACACTATCAAGTAATACACTATGATTTTTCATTAAATATCACACTTCATATCACATGACGTGTTACAAAATTAAGTCCAACACAGATTAAGATTTCTTGAAAAGTGAGTTTGCACCAAGAAACATAATTACAGAACACACTAACATATATAAACATGTAGAATAGTTCATCAAATAACATTATTATATAAAGAATCACCGACACATAATAAATGACACATTCAAAAACCATTTTTCAAAATTTGAACCAACATGAACGACTCCAATAATTTAGCAATGCCATTAATTGACATGAAGATTATATTTAAAAAATTATATAAAGCACACAAGTGTCATGGGTTGTGTAGGAAAGAAAGAATTTGAAAATTTCCTACCTCAAACAATTGACTACGAAACAAAACTTCAACATATGGGAGAAAGAAACGTCACGGACCAAAGGCACAACCAAAAAGATGAGAAAAAATTCATGATTTATACCCTGACCATTACGGTAAGGCCAAAGATGAAGGAAAACCCCCAAAATTGAAGATGAAACTTACTAAAGGGAGGGTTTTTTGGTGCAGCGAGGTCGGAACAAGGAGGATTCGAACTTGGAAGAGCATGGAAGGCCAGAGAAGACCTGGCCAGAGGGCAAGGAGAGGTGTTGAGTGTAGCATTCCGGGGGGAAACGGGGTGAGGTGGCTGACCGGAGGTGCGTCGGGGCGAGACGGCTAGATGGAGGCATGACGCGGGCAGGGCAGCTGGCCGGAACTACTGCGTGTGAAGGGTGGATGGTCTAAGGTGACTTGGTCTGGGAGGATGTAGCTGGGGATCCTATTGTATAAATAGGGAAACCGGGGGGCTGGTTCATGAATGGGATGTTTTGGGGAAGTAGGGTAGGGTTATATTTTTATTATTATTTTATTTATATAATAAAAATACTAATAATAATATAACTAAAAATAACAATAATTAGAATAATAATAATATCATTAATACAATAATAATAATTTTAATGGAAATAATAATAAAAATTAATAACAATAGAAACAATAAAACCTTAGTAATATTAATATTAATAATTAAATATTAACATTATTATTAATAAAAATTAAACATTTAAACCGTTTTATTTACATAAAAATTTATTTATTTTAATTGTTATACATTTACGAGGGTACTCAGGCTAATGATGTGGCTACCACCCACTGTGTGGTGACTGCTCACGGGTCCAATACCCACTAAAAATATATAAGCGATAAAAATTTTAAGCAGGGGCTTAGCCTGGACATTGGCGCGAGAACCCGAGGCCATGAAATACTAAAATAAAAATAAATTTTAAAAGTCAGGTGTGACAATTATCCCCACCACAGGAACTTTATTCCCCCAAAAAGGCACCCAGTAAAATGATAGAGAAAACCTAAATCCACGTCCGGTTGAAACAGAAAGAAACGACAACACAAGAGAATGGGAGGACATGAGAGGGTTCTACCCATCACCAGAACTCAACTAGCATGAAAAATTTAACACCCAAACATACCACCCATAGAGGGGGTGGGGTGACACAAAAACAACCAACCATATCATTGTAACCTCTATATCATGAGTGAACAATGCCAATGCTAAAACTCAGAACTCTCGACCCAAACTAAAACTCCCAACATTAGAGAAAAACCTCCAAACAGAATAAAATCTCATCAGTCAACCTGAGAATTACTACAAGACATGGATCCTTTGTAGGAACTTAATTCTCCAAACGAAAGCCTCTAAACAAAGATTAACCCATACGGGTGCCAATCTCACTTAAAAAAACAAATGATTCAGAAAACGACATTCACACAACTAGGACTGCTTGGATTAAAATATGATGAGTCCATCATAACTTCACGACAAAACAATGAACTTAACATAATGTCAAAATTTTAATAGTATAAAAACGAAAATGAAAAGATTTCAAATGATCCACTGCCAACACAGAAAACAATATCCATATCAAGGCTTCACACATCCCACAGCTCCTGACAGTGCGCGATCTTCACCCCAAGACCTATGGCTGGGGATCTGAAGGATGAAGTGTCTTCTGCCTCATAGACTGGTGTTGGAATTTCTCTGGTCACAATCTATTCTCCTGGTGACTCTTCTTATAGTAGTTCTCTATGGGACCCGGACACCCGCAACGATGACACATCTTTATAGGGATGTGACATGACAGATTCACGTGCCCGAACCGTCCACATTGGTGGCACACCGCTGAACTATCTGACGAACTAGAATCTAGAACCACTACAAAGGACTCTTTAGAGACCGATTTTTCTGGCACACCCTACTTGAAATATGGGAAACCTTTTCAAGAATCTGAATACACTAGATTTCCAACCATCTGTGATTTGAAGACCAACAAGTCTAAAAACACATCATCCACTAACCTCTAAAAATGATATCCCCTAGAAGGTAGGACCCTCTCCTTAATCTATGGATGAAGAGCCTCGAGGAATAGATAATTCTTCATCAAATACTATGATTCTACCTCAAGATAAATGGACACAAGCTCCTTGAAATGGACATAATATGCCTTCCTAGTTTATTGGTCTTGTTGAATATGCATGGTCTATTCCCTTTTCGTTGTCTTCACCTCTTAAGGTATAAACCATAGAACGAATATGGATTTAAAGACATCCCACATCATCCCATCATGTAGTGATGTTGGGGAGAATAAATCTCATTTCTCAAGAGCTGGACCTTCAATGAGACCAAAAATAGCACACAATCTTACAACTTCAAGAGTTCTTAATACCCTGAAGATGCATTCAACCTATTCAAGACACTCTTCTACTTCTAACGAACCCCAGTCACTATGAATGATAGGAAATGTACGAAAAGGGCCAAAAATTGGGAATGAATTGTTAGAAACCATGGGAACCTTTCTGGGAGAAATTTTTGGAACAACATATAAAACACAAAACCAAAACAAATATCAAGTTGAAGAATTATCATTGAAATCACATTCATTCAAAAACGGCCAGTTCTGAAACCAATCAAACACAAACACAACACAAAATATCCTTTTAAAAATCTTCTTTTCATTTTAAACTTCAAAAATGACTTCTTTAAAAGGCATTGGTCAAATATGAAACCCATATTTCAAATAAAATTTAATTTCAAATAATCATTTCCCCTATTAAAATAACTTCAAAAAACAAGTTCAAGCCATTAATTATAAGTACACACCAATGTAATCCCATTAAACATTGCACATATCTCCATCCGCTTTCATCCATACGCACCAAAACACCCTTGTCATGCATTTCCTCACATGTGCAACTGTTCATAAAGAGTACCTTATGTTTCACCCAAACCCTATCTCTAGCAGTTCCAGTGAAAAAAAAATATTTCTTGACCAATAAAATATCATTTTAGAAAATCCATTTTGTGAATTTAAAGCCATTTAATAGAAATAATTCCCATTTAAAATGCCCTTTTTCATTTTAAAAACTTCACTCACATCCACCATAACCATGATTACACTTAACTAGCATCAGAATACTAGAGTGAGTGATTAGTAGTCATTCTTAACCAGACGACATGGTAGTGGGCCATGATCCAACTAATAATGAACAACTTATAGGAACTTAACCCATGTACTCATACACCAAATGGGTCACAACTCTATGTAAAATCATGATGTAACAATTTCTTGCCTCCATTATCATCCCTCAATCTAAAACAAATCAGAACGAGACAAGGAAAAAATTCCTAGACTAACTTTGGCGACTCGATATTCAAAACCAGTGAGGGTTCATGACGTCCTTCTCGTACCAACCTCTCATGTCCTGACAGTCTTAATATTCATCTACCGAACACACATAATAAAAAGGGCCTCCATTGATACCATTTTGTCACAAACCAACCTGGTTCGACCCTGAATCGGTCAACTGGGATGGTCCACAACCTCGGTTGGAGGGCTTTCCGTATCCCCACGGGCTGGAAACCAGTATCGACCATCAAAAATTAATCGTTGGGAATGATTTTTCCCATTAACTAAATAAACATATAAACAAAACTGACAATAAAAATAAATACTAGAATCACAAAGAAAATAAAACCAAACATACCTCATTTTGACCTACTAGGTCACCACCCACTCAAACAAAAACCTTCCCCAAAACAGAGCTGTTGAACCACAAACTAGAACAAGAACTAAACCTGTAACTGAATGAATATCATAGTCATGATCACCAAGATGGTTAGTAGGGATGACAATTATAACATCGAAGTCCAAGTACTCCCTTTCCAAAATAGTACAATGACAGAAGTTTGAAATACAAATATAAAATTAGGGGTTTCACATTTTAAATTATGAAACACGTTTTCCCATTTAAAAACCCAACAGACGCTACATACCATTTCCAAAATCATATTTTATTTTATAAAAACAAATTAAAAAAGAATTTACCAATGATGGGATAGAGTAAAACAAGTAAAAAGGGCCAAATGAAAATAATCTAGTGCAACAGAAGGTAAAAAATAAATGTAAATATTCTAGTAACCATGGGTGATTCTAAACATCCCTTGACTACCCCTACACATACTCAGTTTCGGAACAAACTGCTGGAATTTGGTAAAGCTATTAAGCCTATAACCATCTAGCTGCCTTATAACTGACCAATACAATAGAAAATCTGTTATGGCCTAACAAAAAATCTGGGGTACCAACCTTCCAAATCGGGGTTAGTCAGAAACCGTCACTCGATCATCTAAAAGATTCCCAAGAACCCATAGTGGTCATAATAATACTCTGTAACTAGGAGGCCCTCGCATGCATGAATCATCTCACAGCAGTTGCCTGACCCAAACATGGACACACTATATGATAACCCATGACGGTAAATCCCCCTATAGAGCTTCCCAAAATCATACAGACAGACACACACACACACACAAACACACAAACAAACACACACACACATATGTAGATATATCTTGTCACATAAAGGCTTTAACTAGGCCTTTACAATATATGAACATTTAAAACATTTCCCAAGACAACAAACATTTAATGTGGGTGCACAGTTTTTAAAAACAATATTTTATAAAAGTGCATAAAAATATCGTCATTTGAGTTAGAGGTACCAAATGGGTCTCCACATTACTCAAATAATTAAATCACTTCTTTGAAAACACAACTGCTTCCAAACAAAACATTAGCTTTACATAGCAAAAAAATTACCCAAAATATCACACAAAAACCACTTTTTCATTTCCAAAGTGAAACTGTCATATGCTCAAAAACATCATTTCAACCAATTTCAAAAACCACACAAAGAACCCAAATCCATTTAGAAAGGAAGAATAATTTCCACAAAATTGACACCCCCTTTAAAAAAAACCCAAACACACACGGATACACATTTCACCCATGATTACACATTCAAACATCCTTTAACAAATCTTTTATTCAATTAGTAAAACATCTAAAAGGGTCAAACAATGTCTTTCATCACAATTTCACCATCTTAACTTGCGAATTAAATTTTATAATTCACTGCATTACCAAACACTTATTAAAATACTATCAAACCTTTCAAAACATAATCCACACCAAGAAGACAAACTAATTAATTTTTTCACAAATAATGAAACCATTTTCGTAATTAAATAAACCATTATATAAAGAAAATTATTCAACGGTTTTAAGATTAAATGCATGGCTTACAATCCTAAAACATAATCAACCCTTTTTTTGACTAAATTCATGTTGACGCCACTCCAAAAAGAAGTTTGAACTCGTTACACAATTGAATACATAATTTGAACAGTTCATAAAACAATAGAAATTGATTCAGTATTATTTTTCATCAAAGATCGAACATCATATCACATAATGTGTTTCAAAAATATGTTCAGTATAGATTAAACTTCCATGAAAAGTGAGTTCACAACAGGAAACATAATTGCATAACACACTAAACAAGTTAAACAAGTAGAATAGTTAATTATGTAACATTATTATATACATAATCACCTGCACATAATAAAAGACACATTTCAAAACTAATTTTCTTAATTTTAACCAACAAAAAACACTATAATAATTTAGCAATGCCACTTATTGAGATGCAGATTATATTTTAAAAATTATCTAAAACACACCAGTGTCATCAGTTGTGCGTGAAATAAGAAATTTGGAAATTTCCTACCTCAAACAAGTGAAGACACAATGGAACATCAACGGATGGGAGAGCGAAACATCGCAATCCAAACACACACCACAAATGATGAGAAAAATATAGGAATTATACTCCGACCATTAGGGTTAGGCCATGTGTAAAAATGTGAGATTTTATAAGATATATTCATTTTTATTTCGTTCATATCTTCTGTTGTACAATACACCAAGATTATCTTGCGCTATACGCAACACCATATTAGTTTGCAGTATACGCAACACTATTCTTGGATCGTGTTACACACAATTTCATGTTTGTTTGATAGTAGTTATTCTACGAAACATTGAGAATATATATATATATATATATATTCAATGTATTTTTTTATAAGTAACAACAAAGGAATTGTGCACTACACACACCCCTAACTTGGCTTGCATTACACGCAATCGCGACCTTCCTCGATAGAGTGTGTTGTACGCAATACCGAGTATTACTAAACAACGTTATATTATTATAATATTATTATGAACTAGCTATTATGAATAGTATTAACTAAATTTTGAATTTTATAACATTATTATTCATCTTACACATTTTCTAGAACATGGTACAAGAACAAAATAAATGTTTCGGGTAAAATAAGTATTTGTCAAAAGTTAAAGTTGTGCCGCCTTTTGATGGCGCACCCACTTTAAATATAGTTTCTGACATGTTTATAATTTAAATTTTACAAAATAAAATTATTCATTGGAATCAGGATATAAAATTCATCTTGGATGAAAATTTCATATTATTTTGATAACTTTCATATTTTAATGAATAGTAAAAACACGCTATATTTTAATTAAAAACAACTACTTTCATCATAATAACCGATGTGGTTAAATTATAATATTGAATGGTTATAAAGTATAAATAGAATATATTTTTACCATTTAATATAATGTATGTCATTAGCATTGATTTTACATTGAATTCATAGGTTAAATCAATTCAATCTTTTGCAATGTTTTAAACAAAAACCCGTTTTCATTCGACAACATGATTAATTTTAAATATAATTTCAGCAACTTCTATGTATTGAATTTCAAAAAATGGATTCCATATTTGGAATTAGTGGGTCCAAATTATGTTAATAGGCTACTTTTTATTTTTGGGAATTATTAATAGTAACTATGGTAAATTTTATTTACCATAGTTAAAGATAAATCGGGTAATTAAGGGTAAATATAATATTATAAAATTACCCTAACACATGCCAAAATTATATTTGATGGCTAAAAGTAGACCCATATCACCTAATGGTCGGATTAGATTCATTTTATGGACTTTTGACCATGAAAATAATTTAATTATTATTAAAACCAAAGAAAGTGACAACATGTCACTCTCTTAAATCTTATAAGTATAATAATTTTAAATTAGTGATAAACATCATAAAACGTCAAACATGAATTGTCTCCAGAAATCTAATAAAATTATATACATCATTATAATTTATTTATAATTTTTAGGCCTCAGATAATTGTCATAATGGTGATACATTAATGATTGAGAAATTATTTATTAAGTGAAAAATCAGTAATGTAGTTTTTATTGAAATAATAATACCCATTAAAAGGACAAAAAACCTGACCAAAACATATTGTTAGTGTATATATATACCATAAGCATCCAATTACCAAATATATTACCGTTTTGAGTCTTATAAAAGTGATTATGACACTTATATTATTTTATTTTAAATGATGCAAAAGTTGTCACCTTCATAATTTAATAAATATAACAATTTAAATATTGTGATTTTAAGATGATAAATTCTAGTAAATGTATTATTGTAAAAGTTAATAGATTTATCTTAATTATAGTATTTTAATTTTAATTTCTATGAAACAAATAAGTATTTTAATTAATTATATAAAAATGTTGTAGTAATTATTTAATTAAGAGATAAAAAAATAAATGGTTTTAAATATAATAAAATAAATATTATATTAACTATTTAATGTTCCAAACTAATTTTATAGATACATAGGACATTTTATGAATATATTAAAGATTTTAGTTCGAACATATCTTCTGTATATATTTTATTAAAATTCAAATAAATGAATAATGTCAAAATTGACACTATTGTTATTTTATAAAAATAACATTTTATAAAATTGTATAAAAATCCCAAAATATATTGAAAATTATAAATTTATATTTATATTTTATAACATGTTATAATGTATCCAATTATGGAAAATTCACAACAAATAAGTAATTATTTGTTATAATTTAAAATATAGAATATTATTACCACAAAAAAATTAAATTGATTAAGGATAAATCGAGTTGATAATGTTTAAAATAAATTCCTAACATGTCTCAATTTTATTTTTTTATGATATTACAACACTATAGAATCTAATATTTGGATATGAGTCATTTTGTAATTTTTTAAGTGGGGTTGGGATTTAATATAAACTAATATTTCTTATATTTCTAAAGGTACCCCTCTCCTCCCTTATAAAAGGGAACCTCCTACCTCTCTTCCTCACATCACTTTTATCCTTCATGATCGGCCAAACCCTGCAAAATTCTATTCTACACTTCCCTAGAAACATCCTAGAAGTCCTGGTATTCTTAAAAGACCATGTTTAGTGCCCTAAGAGGATGTCTCAAAGAGGTGCTTCAAAGAAGAGGTAATATCTGTTACCAATTCTTTCAATTTTCTTTCTTCTTCAACTTCTTCTTATTTAGTTGTTTCATTATGAAGTAATAACATCAGTATCCCTCATATACTTATATGTTATTATAAATATGAAACAACCCAATTTCACCTTCTATCCATCCTACAGAAAACAAAATCATTGTGCGTGCGTACGTAAGGAATACCATCTCCACGTCGTGGTGTAATCTGTTATTCCACCAACACCTTACATGGATGGGTATAATGGTGTATATAATAACTATATATGGTTATTATAACATCATACTGATTATGATATATTATACCTTCCACTCCAATTCTATAATTATGGGAACGATATCATCGCTCATGCGTACGTACAGACTACTGTCTCCGCGACGCGATGAGATTCATTCTCCATGATTAACCATACATGAATGATCATAATATTTATATAATGAATAATAATGAAATATATGAAATAACAATGCTACTGGATTTATTTATTTATATATATATATATATATATATATTTTTGTAATCTATTTAGTTTCATTCAATTAAATATGGAAACGAAAACAACGTTCATGCGTACGTACAGCCTACCGTCTCCATGAACGGTGTATTTCATTCTTTTTATTGATCTATAATATATATGTATATGTTGAATATATATTATATATAAATCATGTTTTACATTATGAAATTATGTAAATCAGGATATAAGTAATAATATCATTAAACAAAAAGTCTAAACACATATGATAAATGAAATGATTTTACCCAAAACACTTTTTTAACATGGAATTTACAAAAGAATGGGTAATATAAAGTCATAAGTGAAACATATATGATCTCATAACAATGAATATGATTGTGTAATAAGTCAATTATGTTATTTAAATAATTATACAGGAGGTTCGGATCCATACGAAGCATATCAGACCTATGGTAAGGGATAATTTTGCAAATCTCATTTTTATCTGAGATTGCTTATTTGTAAGTATTTACTGGGGTTATTTCTATCATCCATGTCCATGTTTTATAAAAGTGTTTTCATGTATGTTTAGAGTCCTTTTTACCCATTTTTTACATTTACTACATGGTATGTATGGAATTGTTCTTTTGCGAGGTACTTTTTGACTTTTTCGGCAAAAGTACGAGAAGAATGTTTTTTTAACTTGTACGGCACGAAAGGATTTATACGGTTTTATATAGCCTTATTTTCACGAAGCTTCCTCCAAATGATTTCATGACTATTTTCAACAAAATATTTTTCTTTTAAAATTGCATGATGTTTTGTGAAAAGAAATTGATTTTGAACAAGAAAGGATATTTTCCTCAAGAATTCATTTCAAGTGTTTTATCAAAACCATTTTCCATCTAAGATGACATTATTTAATATGTGTATGTTTCAAGTATAAAGTCTCTATGATTTACATGGTTTCACATTCCTTATTATGAAATGATATCCATTTCTTTTATATGGATTATGTGATGATGGGATGATGTTTATGAAACCCATTTTATTCGTTTTGTTATTATGAATGATGTATGTTTATTTTGTGGCACAAGTAAGAATGATTTTATTATGAGATGGGTGGGAGCTATATCTCCCTCCAATGCATTGGGTAATGATTTATATCTCATGAGATATACATGGCTCGAATGGTAAGTTAATCCGGTTCAGGGTTATAGGACTGAAACGAGGAGTGAACTCGATTTAGAAAGGGCCTTTGTCCACTAAGATGGTCTTGGAAGCAATGCCTTGGCTACAATGGAAATCATGACCTATGCTGAATGGTTTCCACATTTACATGTTTTACTCCCATGCTATTTTATTAGGCTTAATGTTTCTTTATGATCTATTGTTAGGTACTTCCATGTTTTATGTCATTACTCAAGCATTTGATGTTTAAACATTATGTTCATGTCTTTAAGGTCAAATGTATATGATTTGTTTTATTTTATCCATGCTTACCCTTACCGAGCATTTGAGCTCACCCTTTATATGTTTTATTTTCCCCAGGATATAAAGAATGGTTTTAGGTAAGGAAACAAAAAGGGGAAGATTGTTATAGGAGTTGTTGATGATATTTCAACATGAGTAGAAGTTTATATTCCAAGTTTCCAATGACACTAAACTATTACGATCCTTGTGGGTCTGTTTTTTATGTATTAGAAATTCCTCAAAAGTAATGTAATTTCCATGTACGTCAAGATTTGGGTCTCTAAAGTTGGTATCAGAGGAATGGTTTAGTCAACCTTTGGAAACTAGGATGCGAAAATGTTAGTGAGATCCATAGAGATATTTCTAAGGTATGTCTAGGGATGTCCCTAAGGATAAGAATACGTATATGATATAGTTCTAGAACAATTGTAACGATCTTAGAATTTAACCTAAGATGTTATATATTGAGGGTACTACCCCTTTACTATGTTGTTTTCCTAGCATGATTATTTTCCTCTCACACAATTCTATTTGGGTTTTAGACGATGGATGGAACCCAAAGGAACCGTGTTGATCAATATAATGGACGATGCAATGATTGTCCTCCTGAACAAACCAACGTTATGGGAGATGGAGTGAAAAATCTTATTGCTATACTTACACAAGCTATGAATCATTCTGGACTTCCAAATGAGCAGAGGAGGGAACAATATTCTATTGAGTCCTTCTTGAGGCAACGTCCAACTTCTTTCAATGGGTATTCTGATCCACTTGTTGCTGAACAATGGATCAGTACCATTGAAAAGATATTTTCCATACTTCGCTGTTTGGAACATGATAAAGTCGTTCTAGCTTTTTACCATTTAGAAGGTGAAGCAGACCAATGGTGGACTCTAATTAAGAATACAAGCCCCCGAGATGAAATTGACTCCATGGAATGGGACGGGTTCAAGAACTTATTTTTCAATAAGTACTTCCCTCGTATTCTTAGAACAAAGATGGAGAAAGAGTTTCTTGAGCTTAAGCAGAAGGATGATGAATCTGTTGGTATATACGAAGCAAATTTTACAAGACTTGCAAGGTATGCATCTGGCTTTATCATCCAACCTGAAAGTAAAGTTGATCGATTTTTCAGTGGCTTAAAACCAAGTCTTTGAAGGGCATTGTCTATAAGAGACTTCAGTAGCTATAATGAAATTGTGTGTTGTGCTATCAAGGTAGAACTGGAAGTTGGGGTAACCTATGCATCTCATGGTTTTGAAAATAAAAAAAAGATGGAGGTCAAGGAGAAAACTCAAAACAATGGTGAAAAGAAGATGAATTATTATTTATGCTCAATGTGTGGAATGAAGCATGGTGGAGATTGCCTAAAAGGTACTAGAAAATGTTTTAAGTGTGGAAAAGAAGGTCATCAAGCAGTTGAGTGACGAAGTAATGGAAAAAGGGTTTCTAATGATTTGAATAAAGAAAAGACTCCAGAGAGCGCACCACCAACAATTCAATGCTTCCAGTGTCAGGAAATGGGGCATTATGCTAATAAATGCCCTAATCCACGGGTTAATGATGATCAACATGAGAAACCTTTTAAGGAAGAGGATAAAGGGAAGTCCCATGCGATCACTATTTTTGATGTTGAGTATGAAAATGAAGTTGTGTAATGATTAAGTGTTTATTTAATGGGATTCCAAAATAATGTTTTATATAGTATCGTGGAATAATGGAATATTTATTTATTGGTCTATTGTGGTTTTCAATAATTTTATGGTACCGGTAAGCATGGAAAGTGATTGAGATATCTCTAGAAAGAAGATGATATGCGCATAATTAAGGGATAAGGAGAAAATGAAATGTTTGATAGTATTAATGAGCTCATGACTGATATAAGGAAATTGTTATATCATGGTTTGAGTATATAGAATTTTGGGGTTTTGGTCTGTGGAAAGAGTTTACTTTCGACAGCACTCATGTTTTCACTAAGATTCAATGGGTATTCATTTTTCAAGAGAATACCTGATTAAGGCCTTAGAACGTTTGGAATGTGACAAACCAGACATATCTTATGATATATGGGGATCAACGATGGTATTAACATGTTTGTTATATGAAATCTCTGGAAATCATTTTCACTATAATATGATAATGGACTACAATATTATGGATAAACCTAAAGATTCAATGGATTATGTGGGACATAATTTAGTATTGTTTAAGGATAGAACCTTTTTCTATATTATTGATGGGATGTTATAGTAGTGTAGTTTTAGAAAAAGGACAACCTGTAGGACGAGCGACAACCCGTCTCATCGGACAAGGCTGTGGGAATCGAACCCACAACTGAAGTGTGACAGGCCTTTATCGCATACCACTGGCCTACATGAATTCTCTGGTTAGTAGAAAATAGTTTTATATTATTAAGCGGTATAATATATGAAGTGTATGTTCATTTTTGGAATCGAATACGATTAACCTCACCATAGATGGACTTAAGTATATTTGATAACTTTTGCTAACCATTTGTTTGAAATAGATTGAATGACCCATCATTCTATCACATGATCTGTTAACACTTCACGAATAAAAAATTCAACATCATTTCTTTAAGAGATGAAGTAGAAATTGTTCAAAGCACGAACAACAGTGAGATTGTACCAAAATAATTTAATTATTTCTTCTAATTCAAATTTTTTAACTTGAGGGAAATGATATTGAAAACCAAAAATGTTTTCCTAGTGCTCTTATATCCGATTAATCATATGGTACCTTATATCATCACAAAATTATGGTTTTGTGATTATTGGCTATTTCATAGCCATGTTCTCTACCACTCTCCATCAGAACATGACGGTTAGATTTCTCTTCCATATCCATATTTTGACCTATGTTCTCCTACGGGGAAACCCAGTGATTAGTTAATTTGGGTAACTGTTATGATTCATACTTTTGTTTTTAAAGGTAAGTTTTGGTATTTCATTTTACGATGTGGGTTTCAATTAAAGAAACTTTCATGTAGAAAACCATGTATAACCCTGACGAATTTCGAGGGAAAAATTCATTTTAAGGGGGGTAGAATGTTACAACCCGAGATTTTATAAGATATATTCATTTTAATTTCTTTCATATCTTCTATTGTATGCTACACCAATATTATATTGCGCTATATGAAACAACATATTAGCTTGCAGGATACGCACCACTATTCTTGGATCGTGTTACACAAAATTTCATGTTTGTTTGATAGTAGTTATTCTACGAAACATTGAGTATATATATATATATATTCAATTTATTTTTTTATAAGCAACAACAACGTACTAGTGCACTACATGCAACCCTAACTTGGCTTGCATTACACACAATCATGACCTTCCTCGATAGCGTGTGTTGTGCGCAATATCAGGTTTTACTAAACAACGATATAATATTATAATATTATTATGAACTAGCTGTTATGAATAGTATTAACTAAATTTTGAATTTTATAACATTATTATTCATCTAACAAATTTTCTAGAACATGGTATATGAATAAAATAATTTTTTCGGGTAAAATAAGTATTTTTTAAAAAATGATGATTTTTCGCCTTTTGATGGCGCACCCACTTTAAATTTAGTTTTTGACATGTTCATAAGTTAAATTTTATAAAATAAAATTATTCTTTGGAATCCTGATATAAAATTTTACCTTGGATAAAATTTTCATATTATTCAGATAACTTTCATATTTTAATGAGTAGTAAAAACTCGCTATATTTTAATTAAAAACAACTTTTTTCATTGTAAAAACTTATGTGGTTAAATTATAATATTCAATGGTTTTAAATTATAAATAGAATATATTTTTACCATTTAATATAATTTATTTCATTAGCATTTATTTTACATTGAATTTAGGTTAAATCAATTCAATCTTTTGCAATGTTTTAAACAAAACCTCATTTTTATTCGACAACGGGATTAACTTTAATTTAATTTATGAAACTTCTATGTATTTAATTTTAAAAAATGGATTCCATATTTGGAATCAGTGGGTCTAAATTATGTTAATAGGCTAATTATTATTTTTCTGAATTATGAATAGTAACTATGGTAAATTTTATTTACCATAGTTAAAGGTAAATCGGGTAATTATGGGTAAATATAATATTCTAAAATTACCCTAACACATTCCAAAATTCTATTGGATGGCTAAAGGTATACTCATATCACCTAAGGGTCAGATTAGATTCATTTTATGGACTTCTGATCATGAAAATATTTTAATTATTATTAATACCAAAGAATGTGACAACATGTCACTCTCTTAAATCTTATAAGTATAATAATTTTAAGTTATTGATAAACATCATAAAACTTCGAAAATGAATAGTGTACAGAAAGATAATAAAATTATCAACATAATGATACTTTATTTAGAATTTTTAGGAATTATATAAATATCATTAATGGTGATACATTAATGATGCAGAAATTATTTATTAAGTGAAAAATCAGTAATATAGTTTTAATTGAAAAAATAATACCCATTAAAAGGCCCAGAAACCCGACCAAAACTTATTGGTAGTTTATATCTATAACATAACCATACAATGAACTAATATATAACCGTTTGGAGTCTTATGAAAGTGATTATGACACTTATATTATTTTATTTTAAATGATGCCAAAGTTTTAACTTTCATAATTTAATAAATATAGAAATTTAAATATTGTTATTTTAAGATTATAAATTCTAGTAAAAGTATAATTGTGAAATTTAATATATTTATCTTCATAATAAGATTTTATTTTTTATTTTTATGCAACAAATAATTTTATTAATTAATTGTCCAAAAATGTTGTGGTAATTATTTTATTAAGAGATTAACCAAATAAATGATTTTAACAATAATAAAATAAATATTATATGAACTATTTAATGTGCCTCAATAATTTTATAGACACATATGACCTTTTATGAATCTATTAAAGCTTTTAGTTCGAACATATATTCTGTATATATTTTATTTAAATTCCAATAAATGAATAGTGTCAAAATTGATACTATTGTTATTTTAAAAAAATAACATATTATAAAATTGTTTAAAAACCACAAGAATATATAAAAATTATAAATTTATATTCATATTTTCTAAAATATTATAAATTATCCAATTAAGGTCAATTCAAAACAAATAAGTAATTATTTGTTATAATTTAAAATTTAGAATGATATTACCACAAATAAAATTAAATTGATTAAATAAAGATAAATCAAGTTGATAATGTTTAAATTAAATTCATAACATGTATAAATTTTATTTTATGATGATATTACAACCCTATCTCACTTAAGCCTCTGATATGATTCATTTTGGAAGTTTGTATGCGGGTTTGGGAATTAATATAAACTAATATTTCTTATATTTCCAAAGGTGCCCCTTTCCTCCGTTATAATAGGGCACCTCCTCCCTCTCTTCCTCACACCACATTTAGACTTCATGCTCGGCCAAAACATACCAAATTCTATTCTCCACTTCCTTAGAAACATCCTTGAGGTCCTAGTCTTCTTCAAAGACCAATTTTAGTTCCCTAAGAGGAGGTCTAAAAGAGGCGCTTCAAAGAAGAGATAATATCTATTACCGATTCTTTCAATTTTCATTCTTCCCCAACATATTCTTCGTTAGTTGTCCATTATGAAGTAATAAAATAAGTATCCCTCATATACTTATATGTTATTATAAGTATTAAACAACCCTAATTCACCTTCTATGTATCATACGGAAACCAAAATTACCGCGCATGCGTACGTACGGAATACCGTCTCCACGCCGTGGTGTAATCTGTTTTTCCACCAACACCTTACGTGGATGGGTATAATGGTGTAAAGAATAACTATATATGGTTATTATAACATCATATGGATTCTGATATATTATACCATCCACTCCAGTTCTATAATTATGGGAACGATATCATCACTCGTGCGTACGTACAGACTACCGTCTCCACGACGCGATGAGATTCATTCTCCAAGTTTAACCATACATGAATGATCATAAAGTTTATATAATGAATAATAATGAAATATATGAACTAATAATTCTACTGTATTTATGTATATATACATATATATATATGTATGTCACCTATTTAGTTTCATTCAATTCAATAAGGAAACGAAAACAGCGTTCAGGCGTACGTACGACCTACCTTCTCCATGAACAATGTATTTCATTATTTTTATCGATCTATAATATATATGTATAGATGAATATTAATTATATATAAATCATGTATTACATTCTGGAATTATTTAAATCAGTATATATGTAATAATATCAAGAAATGACAAGTCGAAACGCATACGATAAATGAAATTATTTTACCCAAAACGCTACTTTAACATGGAATTTACAAAAGAACGTGTAATATAAAGTCATAAGTGAAACATATATGATATCATAACAATGAATATGATTGTGTAATAAGTCAATTACATTATATAAATCATTATATAGAAGTATCAGATCCATACGAAGCATATCAGACCTAAGGTAAGGGATAATTTTTCCAATCTCATTTTTATCCGAAATTGCTTATTCGTAAGTATTTAATGGGGTTATTTCTATCATCCATGTCCATGTTTTATAAATGTTTTTTCATGTATTTTTAAAGCCCTTTTTACCTATCTTTTACTTTTAGTACATGGTATGTATGGGATTTTTCTTTTACGAGGTACTTTTTGACTTTTCTGGCAAAAGTATGAGAAGAATGTTTTTTTAACTTATACGACACGAACGGATTTTTACGATTTTATAAAGCCTTATTTTCATGAATCTTACTCCAAATGATTTCATGACTATTTTCAACAAAATATTTTTCTTTTTATATTTCATGATGTTTGGTGAAAAGAAATTTATTTTGAATAACAAATGATATTTTCCTCAAGAATTCATATCAAGTGTTTTATCAAAACCATTTTCCATCTAAGATTACATTATTTCATATGTGTATGTTTCAAGTATAAAGTCACTAGGATTTACATGGTTTCTTTTTCATTATTATGAAATGATATCCATTTCATTTATATGGATTATGTGATGATGGTATGATGTTTATGAAACCCAATTTATTCGTTGGGTTATTATGAATGATGTATGTTTATTTTACGGCACATGTAAGAATTATTTCATAATGAGATGGGTGTCACATATATCTCCCTCCAATGCATTGGGTAAAGATTTATATCTCATGAGATATACATGGATGGAATGGTATGTTAATCAGGTTTAGTGTTAAAGGACCGAAACGTGGAGTGAACTCGATTCAGAAAGGGAAGTTGTCCACTATGATGGTCTTGGCAGCAATGCCTTGGCTACTATGGAAATCATGACATGTGCTGAATGGTTGCCACAATTACATGTTTTACTCCCATGCAGTTTTATCATTCTTAATGTTTCTTTATGATCTATGTCTTACATACTTCCATGTTTTATTTCATTGCTCAAGCTTTTGATGTTTAAACATTATGTTCATGTTTTTAAGCTCGAATGTATGTGATTTGTTTTATTTTATCCATGCGTACCCTTACTGAGAATTTGAGCTCATACTTTATAAGTTTTATTTTCCCCTGGAAATAATGAACGGTTTGGGTAATGAAAAAAAAATGGGAAGATCGTTATGGTAGTTGTTGAAGATATTTCAACATGATTAGAAGTTTATATTCCAATTTTCAAAAGACACTAAACTATTACCGTCCTTGTGTGTCTGTTTTTTTTATGTATTAGATATTCCGCAAAAGTAATGTAATGTCCATGTACGTAATGCTTTGGGTCTCTACACCAAGGAAAATTAAAATCCCAAAATTTGAGGAAGAAAAATTACTATAAGGAGGGTTTGCTGGTGCGGAAAGGCTAGAGGAAGGATGAGTTGACCTTGCCATAGTGTGGAGGGCCATAGACGACCTGACCAAAGGGAGAGGCTGGGTGTCGAGGCCGGAAGTCCGGAGGCATGGTGGGGCGGCAGGCCGGAGGTTTGGCGCATACATGGTGGCTGGACGGAGCCGACCAGATGTGGGAGGAGGCCACTGGGGAGCCTGGTGCACCGACAGGGAAACCGAGGGGGGGGGGGGGGGGGTTCATGAATGGGAAGGGTGAGAGAAATAGGATTATGTTATATATATTTTTTATTTTGTTATTATTATAATCATACTAATAATATTAGAAATAAAAATATCAATAATAAGAATATTAATAATATCCTTAATTCAATAATAGAAGTATTAATGATAATAATAAAAAAATTAGCAACAGTAAATATAATAACACATTAGTAATATTGATATTATTAAATAAATAATAACATTATTAGTAATACACTTTAAACTTTTAAACTATTTTATTCATATAAAAAATTATTTATTTTAATTATTAGACATTTACGCAGGTACTCGGGATAACAATGCGTCTACCAGCCACTGTGTGGTGACCGTGCACGGGTCTGAAACCCACTAAAAATATTTAAGCGACAAAAATTTTAAACCAAGACCCATCTTGGACATTCCATTGAGAACCCAGAGCCAAGAAATATTAAAATAAATTTATTTAAAATGTATAGTGTGACCCATCATGTGTTGGATTAAAAAGCTGTCAATTAATACACATCACAAAGGAATTATCTATCAGAATCCTATCATTTTCAAACAGTCTGAATTTTTTTACTATATTTAGACTATATGAGACATACTTTAATATAAAATTTTATTTTTATTGAAAACATACACTTCTAGTCTTACAGACCACATAATGTGTTGGATATATGTATAGTCAATTCTAAAATTTAAAAAATAAATTGTGGATAATTTTATTATTGATTGAAAAAAATTGTTCTTGTTTTGTTATTTTTTCCCATGATGCTCATTTTAATCTAAAAATAAACTTTTATATTGAATCCATGTACATCGAGTCAAGCCGACCACATCATGAATCAGATTGGCATGAACCCAATTCATATACATTGCAATGAATAATTAATAATTTTTAAATTCTTTTATTGGATGTGGCACTATAATGAGTGTTTTAATCTAAAATGGAACTTTTATTTTGAAAACACACACATTCAGTCATCCCAACCACATAGTGTGTGGTATTGATGTCTTGTTTATTCTTACATATCACAATTAAATTATTTATTATTTTCCTAATGTTTTATAATAATCCATGATTGTTTTCATGGTTTTTTCAATGTGATGTGTATCTTCAACAATAATTTCCCTTTTATATAGAAAACATGCACTTTGATTTATACAAACTACACTGTGTTCCATTATGATGTGTGGTCAATTAAAATATGTAAAAAATAAATAATCAATCATTTTCCTAATGTTTGATCATAATTTATGATTCTTTTTCTTTGGATTTATTATCAGATTCTTTTTTTAAACTAAAATGGATCATCTATATCGAAAATAAGCACTTCAAGTCATACCCACCACATCATCTTTCAAATTAAAATATCATTGTTTCTAAAATATTATAAAATAATTATTGATTATTTTCCTAATTTTTGAAAAAAAATATTTAAGATTGTTTTCTCAGTTACGACTATGTGACACATTTTAAACTAAAATAAAACTTTAATATTGAAAAAATGTACTTCAAGTCATATGAACAACATTATGTGTTAGTTTAATGTGAAGATGATTCCTATATATCAAAATTTAATTATGTATTAATGTCCTAAAGTTTGAAAATAATCCATTATGGTTTTCTCAGTTCTGGCTATGTGATGTGCATTTTAAAACAAAATGGTTCTTTTATATAGAAAACAAGAACATCATGTCATACAAGACACTTACTATTTTGGATTGATGGAAGAAAAATTCTTATATGTCACCAATGACATATGGAATCTTTTACTAATGTTTCAAAATAATATGAATGCATCTCCTTGGATTTGATTCTGCCTTATGTATTTTTCATGAAAATGTAATTTTTAAATTGTAAAACCAAATTTAAAGACATATTGGTTAATCCATGAATAAAATTGATGTAAAATCAACTCTTACACATCAAAAATGAAATATGTATCATTTTCCTAATGTTTGAAAACAACATAAGATCGTTTTCATGGTTTTGGTGATGTGACATGTGTTTTAAACATAAATGAAGCCTCTATATTGAAAAAAATAAATTTAATTTTATATTAGCCACATCGTGTTCCAAATTGACATGCGATCAACTAGTACACATAAATGAATTATGGATCATTTTTCTAATGTTTGGAAACAATTTGATATTATATTCTCTATTTTTTTGGATGATTCTCATTTTATACTAAAATGAAACTTGTATATTGAAAACATGTACTTGGTGTCCAACCAATAAAATCCTCTTCTAGATTTGTAGGTGGTCAATTTTTATACATTATAAATAAAATATAGATCATTTCCCTAAATATTGAAAATAAAGTGAGTTTTTTTCATAGTTTTTTCTTGTAAAATGTGTTTTTAATTATGATAGCACTTTTTTATTAGGAACACACACATAGAGTAATACCAGCCATATCATGTGTTGGATTCATGTGAGGTCAATTTTTTATGAAAAAATGAAGCATGGATCATTTTCATAACGTACTAGGGAAATATAATATTTTTTACTCCGTTTTGGTTATATGAATCGTGTGATACATGAAAATAAATGAAAACTAATTTCACATTGATTCATACTAGCCAATTGATATGTCATATTTTGTGTGTTAATTTCATACCCATAAAAATGAATTATGGATAATTTTACCAATGGTTGAAGTAAATCAGAAATCATTTTCTTATTTTTTCTATATGAGACATATTTTAATCTGAAATCACAATTTTATATAATGATGAATAATAGTCAGTAATACCTAACAAATCATGTGTGAGAGTGAAATTCTGTAGATTCTTAGATGTCACATATGTAATATAGATCATTATCATTTGTTTTGAAAACCATGGGAGTTTTTTGTTGTCTTGTCATTGTGGTGCATGTTTCG
Organism: Viscum album; assembly: GCA_963277665.1. Classification (NCBI taxonomy): domain Eukaryota; kingdom Viridiplantae; phylum Streptophyta; class Magnoliopsida; order Santalales; family Viscaceae; genus Viscum; species Viscum album. The sequence goes on along the minus strand of OY728158.1, from coordinate 354,865,816 downwards.
TACTAAAATGACACTTTTATATTGAAAAAATGCACTTTATGTCATTCCATCCCACCACGTGTTTGATTATTTTTAGTCAATTCATACACACACAAAATAAATTATATATTATTTTATGGACTTTTCCCGACAATATGAGCTTGTTTTTTCGGTTTTATCTATGTGACACGCTTTTATACTAAAATGAAAATTTTAATGTGAAAAACATAAACTTTGAGTCATACTAAACAAATAGTGTGATACATTATTACATGGTTAATTACAAGATGTCAAAAATGAATTATAGATCCTTTAAAAAAATTAAAACACTATGATATTATTTACTCAGTTTTTGAAATTTTTTGGGCATTTTAATCTAAATTATTAATTTTATGTTGAAAAATATCACATAGAGTCATTATAGTAGCATCGTGTGTGAGATTGATGTTTAGTCAATTTATACACATATGAAATGAATTATGTATTTTTTTTCTAAATTTTTAGGACAATATGTTATCACATACATTCTTTTCCCTATGTGATTCATATTTTATAGCAAAATGATTCTTTTAATTTAAATACGTACACGTTGAGTCATACTGGCCAGATCATGTGTTATATTTATGTGTAGTAGTTTCCTACCAATCGGACATGAATTTTTGACCATTGTCCTATTGTTTAAACACAATATGATCTTATTTTCTTGATATTTATAATTTTATCCATGTTCTAAACTAAAATATAACATTTATATTGAAAACATTAACTATAATTATTACCAAAAAAATCTTGATTCATGTTGATTTTCAATAAATTTCTATTGATCAATAATCAATTATGGATAAAAGTACATAATTTTGAAATGAATATGAACATATTTGATTAGTTTGGACAATATTACACATGTTTTTAACTAAAATGTAACTTTTATATTTAAAACATGAATTTGGAGTCATAGATGCAATGGAGTATATTAGATTTATATCATTTTGAATCATACACATCCCAAATAAGATCACTCAATCTATTAAAATCTTTTCTGAAATTTAAAAAACCAAATTAAGAACTAAAAATGTTGAAATAGTATAATATCTTGAATTGAAGATCACATGTAAAAAATGCAGGTTTTTGAAGTGTTAATTTGTCTATAATGTTCATGGGATAGTGGTGTCAAATATTTAGTACCATGAGAGCTTGACCAATATGACCTATGGAATCCTCTATAGGGGTTCTATTTAAATGGTCAAAAATATTTTTGAATTGATTTTTAGAAAACATTGATAAAGACCAATATTTATCATCCCTAAAAGATAAATTGATGACAAAACCACTTTTATGAGTTCTAACTCCTAGATCTGATAAATATGGGATTTATCTGCACTATCTAGAAAATGTTGATAATAATAGTTTTTGTATGTACTTTCTATTATTTCTTTGGAAAAACCTATATTATTCAATAATATTTTGAATGAGATGATAAGTTTAAATATTTACTAACCTAGCAGGTGATGGCCACTGAGCTCATCCCTCCCCCTATAAACTGGGAGGGACCTCTATTATCGTTCGAGGGAACACGACCTCTCTCCTAATATCCCTATTATATCCCCAATTTTCTTCCTTTTTTTCATCAGATATCTCATATCTATAATGTTTCATACTTTTTTGATGGATTCCCAAAACATTATATCTTGTACATAGAGTTCACTAATGCTTCATTTCTTCGGAAACTAGTGTTGATAAAATGTTTCAAACAATTAAATCCATCAATGGATTTAATTTATGGGGTTGTTTTTAGATATTGGGGGCTATAAGAATAATTAACTATGTTTCTTCTCAACATTAGGCACATCATGATTCAGTTCTATCTCGAGAACAACATGGTCTAGCCTTATTCCAGTTCTCCCCACATCTGCCAAAAATCTTATTTCTCTTTATTTTTGTAGACTTATGAATTCAAAATGATTTTAGATACCCCGACATCAGCGATTTGGGTTTTTTAGACCTTCCTATTACTTTTCAAAATGAATAAATTATTCAAATGCTAGATTAATTTATTGGTAGATATTTATGTTTTGATAGTATATATAAAATAATTTTCAATCCTATAAATCTGTAAATTTTCTTTGAAATTTATGTTTTATGAACTCCATCATAGAATGTTTGGATTGTAGTTTGGTAATAGTTAAACAAAATGAATATTGGTTCTCTTGAGTCATGGATTAATTTTTTCCATTCATTCAATAACCAGTGTAACTTGATGGCAGTGTATAGGCATGGGTTCATGAATCACTACCATAATATGAATGAATCATTGGGATGAATTGGTAATGGTATGTTGTTAATTTACTAGAAAGTTCTGAAGGAACATGTCTAAATTTGAGTTTCAATTGACTCGAGAAGTAATTTGGAGGTAGTTCACTTTGGATCACTTATAGGTGTGGAGTCGAATACGAAATAACCAAATGATGGCCTAAAATAAAAACAGTTAATTCCAAAAAAAACCGAAAAGTTTTTCACCATCCAGAAGGTGACATGACTATTAATCCCTAATTTGAGATTTGTAAAAATATTTGGTAGATTGAGATGTGATTTTTAGGTAGTGTGGGAATTAGGGCCCATGTAAATTAAAATAAATGAATCCAAGGATGAATCGATGTGGATGAAGTGAGAATTGGTACAAAAGATAAACACAAGGCAGTGTTATAAGTGGTAGGTGAGGAAGATACAAATCACTATATAACCATTGGAGGTAGCTCAGGCTGGGTGAATTCAACAAGCAGGGAGAGTCCGAGATGGATTGTCTCGAATATTAATACTTGTAATCACATTAAATAAATAGAGGTTGAATGATCATTTTAGGGATAAGGGGATGAATTAAAACCAGGAATGGGAATCCAAACCCCAATAGAAAAAGAAAACTTCTTTGACTGGCAACATATTCATGGGAGATATTAGGAGGATGATATATCTAGCCATGATTCAGAGGACAGTATCGATGGAGTCCATGTAAGAAAACTATACAACCCAAGAAAGTGGAAGGGGAATAATGGAAAATGATATTTAGGGGGATGAATTGGGTTAAAGGGAATGAGGTCTAAAGAAAGTAAGGACTACTATCAGTTACCTCAGCCAATAGAAACAAGGCTAGCCAAAAATAACAAGGCGATTGATACTGAAACCATGCCTCATGCCTAAGAAGAAAAGAAGAGTTTGAATATTCAAAGTGAAAATTAGATAATGGAGTATGGTGAGGACATGGTACAAGAATATGGTGGTGGTATAATAGAGGATCTTATTTAGGAACTGGATGTATCTAATAGTATAGTCATGGAAGTGGATAAGGAGGATGGGGATAAAGGTAAGTCATGTGATCTTATTATTCATTTCAATGAAGAAATGTTAGTGGATGCTTCTGAGATCAATACTATATAGGAGGAGGTCCACAAGATGTATCAAAGGATGATTCTAGTGGAAAGTAATAAGAAGTCGTGTGTATGGAGCAATAATGAAGATTATATGTGGCTTAAAAAGAAGGGATACTATTGTGGAAGAGTATATCAAATCATTAGACAAGATGACTTACAATTTTGAAGACCTCATCGAGGATGACCCATACACGATGTCTAATGATATTCAATGGTGTTTATACAGATGTACAATTTCTAAAAGACTTAAACTCAATTTCAATGATTTAGTGAATTCTTATCGTTTCTTTTGATTGAATGTTCATAACATGAAAGGTTTCCTAATTTTTCCATCAATGTTTTTTTCATAATAAAAATTAAATTTCCAGTTAGCTGATAAATACTATAAAAAAATCATAAAATATTAAATGAATATTTTTTGATAATGAATACATAACAAATATTGTAAAAAGTAATTAACATTATTAATGAACAGATAATCTTAAAAACATTAATATAATAAATGATTTAAATATTTTAAAAAATGAATAGGCTTCAAAAATATTAAAAAATTGGAAGAATTTTTTTAATTAAAATAATTATTTACAAATTAAATTGAATATATGTTACAATAAAATGAATACATATAGAATATATAAATTAAAACCATATTAGAAACTGTAAATGCAAAATAATAAATATTCATAAATAAATATTAAAAACAAAAAATTACTATAATATTAAAAGAACCATTATAAAAACCTAAAAAATTAAAAATAAAAGATTAAAATAAGTAATATTATTAGTGAATAAATATTAATAAATTATATTAATTGAATTAATGTTAAAAAAGAGTGAAACTCAATGATTAAAAAAATTTAGATAGAAAATAATATTAAAAAATGAAAAAGTATTATTGATTATTTAAAATATTAAAATAAGAAAAAATGAATATATAATAAAATGAAAATGAATAAACATTAATTATATAAATTATATCCATATTAAAATCACAAATATTAATTAATAAACATATATAAATAAATATTAAAATGTACAAAATTAAAAAAATTATAATAAATCTTTGAGAATGAATAAAAAATAAAAAAATAAAAACTATTATTGATTTGACAATATTTAAAATAAATAATTCAAAAAAATATTTAAATTTAACAAATATTATATTTTTAATAATATTAATAAAAATAAATAATATTTCTTGATTAAACACATTATATATATATATAATATATTATGTTAATAAAAATAATTCGAAAATAAATATAAAAAATTAAATAAATTAAAGAAATATTGTGTGTGTACATTCTATATAAAAATGAATTAATTTCTTATATGTTTTCTTCAATTTAATGCATTACATGTATGATACATGTTAAACTGAAATAAAATAACATTTAATTAAAGGTGCATTACTTGATACAATTTGTTTATATTTTTAAATGGTAGTAATATTCAATTCTAAACAAATTTTCACTAAGTATATGACTTATTTAATGTAAATATACATATTTTGTGTTATATAAATCATATATAAAAAAATAATATAAATATTTTGATATATATATATATATATATATGAATATATTTCAAAATTAAAAAGATAAAATATATTAATGATGATTTATTTATAAATGAATTATTGTTTAATAAATTAAAAAATAATAATGAATAAAAAATATATAAAATTAATAAGTTATAAAAAACTAAATAAACATTACTGCGAAAAAAATACATAGCCTTTATTTATGAATAGTAATATAGACAACACCTTTATCATCACAGATAAAGTACCCCTTTATTAGTACTGATAAATGACCCCTTTATTATAGATTTTGTTAGCACTGGTAAAGGCCATGGAAAATGGTGAAAAGTATAGAGTCATGCACCATCAGTATAACAAAACTAGATTAGAAACATAAAATAAAATTGGAATATATATATTATAAAAACCTAAATGAAATATAATTATTATTTTTCACTGTCATTTCAAATAATAATTTATATTCAAGATGTTTTCATTGATGTGATATTTAAAATTATTTAAATAAAATTACAATATGATATTATATATCAAAAAAAATTATTTCATGATTTTTTCAAAATTCAACATCCATAAAAACCTTGTTCGTGCAATAAGACCAATGTTTTTTAGTAACCTTGTAAAATAAAGAAAACTATTATTTTAATATAATCCATATATGATAAATTATATTACTAATTACTATGTAAGTCAATAACATCCTTAGTTATCCTATTTATTATATTGTTAATTCTTGTATTTTAAATTTTGTATTTTTTCATATTTATTGAATATACCATTGATTCATAATTATATTATGAATTATTAATTAAAATATTAATTAATAATCTAAAAAATTACATTGTTAATTACATAATATGTAAATGATATTACCAATAACAATATATTTTAATTAACTAAATTTTAGTTACAAATTATATCATTATACAAAATTTTCATTTTTATATTGAAAACATGTACTTTGATAATACCGGGCACATTTTTTGTCAGATTGATGCATGGTCAATTATTACAAATCATTAATTATATACAGAAAATTTTACCAATGTTAAAAAACTATATGAACTCATTAAATCTATTTTTATAGTGTGAAAAATGTTTTAAACTTAAATGAATCTTTTATATTGAAAACACTAGTTTGGAGTCATATTGGCTATGCCAAATGTCTTATTGACGTGAAGTTGATTCCTACATCTCTTTACTGAATGATGGACCATCTTGCTAAAATTATATAATAATTGGAACTCATTTACTTGATTATGGAAATCAGATGCTCATTTTAAAATAATTCAAAACATTTATATTTAAAACACACACATTAAGTCATATTGAAAATAATACGTCCCAGACTGACATGGGGTTGATTCCTACAAATCAATTATGAATTATGGAACTTCGTCCTAAAGTATGAAAAAAATCTGAGTCCATTTTCTATGTTTTAACGATGTGATGTAGGTTTTAGATTAAAATTTAAAATTTAAATTGAAAACAGAAAAATTGGGTCATACGGACCACATTGTGTATTAGATTAATGTGAGATCATTAATTATAATCAAAAATTCATTATGGATCATTTTACTAATGCTAAAGAAGAGTTAGTATGTAGAGACCTGAAGATTAATGTACATGTACATTACATTACATTTGCGGAATACTTAGTACATAACAAAACACACACACACAAGGATCGTAATAGTTTAGTGTCTTTGGAAACTCGGAATATAATCTTCTAATCGTGGTGAAAGATCTTCAAAATCTCCCATAAAGATCTTCCTTTTTTACCTAAAACCTTTCTTTATATCCTGGGGAAAAGAAAACATAAAAGGGTGAGCTCAAATGCTCATTAATGGTAAACAAAAGAAATATCAATCACATCATATACATAAGCACATAACTTTTGGAAATCTTAACCTGCAAAAGAGATCATAATTTCATAACATGGGGTAAATCATGGCAGTGAAATGTAATCACAATAATCATAACATAAAACATGAAACTTTGTGGCATTCACACATAATCATAGAGAATAATTTCTTTTTAGTCAAGACTCATTTCCAAGACTATATTAGTTGACAAAGTCCCTTTCTGAATCGAGTAACCCTCGTTTCAGTCCTGTTTTACTGAACCGGTATAACCTACCATTCCAGCCATGTCTATCTCATGAGATATAAAATCTTTACCCAATGCATTGGAGGGAGATATAGGTACCGCCCATCTTATAATGAATCCTTTCTTATGTGTGCCACATAATCATAAATCATACATCATCGCATAACACATGTAAAAAAAATGGGATTCTTGAAACATCATGACATCATAAAACAAATCATATAAGGTAAATGACTTCATAAAAAATAATTCCGTCACAACATAATCAAATCAATGTAATAATAGAGATAAAAACAGAACCCTATATTATCTTAGATGGAAAATAATTTTGATAAAACATTTGAACTCCATTCTTGAGGAAAATATCCTTTCTTCTTCAAAAACATTTTTCCTTTCCTAACATGTCATGCAACTTTAAAATAAAAGAAGTTGATTAAAAATAAACTTGAAAACTTGTAAAGGAATATTCTTGGAAATAATTTTTTAAAAATCCATTCATGCCTTATAAGTTAAAAAAACATTCTTCCCGTACTTTTTTCAGAAAAGTCAAAAAGTACCTCGTACGAAAAATGACAAAAGATTCCTTTCATATCTTTTACAAAAACATACCGAAGGGTAAAATTGGATATAAACTATTATAGAAGGATGGAAATAATATTACATATTGAGGGAACATGTATGTGGATGATAAAATACACCCCAGTAAATACTAAAGTATAAACAATCTCGGATAAAAATGAGATTGTGATATTTCCCTTACCTTAGGTCCGATTTGCTTCGTATGTGTCCGAACCTCCTGTATAATTATTTAAATAATGTCATTGACTTATTACAGAATCATATTCATTGTTATGATATAATATATAGTTCACTTATAACATTATATTACCCGTTCTTTTGTAAATTCCATGTTAAAGAAGCGTTTTGGGTAAAATCGTTTCATTTATCGTAGGTGTTTTGACTTGTTGTTCTTGACATCATTATTACTTATATCATGATTTACTTACTTCCAGAATATAAAATATGATTTATATATCATATATATTCAGTATATATATATATATAATAGATAGATAAATAAAATGAAAAACACCGTTTATGGAGACGGTAGTCCGTACGTACGCATGAACGCTGTTTTCCTTTCCTTATTGTCTTGAAATGGAAGTAAGTAGATGACATACATATATATATATATATATATATATACAAAAATCCAGTAGCTTTATATTGTCATATATTTCATTATTATTTCTTATATATACTTTATAATCATTCTTAAATGGTTAACATGGAGAATGAATCTCATCGCGTCGTGGAGACGGTAGTCCGTACGTACGCACGAGCGATGATATCATTTCCATAAATATTGAATTGAATTGGAGTGGATTATACAATATATCAGAATCAATATGATGTTTTAATAACTATGTATAGTTATTCTTTACACCATTATACCCATCCATGTAAGGTGGTGGTGGAAAATAGATTACACCACGGCGTGGAGACGGTATTCCGTACGTACGCACGCGCGGTGATTTCTTTTTCCGTAGGATGGATAGATGGTGAAATAGGGTTGTTTCATTCTTATAATAACATATCAGTATATGAGTGATACTTATGTTATTACTTCATAATGAAACAACCTAACAAGAAGAAGTGGAAGAAGAAATAAAGATGACAGAATTGGTAACGGTAATTACCTCTTCTTTGAAGCGCCTCTTTGAGACATCCTCTTAGGGCACTAAAATTGGTCTTTGAGGAAGAACAGAACCTCTAGGATGTTGCTAGGGAAGTGGAGAAGAGATTTTTGCAGGGGTTGGCCGAGCTTGAGTGCTTAAATTTGTGTGAGGAGGAGGGGGAGGATGTGTCCTTTTATAAGGGAGGAGAGGGGCACCTTAGGAATACATCAAAATATTATTTTATATTAATGTCAAAATCGGTTTATAATGGTTCCAAAGGGTCTTATTTCGAAGCTAAAGTGGGGATGGGTCTAAATCCTATCAAACAATAGGATTTAGTCAAGTTTAGGGTATTATTTTAACCTTATCAATTAGATTTAACTCTATGTTAAATAATTTAACTTTTACCGTGTCTTTTTGCTTTCTTTCACTATATGGTTAATATACTTACTATAACATGCCAAAAGAACCCCAAATTGTTTATTATTAATATATATATCCTTATCTAAGTCATTTGGCCGAACCCTAGATTTTTAGGAATAAAATAACAATTAATAATATAATATTTGATTTAAATACTATTTTGTGTCAATTTTGACACTATTTGATATATGATTTTTGTGAAAGTCATAACAGAATTATATGTTCTAACCAAGTTGATTAAATCAACACTAATATATCATAGTAACCTATAAAATTAGTGGAATTCATAAGAAGTCTCAAATTACATTCATTTAAGCATTTATAACATCAAATATGTTAATATTTCCTTAAAAGGGTAATTACTGCATCATCGTTGTGTCATAAATAAATTAATTTATTTAAAGTCTAAAAATTATAAATAGAATATCATTATGTAAGAAATCTTTTTATCTTTCTAATGAATATTTATAGTCGAATTTATCTTATGTATAACCCCATATTAAAAATGTTTTAGTTATTAAACATTGATTTTAACTATTTTAACTATTCATTAAATAAAATAATATTAAATGTCATAATCTAATCCATGTGGACCTAAATGGTCATATTATATTAATAAGGTTGTTTTTGGTCGAATTACATTTATCCAATAGAATTGGGACATGTGTTAGGGTAATAGTAATATCATATTTACCCTTAGTTACCCTATTTACTATTAACCGTGGTAAAAAAAAAGTAAAAAGTTACTATTCACCAAAAATTATTTTCATCTCATTGAACCACATTTTAGTCCTTGATATTAACCGTGTCTGTCGGATTTTCGAAATTCCATTCACAGAAGCGGTAAAATTATGTTTTATGCAAAATTCATTTTTTAACCTACCACTTAGTGGTTTCACTATTCATCAAAAATTGAAAGTTTTCAGAAAAATATCAAAATATCATTCTAAGCTATATTTCATATTCCTAATTCAAAAAATGAAGTCTATTTTACCAAATTCATAACATAGAAGTTGCATTAATTAATTTTATAATTAAATCCCGCTGTTAAAACAAATAGCGTGTTTTTAAGAAACAATATCTATCAAAAGATTGACACTTGTTTATGTCTGGTTTAAATGTGAAATTACATCCAATGACCAACATTGTATTAAATTGTAAAAATATATTCTAAATATACTTTAAAACAACTCAAATTAATAAATTATCACTATTAATTATTTTGATTAAAAAAGTTGTTTTTAATTATAATTTAGTAATTTTCACTATTCATCAGAATATGAAAGTTATCCGAAAAGTACCAAAATTTCACCTTAGGCTAAATTCGATACTCCGAATCCAAAAATGAAGTCCATTTTGAGAGCTAAAATTTCTAAAATTTTAAAAGGCGGTTATTACTATTCATAACAGCTAGTTATAATAATATTTTAATAGCATATCGTTGTTTAGTGAAACTCGGTATTGCGTACTACACACGCTATCGAGGAAGGTCGTGATTGCGTGTAATGCAAGGCAAGTCAAGGATGCGTGTTGTGAAAGATCATTTTGGTGTAGCGTACAACACAAGACATTAGTGAAATAAAAAAGAATATTTTTCAGAAAATCTCGGGCTGTTACATTCTACCCCCCTTAAAATGAATTTTGCCCTCGAAATTCGTCGGGGTTATAAATTGTTTACTATTCGAAAGTTTCTTTAATAGAAACCCACATCGTAAAAAGGAATACCAAAACTTATCTTTATAAACAAAAGTATGAAACGTAACGGTTACCAAAATAAACTAATCCCTGAGTTTTCACATAGGTGAAAATATGGATATGGAAGAGAAATCTAACCATCATGTTCTGATAGAGAGTGGTAGAGAACATGGCTATGGAAAATCCAGTAATCACAAATCCATAAATTTGTGACGATCTAAGGTACCATCTTATTCATCATGTATAAGATCACTAGGACAACATTTTTGGTTTTCAAGATCATTTCCCTAAAGTTGAAAATTTGAATTAGAATAAATACTTTCTTTATTTTGGTACAATCTCACAGTTGTTCATGCCTTGAAAAATTTCCACTTCATCTCTTAAATAAATGAGGTTTAATTTTTTATTCGTGAAGTGTTAGCAGATCATGTGATTGAAGGACGGGTCATTCCATCTGTCTCAAACAAAAGGTTGGAAAAAATTATATACATAAGTCGATCTATAGTGAGATTAATCACATATGGTTCCTAAAATGGACTTATACTTCATATATCATACTGCTTAATATAATAAAACTAGTTTCTACTAAACATGGACTTCCTGTAGGCCAGTGGTAGGTGATAAAGGCCAGTCGCACTTCGGTTGTGGGTTCGATTCCCACAAACTTGTCTGAAGCGATGGGATGTCGCCCGTCCTGCAGGTTGTCCTTTTTCTAAAACTATGTTACTATAATATCCCATCAATAATATCGAGAAAACTTCTATCCTTAAACAATACTAAATTATGTCCAACATAATCCATTCCAATCTTTAGGCTTATCAATAATACTGCAGTCCACTCTCATAACATAGTGAAAACGATTACCAGAGATTTAATACCATCGTTGATCCCCATATATCATAAGATATGTTTTGTTGGTCACATTCCAAACATTCAAAGTCCTTAATCATGTATTATCTTGAATACCTTAGTGAAAACATGAATGCAGTTTAAAGTTAACACTTTCCACATACCAAAATCCATGATATCACTTAGTCCTTATATCAATCATGAGCTCATGAATACTGTTAAACATTTCGTTTTCTCATATTCCCTTCATTATGCTCATATCATCTTATTTACAAAAATATCTCAATCACTTTGAATACCACATTAGACCAATACATAAATATTCCAATACATTATGGTACAGCATTATTTTGGAATCCCATTACATAAACACTTAATCATTCCACCACATCATTGTCATATTTAACATCGCCAATAGAGATCGCATGTGACTTCCCTTTGTCCTTTGCCTTAAGTGGTTGCTTATGTTGATCGTCACTAACCCTTGGATTAGGGCATTTATTGGCATAATGTCCCATCTCCTTGCACTTGAAACATTGAAGTGTGGGTGGTGCGTTCTCTGCAGTGTTTGCTTTGTTCACATCATTAGAAACCCTTTTTCCATTACTTCGACACTCAGCTACTCGATGACCTTCTTTTCCACACTTAAAACATTTTCTAGTCCCTTTAAGACAATCTCCACCATGCTTCTTTCCACACTTTGTGCATAAGGAAACATTCATCTTCTTTTCACCATTATTTTGAGATATCTCCTTGAACTCCATCTTTCATTTCTTTTCAAAACCATGAGATGGATATGTAACACCAACTTCTATTTCTACCTTGATAGCACAATGCACAATTTCTTCATAGCTACTGAAATCTCTTATAGCTAATGCCCTTCGAAGACTTGGTTTTAAGCCACTGAAAAATCGATCAACTTTACTTTCAGGTTGGATGATAATGCCAGATGCATACCATGAATGTCTTGTAAAATTCGCTTCGTATATACCAACAGATTCATCATCCTTTTTCTTTAGTTCAAGAAACTCCTTCTCCATCTTTGTTCGAAGAATACGAGGGAAGTACTTATTGAAAAATAAGTTCTTGAACTCGTCCCATTCCATGGACTCAATTTCATCTCTTTGCCTTGTATTCTTGATAAGATTCCACCATTGATCAGCTTCACCTTCCAAACGATATACTGCTAAGATGACTTTATCATGTTCGGAACATTGAAGAACTGAAAATATCTTTTCAGTGGTACTGATCCATTGTTCAGCAACAAGTGGATCAGAAGACCCACTGAAAGAAGGTGGACGTTGCCTCATGAAGGACTCAATAGAATACTGTTCCCTTCTCTGCTCATTTGGAAGTCCAGAATGATTCATAGCTTGTGTAAGTATAGCAATAAGATTTTGCACTCCATCTCCCATAACATTTGTTTGTTCAGGAGGGTAATCATTGCATTGTCCATTGCATTGATCAACACGGTTCCTTCGGGTTCCAGCCATCGTCTAAAACCCAAAAAGAATAGTGTGAGAGGCAAAAATCATTCTAGGGAAAACAACATAATAAAGGGGGAGTACCTTCATTATCTAACATCTTAGGTTTAATTCTATGATCGTTAGCATAGTTCTAGTACTATAACCTATACGTATACTTAACCTTAGGGAAATCCCTAGACATACCGTAGAAATATCTCTAGGGATGTCACTAACGTTTTCACATCCTAGTTTCCAAAGGTTGACTAAACCTTTCCTCTGATACCAACTGTAGAGACCCGAAGCTTAACATACATGGACATTACATTACATTTGCGGAATACTTAGAACATAACAAAAAACTCACACACAAGGATCGTAATAGTTTAATGTCTTTGGAAACTCGGAATATAATATTCTAATCGTGGTGAAAGATCTTCAAAATCTCCCATAAAGATCTTCCTTTTTTTTACCTAAAACCTTTCTTTATATCCTGGGGAAAAGAAAACATAAAAGGTTGAGCTCAAATGCTAAGTAAGGGTAAACAAAAAAAATATCAATCACATCATATACATAAGCACATAACTTTTGGAAATCTTAACCTGCAAAAGAGATCATAATTTCATAACATGGGGTAAATCATGGAAGTGAAATGTAATCACAATAATCATAACATAAAACATGAAACTTTGTGGCATTCACACATTATCATAGAGAATCATTTCTTGTTAGTCAAGACTCATTGCCAAGACTATCTTAGTGGACAAAGTCCATTTCTGAATCGAGTAACCCTCGTTTCAGTCCTGTTTCACTGAACCGGTATAACCTACCATTCCAACCATGTCTATCTCATGAGATATAAAATCTTTACCCAATGCATTGGAGGGATATATAGGTCCCACCCATCTTATAATGAATCCTTTCTTATGTGTGCCACATAATCATAATTCATACAACATCGCATAACACATGTAACAAAAATGGGATTCTTGAAACATCATGACATCAAAAAACAAATCATATAAGGTAAATGACTTCATAGAAAATAATTCCCTCACAACATAATCAAATCAATGTAATAATAGAGATAAAAACAGAACCCTATATTATCTTAGATGGAAAATAATTTTGATAAAACATTTGAACTCTATTCTTGAGGAAAATATCCTTTCTTCTTCAAAAACATTTTTCCTTTCATAAAATGTCATACGACTTTAAAATAAAAGAAGTTGATTAAAAATAAACGTGAAAACTTGTAAAGGAATATTCTTGGAAATAATTTTTTAAAAATCCATTCATGCCTTATAAGTTAAAAAAACATTCTTCCTGTACTTTTTTCAGAAAAGTCAAAAAGTACCTCGTACGAAAAATGACAAAATATTTCTTTCATATCTTTTACAAAAACATACCGAAGGGAAAATTGGATATAAACTATTATATAAGGATGGAAATAATATTACATATTGAGGGAACATGGATGTGGATGATAAAATACACCCCAATAAATACTAAAGTATAAACAATCTCCGATGAAAATGAGATCGTAATATTTCCCTTACCTTAGATCCGATTTGCTTCGTATGTGTCCGAACCTCCTGTATAATGATTTAAATAATGCCATTGACTTATTACAGAATCATATTCATTGTTATGATATCATATATGGTTCACTTATGACATTATATTACCCGTTCTTTTGTAATTTCCATGTTAAAGAAGCGTTTTGGGTAAAATCGTTCCATTTATCGTAGGTGTTTTGACTTGTTGTTCTTGACATCATTATTACTTATATCATGATTTACTTACTTCCAGAATATAAAATATTATTTATATATCATATATATTAAGTATATATATATATAATAGATAGATAAATAAAATGAAAAACACCGTTCAGGGAGACGGTAGTCCGTATGTACGCATGAACGTTGTTTTCCTTTCCTTATTGTCTTGAAATGGAAGTAAGTAGATGACATACATATATATATATATATATAAATAAATCCAGTAGCTTTATAATGTCATATATTTCATTATTATTTCTTATATATACTTTATAATCATTCTTAAATGGTTAACATGGAGAATGAATCTCATCGCGTCGTGGAGACGGTAGTCCGTACGTACGCACGAGCGACGATATCATTTCCATAAATATTGAATTGAATTGGAGTGGATTATACAATATATCAGAATCAATATGATGTTTTAATAACTATGTATAGTTATTCTTTACACCATTATACCCATCCATGTAAGGTGGTGGTGGAAAATAGATTACACCACGGCGTGGAGACGGTATTCCGTACGTACGCACGCGTGGTGATTTCTTTTTCCGTAGGATGGATAGATGGTGAAATAGGGTTGTTGCATACTTATAATAACATATAAGTATATGAGTGATACTGATGTTATTACTTCATAATGAAACAACCTAACAAGAATAAGTGGAAGAAGAAATAAAGATGACATAATTGGTAACGGTAATTACCTCTTCTTTGAAGCGCCTCTTTGAGACCTCCTCTTAGGGCACTAAAATTGGTCTTTGAGGAAGAACAGAACCTCTAGGATGTTTCTAGGGAAGTGGAGAAGAGATTTTTGCAGGGTTTGGCCGAGCTTGAGTGCTTAAATTGGTGTGAGGAGGAGGGGGACGAGGTGTCCTTTTATAAGGGAGGAGAGGGGCACCTTAGGAATACCTCAAAATATTATTTTATATTAATGTCAAAATCGGTTTATAATGGTTCCAAAGGGTCTTATTTCGAAGCTACAGCGGGGATGGGTCGAAATCCTATCAACCAATAGGATTTAGACAAGTTTAGGTTATTATTTTAACCTTATCAATTAGATTTAACTCTAAGTTAAATAATATAACTTTTACCGTGTCTTTTTGTTTTCTTTCACTATATGGTTAATACACTTACTATAACATGCCAAACGAACCCCAAATTGTTTATTATTAATATATATATCCTTATCTAAGTCATTTTGCCGAACCTTAGATTTTTAGGAATAAAATAACAATTAATAATATAATATTTGATTTAAAACTATTTTGTGTCAATTTTGACACTATTTGATATATGATTTTTGTGAAAGTCATAACAGAATTATATGTTCGATCCAAGTTGATTAAATCAACACTAATATATCATAGTAACCTAGAAAATAAGTGTAATTCATAAAAAGTCTCAAATTACATTCATTTGAGGATTTCTAACATCAATTATGTTAATATTTCCTTAAAAGGGTAATTACTGCATCATCGTTGTGTCATAAATAAATTAATTTATATAAAGTCTAAAAATTATAAATAAAATATCATTATGTAGGAAATCTTTTTAGCTTTCTAATTAATATTTATAGTCGAATTTATCTTATGTATAACCCCATATTGAAAATGTTTTAGTTATTAAACTTTGATTTTAACTATTTTTACTATTCATTAAATAAAATAATATTAAATGTCATAATCTAATCCAAGTGGACCTAAATGGTCATATTATATTCATAAGGTTGTTTTTGGTCGAATTACACTTATACAATAGAATTAGGACATGTGTTAGGGTAATAGTAATATCATATTTACCCTTAGTTACCCTATTTACTATTAACAGTGGTAAAAAAAAGTAAAAAGTTACTATTCACCAAAAATTATTTTCATCTCATTGAACCACATTTTAGTCCTTGATATTAACCGTGTCTTTCGGATTTTCGAAATTCCATTCACAGAAGCGGTAAAATTATGTTTTATGCAAAATTCAGTTTTTAACCTACCACTTAGTGGTTTCACTATTCATCAAAAATTGAAGGTTTTCAGAAAAATACCAAAATTTCATCCTAAGCTATATTTCATATTCCTAATTCAAAAAATGAAGTCTATTTTACCAAATTCATAACATAGAAGTTGCATTAATTAATTTTATAATTAAATCTCGCTGTTAAAACAAATAGCGTGTTTTTAAGAAACAATATCTATCAAAAGATTGACACTTGTTTATGTCTGGTTTAAATGTGAAATTAAATCCAATGACCAACATTGTATTAAATTGTAAAAATATATTCTAAATATACTTTAAAACAACTCAAATTAATAATTTATCACTATTAATTATTTTGATTAAAAAAGTTGTTTTTAATTATAATTTAGTAATTTTCACTATTCATCAGAATATGAAAGTTATCCAAAAAGTACCAAAATTTCACCTTAGGCTAAATTCGATACTCCGAATCCAAAAATGAAGTCCATTTTGAGAGCTAAAATTTCTAAAATTTTAAAAGGTGGTTATTACTATTCATAACGGCTAGTTATAATAATATTTTAATAGCATATCGTTGTTTAGTGAAACTCGGTATTGCGTACTACACACGCTATTGAGGAAGGTCGCGATTGCGTGTAATGCAAGGCAAGTAAAGGATGCATGTTGTGGAAGCTCCTTTTGGTGTAGCGTACAACACAAGACATTAGTGAAATAAAAAAAAATATTTTTCATAAAATCTCGGGCTGTTACATAGTATTTTTTCATGATTTTGACTATGTGACGTGCATTTTAAACAAAAATGCTATTTTTATATCGAACGAACTAAATTAGAGTCATGATGGACACATCGTGTCACAGATTGAAATGCAGTTGATTCTAAAAGGTCATGAATGAAATATGGATTGTTTTCCTAATATTTAAAAATATATAAAAGTAATTACATCAATTTTGGATATGTAACATGTGTTTTAGACAAAAAATGAAACTTTTATATTAAAAAGATGCATGTTGAGTCATAAAGAACATATCATGAGTCTGATTGACATACATAATATTAATATACATCTTAAATATATTATGGTTTTTAATAATTTTTCAAAACAACATGAGCTTTTTTATTGGTTTTGGGTATGTGAGACATTTTTAAAATTAAATGACAGTTTTATATTTAAAACAAAATAATTTTAATCATATTGAGAACATCAATTTTTAGATTGAAGTGTGGTTTAATCCAAATAATCAAAAATGATTTATTGATCATTTTAAATTATTTTTAAAAATATCCAATATCATTTTCTGGGTTTTCACAATGTGAGACACATTTTAAGCTAAAATAAATCTTTTATACTCAATACATACCCTTGGAGTCATACTTGAAAAATCATGTGTCAGAATGATGTGTAGTTAATTTCTACACATAAAAAATGAATTATTAATCAATGTAACAATGTTTAAGAAAATATGACCTTATTTTTCTAGATTTTCTATGTGTCATTTGTTTTAATCTAAAATGAAACTATTATATTAAAAAATGAACTTTGAGTTATATCAGCCACATCATGCATTAGATGAACATGTGACTGATTCATAAATGTTAGAATTTTAATATGTGTTTTTTTCAAAATGAGTGAAACCAACTTGAGATCATTTTCTCATTTTTTTAATCTATGGTGTGTTTTAAAATAGAATTGCACATTTATATTGAAAACACCCACAATGATTCATACAAATCATATCGTGTGTCGGGTTAACATGATGTCAATTTCGATATTTCATCGATTAGTTATGGATAATTTTAGTTATTTAATAAAACCAACATAGAATATTTTCACTATTTTGGATATGCGATGTATGCTTTTAAACTAAAATTACAATTTTATATTGAAAACACACACTTTGAGTCACACCAACTACATCATGTGTTAGATTTATGTGATGTAATGTCTTACCCAATGAAAATGATTTTTTTTTATTTTTTGTAATTTTTGAAAAAACAATTCAGCATGTTTTCATAGTTTTTGCAGTGTGATGACTGATTTAAACCATGATGACACATTTCTATTGAAAATACACACTTAGAGTGATACCATATACATTGTGTGTTATATTAATTTGTGATCCACTATTACGTGACAAAAATGAATCATGGATCATTTTCAAAAACCATTAAGATAATTGGATGTTTTTATATAGTTTTGACTTTGTGATGTGTGTATTACATTAAAATGAAACTAAAAAACAGACACTTTGAGTAATACCAGACTCATCGTGTGTCAAATTTATGTTCAGTCAATTCTTACATATCTCAAATGAATTATGGATAATTTACATAAGTATTGAAAATAATCATATATTTTATTCTTAGTTCTATCTATGTTACATGTGATATAAACTAAAATGACACTTCTATATTGAAAATACACACTTTCAGTCATAATGAACACATCATGTGTTAGAATAGACTTGTTATTTTATATATGTTACATAAGAAATATTTATTATAATCACATGTTTTGAAAATAATTCAATGTTTTCTATGTTTTTGGATAGGTGACACAAGTTTTAAACTAAAATGACCCTTCTATATTAGAAACTCACACATTAAGTTGTACTGAACACATATTGTGTTGGATTGAAATTTGGTCCATTTATACACACCAAAAATAAATTATAGACCATTTTAATGAATTATAAAGACAATATAAGATCATATTCTCATTTTTGGCTAAGATATGTGTTTTTAAACTAAAATGATACTTTTAATGAGAAAAAGATGCACTTTGGGTTATAAATACTACATCAGATGTCAAATTGATGTGAAATAAATTACCATATGTCAAAAATAACTTATCGATCAATTTTATAATGCCTGAAAATAATACGAGATATTTTACTCAGTTACTAATATATGATGTTTGTTTTAATCTAAAATGGCACGTATAGAATGAAAGCATACACATGGAATCATTTTGGTCTGCTCGAGTGTTAGATGGATCTTTAATCAATTCTTATACATCAAAAATTTATTATATATTATTTGGATAATGTTTTTGGATACTTTTAACCCATTTACTTGGTTTTGGATATGTGAAAAATTTTACTGTAAATTGAAAATTTTAATGTGATGGTGTTCACTTTGATTCATAATGGCCGCTATCTGTGTCAGTTTGATTGGAAATTATTTCATATACATCCAACATGAATTATTGATTTTTTTCCTAATGTTTGAAAACAATATATTTTTATTTTCCTTGTATTTATATTGTGATTTTCATTTTAAACTAAAATGAAAAAAGTTATATTTAAAAAAACCATTGACTCTTACCAGAAACATTTTATGTCATATTGATGCACATTAAAATCATAATTTTCATAAATGAATTATGGATTACATTAAAAAATATAAAAAAATATGATATCATATATTCATTTTTGAATATGGGAAAAAAATTTAATGTAAAATTAATATTTTATATTGAAAACATGATCTTTGAACCATTATAGCCACATCGTGTGAAAGATTGATGTGTGTTATGACAGAAAATTATAACCATTTTATTAAAGAAAGTGAAGAACAAAAAATTCATCATAAAGCTCATATGGGGAAATTTGATGAAACCTGAGGGAATCTCAATGAAAAATCATAGAACAATCAATTGGAAAATAACCAATAGAAGAAAACAATTTTAAACTATTATCTTGGGTACCTTTTGGTGAAATAAGATATTCCAATATGTTACCCTCATGCCATGTATGTAGAACTGATATACTAAGAAATATCAGAGCCCTGAAAACATGTATGAATGAAATAATATTCCAAGGAAAATTCATCTGACCTTTCAAAGATTTAACGATAATAGTAGAATATGATTCAATAACAGTCACCTAAATAGCTATTTCCTTACATAATTAGAGTCTTTGAAGAATCAAAAATGCATCATCCACCACTTAAGTACCCTGACAATATAAAGAAGAAAAATCCAAAATAACTGAACTTTTTCTACAATGAACTGCACCACCACAGAACATTATCACATGAATGAAAGAAATAACCTCATTTTATTTAATTCCATATATAGGTCGACTCCATCTCACCCAGACACCAGGTGACCTCCACCTAGAGACAAAATGTATAGACCCATAATTGATGAACATGGACATTTCATAACTTTGGTGAATACTTAATACATTACAAAAACAAACATTGAAGGACCATAATAGTTTAGTGTATTTGGAAACTCGGAATATAATCTTCTAAACATGGTGAATGATCTTCAACATCTACCATAAAGATCTTTCACTTTTGTTTTTTTACCTAAAACATTTATTTATATCCTGGTGAAAAGAAAACATAAAAAGGGTGAGCTCAAATGATCATAAAGGGTAAACATATGGAACGAAAACAATCCATAAACATTTGAATGCAAAAACATGAACATAAAATTTAAACATCAAAATATTGAGCAATGACATAAATTTTGGAAGTACGTAAGGAATATATCATAATGGAAAATAAAGCATGATAAATTATCATGGGGATAAAACATGTAATTGTGGATACCATTAAGCACATGATATTATTTCCATAGTAGCCAAAGTATTGCTTCCAATACCATCTTAGTGGACAAAGTCTATTTCTGAATGGAGTTCAATCCACATTCCAGTCCTACATCACTGAACCAGATTAACTTACCATTCCAGCCATGTCTATCTCATGAGATATAAATCTTTACCCAATGCATTGGAGGGAGATATAGGTCTCAACAATCTCATAATGAAATCATTCTTAAGTTTTCCACAATATAAACATAAATTATTCATCATAACCTAAGGAAAAAAATGGTTTTCATAAACATCATTCCATCATTACATAATCCCTATAAAAGAAATGGATACCATTTCATCATAAGAAAAGTGAAACTATGTAAATCAGAGATAAATTATACTTGAAACATACACTTATGAAATAATGTCATCTTAGATGGAAAATGGTTTTGATAAAACACATGAAATGAATTCTTGATGAAAATATCCTTTCTTCTTCAAAATCATTTTATTTTCACAAAATTCTAGGAAATTTTAATAGAAAATGATTTTTCTGAAAATAGTCATGAAATATTGTATAGGAAGATTCATGAATATTAGGCATTATGAAACCATAAAAATCCATTCAAACTATATAAGTTAAAAAAACATTCTCCTCGTACTTTTGTCGGAAAAGTCAAAAAGATCCTCGTGTGGTAAAAAAAGTAAGATTCCATTCATAACATGTGGTAAATTTAAAAAATGGGTAAAAAGGACATGAAACATACATGAATTTTTTTTTATAAAACATGGGCATTGATGAAAAATATAACCCCAATAAATACTTGCGTATAAGAAATCTCAGATAAAAACAAGATTTACAAAATTTTACCTTACCTTAGGCCCGATATGCTTCGTACATATCTGAAACTCATATATAATGATTTAAATAATTTAATTTACTTATTACATAATAATATTCCGTGTTATGATATCATATATGGTTCACTTATGTCTTTATATTACCCGTTCTTTTGTAAATTCCATGTTAAAGTAGCGTTTTGGGTAAAATCGTTTTATTTATCGTATGTGTTTGGACATGTTGTTCATGATATTGTTATTACTTATATCATTATTTAATTACTTATAGAATGTAAATAATGATTTATATATCATATATATTCAGTATATATATATATAATAAATATATGAATTCAATGAAATACACAGTTTATGGAGATGGTAGGCCGTACATACGCATGAACGTTGTTTTTCTTTCCATGTTGGCTTGAATGGAAGTAAGTAGATGACGTATATATATATGTATATGTATACATAAATAATGTAGATTAATTATTTCATATATTTCATTATCATTAATTATATATACTTTATAATCATTATTGAATGGTTAACATGGAGAATGAATCTCATCGCGTTGTGGAGACGTTAATCCGTACGTACGCACGAGCGATGATATCGTTCCCAAAATTATTGAATGGAATTGGAGTTGATGATATAATATCTCAGAATAATTATGATTTTATAATAACCATATATATTTATTCTTTACACCATTATACAATACACGTAAGGTGGTGGTGGAAAAACAGATTACACCACAGCGTGGAGACGGTATTCTGTATGTATGCACTTGCGGTTATTTTGTTTTCCATAGGTTGGATAGAAGGTTAAGTGGGCTTGTTTCATATCTATAATAACATATAATTATATTATTGATACTTATGTTATTAATTTATTATTAAAAAACTAAAGAAGAAGAAGTTGAAGAAGAAACCAAAACATGAAAGAATCGGTAGAAGAGATTGCCACTTCTTCGACACACCTCTTTTAAGCTTCCTCTTAAGTCCGTAGAGATGGTCTTTTTAGGAGACCAGAACCTCAATAATGTTTCTAGGGAAGTTTATAAGGGATATAGACAGGTTTTGGCCGATATTGAAGGCTCAAAATTGTGTAAAGAGAAGAGTGAGGAGGTGCCATTTTTATAAGGGAAGAGAGGGGCAGTTTAGAAAAAACTGAAAATATTATTTTATAATAAAGTTTTTTTCGGTTTATAATGGATCCAAAGTGACTTATTTAGAATATAATGTGTGTTTGGGTCTAAATACTATTAACCAATAGGTTTTATACAAGATTAGGTTACTATTTTAACCTTATCATTTAGATTTAACTCTAAGTTATATAATTTTACTTTTACCGTGTCTTCTTGATTTCTTACACTATATGGTTAATAATTTAACAATAACAAGCCAAAATATCACCAAGATGTTCATCATTAATATATATTACTGTATATATTAAATGTGGCCTAATAATAGATTTTTTGAAATATAATAACACTTAATAATATTCTATTTGTTTCAAAAACAATTTTATGTCAATTTTGACACTATTTGGTAATTGATTTTTGTGAAAATCATAATAGAATTATTTGATTGAAAAAAGTTAATTTAATCAATACTAACATGTCATATTGACATAAAAAATTAGTGTAATTTATAAATTGTCTCAAATTACATTTATTTGGGTATTTATAAAATCAATTATGTTAATATTTCATTAATAAGGTAATTACTGCATAATAATTGTGTCATAAATAAATTAACTTATTTAATGTTTAAAACTTATAAATAAAATAAAATTATTTATTAAATCGTTTTATCTTTCTAGTGAATATTTTTAGTCAAATTTATCTTATGTATAACCCTATATTAAAATTGTTTTAGTTATTAATCCTTGATTTTAACTATTTTAACTCTTCTTTAAATAAAATAATAATGAATGTCCTAATCTAATCAAAGTGGACCTAAAGGGTAATATTTTATTTCTAAGGTTGTTTTTGGTCGAATTACACTTATCCAATAGAATTAGTACATGTGTTAGGGTAATAATAATATCATTTTGACCCTTAATTACGCTATTTACATTTTACCATGGTAAATAAAAGTAAGAGGTTACTATTCACCAAAAATTATTTTTATCTTATTGAACCACATTTTACTCTTTAAAATTAACCATGTCTTTCTGATTTTCTAAATTCAACTAACATAAGCAGTAAAATTTTGTTTTATGTACAATTACAAATGCTCATAAGAGGTGGGTAAAAGACCGTAAAAAGTTCAATAATATATATATATATATATATATATATATATTATAAAATGACTCCAATGAATTGCATTGAAATTATATAGGTATTATGTATCTATTTTGACCTAAAATAAATTTAAATAAAATAATATATTATTTAAATAAAAAGTCAGGTTTAAATAGTAACCCAGTTTTTTCACTATTCATCAAAAATTGAAAGTTTTTAGAAAAATACCAGAAATTCACCCTAGGATAATTTCGATATTCCTGATCCAAAAATGAAGTCTATTTTTAAAGTTAAAATTTATAAAATTTAAAAAAGTGTGTATTACTATTCATAACAGCAATTTCATAATAATATTATAATAATATCTCATTTACTAAAACTCAGTATTACGTACAACACATGCTATCGAGGAAGGTTTCTCTATCGTGAAACACAAGCCTAGAATAGTGTTTGCATATACAGTAAGCTAATATGGTGTTGCGTATAGTGCAATATAATCTTGGTGTAGCGTATAACACAGTACATAAAAGTAATTAAAAATAATATTTCTCATAAAATCTCGGGGTGTTACACATTAGCATCGATCAAACTACAAGGTGACACAAATGAATTTCGAACCATGTAGATGTTAAAATTTTTACAGTTCTACAAAAAAGAAGAGAGATTTTAAAAAATCACTTAATAAAAATATAATTAGTCCAAAAAACATGATAACATGGAGTGTTATGTATCTCTAATAAAATGCATCATACAATAGTGATGAAGAAGGGCCATCCCATGTCTATTGCCCCATCCATTACCCATTAATCCTAACATAGTTTCCAAAAATCATATATTGATGTTACACATCCACTGAAATATAAAAATCCAATAAAATGAACCCAAAATTACATATCCTAGTCAATTTCCCAAAATAGATGAACAACAGATTCTGATTTAGAGTTAACACAGCACATGCATTTTGATTCAAGAACATTACTAATTCATTGTAGATTATCATTAATAAGAATTTTAAAATAACAAATTCTCAAATGAAGAAAAATTAATTATGGAGAAAATATTTACTCCATAGTCTCATACTGATATTATCCAACTTATAACCAGGATGAATCATGGAACGCAAATTAGAGCAAGACAATTATATATATATATATATATATATGTATGTACGTGATCAATTACTATACATAATAAATAAATTATGAATCATATCAATAAATTTTGAAAAAAATACAAGTTTTTTTCTATATTTTGACAACGTGTCCTGTGTTTTAATCTAAATTACCTTATAGATATCAATATTCTAAAAAAATGCTTCAGCTTCCAATCCCTATTCAACTTTTTTCACATATAATTCCATGATTCTCCTTTGATAATTGGATCAAAATATCAAATAAGAATCATTATTAGTATTTACCATATCTTTTATTGCAATATATTTTGGTGAATAAAATGTGATTTTGAATGAATTCATCTCAAATTTTAATCATGGTTGTGGAGGTGATAATAACATAGTCGAGATTCTATTTAGATGCTCATAAAAAGAGAGAAAGACACAAAATTAAATGGAATATTTTATAATTATTGATGTACTTTCCCTATTATTGGGAAATATGAATTCATATTTGTGGGAAAAATTTTCATTTACCCATTTCCCACTCACAAATATCTTTAGTACAACCTCATTGTAAAATATCTCATAAGAAAACTAGCTACATGCATCCTAAAATATCAACCAATATTTCTATAGTGTGACCCTCCAGGATACATTTCATTGTGAAATAACTCAAATCATTATGTCCTTAAAGCTTCATCACTAAATTGTATTTTAGTTTCAAACAACTCAAACTAATAACTAGATGAATAAAATTTGTGAAAAGTTTTAATGAAATGCATGGCCATTTGGATAATGATAATATACCATTTAGAATAATTTTAGAATTATAGTAACAGTTGTATGATTTAATTTATGAAATGTACGTTTAGTAAATATATCATACAAGTTGAATTGAAGTTGGAATGAATATATAGATACAGGTGGATTTGAATGTATCTCAAATTATTTATCATCATGTTGTGGTCTATTATAATGATGTTTTTTCTATTTCTCTCATATGAAATACCCTCAATTATAAAATTCATAATATTTTCCTTAGAGGAGGAACCAAATGTTGGGGGATATCATCAACTCAATAACCTCACTTAAGAGTTGAAAAATATCTATGAGCGGGTTCAATTTTCTTTGGAATGATGTGATGGTCAGATCATAATAAAAATGTTTGTATGATAATTAAAAATTTATTTTTAAAATAAATATATAACAAAAATATTTCCAATAGTATATGAAATTTATTTTAGGGAAAATGATTTATAGTTATTATGATTCTAATGTTTTAAATCTAAAATGTATATCAATGGTCATAACATGTACAAGATTGAATAAAAAACCGATAATCACATAAAATTGATTTCGATTATCATTGTGAGTTTATGTACTGTTCCCACTATGCTCTAAAAAAATATTTTATCATTTTAGTATATAGTAATTTATGTTATAATATTAGGATATAAAAAATATAGACAAAAAACCCAAAAAATATATTTTAATTGTAATTTTAATTACGTTAGAAAATTGCATGTGTGGGGACTATATTATGTTGATGGTATAGAAACCATCGAATTATTTTCATTCATAAATCTCAATTTGTTGACATTAAATATATATCTATCATAAACACATTTTTAATTAAGAATATTCAAATGAAATGTATAATTATCTGAATTGTATATTTGGTCAATTATGTTGAAGTTTGACATTTTCACATAAATTGGATTTCTATTCTTGTAACTAAATAGGTGCATCACTAACTCCGTAGGCCTAATTCAACTATTTAGTTTTATAGTATATTCATCATGTTTTTCTATATAGAATTTATAAACATTAATTATAAAAACATTGTATGATATTAAAATTAAATTTGTTCTCATAGATAGCCAATGAAGTTGTTTGACAATAGAATTGGGATTTGTAGACTAGTCCTTATAAATATGATCTGAGAATCATCTTATAAACTATTTATTATGGGTAATTGATATCCATATTTCATCCCTTAATATATTAAAATATATAAGAATTATATTATGGGATTCATTATACATATGAAACTAAAAACCAATATTTTAAATGTAAGGGTGAGTATTCTTGTGCTCTGTAATGGAAATTATAACTACAACCCTTATAGAAAATTTTTATTCCATAAGGATTACACTATGATGAGATTTTGGGAAAGAAATTTAACCAACATCTAAGAGGTACTCAATATAGAATTAAAAAACATCTTCAAAAATAAATCACTCATCAATACAACCTTCTAACTTAATTCAATTCATGATATACACCTTCAAATTCATATATCATTTAGGGTGGTACATACATCAACAATGTTCATGAAAACATAGCTGAATCTATATTACCTTGTGAACCATCAGGTGGAAAATTATATCAATGAATTATGGTCAAATGAATAAATCCACTTATCGTAATATGTATTCATTTTCCATATTCATGATTGGAAACTTCATAGGGATGATTATTTTAATATATATGGATTATAAAGGGAAGAAAAGTTTTGTTAATATATGTTGTAGGTTTCTCGGAAGAATGAAACATAATGATATATGAATTAAATATTAAATAAATCGTGGCTATCCTATTATTGTAGCCCCAGTAACATAAAATTATTCATTTCAATTATATTCATGATATTTTATGGATACACCTCCATAAATTTTACACCATTAAGTAAGTTTCATAATTGAAATTGATCTTATCAAGATATACTATAAGCTATTTGAGGAATAATAGTTTTCCGTTTACCCTTCTCTGGTGCCAACACATCCCTTATCCATATGTTAGTCATTTTCAACATTTTCTTTATTCAATATTTTATTATCTCTAGTACATTATTTAATGTAACAACTAAAATATCAATTATATATTATTCAATATTCATAACATCAATAAAATATATTACACAAAAAAATAGTATAGTAATTCAAAGAGTATTCATATATATTTTCCTAACATATTATTTATTTTTTTCAATCAATGAATTCCAAAATTAGTTTCATTATTATTTAATTTCATGTTATGATGGTCACTCATTAATTCGGATGGTGTTGTACATTGTTTATTATTTCTATTTAATTATATCATCCAAGATCAATATTTTTCTCTTTAGGGTAAAAGTTTACAGTGTCTTAAAAACACAGTACATGAGGAATATTTTAATACAAACGAGTGTGTATGATCTAAAAATGGGACAACCAATCATTAAATTAAAATTATACCCTAAAAAAATTCTATAAGAAGTAATTTCTATTATTAACCTATAAAACATGGTTTTTAATATGAAATCTTAAATTCAAGGAGCCTCAATCAATGTTATAATTATATCCTGTATCTATTTAAGATCATCAATCAATAAATCCAAATGGATTTTAATTTCATTACCAGGCTGTTTGTGTCTAGATATAAATAGATAAAACATAATATATTTTTTCTTCATGCATGACCATGGTGGAAAGCTATAAATTAAAAACATAACTATACATGTAATGTGAGTACTACTTTTAAAACAAATGGGAATTATTACTTCTGTAGATAATGTATATCCAAGGTTTTACAGATTTTTTACAAATTTAGGATACTCATAATATTTTTTATCCACTAAAGAGATTTAATTAGGGGTAATATTCTACCACATTAAATTATTGTATCTATATACCATGAAAGTTTTCTAATGTATTTATAACATCTATAGCATTGTATAAACATTGTAATATTATAAAAATACCATACATAGATTTATTTACATGACTTATTCTTCCTATATCGATATGTGAAAAACTATAGTAGATATTATGAGTGATTCATGGTTTTGAATAAATACAATCATTTGGTAATGCATGTAATTTCACAGAGATAATACCCATTAAACATAGAAATCACTATGTGCCATATTTTTTACAAATCGGACATTTTCTTCTAGAGACACATCAATCAGGAGACCATGTCAACCAGTAAAGCTAGTGTCACTCATTCTGCTGCCAACATTAAAATTATATAACACTAACATAGTTGACAATGTTGTATAATTATTACGACCGATATATAATGGCGTCTTTTAGAATATATTTACCTTCTCAAAACCCATTTTTCAATCATTATTGTCATCATAAATTTTCATTTTCATTTCTTCTATATGATTATCATCATCATTTATAGTAGCATTTATATCAACTAATCCATACATCATAGAATCATACAAGGCAATTTTTTCATTATTGTTTTGCCAACGTTTAGTCCAAAATTTGTAGATTTGTTCTATTTTGTCAAAAATAAAATATTATTTCAACTCTTTTGAATTAATTCATCTTGAATAACAACAATGTAATCATGGATAAAATTTTTTAGAAGGGTTATATTCATGCTCCATTCCAATCATGATGATCATTTTAACACCATCCTCATACTCTTTTTTCATACAATTAACATACATTCAGTTTTAACTCATATCCATCATTTTATGTTCAATAAGATTTATTTTGTACAAAAAATAAATAAATACACATATGATATTTATAATCAAATAATAAAGTAATTAATAAATCAATTATATTTGATAATTTTTCTAAGAAAATAATTTCTGCTCACTTTGGACACTCAATAAATATAAAAAAATGTCGTAATGATAAGGTGATAAAATTCATAGAAATTAAAATATTAAACTCCTCATGAGACAGTTTCACATTGATAACCTCCAATTTATATTAGAATCATGATTTTATGAACCAATGTAGGATGGTGTGTGTATAATTATAGCACACATTTGGTGATGGATGGAATCAGTGAATCAAAGAGGTCAAGGTTGATGCTAAATTCTAATATGGGGTACCCAAAGAGGGATGAATCCCACCGGGATTTTATTTCCCCCTTTGGTAAATTGTAATCTTGATTATATAGTACAGATCATACTGGCCTACTATATATGAACGAATCTCAACATACCAATGATATTGGTGATGATTCATAATATGTTATATTTGTACAAAATGGTAATATTAAAAGAAACAACCATTAGCGGTTGAAGGGTTATATGTCCCCAACAGAGGGAACAAGTATTAAAAAACACATAAAGATTAATTTAAGCTACATTATGTTATTTTTATAAGATAATAAGAGTTGAATTGTGTGTATTGATATTTTTTATAGTGTTGGAAATAATTAATGGAAGATAATATGTTATATCTATATAGTTACGAAGAGTATAATTTAATTTTCATCTGTTGAAAAAGATATAGATCAGTAATTTTTACTCACTAAATTATTAATGGTTAATATTTTGAGTAAAATTATAACAGAAAATGGAATTTTTGGTGAGAAACCTTAAACATTATATATGATATAAATTAATTTTGTTTTTATATAATCTATTGAAGTGGATTATAACAAAATCCTTTGAGAATACTGAAAACAACCAAAAAAGAAATAAAAATGTTGGAATAATGAAAGATATTGAATGTAAGATCTAAAATAAAAAACCATGGGTTTTTAAAGTGTTGATTTGTACTAGGAGTTTATGGGAGAGAAACAACAATGTTTTAGTTACACAAGAGTTTGAACAACATAAGGGATAGTGTCCTATACTAGGGTTCAATTTAAATATCATAAAGGTTTTATCAGTTCTTTTTAAAAAACATTGACAATGACCTGTATTTATCAGCACTAAAAAAATTAATGATATAACCAATCATTATGAGTTCTAAATCTTAGTGCTAATATAGAAGGTATTTTTTCAGATCTTTGCAAAAAAATTTGTTAAGGATATGTTTTATAAGTAATTTATATTTTAGAACTTACAAATACACTATTTATCTTCAATATTTGTAAATAGTTGATAAAGATACATATTTCTTGACCTAGGAGGCGATGGACATTAAGCTATCCCCCTATGTAGTCGGAGGGACCTTTATCATCCTTCGAGGGAACTCAACCTCTCTCCTTAGATCCATTTATTATCAACAATCCAATTTCTTCTTTCCATCAGAGATTTCTTATCCCAAAAGTTACACATTTTTTGATGGATTCCTGAAACTTTATCTCTCATCATCAGATTTCATTGATAGATTATTACTTCCGAACATGATATTCATTGCATGATTAATATAACCTCTTCTTTTAGTGAATTTATTTGACTAGTTTGCTTTCAGTTAGTAGAGAATATAAGAACTATTGACTATGGTTCTTCTCAGAAACATGCACTTCCTAAATTTGTTCTCTTCATAGAAAGAATTTGTCTATCCTTGAAATAGAACTCCATACATCTACAATAGATCTTTTTTCTCCTCATTCAGGTGGAATTATGTTTTCCACATGAAACAGGATACCCTGAATATAGTTATTTTGGTTATTTTTCTTGAGAATCATATTCCTCTTTTGAATCCTTCAATTATTCGAATGTTATATAATTTGGTTGATTGATATCTATGTTCTGATAGTTGATCTAGAACTATTTTTACCCTATTTCTCACCAAATTCTTGTTGAAGTCCATGTTATAAGAACTCTAGTAGAGAATGTTTGTATTGAAGTTGGGGATGAGTTAAACTATAATAAACCTATTTTATTTTAGACATTGATAGATTTTTTCTCTTCATTGAAGAAAATGTGTCACTTAATGGAAGTATGTATGCATGGGGACATAAATCACATCCATAAGATGAATTTAAGATTATAATGTAGTGGGAAGGGTATGGTGACCATTTTGGGTTGAGGTATAAAAGAATAGGTTCAAATTTACATGTCTATTTACTGAAGTAGTAATTTGGAGTTAGTCTGCTTTGAATCACATGAGGGCCGGGGGTCGAATGGGATTGAACTGCCTGTTGGTCTCCCAGCCAAACGGTGGAATACAAATAAAATAGTAAAGATTTTTACATCCGGAAGGAGCCATAAATTTTAATCCCTTATTCAGGAGTATTATACATATATGATAGATTGAGATGTGATTTGAGGAAGTGTGTGAAACAGGGCATGTTAAAATTAAAATAAATGCTGTTAAAGAGGCATCCAATGAAGAGGTAGTGAGAATTGGTGACGAAGCTAATACAATGTTGCTATAGGGTGTAGGCATGGAAGTTGAAATGGTCTATATAACTAGAGGAGGTAGTTGTGGATGGGTTAATGCAACATGTTGGTTGAGGCCAAGAGGGACTTGCTCGATTATTAGTATTAGTAATCAATTTAATGATATGGTGGTTGATTGTTCAGTTCAAGGACAAGGCGATGAAATACAAGAAGGAATTGGCATTCAAAACCCAGTACAATTCGATAGCTTCTCTAAAGCCTAAAAACATTATGGAGTAGAATAAAAGGATAATATATCTATCCATGGTTTGGTAGACATAGTAAATGTAGTGCATGTATGAAGCCTATATTGCCCAAGGACGAGGAAGGGGTGAAAAGGAAGAAGGGATTTAGGGATATGTATTATGTTAAATGGAAATAGGTAAGGACGTAATGAGAAATCTCAGTTATCTACGATGATTGAAACATGGTCATACAATAATAAAAACGTGATGTATAGTGAACCCATGTCTCATTGCTTGGAAGGAAAGAAGAGTTCTAATCTTCATAGTGATAATAAGATAATAGAGTACAGTGAGAAAAATGTAAAAGAATGGGTTGGTGGTATAATGGAAGATCCAAATTAGGAACGTGAGGTATCTAATAGTATGGTCATTATAGCAGATATGGAGAATGGCAGAAAAGGGGGAGTCTTGGGATCTTATTATTCATTTCAATAAATAAATGTTAGAGGAGGCATTAGAGATAAATGATATAGAGGATGAGTTCTACCGGATGAATGAGAGAATGATTCATGTTAACACTAATACAGAACAATGTGTATGGATCCATAATCATGATTTTCTTGATACCAGAATTCAATAAAACATGATTAGTTTGGAAGAGTATATCCAAAATTAGGAGAAGATGACATACAATTTTGAAGAACTAATTTATGATGAATATGATATGAAGGCCACTGATCCTCAATGGAAGTTATACAGAGGTATGTCTTCTAATAGGCTTAAACTCATTTTCATCGATTTATAAATTTCTTATGATTTATGTTTATTTATGGTTCTAAAAATGAAAGGTTTCCCACTTTTTCCATAAAATTTATTTTCAGAATAAAAAATTTAACATTCAATTAGTTACTAAAGAATATATATATGAAAAAATAAAATATTAAACAAATATATATTAAAAATAGAAAAATAATTAAAAAGGTAAAAATCAATTAAAAATATTTATGAAGATATAATATTAAATGCATAAATGTAATAAATGAGTGAAATTTAATAAAAAATAAATAGATGTGAAAATTATTCAAAAATGCATGACTTTTAAAAATTATGTAAAATATTTAAAAAATATACATGACTATATATTAAAATTAAATGAATACTTATTTAATTTATACATTTTAACCATATTATAAACCTTAAACTCTAAAGAATATTAATATATACGCAAATATTAAAAGGAATGAAATTAAAATAATATTAAAACCAAAAAATTATAAATAATTGTTATAAATAAGTTACATTAGTTTAAAAAAAAGTAATAATAGTTGAAAAAAATATTAATAAATAGTGTATTTCAATAAATTAAAATCATTATATTGAAAAAACATTAAAATATGAACATGTATTATTAGTTATTTAATTTTAAAAAAACGTAAAAATGAATATATGATAATGTGAAAATGAATTAATATTAATTATATAAATTAAGACCATATTAAAATCATTAAAATTTAATGAATAAAAATATATAAATTAATACTAAAAATCTATAAAATTACAATACAAATTAACAATAAAACTTTGAAGATGAATAAATTAAAGAAATTTAAAAATTTAATATTATTATTGATTAGATAATATATAAAATTAATAAATTCTAAAAAATGTTTAACATTAATTAATATTATATTTTTAATAATAATATAAGGAATGAATTATATTTACTGATTAAAAATAATATATATATATATATAATATAGTGTGTTAATAATGAAAACTCTAAAATAAATTACAAATATTGAATAAATTAAATAAATATTATGCATGATATATTCAATATAAACAAAAATTAATTTCATAGATGTATGTGTCAAATTATTATAACACACATTTGATATATGTTAAATTCTATACAATATTATTTAATTAAATGTCCACTACTTGATACAATTACTTTATATTTTTTAATTAATAGTAATTATTAATTATAAACAATGTTTCAATATGTGTATGAATTATTTAATGTAAATATACATATTGTGAAGTATATAAATCATATATATGGAAATGCTTATTAAATTGATATATATATATATATGAATATATTTCAATATTAAAAAGAATAAATATATTGATGAATAATTATGTATAAAGAAGGTAATGATTAAAAAATTAAAAAATATTAAATAAATACAATTTAAAATAAGGAAATTATAAAAAAGTTAAGAAACATAATTTCTATAAATATAAGGGAATTTATTTATGAACACTAATATAGAAAGCACATTCATTAGAGTGAGAATAGGCTTTTCATTTTTAGAAAAGAATGAAACCTTTATCATCACTAGTAAATGACCCCTTTAGTAGTGCTAATAAATGACCCTTTTGTTGGTTCATTTGTTATAGCTGGTAAAGGCCATGATATCTAGCAAAAAATTGGAAGTACTACACTATCCATACAACATAACCATGTTAGAAACATAAAATAAAATTGGAATATAAATATTTCAAAAAACCAAAATTAAATAGAAATATTAAATTTTATTATCATTTTAATTCAAAATTTACATAAATGATATTTTCAATGATGTGATATTTTCAATTTATTAAATAAAATTACAATACAATATTAAAAAAAATACTTTTATAAAATTGTTTTTTTTAAAATAATCCCTTAAATAAACCTCATCCCTACAATAAAACCAATGTTTTTAGTAACCATAAATAAAATAAAAAAACATTATTATTTTAATATAATCCATGTATGATAAATTATATTGTAAATTACTATATATGTGAATGATATTATCAGTTATACTATTAATTGTAATATTAGTTCATTTATTATTAATTTTATATTTGTTAATATTTATTTAATATACAATTAATTAATAATTATATTATAAATTATTAATTACAATGTTTATTAATAAAATACATAAATTATATTTCTAATTATATAATATTTTAATGATATTATTAGTTATTAAAAATTTTAATTAACTAAATTTTAGAAAAAAATTATATGATTAAACAATATTCACTTTTTTAAATTGAAAAAATGCACGTTGATAATACGAGGCACATTGTGTGTCAGATTGATGTGTGGCCAAATCTTAGAAGTCAGTAGTTATTTATTGATAATATTCTTAGTTTTTTTAAATAATATGAGATAATTTACTCTATTTTTATGATGTGAAACATGTTTCAAACACAAAATTATTCTTAAAAAATGTAAATTGGAGTTAAACCAACCACATAATATGTCAGATTAATATGTAGTTGATTACTACGTGTCATAAATAAATTATAAACCATCTTTATTAATTTTAAAAATAATTGGAGCTCATTTACTAGATTATGATAATCTTGTTCTCAATTTAAACTAAAATCATACATTTATATTTTAAAACACACATATTGGGTCATATCGACAACAACATGTGTCAGATTAACATGGGGTTGATTCCTATACATCAATAATTAGTTATGGATCATAGTACTAATGTTTGAAAAAATATATATTTATTTTTGTGTATTTGGCTCTTTGATGTATGTTTTAAACAAAAATTGCCCTTTTACATTGAAAAAAAACTCATTGAGTTATATAGACCACATTGTGTGTTAGATTAAGGTGTGATCGTTTACTATAATCATATATAAATTATGGACCATTTTACCAATTTTATAAAATAGTCATTGATTTGTTTACATGATTTTGCCTATGTGACATGAATTTAAAACTAAAATGCCACTTTTATATTGAAAGCACTAAATTATTGTCAATAAGGGCACATATTGTTTCAAATTGACATGTGGTTGATTCAAACATGTCATGTATCAATTAAGGATCGTTTTCATAATTTTTAAAAATAATCTTTGGTCATTTTCTCAATTTTGTCTATGTGATGGATGTTTTAAACTATAATGACCATTTAATATTGAAATTTTCATCTTGAGTCAAATAGATCATATCCTGAGTCAGATTGACATGGAGTACATTACAATATATCTTAAAAGTAATATGGTTTGTTAAATAATTTTTGAAAACAGTTCTTCATTTTTTATTAGTTTTTTCTATCTGAATTCAGTTTTAAACCACAATGACGCTTTAATGTTGATATCATACAATTTGAATCATATTGAGCACATTATATTTCAAATTGATTTCTAGTTGATTCCAAATCCCAAAAAAATAATTATGGAATGTTTTCTAAAATTAGGAATACAATCCAATCTCATATCCTTGGTTCAAAAAATAGAACCCACATTTTAAACTAAAATTAATGTTTTATATTAAATACATGAACTTAGAGTCATACTGGTGAAATTTTGTCTTGGAATTATGTGTATTCAATTTATACATATCCAAAACGAATTATGGATCATTATTGTAATGATTTAAGAAAATCAAAGTTCATTTGTATATTTTTTCAATTCCACATGTGTTTTAAACTAAAATGAATCTTTTATATTGAAAAAAATAACACTGGGTCATATTGACCATATCATGAGTCAGATTAACATGTGATTGGTTTATAAATGTCTCAAATGAATTATGGATCTTTTTCCTTATGTTTGAAAACACACCAAGATCAATTTAACATTTTTGGATACATGATGTGTTTTTAATAGAAAATTGCACTTTTAAGTTGAAAATACAAACTATGTGTCATACCATCCCCAATGTGTGTTAGGTTGACATGAAGTCAATTTGAATATTTCTTAGATTTATTATGGACCATTTTCATAATGTTATAAAAACAATCATAGCTTGTTTTCTCTATTTTTGACATATGATGCTTGTTATTTACTAATATAATTATTTTATATTGAAAATGATCACTTTTAGTCATACCCACTACATCATGTGTTGGATTTATGTGAGAAATATTCCTACACAATAAAAAATAATTATTTATCATTTTCCTAAAGTCTAAAAATAAATTGAGCTTGTTTTCATAGTTTTTATAGTGGGGTGTTAATTTTTTAGAAAATGATATATTTCTTTTGAAATCACACAATTTAAGTTATACAAGACACATCATGTATTATTATAAATTGTGGTCCTCTATTACTTGAAAAAAATGAATATAGTAAATTTTTTCAAAAGTGTTAAGGAAATAATAACTTTTTATATAGGTTTGTCTATATGATTCAAGGGTTACACATAAATAATGCTTAAAGACACACACTTCGTGTCATACTAGACATGAATTGGGTCAGATTTATATATAGTCATTTGTTAAATATCAAAAATTAATTATGTACCATTTGTATAGGGTTTGAAAATAATCATAGGATGTTTACATTGTTTAATCTATGTAACACGTGATCTAAATTAAAATGAGACTTCTATACTGAAAACACATAATTTCAATATTACCAGTCACATCAAGTTTTAACATGACCTGTAGTAAACTCATATATGTAACACATGAAATAAGTATTTAAATCATATGGTTTGAAAAAAAAATCAATCTTTCTACATGTTTTTGTATAAGTGACACACATATTAAACTAAAATGACAAAATAATAATGAAAACTCACACATTAAGTCATAAAGGACACGACATGTGTTGGATTGAAATTAATTAGCTTCATACAAACCAAAAATGAATTATATATCATTTTCATGAATTATAACAACAATATATTATCATATTCTCACATTTGGCTGTGATATGGGTTTTTAAATTAAAATGAAACTTTTAATGAGGTAAAGATGCACTTCGATTCATACCATCCATATTGTGTGTCAGATTGACACTTGATCAATTCCTCGATGTTAAAAATAATGTACGAATCATTTTCCTATAGTTAAAAAATAAAGAGAGAGTTTACTCAATATTTACAATGTTATTTTAGTTTTAATATAAAATGAAACATTCATATTGAAAACACAGACATGGAGCCATTCAAGTCACATCCTGTTTCAGATTGACCTTCGGTCAATTCCTCTACATCAAAATTTAATTATAGATTATTTTTCAAATGTTTTTAGATAGTTTGATGTCATTTCCATTCTTTTGGATATGTTACAATTTTCGAGTAAAATGTGCCCTTTAATGTCAAGATGTTCACTTTGATTCATAATGGAATATCGTGGGTCTGGTTGATTTTATGTTGATTCATAGACTTCCCACATGAAGTATCAATAATTATCCTAACGTTTGAAAATAAAAAATTCTTGTTTTAATGGTTTTGATAATGTGATTTTCATTTCAAACTAAAACAAAAAATTGATATTGAAAACAAACACTTGGAGTCATGAAAACCAAATTGTGTGTTTGATTGATGTGCATTAAATTTCTACATATAAAAAATGAACAGTGGAATGTTTTGTAGAATTTAGAAATCAATATGAACTCATTTATTTAGTTTTTACAATGTGACACGAGTTTTAAACTAAAATGACACTTTTATATTGAAAAACTAATCTTTGAATCATTTTAGACACATTGTATGTAATATTGATATGTGATCCATTCCTACACATCATAAATAAATTATGGATAATTTAACAAAATTTTGAAAACAAAACATGTTCGTTTTCTATGTTTTTACAATGTGAAATGTTTCTTAAACTAAATGAGCCTTTAGAGAAGAAAAATCCGCACAAAACTTTCAACTTCCAACCCTCTATAATCTTCATTAACATTTAATCCCATGATTCTACATTGAACACTGTATTATAATATTTGAGAGGAATAAATATTAGTATGTGTAGTGACATTCATTGGTATATCTTTGGTTGAATAAAATTTGAATGTCAAGGAATTATTATTTTATTTTCAATAGGGATGTGGAAGTGATTATAACAAACCTGATAACCTTTTAGGATACTCCAAAAAAATAGTGAGACAAAAAATGAAAATGGTATATTTAGGAGTAAAGAAGTATGTTCCTAAGAATTGGGTAATATAACTTTAGGTTTTTGGGTAAAAGGATCCTTCACCCATTTTCCTCATTCCATTATGTTTACAATACCCTCACTTTATAATATGT
Source organism: Viscum album (assembly GCA_963277665.1). Taxonomy (NCBI): domain Eukaryota; kingdom Viridiplantae; phylum Streptophyta; class Magnoliopsida; order Santalales; family Viscaceae; genus Viscum; species Viscum album. Next base: position 354,825,874 of record OY728158.1, on the reverse strand, counting down.
CATGATAAAAAGTATCTTCATTCATGTTACTAGATCAACCATAATTTTTAGAGTGTAACCCTCCATGATACATCTCCTTGAGAAATCACTCAAATCATTATTTATTTGTAGTTTCATCACTAAATAATTTTATCATGTTAACCAACTCAAACTAAATCCAAATGGAATAAAATTATTGAAAAGGTGAAAGAAATGAACGACCAATTGGGGAATGAAAATATACCTTTTAGAATCATTAAAGTATTATAGTAACATTAATATAATTTAATTTATCACGTGATATTTAGGATTATTAAATATATCATATATGATTAATTGATATTCACAACATATATAAATACAAGTTGATTTTTAATGTGACAAAAAATTTTTCCCATGATGTTGGGTCCTGTTATAAAGATACTTTTTCATTTTCTCCCAAATGAAAAATCCTCAATAAAAATATCCATTGTATTTTCATTGGGTTGAGGAACTATATATGGGGGAGGATAATCAAATATATATCCTCACTAGAAACTGGAAAATATCTATAGCTGGGTTTAAAATTTTTTAATTATTGGAGACTGAAATCATTTATAAATGGTTGTAAGGTAACTAAAAATGTATGTTTAGAATATATATATAACTAAAATATTTCTAATAGTATTTGGAATTTTTTCTAGGGATATTAATTTATATGTATTACGGTGATGATACTTAAAATCCCAAATGTATATCGAAGGTCACAGCATGTACAAGATCATATACATAATCAGAAATCACCTCAACATGATATCGAAAATCATTCTGACACTATGTACTCTACACACTCACATCTAAAAACAATATTTCATATTTTTAGTATGTATAATTCACATTATCCTCATATTCTGGAGAATAATTATAAAAAAAATTAGAAAATATTTTAATTTTAATTATAAATACATTGGAAAATTACTTTTTTATGGATGCTAGTTTGTTGATGGTATATATAATCTTTTATAAATTTTCAAAAATAATATTATCAAAAATTATTATTATATTTTTTCTATTCTATAGAAACATTGACCAAAATATCTTAATTGTTTTCAAATAGGTTTTGATTGATAAATGTCACTATATATACCATATTCTATTTTAATATGATGAAATTTATATGCTTCATAGTTTTACATTATGACCTCATACGTAGATTTATATGATATTCATAGATCACCCTATCATACAAATATTCTTGTTCTATTATTAAAAAAGAATGATTTGAATTTAATCTAGGAAATATTAATTATTTTGCGTTAAAAATTAATAAGTGACATCATCTATGGTAATTTTTATGGAAATCTATGATTTTGATCCAAAAAAATAAAAAATCCATGTATCTAATTTGATTTAAATTACCATCTAGTGATTCTAAATAAAAAAATAATTAATGGTATATATATATATATTATTATATTATATATAAATTCAACTACATTTTATCCATTAATAGAATTTCTTCATCAATTAATTTCTTTTCAAACACTATGATTCATTCAACATTTTTCTTTTCAGTTTCATTCTATTACAAACAAACTATTTCAGTATAATTTATAGAGGGATTAATGATTTGGAATTTTACATTGTTGAGTTTCCCTTTATAAAATATTAATATATACAGTAGTTTAAAATATGAATCATTATTAACTATAATAAACCTAATATATCATTTATTGAAAAAAATGAATATGAAAATGTACATAATTTAAAAGATAGTTGGTGTCCCAATACATATAGTTTGTACTTTTATTACATGTATATTCAAATTATTTAATAATAATTAAACATATTATTACATATTGATCAATATTATACATGAATTTAATATAATAATGTCCAATTGTTTTTTTCATTGATAAGTTTATAAGGGTTCCCCACTATGATGAGAACCTTGAAATGATATGATATTATTCCTAATATGGTTCTGCGGTTTCACGAAATACTATGGTGGAACACATTGTATTTATAACATCACGTGTGATTACTCATTAGAAGATGATGATTCTAATTATAAAGTTTTCTCATGGTAATATCCAAGATGTGAGATTATGAAAATAGAACCACCATTTTCAATGACCCTTATTTTTGTGTCATCATATATTACTATTTTTGAGTGCCTATAATGGTCCATAGAAATTAATATTATCCTTATCACATGTCATGACTCACACACTTAGATTTACTTATGAAAACTATAATAACATATGTTATAAACAAGGTAGGTTACGTAGAGTGTGTCGTGATTGAAATGTCATTAATGGATAAGGCAAGGAAGTATTTTTTACCAACCGTCTTTATGGAAGATGATATATGGGACCAGTGAATTGAATATAACTGTTGTCTTAAATTTCATGGAAATGGTGTAGCAACATATATATTCTAAATGGACATATACAGATATTACATGAATTATATTTGGGGACTTGGGTGTGAACCTAATTGAAAATAATGTTTGACAAGGGGATTATATTATAGAATGACCATTCATATTTGGTTTTCATCGTAGTGAAATTAAGATATTTTTCTTGCGTTCCATAACCCTTTTTTAGACACTAATATTTACTCTAGGAAAGACCACCTAATGCCAATTAGAAAAAATCACATAGTGTCACACACTAGGTTTTCCATTGATCTCAATTAAATTATATTTTCATTTAATTAACTGAGTAAATATTATTCTCATGGTTGAGGGATAATTTTTTTTCAATTTTTATTGATCACATAATTTAAATATATATTTAATCATCAGATTCCCACAAAATATCTTCATTTATTTTATTTATTATATTATTAATATTTATTTACTGGTATAAAAAATAATTATTTATCCATGAGAATAAAATATTTTATTTAGGTATTCAATAAATTCATAGGGAGTTAAAAATTTTCAAGACCGTGTTTGGTGATAAATATTAATTAACAATATGGTTAAATAATAATTGTTATTTCACAAGTTGGCGTGCACCAATAATTTATAATATTATTATTTAATTATGTTTCTTGGTGTTTATTAAAGGTTATTATATAATTTAATTTGCATATATCATTAAACAAATATTTTAACCTAAACTGATGAACTATAAAAAAAACAATTACGGCTATAATGTACAACAATGATTCGTGTAAACGAAATAGATAGTTATTGGAGATAAAGAATCATCTCTAAACACTTCATTCTATATCCCTTTCATGATAGAGAAATAAAGAGATACTTTCTTTAATAATAAATAATGAGTGTTCTAGAATGAACAAAATAAGACACCTAATTCACCGTACTAGAACATGGAGATCATGTGGCACTGGAAAGTGTTCATTACAACATATGTGGATCACCCTAAGAGTATCATAAGACTCCTAGAGCACAAAAAAGAAACCATAGAAGGGTATTTTCCAATAGTCAACATTAATCAATGAAGAAAGAACCTAAAAATATGTATTCATTTCATCTGATATTAAATTAATAAATTATAAATTTGTCATGAAATATCCTCTCTCATGGTTTCATGAAATGATCATTAAAATAAATTTTAATTTATAGCCCACCACTACACGATTCTTCTATATCCAGAACCAACATGTGCTGTCAAAGTGGTCTCATCTAAATTTATAATTATATATTTGATTGTTGATATATATAGAATAGTTTATAGAATTTAATTTATTATTATTAAACCTTTAATTGGATTTAAATTAACACTCGTCATAATATTTATCATTATTAATTCATTGTTTCATTTTCATATAATTTTTAGAATAAATGAGGAATGAAAAAAATTCAATTGAGAAACTGATATTTTTTCTCTCTCTGTAAGATAGGGTTACATGTCCTGTACCCTAGAGAGAATCATATGGATACATCGGGGGATTAATAATGTGAAATGTAGTTATTAAATGTGGTGTATGTTGCATGTTTACTGCCCAATCTTGGACTTGATTGTCAGATTACACAACATATATCAGTGTACACACTCTGTAGTATACATATGTTAGAAATGTAAATCATGAAATCTTTTTGGTCAATATATATGGTCAAAACCATGTGATACTGACAATAAAGAGAATTTATTATATACACAACATGTATGTAATTTACACAGTGTGTAGTTCATCAGTTCCCACATTTGAAACACACACCAAAGACCCAGGTGTGCATCCCAAACATATGGAAAGTGGAACACACAATGTGTAGTTGGTCTGTACTCACCGTGTTGTTAAAACGAAGTACACAATGTAGACCTAGGCATGTTCCATAGATACATATAAATAGAGATACACGTCGTGTGGATGGTCTATACCTTCCAAGTAGTCAATAATTATAGTAAAAAATAAATATTACATTAAATTGATAAATACCTCATTAAAACATTATTTTATTGATTAGCACACCAATGGGTGTTTGAAAATTTAATTACAGTTTTAAAAAATAATAATTGATAATTTAATTTTTTGTAATTAATATGACATTTTTAGTCATGTCATTTATTTTCCATGAGATACATAAATTATAGGAATCTAAAATTATGTTCGTATGATCATTAAAATGAAAAGGGAATTATTAATTATTTCATTCATTAATTAATGAATGTTCATTCACCATAATAAAAAAGGGAAAAGTATAAAATGAATGTTCTCTAGTTAATTTTTTATATTAATTTCATGTTTGACCATTAACAAGATTTACCAGGACCTGTGTATGTGTTAGATTATTTAATATAATAAATTTAATGGGTATGCAATTATTTATTTTTTTAATTAAATATGATGGCCTTGGATTCATCCCTCCCTCTATTAATGTGTAGTAATTATTTTTCCACAGACATTAATGTAATCTCCTATTAAATTATCCTATAGTTCCACTCACCTGCATGTGATTCATAAATACATGTAACTAATGCTGTATCCAAAGGCGTGTAGAGGCTGTTCAAGATAGAACCATTATGTATCTAACATTTGTGATACATATGTGGACATGTGTGATGAAGTAACTCATTCCATGTATGAAAATAGAAGTTATTTACCCTAGGTCAAAGGTTTATTTAATGTCTTCCCATTAAATCAACCGCTGCATAAAACTCAGTTATGAGTAATTTAATTACTTTTTATTTATTTCCATCTGATTATTTATTTTATTGACGGAAGTTAATGATCACATAAAAAAATGAATTAATGTACAATGAATAAAATTACATAAATGAATTGTGAATAAATGTTATATCATTAACTATTAATTAATTATGTAACATCCACTTAATATTTCGAAGTCATGAAAAGGAAAAAACATGATAAAAATTTATTTATAATTAATTAAAATCCATTAATTAAATATTAGGTAATACTGGGACTTATATAACATAATTTTGAAAGAAATAATTAAAACTATGTGTTTTTACAACACTAATTGGGACACTTACTTTTAATTCGTAGTATTTATGAAGGTTATGGGTTGACATAGCCCTCTTATATCAAGAGAATAATCCCTCACTAGACTTGATGTAACTTGGAGGAATGTTTTGACGAAATTCATATCAATAATTCATTATAGGGGAGTCCAATCAATTGATAAGGGAGTTGCAAGACCATAATTGTCATTGAACTGGCTACCAAAAAACCTTCAAGTATCCTGAACATCCCACATTAAGGTTATGTGAAAGGGCCAATGGATCCTTTCCACTAGAATGTCATAGAAACTCAAAAATCCAATTTTAGGGGTGATGCCTATTAGGACTTGATAAAATAGTTCGATATTTAAAAAAATTAATAAAAAAATAAATTTCTTTTTTCTCACATATTTTTTAATAAGTAAATATACTAGTAATATTATATTTTAATTTTAGAATAAAATGGAAACCTCATCATTCATATTATCCCTAGAGCCAATATCAAAGAAATCGAACCACCTCACTTGCTGTAGCATCTTGGAGTGGTTTAGAATCCTTATGTCTATGATACACCATGAACGAAAATCATACATTCTAGAATCTTCAATACCTAATCTTCATGCTAAAGATATGACTAATGAAGTGTTCTTGGTCTACAAAAAAAATTTGAGAGAGGCAGCTGATTCCCTAGTTTGATTAATTTGTATATGTCTAGTGAACTCATGATGTCTCATGAAATCTTGTATAGATATATAATTATTGGGAACATCTATATTATTTACCATGAAATAGTTTTAAAGGAATATTTTGAGATATCCATGTAACTCTTTCCAAGAAATTTTGGAGAGGGTCCCCATATGGGCCTCACGTAATCAAACTCATTGGCTATATTGAGCTCCTAGAGTTTCTAGGGTTCAAATTTTCTAAATAACTGGGCACTGATATCATTCTGTTGTAACTCCATTAGTTCTTCTATATCATTATATTAAATTGTAATTTGAATAAACATTATGAAGTCTTTTCTATTTCTACTAACCCCCTTTTTTACCAAGTCGATAAGGATAAGAAAAAAAATCCTTCAATTGTTGTGGTGAAAACAACTAAATGGGAAATGGGAGATCTTTGTCAAAAAATCTTATTCATACCCTTCCAAGAAGAATAAAATTAAGGGGAATGAAATGGAACAGGATGATGCATATTTTTCATTTGGAAAGAAGATCCAATGGAATAAAATAGGCACCCAAACAAAAGCCCATGGGGAAGCTTCAGGTGTGTTTGTCATAGAGTACAATTTTTACATTTCAAAAAATTTGGTATTAGATAGATAATGTGGTTATCACATATGTATTGAAATATAGGAACGATGTAGATTAATAAATATTGATTAAGGGGAGGCTTATCTATGAACACCCAACAAAGACAAAAATGATGTTGTATATATCAGTGACTACAACCTCACATTTCCAAATGGGATGATCTTCATATTAATGATTTTTTATTATGTGACTTTAGTAACAAAAACATTATATCATTATCTAAAATAGATGCAGATGGATTTATTTTCAAATTATGAATTAATAGTTACTTACTTTATAAAAATAAAATTTAATGTAATATAGAATAATTAAATATAAATTTTATGTGCTGGAATACACAAAACAAGAATTTTTAATAGATAAATAAAATAAATCACATGAGTCAGACCACACCCAACATTGCAATCACTATCTTGGTCATATAAAGTAAATGAACATGACACATCTACATCAATATGTATATTTAGATTTTTTTGAACTAAAACCACTTATTTTATATCACTCATGTTTATAAGGTAAAATGACCAAATCCCAATTTAGCGGGAATTGTGAAATGAATTCATAGATTCATGAATTATATCATACCAATGTGTGTGGAGATTTCATGTTGATGCAAGGGGTGATTAATAATAAATCATAAATTTAGCTGATGATTTTTTAAGATATGGATATTTCTACATGATGAAATATAATTCGTATACTATTAATAAATTTAATGAATACAAGAATGAAGTGAGAACCATATTAGTATTAATATTAAAAAATTCCACTCATAAAATGGTGGGGAATATCTTAATGAAGACATCATTTATCATTTCTGGGAGTCTGAGATACTATATCTACTCAGCCCTCCTTATAAGCCTCAATAGAGTGGTGTATGATAAAGGGGGAAATGAACCTTGTTGCAAATATTGAGATTAAGGATGATCCATGTGATAATTCTATTATACTTTTTCAGATACACAGAATAAATAGATGTACAAATACTAAAACCAAGTTCCAACTAAAGTGGAAGATGTATTACCATACAAATTATTGAATGGAATGAACCTCGTGTTTTTATACATGCATGTGTGGGGTTGTGAAGAATTATTTATAGCATTTTTAGGTAACAAACATTGACCTTATGGAAGAAAGTATACATTCGTAGAATATCCTAAAGATATAAGGGGATATTAACTATACATACCCTCGGAAAAAATGGTTATAGTGATAAAAAACAACTTATTCCTTGGGAGGAAGCATATATCTAGAAGATATATTATTAGTTTGGTAGAATTTGATAATTTTTAGTCTCAAGGTTCAGATTAGATGGTACAAGAATAGATTCCCAAAAGCCTAGTGGAAGAGGAAACATTTCCAGATAAACATGTACTTTGTAGAAGTAAAATAGAGGTTATATAACTAGAATGCTATATATTTCTAGTCACTGAGGAAGAGGGCTCATTATTTGTTGATAATATGATCCACTAACAAATAATAAATATTGAAGTATCAAAGATGTTTCCACGAGGAAATAATCCAAGAATTCTATAATGGGTTCAATGTACAAAAAACAAATCTGGAATTTGGTAGATCCTTTAGTGGATATAAGGGAAATTAGACACAAATGTGTATTCAAGAAGAAACTGGACATGGAAGGAAAAGTTAGTACCTATTTCTCACAACTTGTTGCAAAAGAGTTTAAATAGTTTCAAATCATTAACTATAATGAAACCATTTCACTTGATTCAACGAAAAAATAAATAAGATTTCTACGTGACATTGCAGCTTACCATGACTATTATATTTGGAAAATAAATGTTAATACATCATTCCTTTATAGGATCCACCAAGAAGATTTCTATATGAAAAAACCAGAATGGATTTGTGACTCAAAAGTATGAAAGTATGATATTAAAATTGAAAAAAAATAATCCATTTATGGATTAATGGAATCATCTCATTCGGGCAACATTCATTTTGATGATTCCATAATATTTGAAATTTTTATAATGACTGAGTGTGATTCTTGTATCTACAAAAGGTTTAGTTGGAATAGAGTCATTTTATTTATATTATACGTTGAAAACATATTACTAATTGGAATCGAAATACAAGTCATATAGTCTGTTAAAAATGGAAAAATAAACCATTTTATATGATGAAATTGTGTAAGGATGCATATATATATTGAATTGGGATCCAACATAATAGATCTGAGAGGTTTCTAAGACTAATTCAACGAATACACATTGATAATATATATAAGATATTCAATATGGAACAAACCAAGAGGATATTGTTTCCAGAGTCAAATGGAATTCATCATTCTAGAAAATGTGTCTTCAAACACATGAGAAAATAAATATAATGGGAAGGATTTCATATGAATGAGTGATTTGATCAATCATATATGATATTTTTTTATAATACTATATTTTTCCTACACATTAAGTGTAGTAGGAATATATCAATTTAATCTAGGTTTCCTCCATTTGATGGAAGTCAATACTATTATTATGTGTCTCAAGAATATTAAGAATATGTTCTAAGTTTATAGATTATATGAGGAACTAGTAATTATAGTATATGAAGATTCTAATTTCCAAACTGATCAAGGTGACCTAATTTCACATACAAAATAGATCTAAATGCCTTTTTTTCATTTTCTGTATGAGCCACTTTGTGGTTGAGTGTGAAAATCAAAATAAAAGATACCAAATACATAACTGTAAACACCATAAGAAAAAGAATGAATAAAATATTTAAAATACACTAAAAACATTAAAATTGAACTTCAAATTTAAAATTCGAACACACATTCAAAAAAAACACACATGTCAACACATTAGGATTCATCTGCCTTGAATCATGATCCTTGAATCATTACCCTTATTCGCAATCCAATCACCATGAAAATCTATATTTCTAGAAATAAGAAAATTTCAATGCATATTGTCGTCTCTATTAGGAAAAACTGAAAGCCTTTGAGATATGTAGGGGACATCTCTTACAATCTAATAAATAGATCATCTAGTAGTGGGAAACAAACAAAATCAACATCACTTGGCACTTTTATTTCCTGGAATTTTATCAACCATTTGAACTCACATATGATGAATCCTTAAAAACCACCAATAGAATTATACTAGGAGGAGAGTGAAGGAATCATGTAGCATGAGTAGAGTAGAAACGAATTCTGTGGAACAGAAACACCAACACCAAAAAAATTGGTTGTTTCCCAGGATGAAATCAATGAAAAAATTAATAACTTCATGAGTACAAACATCAAATGTGACCAAAAAACACGTCTATCATTGTAATACCTCCAAATAACAGAAAGAAACAAAATTCAACCAAAAAGGGGGACTGAATCTTTCTGGTATGATAGGACCATCACAAATCACTACTCCATTAAAACAGATGAATCTCAACCAACACATCAAAAACCTGACATGTGATGTACTACATCATACTAAAATGAAGTATAGTGCAATAGATTTGCGTGTAAGAGTAGATATCAAGATGAACAAGGACTCGATAGTGAGCTATAATCACAAAAAGATAAACACACCTAAATGAGATTGATTAAAGGGGAGAAGAAGATAGTAGAAAAGGAAACCCGAAGAGAGAATCCCTAGAGAAATACATGGTTCTTGAAGGAGAGAAACCCAAACAAAAAATTGAATCGAGGAAGAATGTTGAACCTTGAAGTGAAACAAAGAAAGGGAACTAGATGGAGGAAAAGAAGAATCTTAACCCTGAAGAGGATGGACCAAATCTAGGGGAAGAAACCCTATATAATGGAGATGTTTGGCATGCTCAGAAGAGCTCAAATCTGTTTTTAGTCACAGATTCTATAGAAGAGTCCATGTATATAGTGGATTATAAATTTTCAAAAGAGGCAGTACGGATGTACTAATTCATCCAGGAGCATGATTTGGTAAATATAATTAGAGATCCTATCACAATTTGTAGCGATAATAATGTAGTGGAGGATCTTTCAAAAGAGACATGGTTACATAATCAGATGAAGCACCCACATTGTAAGTATCAAAACATGATGAATATTTCTAAGAGTGGTTAGGTTTCAGGGTGAAATATTTCCATGGAAGGCAACAAAAAAGGCAGCTTGAATAAATCCTTAACTCAGAAGAAACATGATTATCATGTGAGGTATAGAGAACCTAAATTTATAGACAACAAGTTAGAGTCCATGTGGGGTTTAGTTGGATTTGGATTCCAAGGACCAACAATTTTTACATTTATTACAAGTATTTTTTATTTATATAATATAATTTAAAGAACATATTAATTATTGTTATATATTTGATATCTAATTAATGTATTAATTTCAAAGAGTATTTTTCACATTGATGATGTAATAGTAAATCCTTGTTATGATGAAAAAAATGGAGTGTTATGAAAATATTATTAATATAGTAGTATGGTTGGATAACATAATTTGATGAGAAATACAGTATTTATAATTTCAGGTATGAGTACTTATAAGAGGATGACGTATTTCCTCTTGATGATCTCACATAGTAATATCCAAGAAGGAATATTATTAAAACATAACCTCATGTAAGAATTAGAAATGTTTTTTACGTCATTAGATATTCTTATTAGAGATCATGTATAACAGTGCACAAACTTTAATATTATTATTACTCTATTTCATGACTCACAAACTTATGTTTTCTGATAATAACCATGATGAAATATGTTCACAATATGGTATGGTGCATTGCGTGAATCATGATTGACATGTCATTAATGGATATATCGAGGAAGGATTTTTAACTTCTATATTTATGGAAGATGATATCTCAAAACATTTATTGGAAGGGAACTATATCCTGATATTGCATGGCTATGGTGTAACATGATGTTTATTCTAGATAGTCAAAGAAAGGTGTATCAAAAATATTGCTTGGTGACACTGATGTTTCACCTGATAAATGAGATATTTAGTAAAACGTTATTATATTATAAAATGTGAATATGAATGTGGTTTTAATCATTATGAAATTACATTATTTCTTGGAGTTGTTTTGACCAATTTCTAGACAATAATCTCAGACAATAAGCAATCCTACCTAATTCCATTGGGAAATAATCCTATAGTGTCACACACTATGTGTTTTCGTTGATCTCTATTATATTCTATTCGAATTTTATTTGTGGAATAAATATTATTATCAAGACTAAGGAATAATGTATACTCATGTTTTGTTGGTCGAATAAATTAAATAATTAATTATTATCAAATTATTAATAAAATATACTTATATATTATCATTAATATTTAATAAATAGTTATTTACTATTGCTTGAATGAAATATTTATTTATGTAAATAATATTTTTGGGTATTTAATAAATTTTTTAAGATTCTGAATGGACTACAACCACATATTGTGACAAATATTAATTAACAAGTCCATTAAATAAAACTTTTTATTTCCCAAGGTGATGTGAACCAAAAATTAAAAATATTATTATTTTATTATGTGAAACGCGGTTTATGAAAAGATATAATATTATTTAATGGATAGAATGAATTAAATTTTTATCTTTTCCTAAAACCTACATCTATAAATATACGGTTATATCTATTGTGTAGAGTTTCAATCGATGAAATCAAAATAGAGAATTTTTTCACATAATTAATTCTCTCTTGAATATTTCTTCTCCCTCCCTCTTAAGAACTAGAAATATAAGAGGTGATTCTCCATGTAAAATTATTTAGGTATCAATAGTAATAACAAATAACAATTTATTCACCATGTTACAACTGGTGATCGAGTGGGATTCCTCAAAGATCAAAGGAGAAAATTTGGATCACCACTTAAAGGATTTGATCCTTGGATCCTTGAAGTGTAATGAAAGAAATATTAAAGGATCTTTTCCGATGATCAAAATTAATCATTGAATAAATACATAACTATTGGTGTTTATTTTTATATATTAAATAAATAGAATTTATGTTTTATTTACAAGATCCCCACTCATGGTTTTAGGAAATGACAATTGAAATACATTTTAATTTATCTCCCACCACATCATACATCCACTAAAACTTGAACAAAAAAGTATATATCCATAAATGAGACTCTTATACATTAAAAAAAAATACATTAATTTATAATCTTGAGGCCAAATACATTTGTAATGGCATCTCTAAATATTTCTTCTTCATATTACATATAGGACATAATTACACAATTTAATTTTGTATCATCATGAACTGGTAAAGTTAACATATATTGAAATTGAAATAGTAGGGTGAATATACTCTCAAATGCTATTTTGGATTTTTTGGTTGATTTACATGATTTAATTGATTTAAAATTAATTTTCCCCTTTGTGTTTCTTATCTGTAATACCATTACTCATTTGAAACATTTTTCATAAATTTTAAAATGTTTTTTATTAAAAAAATGTTATGTACATAAATAATGTATCATTATAATATTACATGACCATTCAGTGGGCTCCCAACAATATTATCGACCATTGTAACATCTATATATATTCAATAGGAATATTAAACTCAATGATCATCTCATGTGATACTTCAATTCACACTCTCATGTGATATTTTTCAAATTTTTATTATATTTTATGTCTCATAGGATACTTTACAACATACACCATTCAATAAGGTGATGTGTAGGTGTTGATATATATAAATCTCTTAAAATTTCCTTTTATGTATTTTTTTCATATAATGTTATCACATGTTTTTTCGTTCAAATTTATGAGATAATGGTATTATATAATTAATTATCTCAGTTAGGGAATGTAGTTGATGGAAATAGAAATATTTAATGCTAGTAGGGTCATGTGGATGTTCATGAATAATTAATTATTCTACTATTAATAAACATTGATATTTTTAATATAATAGTCTAAAAACCCAAATTGAACTATAATACCATTTAATGTATCTATATAAATCTACATTCTTTTCATCATCACATATATATCTTCTTACGTATTTATATTCTCAAAATATGTAAGAGGTGACATCCTAGAACCCAAACCATTAACCTGACCATATTTTTTAAGATGATTCAAAGATACTAAATTTATTTTTTCATTAGGTACAATAAATTTCATCTCCTGTGTATAAATATTATAAAAACAACAAGATCATAAATATGTATTTTTTTCTAGTAGTATTATCAAGAACACAATATTACTATTATGTCGTACTTACACATGATTCTCATACATCTTGTGTGTTTTCATAAACTAGTCCAATGTCTATTTATATGATTCTAAATCCATTATACAGAATGTGGGATGGATGTATCTTCACTGTCTGATTCATCAATATTCATATAAAAAATGAAGCCTATGTGGTTTTATATGGTGAAAATCTTTTTCTCAATATTTAAAATTCATAAAATTTTCTTTTTGAGTAAAGTATCCCCCTTAATTATTTTATGGTTGGGGTACATTATTTTCTGTGCACAATAATACTTTTAAAATCACCCTTTTTGTTTAATAAATTATCAATTTTGTTTACAAATCGATAAAAGAAATATTTTCAAATAAAATATTATCAATTACAATACATAGAAAATGATTCCTCATCAAGATGTCTAATGAATTTTTTTAATCTTTCATAGATGATAATGTTTGAATAAATATATTATGGGTGGGGTTCACTTTCCCCTAAACATCTAAATTAATATGTTTTGTTAGATGTTTCATGAAGTATCTGTAATATTTTCTTGGGACCATTATGAGATATATCTTATAGAAATCATCTAAAATAAATAAAATAAACAATAGATAATGAAAATTAATTCAATGATTCATTATATGTATTATTGGTAAAAATGATAAATATATTGTAAAATTTACCTAACATATCCCCACATGGTTATATTCAACAAATCATGACATTAATCCATATAGCTATGAAAATTAGAATATATATTCTTGTCGAAACCAAAAATTAACTAATAAAATTTGAATTCTTGGGTTTAAAAATATGGACATGTTGATTACATCTACCAAAAAATTTAATTTTATTATTATTACCTTAATGACATTAATTTAAATGATGATTCTTTGCTACTCTTGTTTTTTTCATCCACATGCAATTTATCCCCTAATAATTTCATAGTTTTAGAATCTAAGAAATGTTCTTACTTAGGATTGGTAGCATCTTCATGTCGAGGATTCATTATCTTCAAGGGTAGCCCAAAATTGATTTTACATCATGTAATTTTTTTAAAGAACACATAATATTATAAAGAAAATCATTGTATGTTAAGAAAACACATTAACCTATTCATTGAAATATCATTATTTTCATTAAATATTGATGAGATTTGGATCATTTATTGAGTTTAAAAATCCCATCCTCGTGGTCCCCATTAATTTATAATATATTCTGTATATTAGTACCCTTTGAATTTAATTATGATATCCCGATAAATGGGCCATCTTCAATTAAATTTTATTCGAACCTTGTAGTTTTTGTAATCACCAATTTTTTTACTAATTCCCTTTTACTAGATCTGAGACTTATAATACATGAACTTATTGTGATGTCATTATAAATGGTTCATACTTATACCTTTAAACACATAAATTCGCATTCATGAAGATAAATTTGTGGATTTTAACTATATCTTTGTTGTGAGGACATTTGCAATTAAAAACATTCACTTGAAAAGTCATATTATCTAACTCGTATATTTGTTAAATTATTATGTAATATGAATTATACGTAAATTTAATATCTACACTTAGAACTAAATACATGATTAAATTATTCAATAAGACTAACTCAAATATTTAACATCATACCATGATCATCATGTTGCTTCATATAGAATTTATAACCATTAATTAAAAATACAATGTAAGAGATAACAATTACATTATTCCCTTGTATAGAAAATTAGGTTTTCCAACAATAGAATTCATATTTTCTAATAAATACTTATGTAAATGATCTTAGAACCATCATATAAACTATTTATAATTTGATATTGATATGAATCTTTCACTTCTTGAGAGACTCAGATGTCTATGTATTACTCTATGGAATTCATCATATATAGAAAACTATAATCTATTATCTAATGTGTAATGGAGAGTCATCACATTCTATGTAATGGTAATTTTAACAAAACCTCATCTATAAATTTCTTCTCCCATATGGTTTCCACTATAATGATATTTTAGGAGGAGAATTTCCTCAATTTCTGGGAGGTAATATGTACATAATTCAATATCTTCATCAATGATAAATAACTATTCAATATAAATTCTTATAAAATTCAATTCATTATGAACCTCATCAAAATATACATATATCATTCAGTGGGGTACAAACATAAACAATGTTCATGACCACATTGTTGAATATATCTATCCTAGTGAACCATCGGGTAGAAAATTACATCAATTCAGTATGGATTGGATAATTACTATACATATCATAATATGATAGAAATTTATTCTTTTATGATTAGAATCACTTTAGGGTATATTACATTACATCATAGTGATTTGAAAATGAAAAAATATTGGGTTAATATATTATGGAATTTTTTTTAGGAATAATGAAATGTAATGATAGATGAATTAAATATTCATCAAAACGTGACTAAAAATATATTTTAGTTGTAGTAACATATAATTATTCATTTAAATAATATTCATGATATTTTATGGATAGCCCTCTAAATATTTTAAAACATTGGGGAAGTTTCAAGAATGAAATTTTTCCTGTCAAGATAAAGTGTATGGTGGTGGAGGAATGATAGTTTTCCTTTCACAATTTACTTATTACAATGCATCCCTTATCCATATTTTAGTCATGTAAAAAATATCCATAATTAAATAATTTATTTATCTAGTATATTTTTTAATGTGACTATAAAAATACAAGTTCAATATTTTTCTATGTTGATTACATCAAAAAAAAATTGACGTATACAAAATTTGATTATAAAAATTCAACGATAATTCATCTATTTCTTCCAACCATATTTTCCAAGGTTATTCAACAATGGGTTTCCAAAATTTGTTTATAAATACTTTAATTTCATGAGAAGTTGATCAGTCATTAATTGGGATTTTGTTATAAATTTTTCTGTATTTCCATTGAATGATATCATCATTGATTAGTATTTATGTATTGAGGGTAAAAATTTTAAATTTCCTAAAAATATATCCTTAGAGGAATGATTAAACCTAAATGAGTGTGCACTATATAAAAAAATTTTATATCCAAACATTCCATTAATGTTATAGCCTGAAAAATATACAAAATAATGAATTTAAATTAATAAATAATAAATAATTGCTCTCAATATGAAATCATAAATTATATGAGCCTCATAATTTGTAACACGAGTGTCTTGGATCAATTTCATATCTTCATACAATGAATCCAAATAGAAATCAATATCATTACATTTTTGTTTTTTAATGTTATAAATATATACTACAATATATATTTTTTTTACATGAATGAACATGGTGGAAGGTTATAAATTACCAAAAAAACCCGCCTTGTAATGTGAGTAATAATTCGAAAAATAATAGGACTTACTCCTTCTTTAGATAATGTAAGTCAAGGCTTTCTTGTCTTGTTTACAATATCAGGATATTCATAAAAAAATTTATCCACTGAGTATAGTTTGTGGGGTGTCGTATATTACCATATTCAATTCCTATATCTGTGTTCTATGAAACTTTTCTAATGATTTCCTAACATCAACAGAGACGTATGAACATTGGGATGATAAGAATGTACCATACACATTTTGACTTAATTGATTTGTATTTATTTTATCATTCTATGCAAAACACAGTATATGTTATCAGTTAATGATGGTCCATATAAAAAAATATTCCATCATTTGGACATGCATGTATTTATTTAGAGATCATACCCATTAATCATTGAATTCACATAGAACCTTCTATTATGCATGGAAGATCATTTTATTCTTGTAACATATCAATCATGTGACCAATTGAATTAGTAAATATGGTGTCACTCCACATAATCCCAACCTTAAAATTATATAACACTAATAAATATAAAAATGTTGTATATATAGAACAAATACTATAAAGTTGTGTCATTTCATATATATTTAACTTCTCCAACAACATTTTACCATCATGAAGGTCGTATTTAATGGTCATTTTCATTTATTCAATATGATTTCTATCATCAAATTACACTAGAAATCATATCAATTGATCCATAAATCACAAAATTATTTTGGTTAGTATTTACATTATTTTTTTCTAAAATTTAATACATCATTTATAAATTTGATCTATTTAATGTCCATTATGATATTCATATAACTTTTTTAGTGAATTAATCTTGAATAAAAACAATGTTAACAAGGATAAATGATTTTATAAGGGTCAAATTTAGGCTCTTTTACAATGTGGGGGAAATTTTTGACAGCATCTGAATGTTACTTTTTCATTTTATTATCATCCATATTGTTTTGATTAATATATATATACTATTATGTTCAGTAATTTTACTTTTTTATAAAAATAAATAAATACACATATGGTACTAATAATCAAAAGAGATATTTAGAGAAACTTTGATGAAATTTGATAATTTTTCTATAAAAAAATTTATATTCACATTGGAAATCCAATGAAGAAACAAAAAAATCATAATGATAAAATGATATAATTCATAAAAATTGGAATATTAAAATCTCTATGATAATGTTTCACAGTGATGAAATCCTATTAAAACATTATTTTTTATTATATGAAAATAATTTGGATTTCATGATTATAATTAAAGTGAGAAATTCATAATTGTTGAATTATTTAAAGGAATGTGGTCCTAATTGAAGCTAAATTACAATAAGGGAATATTACAGGGGATGATATCCATCGTGATGTTATTTTCCCCTTTAGTATATTATAATATTGATTGTATAATAATTATCATACTGGAGTACAAATGTTGAGTGAATCTCAACATGACAATGTTATTTGTGATGATTCTTTACAAGTTATGATATTGAAGAATTTTAACTTGAAATTAAACAAACCACGGTGGTTGTAGGGCTATACATTCCAAAATAGTGGGATTGGGTGTTAGAACACTCCTAAAGAATCAGTTATGTTACATGATGTTATTGTAATATGAGAATAATATTTGAATTTTGTGTATTGAAATTGTCTAGTAGTTGTGGAAATAATTTATGGAAGGGAATGTGATATAACTATAGTGTTAAGAAGAGTGTAATTATGTTTTCATATATTTAAAAATAAAGATATCAACAATGTTCATTAAAAAAAGTTAATTGTTATTAGTTAGTGTGAACTTCTGAAGGATGATTATGTTTTTGGTGAGAAACTATAAAATAGTATATGTGATAAAAATTAATTTTATTTCTATATAATAATTTAAGGCTACTATAACCATAAAATACAATTTTTGAGGACTATAATGAATTAAAATTGCCACCAGACACCACATGATGTCATGTTAGTCAAGGATGCAACGCATATTGGTTATAAAAAACTTTTATGTAATTCATTTGAGATTAATTTTTCACTAAAAATTTACAATTATTGGATACAACATTGGTGGAGGAAGTCATACTTTTTTAGTTAGATCATTTCATTATAAGTAATGCGGGGAATTAAAAATTATTTGTAGCTATAAAAATTCAATATTTTATTCACAAATTGCTTTAATTATTGGAAGACTATTGGAAACATGATGTATTCATTGTTGTTTTGTTAGACCAAATACAATGTACAGTCATTTTAATTTTAAAATAAAAAAATCATCCAATAAAAAAATTTACTTCAGTATTAGACTTCAATATATTATTGTAACGTTATTCAAATAAAAAAATTTATAAAAAATTTCATTTAGAAAATAACATGATCAGAAAATTGATTTTAGGATGTTGTTTCTTATAACTATTTCACCAACAACAAGAGTATATAAGGAGTGAGAAAAAGTTATTAGTTTTGCATATTATTGAAAATTGAGATACTAAAGACATTTACAAATAACAATGTGATTATGTTAATAATGTATTAAAGTTGTATCTATTTAGACGTCTCAAACTTGTAAGAGTTACATTATGTAACAACTTTAATCTATGAGTTAACCTATCTACTATCTATTAATTTATTATAGCCTTTATGAATAATATTATTTATTCTAATAAATAAAATAGGAGGGGGTGTTCTAATGGTTTGTGCAGGTCCAAATTTTGCTTAAGAATGTTAAATACATTGATTATGTCTTTTAGCATTCTTGAGCATCGGAATGGTGATATTCTTGTATATATTTCATTGTGTTTTTTGGAAATAAAATAAGATTTATCATTACAAATTGTTACGATTACTATATGTAGGTGGCTCTTTTGTGGACACCCATACAAGGTTGTCTATATGTAATTTCATGTTTTCTTTCCCTAGAAAAATATAGTTTGTTTATATATATATATATATTTATTTAATTCTTGTTATTTTCCTGGATTTTTTTATGTCAGTATATATATAAGTAGATAACATAATTAATATATTCATATTAAACATAATGAGTAAATTAAAAAATTAAATAAATATTATTTCAAAATTAAAACTAATTTATTCATAACATATTTAAATACATAATAATATCATATTTAATAATATAATTAATATTAAACCTATTTATTCGAGTTGTGTACCCTTTAAATAGGTACCCATTATTAGTGTTAAGTTTTATTGATGAAGACATTTTTAGTTTATAGGTGACTGGTTTTTTTATTTTTAATATTATAATAACTCAAATTAATGATTGGATTTATATTTCAATAATGAATATTTGATATTTATCAGTGCTTTATATATGAACACTATAATAGAGATCACCATTAATAGGGTAAGAATTGGATTTGTTAACACACAAAAATAGGCATCCTTTATCCAGATAAAAATAACCCTTTTACTTTAGTGATGAAAAAAGTTAAGGTTGGTGTTCTGAATATCACTTCTAGTGAGATTGTGCTCCTTTGGTTTTTTTGGGTTTGAGAACTCGTTGATTTTCCTTGGACGTGTGCGGTTTTATTGGGGTTGTGGCATTTCATCTTCCCTGCCCCCCTATTAGTCTATTCAGTCACGCTTTCCTTATTTTTTTGATGGGAAAATAACATATTAACGACAATAAAGATGATGAAGAGGATTTTTTGCACAAGGGGTGTTTTTTCGTTTATGGGGGTAGAGATTTGATTAATTGAGGAAAGGGGGTAGTGTAGCGCCACTTCAAGTGGTGCTTTACCCCCACCAAATTTACTCGGCCATCCCCTTATATATATATATATATTATAAATAAATATAATAAATGTAATTATAAATTTTACAACAAATATAACAAATATATAATTATAAATATTTAATGTATTTATTATAATTATTATATTTATATATTGTAATAAATAAATATATTATATGTGTAATAAGTTTATTATAAATATAAAATATTATAAATATATAATTAAAAATTTAATAAACATAATAAATATGTAATAATAAACATAATGAATATATAATTTTAAATATAATTAATATATTATAATAAATATATTAAAAATATAATAAATTTATTATTAATATAAAAGAAGAATAAATATAAGAATAAATATAATATATTTATTATAAAAATAAAATAAAATAAATATTAAATTAAAAATATAATACCATGGCCCATGGCTCCATGGGAATGAAGCAAGGATTCTATTCATTTTAGAAGCAGGAAGACAATTTGATAGAGAAAATATTTCCAAGGCCTTTAGTTTGAAATCAACCTCTTCTCTAGGGAACTAAATGATTAATGTAACATCATCAACCAATATGGCTTGTGGCTCTTTGAAAATAAAACATGGATGCCCTTCTATCAAGAAACACTGAGATAATTGGATCATGAATTTATTCCAATGCCTTTAGTTTGAAACCGTCCTTGATCCCTCAAAAAGATTTCATTATAAGTACACTTCCTACTATTATAGATCAAATCTACATTGTTCACCCATAAATCCCTATATTTAAACAACCATCCTCATTACTTAAATCCAATAGATAGCTCATAATCACATCGATAAACCTTCATCAAGGACTACCACCCCTGTTACCTACTCCCCCAATAGACAAATGTCACCACATGCCCCCACCTACCCCAAAACCCATTCATCATGGACCATAATACCCATATGGGACTTCCCACTAATACATAAACCTTTTCCACCAAAATTTCTTAAAAAATACTATTCAAACTAACTAAAAATGTTCCTAAAAATAACTAACCATCACGGAGTAAATTTAATGGTGAATATAAAATCATCCCCCCTGCACAAGAACCTAGTAAATCCAAAAGAACCCCTGAGACTTCACTAGCATGGAAGTGATTACTGGAGGGAGGGAAGATGGTGGAGGATGATTATTTTATCAAATAAACATAGGTGGATATTGTTTCAATCCAGCCTCTCCTATCATAATGATAATATTGTATTGGTATTTCAATGGGCTATGTAACCAATAGACAATTCAAATGCTTCAGTTCCAGAGTGATAAAAGTGGACCTAGCATTTGTTTTCTATCCGAATACATGATAACAAATTAGGTCATATGTGGAATCTATTCAAAGGAGGGGTTTCAAGGACATTTCAAAGTCTCTCACCCACACAACACTCATATCCTTAGCCTCTTATTGAAGGAATAGTATATTAGGATTACCATATTCACTCCTTACAATATTTCTTCCTCAATCCACTATCATGGTGTGCCCGTCTGGGATTTTTTTTGTTTCCATATGTGGCCCTCAAAAATGAAAATTCGATGTAATGGGATCTCCAATGGTTGACTAAGAGTGTTCTTTTGGGGAATTTCTCATAGGTGGGAACTTTAATAAAAAATTTCTCCACCGATAAAAGGCAGGGGTTTCATCATATCCTCTTCCCATATGAGTGACATCTTATAGTTGGTTCTTGTCACGAGTCTATTAGACATGGGTATAATGATATCCATTTCAAATGGTTCCATTGTTTCTCAGAGAACTCCCTTATTACTGAGTGTTGGGATATATTATTTACTTCTATAAATTGGCTTTATATCTTCATCCTCTTCCATGTTTATCAATTCCTCCCTCATGTGAAATCCTTTCTTGAACAACCTCCCTAAGAAATTATCTTAATAATCCTCCCAAAAAGAAATAAAGCTACCAGATAATGTGCGCATGTTGCATCCAAATTTATGATTTTCATATAAATACACATTTTTTCCATTGGAACAAATTTGGTGGGAAATGTAAGAACCTCATTTCTTGTTTGAACTCTCAAAAGAGAATACTGTCTCGAAGAAGGATGATATCGCTGGCCTTATCTTGCGTTTTTTCTAAGATCTCTACTATAACAACCCAAAATTTTATAAATAAAATATTTATTTCATTTTAATCAAATGGATTATTATATATTATTGATATAGAAAACACATGACCTTATTTAGTTTTATTTTACCCTATCTGATTTAAAAGATTCTTAGAAAATGTTACCATTAAAAATATACCTGTTTAATGGTGATCATGTGATTAGTATAATGATTGGTTTTTGATAAATCACAATTGAAACAGAAAAATGATGTGATTTCCTCTATAAGTACGATCATTCTATATGAACCCCAATTAGCATATATTTTGAGGGAGATAGAATATCTATGATTTCCCGTTGACCACACCAAAGATGATATCCAACAACATAACCATGAGCGAATCCATTCATACGAGAAGTACAAGAACAATGAGATTGTGGCTCAAACCATGTACGTTGAACCACCCCTTGAAAGTATCATTTTCCCACAACTTAACCTTAGGCGTTTCAGGGAGTTTTAATGGGATATGTATCATGACCATAAAAATTTAAATATTAATATTTTATTTTTAGTAGAATAATTTTCATATTTTATTTCTTTGATTAATTTAAAAATGATTTTTATTTTTATTCAATAAAACCAAAGTTGTATTATTAATTATTATTCGATTTTAAATAAAACATTTATTTTTATTCATTAATGCGTTTTTAAATAAATAATAATATATTTTTTAAAAAATTATTATATACAAATGATCATATAAATTTAATGAAGTCAAATTTTAATTTTTATAAAGGTTCAAAAAATATTACTGTCTAAAAAACACATTATTTCTCAATAAATTTAAATATTACATTAAAAGTCAAAATTAGAATATTTATAAAATAACTTTTTAAAAATAAATATTATTTTCAGAATCCAAACATTGTAATTATCTGGTAGTTATTTTTTCATTATTTTATGAGACAATTGATTTTTCAGAAAAAACATAAATTAAGTATAAATATATAGTGTGTATTATAACATTATAATGAACAAAAAGTGATGTAATAAATACAATAAAAAGTATCCATCACAAAATATATATTTTAACTCTAACATAGTTTGGTTTTATTTTTATTTGATTAATCCTATAATTCTATTACAAATCCTACAGAACCATTAATATATTTTATGGTATTAAAATAATTTCATTAAGTGTGTGAATCATTTCCACATATGTAAGGGGAATTATTTTATTATGGTTGGCCCTTTTCCTTATAAAATAATTATTACAACTCTTATTTTGAAGAATCCATGGGAAAAAACCATGATAATTTTTGTGGTATTGATTATTATACTACATAGATTCCAAAAACAATGTTTGAGAAATAATAAATAATTCCCCACTCATGTCCTATATAAACCCACCGAATCTACCATTTATCTTAACTAAAAATCTTTGTATCATGTTATTAATCTTCCGTCTACTCTTTATATTCCACCCAAGGTTCCTAAATCTCTCAAAACCCCCTCCCAAGCATTTGAAATCACACTCTCAAGGTAAGTGTTCTTATCCTACTTTTTTATTCATGTATATTGATTATATTATACCTAATATATTCATTTTATAACACTAGGATATGTTTTTACATATCCCTCGTACTTCCATTCTGATTTAAAATTAATTATAGTCCGTTTTTGTCTCTCATTAATCCCTCCCATGAAAATTTATACCTCCCGTTATACTGCTAGGATTTCACCATGATTTTTCATGACATACAATTGTGTAGTGAATAACCAAACCCCTTTCCTATAAATGGTGTTCACCTTTATGCACATGTTTGTCATGATTGGGCACAAAAATGTATTTCTTATACACTTTTGTACCATGGAATACTATTTTATGATGAATGAATCCATGTTTTATGATATATGTGGAAAACATAAGTATGATAATGAGATAAAAGTGATGGGTACTCCTTGAATTATATATCTCTCCAATGAAATGGGTAATGTTTTTTATCAAGAGACTTCATGTTGGGAGAAGTAGTAAACATTATTATATTATATGACCTTGTCCATCATTATATCTAGGTATTAATCCTTAACGTATATTTATAATTCATTGTTTTGAGTTGTTTCCACATTCCCAATGTATCCTTTATGATTATCAATATATATCATGTCTCATTCTTTTTTTTATGATTACTACCCCTTTTATGCCCAATTTATTTGAATATGGTGTAAATTTATTATTTTCTTCATTTTACTCTATGTTTATTCCCTTTCTGGGATTTATATATCATATCATTCTTATGTTTGTCCCGAAGATATCCCTTGTAGTTTTATG
The DNA here is from genome assembly GCA_963277665.1 of Viscum album. NCBI lineage: Eukaryota > Viridiplantae > Streptophyta > Magnoliopsida > Santalales > Viscaceae > Viscum > Viscum album. Next base: position 354,800,454 of record OY728158.1, on the reverse strand, counting down.
TATGATCATGTTATGGATGTTTTAAATAAAGATGATTTATCCCTTGTTTTAAGTTGTTATATAATGTACCCTATTAATAAATACACTAGAATTACCATTCATTTGGGTTGTATTAATTTTAATGTTATTCAATAAAAAATGTATCAATGTGAAATAATGACTTGGTTTTCCATAGCTGGAATCAAAGGAAAAGTATATTTATTATTTGTGATTTGGATTATAAAACACTAGCCAAACCCATGGGAATGAGACTATGTATGAGAAAACATCCCGAATTTTTCGTAACCATAAAGTAATTGTTTTATTAAGAAAATAAATCAATGTTTTCCTACTACAACTTGATGTGGATCTGGCACAAATGTACACAGGTGTAAAAACCAAAAACACCGCATTGATCTAGACTCAATCGAGAATGGGTTCACAACAATGGGCCTTACAACACACCTGGTTTGACACACACTATGGATTTGATTATATTAATTCACATGTTCATTACAAACTATTTTTATGGTAAAAATACACATAAGAATATTGTTTAGGAAATAGGCAAGTGATAATATAGATTGTAGCCCGAATTTTCTTAAGTAAAGAAAATTCATATAATAAAAATGTGATCTATTTAATATCATTAGATTCTGGTTTAAATGATTAATAGTTTAAAAAAACTTATCCATTAATTTCTCATTATTCTATCTAATGACATGAAATAGGAATAATTAGGTAAATGATCATTATGACATGAAATATCATAGCTTCCCCAATGAGATTCCCAACTCGATGGGAGAGAGAATCATGAAATTTGTGATGATATATTCTCAGATAACCTAGTATATAAATAGAAACCTAGATCATGGGGGGAACCCAAACACTCCAATTAAATAACAAGATGAAATTTAGAGATTTATGCAGCAATGTACCCCGAATATCAATGTATAATCGGATCCATTAATTGAAGAACAATATATTAACTCTATTGAAATGATCTTCTCTATCCAACAATGATCCGAGCAAGAGAAAATTTTAATGGATATTTATCATGTGGATAGATAATCTAATTAGTAGTGAAAATTAATAAATAATTCAATTATTAAAGAATAGATCAAAGAGGTGAGGTGGAAGGAATTATAGAATATGTTTTTGATTAATATTTTCCTCACACTCTCTAACTTAAAACTGAAAGGGATCTTCTTTCCCTCATGAAAAAGGATGATGAATATATCAAGTCAAACTTTGAAAACATCAAAAGACATTCATTATACCCCTATAGTTTTGTTTTTTTTCTTAAATGAAAGGATTACCACATCATTGGTGTGTTAAAACCATGTCTACGGAAATCCGAATTGATATGAGACTTCGATAGCTATGATGAAATTGTAAAATTTTCCTTCAAAGAAGAAATATATATCTGTGAATATCAATGGTATAAAGGTGTTAAAATAATAAAGTGGAGTTTAAATCTATAAGTCTGATGGAGAAATATAATGGTGATAATAAATTTCAACATGCCTCTTCCCAAATGTGCAAAAAGAAGCACCCCATAAATTTCCTAAGGGGAAGGAGGAAATGATATAGGTGTGTGAAGGAAGGGAATATAGATAGTGATTCTTAAAATACGAAACTCCCTAATGGGATAGAAGAAATAAATCCTCTTGTCAACCATTGGAGCATTTTTAATTACTTCAACAATAAGGATCCGTGGAACTTTTCAAACCAGTGCACCACACCAAGGGAATTTTGATACAACCAGCAACCTCCATGGTAGAAAGTGAGATCTTTTTCAACTACAAGCACTGGGGTGGATCCCAGTAATGATTTTATTAAAGGTACACTAGTTATTAATTCTATTATATTAAATTTTGTTTTTTTATTCTACTTCCACTCATTCCTTAATATCATAGAATTTGAGTACAACTATTCAAACACTACTGAAAAGTAGGGAAGTGGAGTTGTTGGTGAAAAATACAAATGGAGAAATTATTTCATCCTATGTAAACAAATCCTCCCCTATCAATGTTTTTGGGTGTTACATCCCATATAACCTTATCATAATAACTTTAGTAAAATTTGATGAAATTATGGGTATGGATTGGATTTCCCTATCTAGATATATCATAAATTTGATCAAGAGGTAAATCACTCTCTGTATTCTGAATCATCCTCCAATTCTATAAAAGTGAAAGAATTGTGATGAACCTTATTTATAACCAAAATATCACGAATAAATATTATTTACCTAATTGAAATAATATCTCTCACAAATGATCGAGTTTAAGGAAATAATCATCCATGAATACATGACCATTATGAGGGAATACAATAATGTGTTTCTTGGGGAATTGCCTCATCTTCCTCCTAGATGAGAGGTTTAATTTTCAATTGAGCATATACCTAGGGTGTTACCATTATCAATTAATCTATATATAATGTCTATTGAGGAACATAATGAGATAACAAAACTATAGATGAATTGGGATAAAGGGTTTATACACCCATGTGCTTCCCCATGGGGTGCACCAGTACTCTTCTTCAAGAAGAATGATGGGTCAATTCAGTTTTTCATTGATTATCCGGATCCCAAAAGGATCAAAATAAATAAAAATTATAGTTCTCAATGTATTTATGACTTGTTCAATCAACTATGTCATGCATAATACTTCGGCAAGGTGGATATGTTTATGTGGTATTACAATGTTTGGGTGAAGAAAGAGGGTATCCCTAATAATGATTTTAACACAAGGTACTGGCACTATGAGTTCATAATAGTGCCATTATAATTAATTAATTCCCCAAAAATATTCATGGACATTATTAATATAGTATATAGGGATCATCTAAATAAAACTATGCTAGTATTTATATATGATATTCTTATATACTCTAAAATCAAGGAGGACCATGATGAGTATCTGATTATTGAACAAAATTCCTTGAGAAACACAATGGAATGTAAATGGAATGTGATTTATTAATGAAATAATTATAATTATTGGTTCATATAATCAAAATAAATAAGATATATCTCAACCCTTAAAATAAAAAAAACTGAAATATGGAAGTGTCCAACATCTATGTCATATATACAGAGTTTAGTTGTATTAGCTGGGTATTATCGTCGATTTGCGAGAAATTTATTGTCATTATCAAAACCCTCTAACAAAGATAACTCTGAATGTAGTCATGTTTTCTTTAAATGATTAATGTTATGTGTGATTTATATAGTTGAAAGGGAGGATTATCACCACACATATACCCACAAAACCCACATATGGATAAATTTTTATGGTATTAATTGATTCATTAAATAAGGTATTGGGATTTTTGTTAATGAAAAATGAAAATGTAATAATGTAATCTTAACATAAATTGAATTTTTTTAATATAACTACCCAATTAGTGATTTTTAGTTGGATGTAGTGATTTTCCCAATCAAAATATGGAGGCATTTTCTATTTTTAGTGAAGTGTGAAGTAATGAAAATTATCAAAAGACTCAAGTATATATTAAAAATTAAATAGATGAATATGTTACAACAATTATGGTTAGATATGATCATGGTATATGACTACTCAATTCACTAACATCCTTGGAAAGATAATAAAGTGGAAAAATGTTTTATATAGAAATGATCTAATAATCCTATCATTAATGAAAATTGATAAGAATATGATATTATAATATTTGAAAAGGCTGTGAATGCGAATATTAAATGATGTAACAACATCAATCCTTTCACAAATGATATCTCAACCATACCTACATGAGATGGAAAAGGAGGCTCAAAGAGATGACGAGAGAATTATAAAAAAATTGAAAGCTATAAATGATAAGAAAATCCCATACATCAAAAAAATAAATAAGGATTTGTAAGATTTGGGTCATGGTTATGTCTACAGTCAAAGACTAGGTCAACGAAGGATTTATTGGATGATTTATATAATTTGACTTTTTACATCCATTATGGAACCAAAAAGATGTATCAAGATCTCTAAGAGCTCTATTTGTGGGACAACATGAAGAGTGAGATCAAAAAATATACATCAAGATGTCTTCAATGTATGCAAGTGAAGGATGAAAGAAAAAATAAATGGGAATAATGCAACCATTACTCATTTCTTTACTTAAATGGAGAAACATCACTATAGAAATTGTCAATGGTCTTTGGAATACATAAAGAAGACGAATTCTATTTGGTTTGTGGTGGGTCATCGTACAAATATTTCACACTTCATTACTATTCAATAGGACTTGTCACTCAATTAATATGAATGTATATATATTAGAAAAGTGGTGAGGTTTCATGGAACACCAATATCAGTTATATTAGATTGAGACCCACGGTTTTCCTCTATGTTCTAGAAGTGTATCTAACATTTTATAAATATTGATTAGAAATTTAGCATTGATTGTCACCTTAAAACTGATTTCCAATCTTGGTAGACTATTCATAATCTTGTAAAACTATTGATAGGATGGTCAATTGACTTGAATTAAGGACTGGACCAACATTTTCATCTAGTCGAGTTCTATATAATAACAATTTACACTAAAGAATACAACTTCCTCATTATGTATCCCTTTATTGTAATAGGTGTAGAAAACCTATATGTTTTTATGATGTTGGGGAATAAAAACTAATAAGTCTTGAAATATTCATAGAAATGTTGAAAAAAGGGAAAAATCATTTAGCAGCTGATCAAGGCCTCTCTGAGTCAAAAAATAGATATACTCAAAACCATTAACAATACATAGATTTTGATGGCGAAAATACGGTATTACTCTATATTTCTCCAAGGAATAAATTAATGAGCTCTTGGAATAATAGAAATCTTATTTCAAGATACATCAACCTCATTCAGATCATTGATCACGTTGGAGTAGGGGATTATCGACTAGAACTCCCATATAGCCTATCTCAATCACATGATCTATTCCATCTATCCCTCTAGAAGATTTACCTACCAAACCAATCAGATGTACTCAATCCAATAGTGGAACCATGGGGGAATGATCTATCATATGTGGAGAATCTAGTGAAAATATTATATTGTAGAGACAAAGTTCTACAAAATAATAAAATTCACTTTTCCAAAGTGTTGTGGAGAGACCACATATTTGAAGAAGCGATGTTGGAACTAAAGGAATCAATGAAAAAATAACCCTAATCTGGTTTAGTGTGGGTAAAATAAAATCTATTGTGGGAAATTTTTAGAGGGTGAATATTGTAACGACCCAAACTTTTCTAAATAAAATTCCCATTTCATTTTAATACAATGTCTTATTATATATTACAGATATATAAAACCCATGTGCTTATTTAGTTTCATTATAATCTATCAAATTTAGAACACCATTAATATTATTTAAAATTGATAAAATAGCAGTTTAGCAGGGATCATATTATTAGTATAAATATAGTGTTTTGATATATATATTTGGCATTGACAGAGAATATGATGGGCTCAACCAGTAGGATCATACCCTATGAATCCCATTTATCAAATATTATAAGGGATATATCATCTCTAGCCTTTTAACTTGACTAATACCTTGATGTGATCCAAAAACTTATGAATGAGATAAATTGTTTATTGGAGAAGTTCAATGTCATTAAGATCGTGAATGAAACAATGTACATTAATCCACTAAATGAATGTATCACCATCGCGTACCATAACATTAGGGTGTTTTTTGGTGTATTAATGGGTATGTTTCATGACCACAATAATATTAATATATATATATATATATTAATTTCAAAAGATTAATGTTAACACATTCTTATTATCATTAATTTATAAATGATTTTCATTTTTATACAATAAAACAAAAATTATTTTGTTAATTAGTATTCAATTTAAAATAATATGTTTATTTTGACGAAATAATCGATTCATGAAATAAATAATCAAATATTGTTTTTAAATATAATTTATTAAATATAAGTGGTCGTATAATTTGTATGAACTCAAATATAAATTTTGTAACTGTTTGAAAACTGTTACTATCAAAAAACCCAAAATTTATTAATAAATAGAAATTTTATATTGAAATAAAAAATTGACACATTAAAAAAATTAATTTTTTAGAATTTATATTATTTTTGGATTTTGAACATTGAAATTTTCCAATGGTTACTTTTTCATAAATTTTTGAGGTAGTCAAAGTTTCGGGTATAAATTAAATACAGTATAAATTAATTATGTATATTGTGACCTCATAATGACACAAAATAACTATAATAAATAAAATAAAAGGTATAAAATACATAATATATGATATTTTCATTAAAATATTATGATTTTATGTTTATTTAATAATTTTTATAAAGACATTATGAATCTTGTAAAACCATTAATATATTTTATAATTTTAAAATCATTTCATTAAGAGTATGACTCACTTTAACATCAACAATGATATTATTATATTATTTTTGTCCCATGGACTTATAAGATTACAAAAACCAATCCACTATGGCAAGAATCATGGGAAAAAACCACGATATGATATATGGTGTTGTTTAATTTAATATATAGAGTCCAAAGCCTATGTTTGATAAATAATAAAGTATTTCCAAGTCATTTCCTATATTTACCCACCCATGACCACATTTTTCTTCACTAAAAATATATGGAATAAATATTTACTCTACTATACCCTATCTAGAGTCACCCAATGGTGTCTCAATCTCTCAATAATCCACTCCCAATCATTTGTATTCAAATTCTTAAGGTAGGGGCTCTTTTCCTTCTCCTCTTTATTCAAGCATATTCATTATTTTGTGACACTTATCTCTATATTATAGAATTGGGATATGTTATTTCATTTCACACATACTACCCTTAAAATTAATAAATAATGGTATACCCAATTGTTTATCAATAATCCCTCCCCAGAACATTTATACACCCCCACTGTGCTACTGAAATTTCACTATGATTTTCCCTGAAAAACAATTGTGTCGTGACTATCCATAACCATTTCCTATCAATGGTGTTCAAATTTATAAACATATAATTATTTAATTGGGATTTACATATAATTTTTACATTTTCCATGATCATGGAATAAAATTTTATGAAGAATGAATCCTGGTTGTATGATCTCTGTGGCACACATAAGGATGAGAATAAAATGAATGTGACGGGTGCAACCAGAATTATATAGAACAATAATGGATTGGTTAATGTTTAGTATCATGAGACTTCATGTTGTGATAGGGAGTAAACCTAGTTCCTTTATGGGATTTCTTACATCATTATTTCATTCCAATTAGACATGACCATTGATTATTATTCCATGTTTTATATTGTTTATACATTTCCCATATTTCCATTATAATTATCATGTTATACCATGCCACATTGTTCATGTTAGTGATTAATAATACTAATATGCCCCATTGATATGAATATTTTCAAACATTTATTATACTATGATTTCTAAATAATCATTTTCCTTAAATTTGATTTATTGCTCACACATTTCTTATGTTTGTTCTAAAGTTATCCCACTAACATTTATGTAAGAGCATGCTAAAAACGTTTATAGTAAATATGATGTATTCCATACTTTATGTTGTTATGCGATGTAACTTAATCCTGAAGACAATAGTCTTATTGATCTTCTAGGTTGTATTAAGTATAATGTTATGTCATAAATCATGTACTAAAGTTAAATATAAAGCATGAATTTCATATATATATATATGGAGAATCATACACCCCTAGTAAGATTGCCTCATACATCAAGCTAGTTGTGGTGAACTCTATGAACCGCAAGATCACCAATGAAATCATAGATTAAAAATATTTCATACACTCATTAAAGTCCATTCCACCAAATCCTCAACCCTTTTTGGATTCAATTATCTCTTCTTTAAAAAATTATAGCTTGTCGTAGAGCCTAATATTAAGGTCTTAATAAAAGACCCATGGAATAGAAAATATAACCTTTCATATATTGATAAAAAACTCCATAATATCATTTCCAATGTCTACAAACCCTCTCCAGTATCCAATATTAGGCCAAAAAATCTTTTCAACATAACTTATAAAACCTTCTCATGTATTACAGTGAATTGCTTGTGCCTTTGGATCCCTTCAACTATCTCACAAAACCAATGTACTTTGGTTCCACAAAAGATTATTTATGGAATTAAAATTATTACCAATGAAACCGTTAAATTACATTACAACCTACAATACACCAAAAGTGTATCATGTTCTTGAATCTTGAAAAGAAAAAACTCATCGACAGAGGGAAATTCATTTTCATCATGTTTTTACTGATGAGGATGGGAATATTTTCTAGATGGGTCGATGTGGTTATTTAATGTGTCACTTCCATCTAATTTAGAATTCACATCAATTGTAGAATTACATGATGCTACTATCCCACCAGGGGCATTCCCCATGGGGACCACATTTCCCCTTCCCTCTACATTTTAATAAATGATAATTTTTCTATTATAATTTCAACAGAAACAAAGGATAATATCATTCAGGGGGAAGGTTAGTCTCTATGGGCTTCCCATCTCTCACATATTCTTCATTGATTATTTTCTACACTTCTATATATCCACTTTGGAATAAATCAAGTGTATTTTTATTAAAAGTAACATCTATAAGAATGAATTGGGGTATGTGTTCAATCTCTATATAAAAATATCTCTCAAAACTGGAATCCCCTCTTGTAGGAAGAGAACCCTCAACATGTGTTCGATATTCAGATGGTAAAAAAACAACAAAACTATCTCATAATTACTACAATATTTAGATCATAAAGGACTTATTCTATAGAAAACCTGGAATATTGAAAAATCAATCCAAGGATGGAATTAAAAAATGGTTTCCAATTAAATAAAATAAATTCTAATTATGGCAGTCACATAGTCCATCCCCTCAAATTTTGTGGGAGTCTTAATATTCCCCAAAATAATCATTGAATAAAATACATTCCCCTCATACCAACAAATGGTGGGGGGGGATAAAAAACAGGGTAAACAATATTCAATGTATAGCATGGGATATGATCTAGAAACCCACAAAAAAATGTGGGAATTAGGTTTAGGTATCTACATCTCTTCAATGACGCGTCATGTTAGGTTACATGGGCCCCCACCATATCTTCTTTTGTGGTTGAATGTGGGGTTTGTACATGTTCCATATGATTGAGAGTAACTAGAGAATAGGCTATAGAGTATTTGTTACATTTTGGAACATCACATGGGTACTCAATACTAGTTGAAATAATGCAACATTCCCTGCCCCTGAAGGACTAGAATATAAAATTGACATCTTTTTACACAATGTGGCCCATAATGGTTGGTGAACTGAGAAAATATTCTCCTAGTTTGATGATATAGAGAGTAATATTATCAATAGATTCATGATATTAATATATATGGATATAGATCACCTCCGCTTGAGTAGGTCAATAACATGCATTTATAAGATTAAATATAGTAATTCTATAGATTTTTGTGCATTAGTTATGGAGGTATGTATTATTTAGAAAAACGTATATAACTTCACGATCCCAACCGAAGAAAGTTATTTTTGGTTGTATTCCTACATCAGAAGCCTCTCCCTTATATATACTTCCAATAATTTCACCATTAAAAGGAGAAACCAATGTGTTCAATATGCATGACGATACATTTCTCCCATCTTTCACTATCCCAGAACTAGGGACATCTGGCGTACCTAAAATCCTAACATTCATCAACTCTTGGAAATGTCCCCTAGTTTCACTTCTCTTCTCACAAAATGGTCATAACATCTTCCCATTGATGACATCAGTTCCATTTTCACAATAAAATGGATTATTTGGGTTTAAAGGTATGGTATTATATTTAACTAGGTTCTAATAAACATGAACATTTGTTACCGACTATGTTACCCACTAGTTATCCATGTGGATCCACGATGATCATTAGTTTGATGACTGTTGACGCTCCTTTCGTCACAGAATCTAAAAATCAGAAAAGGGGAATATCTGAGTCCAATGTGATTCATCCTTTGAAGAAACATCAAAAATCGACAAAGGGATAAACAAGGAGAACATTTCCCATAGGTCGCGCACGTTCCCTCATGGTCACGCAAGTACACTTGCGCGCCGCCTAGTGGTCGTGCAAGTACATGCGCGACGCCTTATGGTCGTGCAAGTGACTTGCGCGACCTAAGTGATAACCGCCCGGTAACCACCCGATAACTGCCCGGGGTCTTCTCCTGCCTATAAATAGACCCTGTGGGCCCCCCATTTGAGAGGATCTTTTTCCAGAAACTCGGATTGAAGCTCCTGACGCCCAAGTCTCTTCTCAAAGCTTCCGGAACACTTCTAAGGTAATTTCTTACCAAGAACGGAAGATCTAAAGAGAAGAAGGAAGGCCTAAGTGTTGAAACTTATAAAACACTTGCGCGCCGACTTGTTTCCTTCAATATAACTTGCGCGTCCCTTTTCTGGAAGAACCTCGAGAACATTCTAAAGCGTTTAAAAAAGAGTCGCTCAAGTATTTCAATGCTAGTTGAAAATCGCGCAAGTACACCATGTGTCGCGCAGGTATACCTGCGCGACCAATACTTGCGCGCCCACGGAAGACTTGCGCGCCTTGAAAGACTTGTGCGCCCCTATCTTTTTGGATGCCCATCTTGCCCATTTTTACCCCTCTTAAGCCATCACACCGTTCCTTTTCAAGATTCAGTCTTCAAGACACTCTTCAAAGCCATTTGTGGCATGATTTCTTGATTTGACGTCCTTATCTGAAAGGAATTCTGTGGAATATCTCTCAAAACCTAGGGATTTAAATATCCTTATGTCACCAAATATTGAGAGTTCGTTCATTTAGCCTTATCCTTTAAGATGAGAGAATCCTAACCTGGGTCTCCTTTTCAAGAATAATCCCCAGTTATAAAACCTTTAATCTTGGGCATCTTCCTCAGGAGTAAGCCCCAAATTCTTATAGTTCCCAATCTTGGGCATCCTCCTCAGGAGTAGGCCCCAATCAAGTCCTCTAATCTTGGGCATATTTCTTAGGAATAAGCCCCAACCACAAATATGGGCATCCTCCTCAGGAGTAAGCCCCAAACCTTAATCCCTAACCTGGGTCTCCATTTTTCTGGAATAAGACTCAGTCATAACCTTGGGCTTCCTTTTCAGGATTAAGCCCCAAGTCCCCTAACCTGGGTCTCCTTTTCAGGAATAAGACTCAGTCATAACCTGGGCCTCCTTTCTAGGAGTAAGTCCCAGTCATAACCTTGGGCTTCCTTTTAATGAATAAGCCCCATGTCCCCTAACCTGGGTCTCCTTTTCAGGAATAAGACTCAGTCATAACCTTGGGTCTCCTTTTCAGGAATAAGCCCCAAGTCCCCTTAAATTTCTCTTAACCAGTCATAATTTACCTTTGATTTGGGTTTCCTTTTCAGGAGTAAAACCCAATCATAAGTCCCCTCCTAACTTGGGCATCCTCCTTAGGAGTAAGCCCCAAGATTAGAGTATTCAAATCTCCATGAAGCACATATAACTTTATGGACCCTGTTCGTTGATTTTCTCCCTAAAAGTAAATCCTAAACCTTCATCTATTTGGGCAGTCATCCATACATAAGCCCCAAACAAATTCTTATGATTGCATCTTTCATGGCACAATTGTCTAATTTTTACCAATACCTCTTGTTTCTCACACCGAGCATGACTCACGTGAGCTTAGAGTGTAAAAGTAATTATGACATTCATCTTTGAGCCATCAATCATAAACATCATACTCCATAACTCGAACTACGTGGGTTCTGATTCCTTTTCTAAAAACAAAGGATACGTAGGTAGCCCATTTATGGGTTCGATCCCAACTTTGAAATAATCTCTGTCCTTCTGAATGACGATAAACTTCAAGTGCCCCACTGAGTGGCTTTAAAACCAGCCTGGTCATCATAAATGACCAAGAGACTTTTATATAAATGTTTTGAAGGATACCATTGACCAAGAATCTCTAAACAGATATAGATGATTCTCTATTGATGAAGAACCTCGAATACATATAAAAGATTCTCTAAATTTCTTGCATATTTAATCATTGATTGTTAAAACTAAAGGAAAGCACATTTTATACTTGGTAATGTAATAAGGATTCACGAACATAAATTAAATCTATAAAGAGAGTCCCGGAGTAGACAATAATTCCCCTCAAAAAGCTGTGATGAGTCCGACCTCCAATCCTCTCGACCAATGCAAATTCCTAAGCCTCATTAGTCCACAAGATAATGAGCGCCTGCCTTTGGAAAGTAGGTCCAAACGGATGTGGAATCATTGGATGTTTCCGGTTCTACGAACAAAACCGTTAGAAACCAATCGGAACGTTTGAATCTCCCGTCCAGGAGGTCATCCCCGGATTCCGTGCGAAAAAAAATGGTGAACCCGACGTGAATCCTTAACCATGTTAAAGTGATGTTCTTCTTATTTGTTAGGCCCCTTGGTCCAACAAAGCAATCATTGACATATGCTAATCCAAAAGATGCAGTGGCTGGATTCATCTTGATTATGTCTGTTACATGGAACAGGCACTCTTTTCTCAAGATCTTCTGCAAAATGGATTTCCTTAAATTCACCCCTGTGAATACTGCAGCTGTAAACACCTCTACTGTGAGGTTTGCTGCTGTGAAAACCAATGCTGCTACTCCTGCTGGAACGTCATCCGCTCTGAGGATGACATCACCAACTCAGCGTCTTCAACGCTGGGTTTCTAATGCACTGGTTAAGGAGTACCGTTGCAACGGTACTATCCCAACTCTGGAGGCCGCTCGTCAAGCCCTCCAAGTTAACAACTCAACCTGGTCGTCCGGACAACGGCGGCCAGCGATCAAGAAGCAGGCGGTGCTGACTACCGTCTCTAACCGTTTCGGTTCGTTATCCCCGGAACGCAATTTCCATTCACTCCCTTACTATGAGGAAGTGAATGAGTAGGTCCCACAGGACCTTAATTCAAAAAGACAGGAGTCCTTCTCAAGGGCTCCCATCAACAATCGCCGCCAGACTCGTGCGGTAGTGCACCATCAACATGATGAGGGTACCGACTTCAGGCATTCAGCTCAGGTTCCTCGAACCCGAGCAAGCAAGATGAACCGCCAGAGACGGAATCCGGTTAACAATAGGCAGTTTGTCATCCCTGCCATCTCCAGAGAAGTCCACCAACCTAACTTGGTGGAAAACAACGAGCAGGCATACACCCCTGTTCGTTTTAATTCCGCTGTCCAACAGACTCGTCTGGCAGCATCAAGCCGATCCCTCCAGGCAATTCCGGCGGAGTACCATAGGCAGGAATATACACCTGCTTATACATCACCAGTTAGTCAGCAGGCTCGTCTGACTACATATGATGGATCTCGACAACCGCGTTTGGAGAAGTGTAATCAGCAGGCACATACACCTGCTAATACTAATCAAGCCTACCAACAGTCTCGCTTGGTAGCGCACGGAGAAGTCAGTCGGAAAGTCACGACGACAAACAGGGGGCAGACTCAACTCTCTACCTCCACACTTGAGTACTGTCAGGATTCACTGATAGGAAAAGGAGGACATGAGCAGGCACATACACCTACTCCAAGCCCGGAATGGACGTATATCCCTGTTCCTGCGGCTGAAGTCACCAAACATATTTTGTCAATGGTGAAAGAGAAGAAGCAAATTCCTGCTCATATTCTGGATGCTTTCCAGGATATCATAACAGCTTCAGCATCATCACAGGGACAGACACATAAATCTATCCTTAGCAATGGAGTGACACATCAACAATTCACTCCGGAACAGACACACACATCTGTTCCAGTCCAAGAGGGTTATGGGGCATACTCCCCCATATCAAACGAACAACCAAGTCTGGCACATACACCTGATTTGAGTGGAGATCATCAGCCTAACCTGACCATCATTCCTGATCAGGCACATACACCTGCTCAGAGCAATCACTTTCGTCATCAACTGGTTTCTAAAGCGAGTAAGAAGGCATCTAAGAAAAAGATCTGCCCATCACAGTCAGGAGATCAAAGGCCAATCTGTAACCAAGCCTTGCTCGATGCTGGAATTCTTGAAGCCCTCAGACATTTATCTGTCGGAATTCAAGATTATACTCCCTCAGTTCCCAATAACGGGAACATTAATTCTGAAGGTCTTCAACAGACACTTCCTCATGATGACTTGCTTCATGAAAATTCGGTCAATCTTGAAGATTCTTCTTCAGATGAGAGACACAGGAACCCTCTGTGTGGTCATAAGACCAAAGAGCAAGAGATTTCATCTTCTGCTGTAACCCATCATGACGGTCCTCCTCATGGTGATGAACTTCGCTGCGAAAGTCCTCTCCGCAGTAGTGATTCACGTTGTCTCGAAAATTCTTCAGAAGGCAATGTAGTGACGAGAAAGCCATCCTATCTCGAGGCACTTGAAAATGTAAAACCAGTCATGTCTGATGATTTAATATCAGCAGGTGAAACTCTTTCTCCATCAGAAGATAGCCTGGGGTTCAAGTTATTCCCCGAACCATCCCTGGGACATTCATCTTCCAGCATGAATAGTGATTTCTCTACCAATATTGTTGAATCCAATGAAGCAACAAGGAAACACCAACTCTGGTCCAAACAGGTAGAAGAATCTTCATTCAATGATAAAGAGGAAATGCTGAACATGAGGAAAAAACTGGAAAAAGGTGAAGTACCAGTCATGTTTTGGCCTTTGGCTGACTCCCAGTACGACATTCCAAAGATGTTGACGGATGATGGAATCCATGATATTCATCTCAACATATGGAAAACTATTTGTCAATTGAAGAAGAAAGTATTATCTTATGGTGATTATGAAAATCATATTAAGATAATAGAAGCGTTACAATGCCAGATTGATTTGGCATCTCTATCAGTCTCTCGGTATCCGAAGGCTGAAAAGCAACAGAGAACCCTTTAACGTTCATGCCTTGGCGCACTAAGAAGATTGCGTCAGTTAATTGCCAATGCTCCATCTAATGTTCATATAAAAGGATGGGGTGTTCACGGAGCACTACATTTCACAGTGCTTTCCAGTCAGCAAAGCCCGCCGAAAATGGTCTCATGCAATGTTATTGCCCATGGCCGGCCACAGTCAATGGGCTTTTTTCATAATCAAAAGCTTGCTCAAGAACAGGCTTCAACTAGTTCATCTCAAAATCAAGTATATAGAGAACAAGTTGTTGAATTTCTCCTACATCAAGCAGGCGAGAATATTGCACAAGCCTCTCGTCTGGAGAAAACACATCATCAAATGACAGAAGTTTCGGAAATCATCCAACAGTCTGTTGAACCAGGTGATAAAAGTGGATACAGGTTAATGCATCCAGCTAATTTCCGAACTAAAATTCGCAAGATCAAGAGAGATTTTAAGAAGATCTCAGACATAGCATGTCAAGAGACTCCCCAGCTTGCCAGACTGGGGACTTCTCTAACCCAACCCTCAGAGTCAACAAATGGGATTCGTGGAGTTGAGCGGAAGCAGCAGGAACATCCCCAGTCCACCGGACTGGGGACTTTTTAAAATCCTCAATCCCTCCCTCAGAGAAAGTCAGTATTCTCTCGATTAGGGAATAAGCCTCAAGAGGAACGAAGAGCCAAGATATCAGGAGATTCTCTCCAAGTGACGGTTCTCCAAGAAGTTCCTAAGGGATCAAGTCAACGGAATTCCATGTCTCATCATGGACATGGAAGAAGACAATATCACAGAAATGCTGATAGAAAGGATTCCATGCAATATGCATCGATTAATGTCATCAATTTCGTTGTTGTTGATTCACCAGATGAGGCTCAATCAGAGGGATCAGACGAAGAGGTTCCTGCTCAAGAAGTTGCGCACATAGACCTAAATGAAGAAGGTGTGCACACACGTAATCAAAGGCTTACCCAAAATTTGGGTATTCCTTCAAGTAACCCCTTCCCCCTCTCCAAAAAGGATACAATAAGGGGAAAGGAAAGAATCAGGTTACTTCTCACCCTTCCTCTGAAGGAGGTCAATCACTCTCATTAGAGAAATGGTTTGCACAACAGGAGGAAGAAATGAAAGAATTAAGAAGGTTGAATGCAGAACTACTTCAGAGTAGTCTTCTTCTTAAGAATTCTGAAGTCCGACAGCCGAAGGAATGTGTTGTAACTACTGAGATGGATCAAGAATATCCTCCTTTATCAGTACACCCACATAGGTCTAATCTTATGGGTCAAACGCAACAACGGTTGGCAGCACTACCATCAGTTGCAGCACCAACCACAACGTCTGTCCAAGCTCCATTCACTGCACCTACCCAAAACCAAGTTCAACCTGATGTTTCTCAAAAGTTAATAACTACTATTGAGTCATTAACTGCTCGGTTAGAAACTATGGAAGGGAAACGGGCGCAAGTTCAACCTGAAAAGAAAGTTCCCCCTGAATGGGTAGATTCAATTTCTCCTCCATCCAGTTTTGGAAACACTGTTTTCCCTACTTTCAATGGATTAGGCGACCCTGAACAACATTTGACGCATTACGTGTCTTGTTGTGATCCTATGATGGGAACTCCAGAACAGCAAGAAGTAGTGAAACTCAGATGCTTCGTGCGAACCTTTCAAGGACCAGCTTTTGTCTGGTATATAAGCTTGCAATCCCGGTCAGTCATCGTATGGGAGGATCTTTGTCAAAAATTACTTCTTCAGTTTAGCTCAACTTTTCCAAAAACGACGGTTTTCGATCTTACAAACTGCAAGCAAAGGGAAAATGAAATAGTCTCTGATTTCATTGCTCGTTGGAAGGGATTAACGTATTCCTTGAGTTTAGCACTCCCTCAGGAGGAATTGTTGCCAATCTGTGTGGAAAATTTGCGTGATGAATTACGCACGCCATTGATCCCTGTGAAATACACAGGAGGGTTTCGAGACCTTACTTCAATCGCTCAACAGATTGAAGATTCCCTTATACAGGCTAAGGTTAAATCTCGTGTAATCCCATCAGCTCCAGGAAGAATAATGGGTAAAACAGAAACTGCTACAGTTATGCTTAAACAAGAACCTGTACCTATTTCTACTTCAAAACCTTCATCTTCTCGAAGGGCTCCACCTCCTGAACGCCAACAACAAAGTCTGTTTCGTCCAAATGATCAAAAAGATCAACGACGGAAACAATTTGAGGATATGAAGAGTAAAACATACTCTTTCCGAAGTGAGCAAGTTCCTGGTTACTTCATTTCAGCTCTGGAAAATAATTTGGTTCAATTACCAGTGCCCAAGAGGCCAAACAAGGAAGGAGATGAAGACCGTCCCAATTATTGTCCCTTTCATCAAATTTTGGGTCATCCCATCCAGAAGTGTTTTGTCTTTAAAGACCTCCTGCAAAAGATGGTCGACTTGGGACAAGGCAAATTGAAGGGTTCTTCAGCTCATGTAGCGTGTATTACCGCTACAGATCCAGAGGAAGGAGGCGAGTGGCAGGAAGTCAAAAGAAAAACTGCGAAAAAATATGATGATTGGATGGTCAGAAAGACAATCAATCGGACCCATTCCATTTTGCGAACACAATTGAAGAAACCAATTGTGTCTCCTACAAAAGCTGCAGTAAAGCCTCCATCAAAAGACAAATCCTCAAAAGGGAAGTGCAATTCAAAGAAGAAAGAGGAATCAGGAGAAGATGAGTATGTAGCAAAGCCTAAATTGTCTTTGACTCTGGCAGATTTCATGCCATCTACTTCGAAGTCACGGGCACCGTCCCACCAAACGGCACAGCCTAAATAGGCTAATCAGGCAGAGTCTTTATCAGACGAAGAGTTAATCTTTGGTTCTGTTAATATGATTCAATTAACAGATTCATATTCCAGTCTTGATGAGCCTGGATTCCCTGTATGAAATAAGGGAACCCGAGGAAGTTCTAGAGGTTCAGGATATAGGGGAAGACGTGGATCTTTCCAAAGCCACTACTCTAATTCTACCCCTGCTAGCACTGTATATGCAGCAGAAACTCGTGGTAGAGCCCTTCAGCGAGCTCAAAAAGAACAAACAAGTTTTTCTGCCAATGTCCACCTCAGTTTCAGCACAGTTATTTTGGAAGACCGATTAAAAGTTCCATCTTCTTTATCTCAGCAAGTAAATGGATCTAATCAGTCTAATCTTCCAAAACCAAGGATGTTTCCAACTTCAATACAAGATGCATCAGCTTCCAAAGCATCTGCTTCCAAGGTACCTGTTAAACCGCATATTCCTATTGGGAAACGCAGACCTTTAGATCAAAAGTATGATATATTGAAACACTTGGCCCAAGTACCATCCAAGTTATCAATTTTGGATGCTTTGAATCTGTCAAAAGATCTTCGGGAAGCACTCATCGAAGCTTTGTCAAGTCCTCAGGAGTTTGAAGCTGAAATTGCTGCAGCTGAAATCTATCACATAGAGAATAATCCTGCAGAATGCCATGCAGTGATATCTTTTACTGATAAAGATGAAGATGATGTTGTTCATGGGCACATAAAACCTTTGTACTTATCTGGCAAAGTCAATGGTATAGATGTTCGAAGAGCTTTCATTGACAATGGTTCAGGAGTCAACCTCATGCCCATTCGTACACTTCGTCGATTGGGCCTCACGGAATCTGATTTATCACCTTCTACCATGATGTTGCAAGGATATGATAAAAATGAACAAGAACCACTGGGAGAAGTTACGCTCAGAACTCAGTTTGGAGATCTTGTTTCTAATTCGGAGTTCATGATTGTTGATCAAGACTCAGCTTTCAATATCTTGCTTGGAAGACCATTGCTACATCAGCATGCAGCTATTCCATCATCATACCATCAATGTCTCAAATACTGTTTCGATGGTCAAGTTGGAACATTGTATGGTGATAAGGCCCCGTTCAAGACATGTGAGTCTCAATACATTGAGGCGGAATTTTATCACATGAAGGGAAGAGAAAAATCTACAATGAAGGAAATTACCAAAGTTAATGCTCCATATGGTTTGGAAAAAATTCCAATAAATCCATTTTCACATGTGAATACAGATTATGTGTTACCTATCAGTCAAATTGACAAAATAGGCCCAAATCAAAATACTCTTATGGAAAGATCCATAATGTCAATTATGGCAATCGAGCTAGACAACATGGGAGAAATTGGTAACTTACCAAGCAGTGATGAAAGCATAAGTGGTGACGTTTTCATTTCGTCTGCTGAAATCCAACAAGTCTATACTTCGCTAATCAGGCCAGAAGAAGTTATAGAAACACCAGAGGTGAATATTGATGTCGATTATCAATCCATCATCTCCTCTTTATTTCCCAAAGAAGACCCTTTATCATCAATAGGGTCGGAAATGGAAGCTTCTTCTTCAAAATGTGAAAATTTTGACATCTCTTATGATCATGAGAATTTCGTTTTTTAATCTACTTTGCAAGTAGAAACGGAAGAAATAACACATGATGAAGAGGAAGAGGAAGATCTTAGAGATTCTCCTCCAGAATTTGAAGAGGGTATCTCTACCATTGTGGATGAACTCAGAGAAGTAAATCTGGGTACAGAGAAAGATCCACGCCCCACTTTAATTAGTGCGGCCATGACCCTTGAAGAGCAAGAGATGTATATTTCTTTTCTAAAGCAAAATAAAGATATTTTTGCTTGGAATTATACAGAGATGCCTGGCCTTGATCCTGATGTTGCCACCCATCATTTGGGTTTGCCAAAAGAACATCGAGGATTCAAGCAAGCCGCGAGAAGAACACACCCAACCTATGCTTCAAAAACCGAGGCTGAAGTAGATAAGCTTATCAAATCTAACTTTGTCAGAGAAGTTCAATATCCCAAGTGGTTGGCTAATATTGTCCCTGTAAAGAAGAAGAACAGACAAATTAGGGTTTTCATCGATTTCAGAGATCTTAATCGGTATTGTCCTAAAGATGATTTCCCAGTTCCGATTACAGAACTATTAATTGATGAGATGGCTGGCTATGAAGTACTTTCTTTCATGGATGGATATTCTGGATATAATCAGATCCGAATGGCCCCAGAAGATGAGGAATATACAGCCTTCAGAGCTCCTCAAGGTGTGTTTTGTTACTGGGTAATGCCCTTTGGTTTAAAGAATGCAGGTGCAACATATCAACGCGCCATGCATCGTATCTTCAAACCTTTTCTAGGGAAGTTTGTTGAATTCTATGTAGATGATTTGGTGGTTAAATCCAAACAACTTTTTGATCACTTGGCTGATTTGGAAGTCATATTCCACAAGCTTCGACAACAGAATTTGAAGATGAACCCCTTAAAATGTGCTTTTGGGGTAACCTCAGGAAAATTCCTCTACTTTGTTGTACGCTATCATGGTATTGAAGTCGATCCTGAGAAGACCAAATCAATCCTTGGTATGTCACCTCCTCAGAATTTGAAAGAATTAAGAGGACTTCAAGGACACTTAGCCTATATTCGGCGTTTCATCGCTAATTTGGCAGGCAAAAGTTTACCCTTTACCAAATTATTGAAGAAAGGAGTCATTTACCAGTGGACTGAAGAATGTCAAGAAGCATTTTATGTTCTCAAGAAATACCTCTTGAGTCCACCAGTACTCATGCCACCTGTTGAGGGTAGACCTCTAATCCTCTATGTGACAGCTTTAGAGCGATCATTGGGTGCCTTACTCGCACAAAAGAATGATGCTGGGAATGAAAACAGTCTCTACTATCTCAGTAGAACTATGCTTGAAGCAGAAACCCGGTATTCAAATATTGAAAAGTGCTGCCTATCATTAATCTTTGCAGTTCAAAAGCTGAGACACTACCTGCAACATCACGAGGTCCAATTGGTATCTTGTAATAATCCGCTCAAATTCATCCTTAGTCGTCCAATGCTTACAGGACGTCTGGCAAGGTGGGAGGTTATTCTACAGCAGTTCGACATCCAGTATGTGTCTCAAAAGGCAATTAAGGGCCAAGCTCTGGCTGATTTCCTGGCTGAACATCCTTCGGTGGAAGACACGTATTCAGATATCGAACTCCCTGATGAGGAAGTTTTCACTATTCAAGAGAGTCCTCAAACATGGGAAATGTATTTTGATGGTGCTTCTAGAAGTCCAACAGGGAAGAAAATGGAAAATCCTAAATTCAACAAAGTTGGTTTAGTAATTGTGCTCATTTCTCCAGATAAGGCAGTGTTACCTTATTCCTTTTTGTTGTGGGAAGGTGGTACCAATAATGAAGCTGAATACCAAGCTCTCATTACAGGCTTGGAGTTAGCACTTCAAGCACAAGTGAATCACTTAAAGGTGAAAGGTGATTCAGACCTGGTAATCAAACAAGTCAATGGGGATTATGCCATCAGAAAAGAAGAATTAATCCCTTTGTATGATTACATCAGAGAGTTAATGTCGGAATTCCATTCAGAACCGAAATTTTCTTATGTCCCAAGATCACAAAATGCTCAAGCTGATGCACTGGTTAATATAGCCACAACTTTAGCAGATCCAAATCGGGACGAGACAACCATCTGTATTGCCCACCGTCGTGCAATTTCACCTTATGTTCAAGTCAGAACAGAGGAAATTAATGAAATTAGTCCCATTCCTGAACCGTATGGTCATACTACAGGATGGATGTCACCTATCAGGGAATACCTTCAAAATGGAACACTTCCACCTGATAGAGCCGAGAAAGAACAAATTCGGCGACGTGTGGTCAATTTTACTCTTTATGATGGCCCAAACCACCTCGAGAAAATTCTCTACAAACGTGGTTTTGATGGAGTCCTCTTCAGATGTATTGATGGTGAAGAGACAATGGTTATCATAAAAGAAGTGCATGCATGAGTCTGTGGTGCCCACCAGTCTGGACATAGACTGTCTGATCAAATTCGAAGGCTTGGATACTTTGGACCTTCAATGATAAAAGATTGTTTTAATTTCACAAAGAAGTGTCATTCATGCCAAGTATATTCCAACTTCATTCATCAACCTCCAGAGTTGCTTCATACAGATAAATACTCATGGCCATTTTCCACATGGGGAATGGATGTGGTGGGACCTTACCCTTCAGCTACGGCCAAGCAGTTTAAGTATATTCTTACTGCTACTGATTTCTTTTCCAAATGGGCAGAGGCAGTACCTCTCAAAGAAGTCAGTTCTAAATGAATTCTTAGCTTCATCAAGTCTAACATCATTACTAGATTTGGTGTTCCTCATACCATATTGACGGACAACGGCACCAACTTCTGTTATTCTAAGGTAAAGAAATTGTATCAAGAATACAACATTAAGTCCAACCATTCATCTCGATATCATGCAGCGGCTAATGGCCAGATAGAGGCCTTCAACAAGACTCTTTCAAATATACTGCAAAAGATGGTGGATAAAGATAAGAGGTCATGGCCTGATAAACTCTTTCATGCTTTATGGGCTTATCGGACTACCACTCGCAATGCAACGCGGTCTACTCCATATTCATTGGTATATGGAAGAGAAGCAGTCTTGCCAATTGAAGTTCAATTTCCCTCACTCAGAATAGCCAATTGTGATCAGTTATCTACAGAAGAGCAATCCCAAAAGCGGTTGAATGAATTGGAACAGTTAGATGAGAAAAGATTGTGCACTTTGCACCACTTGGAAATCTATCAGAATCGAATAGCACGAGCTTTTAACAAAAAAGTTCGTCTTCGTTCATTCATTCAGGGAGAATTGGTATTGGTTCTCATAGCACCAATGATACCAGGAAAGAATCCTCCCAAGCTTGAACCAAAATGGGAAGGACCTTATTCAATACATAAGGTCTACTCCAATGGAGCGTATTCTCTAATCTCAATAGATGGAGAACACATCACGACTCCAACTAATGCCAGATTTCTGAAGAAGTATTTTGTATAAACACAAAATATTTTTCCTAGAGCCAAAATAGTCACATTGGTTCATATTATGTCCCTGCAACATGACATTAAACTGTGCAACACCAATAGTCCTAACTGCAAGACTTTAAACTGCATAGTCCCTGTTATATGTCCTACATGACACTAAAATGTATAATGTCCTATCTACATGACATTAAACTGTACAGAAGTTCATTATTTTTCCGAGATGACATTAAACTATATTGTGTCCTAGCAACATGATATTAAACTGTGTGGCACTTACATCGTCCAGCATGACGATAAATTGTAAAAAGTCCCCATAACTGATATTCTCATATTGGTTCACCTTAGTCCTAGCTACATGACTTTAAACTGTACAGCACCAGTTCGTCCTTGCTATATGACGTTAAACTATATAGCAGTGGTCCAGTATGACTTTAAACTGCAACTTCGTCCCTCACGACATTAAACTGTGAAAAATTCCATAAACCCTCCAGCATGACCTTAAACTGCATCATCCCTGGTCCATGTATATGACCATAAACTATTTGCAAATATGTCCAGCAAGACGTTAAACTGTGACGTCCTAACTACATGATGCTAAACTGTATAAAAGTACCTCACGTCTGGAAAGACGATAAACTATATAATCATCAAAAGTCCAGCATGACATTAAACTTCACAATCCCCCTTTCATCCAATATAACGTTAAACTGTATTGTCCCCATCGTCCTAACTACATGACGCTAAACTGTACAGAAAGTCCTTGATATGTCCTACATGACATTAAACTGTTATTTTGTCCCTGCTACATGACATTAAAACTGTGCAGCACCAATAGTCCTAACTGCAAGACTTCAAACTGCATAGTCCCTTTTTTATGTCCTACATGACATTAAACTGTGCATCGTTAAGGTTGTTATTACCTCTTATTTCTCAAAACGAGTATGACTCACGTGATCTTAGAGAGAACATCAACCATAAAACTCCCTTTGGGCCACTAACCATGTGTAAGTCCCAAGAACATTTTTTATTAGATCATTGTCCTCAAGAACAACTTGATCATTAATTCATTCTTTAATTGAACTACACGGACTTTGATCATTGCCCTCCAGGCTGGGTATGTAGGCAACCTCCCAGGGTTCAAGCCCAAAAATAATCTTTTCACAATCGGTTCACCACCATCTCATATGATGATGATTTGTGAAACCGCCCCTGGAATCAATATCTTTACATTGATTCGCTTTCGTCCTTGTTATATGACGTTAAACTATACAACACTTTTTGTCCGGTACGACAATAAACTACAGTATTCTTTGATTTCCTCATTTGAGAGAGAACTATTATTGACATTGATTTTTTCAATCATGGTTTTCATTTTCAAAAGACTACATGCATACATGGTAATGCCTAAACTTTTTATCTTAGGTTAAACCATCATTGCACTAAAGTCCCCTTTCACCCTTCACATGTACGAACCAAATTTGTACAAAGGGTAGTTCTAGATCTACGTGGACTTGATTCCCATCCTTATGGGATACGTAGGAACATTCGAGTGTCCCTCGAATCCAGTCCCAAGTCTTTTGGGCCTAACCCCAAATTTCACTTTCAGTCCCTTGGCTGGAAAGTCCTCATGAATACACACACTGTGTATTCATTATTATGGTCCGAATTCTATGACCCTAAACTAAGATCACTCATACTTTCGTCCTGCACGACGTCAAACTGCATTTCATGAACTACGTATGGCTTGATTCTCATTCTTATGAGATACGTAGTGAAGTCCAAAATTTCAATTCAGGACCCAGCCACAACATGATTATGGTTTTCATTGACCAATGTATCTCTATATACATTGGACAATACCCATCTTTATGTATTATAATCCTAACCTTAAATATTTTCAGATCTTCATAACCCTTTTCATGACTTCTAGTCACAAAATGTCAAACTTCTGAGAATTCTTTTACCTGACTATGCAGCACGTGCCCATAGGTGGCCTTGCATAAACAGTCCACATAATAGACTTGTCAGCCAAAAGATGCTATTTATTTGACCATGCAGCCAATGCCCATAGGTGGCCCTACATGTTTCAACCCCCTAACGGGTTCGTTAAATAATGGTAACTTCATTCTTGGGAAAAATGCCTCTTTTGCCCTTATTTGTCTTAAAAAGACAGTATGTAGGGATCCGCAAAATTAGCCATCCTTAACATATTTGTCCCATATCCTTTTTCATGATCTGAAAGTATTCAAGTCTATGGTTTATTCTTCTTCCCTACGTTTGGGTCAGACCTTCGTAGGAGTGATATTCATCCAGTTCTTCGATATTCTTGTTTGGAAATATCTTCTCCATATTCAAGTACCCCATTCCATACAACAAACTCTATACTTTAGAAAATTTGAATCTCCATAAACTTTCACAGGCTTTTAGCACTAGGAAAGTAAATTTCTGGGAGTTCTTTTGCCTGACTATGCAGCACGTGCCCATAGGTGGCCTTGCATAAACAGTCCACAAAACAGACTTGTCCGCCAAAAGATGCTATTTATTTGACCATGCAGCCAATGACCATAGGTGGCCCTGCATATTTCAACCCCCTAACGGGTTTTGTTAAATAATAGTAACTTCATTCTTGGAAACTACTTCTTCTAATGCCTTTTAGCTCTTTTTCATATCATTCCTCAGATTCAAATATTCTTAAGTCATAGTTTACATTTTTTTACTTTTTTTTCCCTCATACTTGAGTATGGTAGTATGTTTTCAGATGAACTTTCAAGGAATTGTGTCAATTCTAATCCATTTCGGTCAAAGCTATTTCGACCTTAAACATTAGCCCCTTTATGTCCGGCATGCATGACTTTAAACTGCCTACAAAAGACAAAGGAACTCTGAATAAAAGTCAAGTTCCAGCACACTTGTGCACTGCCCTCTGTGCCCTAATGTCTTGCGCGCCCCCTTTTCCTTTGGATGGATTTAATTTCCTCAGATTCAAATCCTCATTTCTCTCGGGATCCAACTCTGAGGGGGGGCTTTTTTTTACGCTTCTTTCATCACAGAATCTAAAAACCGGAAGAGGGGAATATCTGAGTCCAATGTGATTCATCCTTGGAAGAAACATCAAAAATCGACAAAGGGATAAACAAGGAGAACATTTCCCATAGGTCGCGCAAGTTCCCTCATGGTCGCGCAAGTACACTTGCGCACCGCCTAGCGGTCGTGCAAGTACTTGCGCGACGGCTTATGGTCGTGCAAGTGACTTGCGCGACCTAAGTGATAATCGCCCGGTAACCACCCGATAACCGCCCGGGGTCTTCTCCTGCCTATAAATAGACCCTTTGGGCCCCCCATTTGAGAGGATCTTTTTCCAGAAACTCGGATTGAAGCTCCCGACGCCCAAGTCTCTTCTCAAAGCTTCCGGAACACTTCTAAGGTAATTTCTTACCTATAACGGAAGATCTAAAGAGAAGAAGGAAGGCCTAAGGGTTGAAACTTATAAAACACTTGCGCGCCGACTGGTTTCCTTCAATATAACTTGCGCGTCCCTTTTCTGGAAGAACCTCGAGAACATTCTAATGGGTTTAAAAAAGAGTCGCTCAAGTATTTCAATGCTGGTTGAAAATCGCGCAAGTACACCATGTGCCGCGCAGGTATACCTGCACGCCCAATACTTGCGTGCCCACGGAAGACTTGCGCGCCTTGCAAGACTTGTGTGCCCCTATCTTTTTGGATGCCCGTCTTGCCCATTTTTACCCCTCTTAAGCCATCACACCTTTCCTTTTCAAGATTCAGTCTTCAAGACACTCTTCAAAGCCATTTATGGCATGATTTCTTGATTTGACTTCCTTATCTGAAAGGAATTCTGTGGAATATCTCTCAAAACCTAGGGATTTAAATATCCTTATGTCACCAAAGATTGAGAGTTCGTTCATTTAATCTCACCCTTTAAGATGAGAGAATCCTAACCTGGGTCTCCTTTTCAGGAATAATCCCCAGTTATAAAACCTTTAATCTTGGGCATCTTTCTCAGGAGTAAGCCCGAAATTCTTAAAGTTCCCAATCTTGGGCATCCTCCTCAGGTGTAAGCCCCAATCAAGTCCTCTAATATTGGGCATCTTTCTTAGGAATAATCCCCAACCTCAAATATGGGCATCCTCCTCAGGAGTAAGCCCCAAACCTTAATCCCTAACCTGGGTCTCCTTTTTTCAGGAATAAGACTCAGTCATAACCTTGTGCTTCCTTTTCAGGAGTAAGCCCCAAGTCCCCTAACCTGGGTCTCCTTTTCAGGAATAAGACTCAGTCATAACCTGGGCCTCCTTTTTAGGAGTAAGTCCCAGTCATAACCTTGGGCTTCCTTTTAAAGAATAAGCCCCAAGTCCCCTATCCTGGGTCTCCTTTTCAGGAATTAGACTCAGTCATAACCTTGGGACTCCTTTTCAGGAATAAGCCCCATGTCCCCTTAAATTTCTCTTAACCAGTCATAATTTACCTTTGATTTGGGTTTCTTTTTCAGGAGTAAAACCCAATCATAAGTCCCCTCCTAACTTGGGCATCCTCCTTAAGAGTAAGCCCCAAGATTAGAGTATTCAAATCTCCATGAAGCACATATAACTTTATGGACACTGTTCATGGATTTTCTCCCTAAAAGTAAATCCTAAACCTTCATCTATCTGGGCAGTCATCCATACATAATCCCCAAACAAATTCTTATGATTGCATCTTTCATGGCACAATTGTCTAATTTTTACCAATACCTCTTGTTTCTCACACTGAGCATGACTCACGTGAGCTTAGAGTGTAAAAGTAATTATGACATTCATCTTTGAGCCATCAATCATAAACATCATACTCCATAACTCGAACTACGTGGGTTCTGATTCCTTTTCTAAAAACAAAGGATACGTAGGTAGCCCATTTATGGGTTCGATCCCAACTTTGAAATAATCTATGTCCTTCTGAATGACGATAAACTTCAAGTGCCCCACTGAGTGGCTTTAAAACCAGCCTGGTCATCATAAATGACCAAGAGACTTTTATATAAATGTTTTGAAGGATACCATTGACCATGAATCTCTAAACAGATATAGATGATTCTCTACTGATGAAGAACCTCGAATACATATAAAATATTCTCTAAATTTCTTGCATATTTAATCATTGATTGTTAAAACTAAAGGAAAGCACATTTTATACTTGGTAATGTAATAAGGATTCACGAACATAACTTAAATCTATAAAGAGAGTCCCGGAGTAGACAATAATTCCCCTCAAAAGGTGTGATGAGTCCGACCTCCCATCCTCTCGACCAATGCAAATTCCTAAGCCTCATTAGTCTACAAGCTAATGAGCGCCCGCCTTTGGAAAGTAGGTCCAAACGGATGTGGAATCATTGGATGTTTCCGGTTCTACGAACAAACCCATTAGAAACCGATCAGAACTTTTGAATCTCCCGTCCATGAAGTCATCCCCGGATTCCGTGCGAAACAATGACCCTATGGCCAGGATTGATCTATGATCCTCGAAACCTACCATAATAGGAATCCTGGAAATTAATTTTGAAAATTCACCCACAGAAAAACGCATCACCAGTTTCAGTGTTGTTTTCAATGACACTTCTGGATTGATCGTTGTTGTAATCAAACATTATTTCAGGGATTAATTCTCACCAGTAGTAATGTATGAACAAGAATTCATAATTTTCATGTAATTCTCTATTGAGAATGGGTGGGTTTATCTGACCCTTGATTCCCACATAAAAAATAATTCTATCTCTTATTTAGAGGTAAGACCCCAGCTATTTTTTATATTAGTCTTGAAGATAATTCCCCCATAGAATTGCTTCTAATTTTGCTCCATATTTTTTTACCATGTCATCGTAATATAGATGCTCATCATATGGTTACCATGATTCTTGAAGATTATGTCTTGTTGGATTTTTCCCTATTTGGCTCTCATACAATGGTTTATAAAAAATATGATCTATTAATATATGTGCCCTCTTTTCTCCTAAAAAATAAAGGTTATGGTAGATGTTTTAAAATATAAAATCTTTCATCAACCCTAGATCAGAACCTGATTATAAAAAAATCCAAATGTAATAAAAATATTTTATAAAATTGGAATAAAATAATAAATTTATATTAAACAATTAATTCAATTCAAAATTTTAGTGAAAAATATTTTCATTGAATTGATATTTGTAATTAATTTTAAAAAATTAACATCAAATATACAAAACATTTGTAACATTATTTTTTCAAAAACCAACCAACATAAAAAAGCTTGTACGTATAATAAAACTAATTGTTTTTTAGTAACAATATATAAAAAATAAAAAAATTAAAAATTTCATATAATTTAACTATGATTAATTACATTTTAAATAAACAAATATAGTAATTATTCCCCACTATTATTGGTGGGTAGTTAAGGTTGGTGGGGAGGCAGGTAAGGTCACGGGGTAAGTGCATGGCTTGCATATTTAAATTCATTTACTCCTTGACTTGAGTTTCGTGGTGGGGAATGAAATTGACCTATTACTAAATATATCAATGATATTATCATCTATTCTAATAATAATATTATTATTTATTACATTATTAATTTTTTATTTATTATTTTTTATTAATTATTAATTATATTATGAATTATTATATATATTTTTAGTTAATAATCTGTATAAATTATAGAGTTTAAAAATGATTATTTTAATGATGTTATTAGTTATTAACTTTTTTATGTACATTAATAGTTGTTAATAATTATATAAATTAAACTAAAATAAAATTTTTATATTTGTAACACACAATTTGAGTCAAACCGGGCAAATCTGTTTTCAGATTGATTTGTAGTATATTCGGTCCCATCAAAAATAAATTATGGATCATTAACCTAATGTTTAAAAACAATACGAGCTCATTTTGTTTGTTTTGATAATGTGACATTCATTTTAAAATAAAATGACTCCATAATATTGAAATCACCCAATTGGAGTCATACCAGCCACATCATTTATCAGATAGATGTGTCACTGATTCATACTCTTTACAAAAAAATTGTGGCCAGTGGTCATAAATAAAAAAATAGATCTTCTATACTATATTTTGACAATGTGGTGATTATTTTAAACTAAAATGACACTTTTATATTGAAAAAACACACTTTGTGTCCTAAAAACGACATCATGGGTCATATTGTCAAGTGATTCATTCATATACATCAAAAATGACATATGGATAATTGTCTTAATGTTTAAAAAAATTGGAATTTTGTTTCTCGTTTCTGACAATGTGATCTATATTTTAAACTAATATTACACATATATATTAAAACTACACTCTTTGTGTCACAATAAAAACATAGTGTGATAAATTTCCATGAATGTTATTACTACTCCTCAAAAATGATTAATATATAATTTTACTAATGTTTAAAATCATTCTGATATAATTCTCTAACCTTTTTCTATGTAATGTATGTTACTTTCTAAAATGACACTCTCAAATGGAAAAAAAAACTCAGACTCATAATAACCACTTCATGTGATAAATTGAAATGTAGATGATTTCAAGATGTAACAAATCAATTATGGATCATTGTCCTAAATTAAAAAAATGAAAATCATTTACCTGGTTTTGACATTGTGATATCTGTTTTAAACTAAAATGTAACTTTTATAATGAAAACAAACACATTATGTCATATGAACCACATAATTTTTCATATAATAATGTGTTTGAATAATAAAACTAAAAAATGAATTATGTATCATAGTTCTAATTTTTGTAAACAATTTTTGATTTTTTCTGATGTACTATATGTGATCCACATTTTAAACTATAATTACACTTTGATATTGAAAATACACAATTTGAGTAGTACCGACCACATCATGATTTAGATTGACATGTGGTACATTCCTTTATATCAAAAAATAAATATGAATCATTTTTTTAATCTTTAATATTTATATGATATCGTTTTATTTGTTTTCTTATGTGATGTATGTTTTAAAACAAAATGGATGTTTTAAATCGAAAACACACACTAAGAGTTATACCGACCAGATAGTGTATCAAATTAACATTGTTCATTTACTGGATGATGTAAATAAGTTGTGGAATGTATTAATAATGTTTTAAAAAATTCAACTTCATTTTATATGTTTTGGATATGTAACATGAATCTTAAAATAAAATGACACTTTTCAAATAAAAACAGACACTTCTATTCATACATGCCACATCATGTGTCAGATTGATGTGTTGAAAATACTTATATATCAAATAAAAATTATGGATTTTTTTCATAATTGTTTTTAATAAATATGATATTATTATAAATATTTTCGATGTAACAAATGATTTAATCTAAAACTAATCTTTTAATTTGTAAATATTCACCTTGTGTCATATAGACCACATCCTGAGTTGGATTTTCATGCTGTCAATTTCTAGAAAACTCAAATGAATTATGGATCCCTTTAGAAATGTTGGAAAAAATAATTTCATGTTTTATTGGTATTCTCTATGTGATACGTGTTTTAAAGAAAAATGAAACATTTATATAAAAAACATGAACTTTCATTTATATTGTCCACAACATGTGTTTGATTAATGTTCAGTTGATTCCAACACATCCCACATTAATTATAGATCATTTTAAAAAATTTCAAAAATAATTATATTTTTTATTGGTTTGGGATGTGTGACACATTTTTTAAAATTAAATGAAACTTTATATGGAAAACATGCAATTTGAGTTATACCGACCAAATTATGTTTTATATTGATCAATGGTTTATTCCTACATTTCACAAATGAAATTCGTATTGTTTACCAAATGTTTGTAATAAAATATGATCTCATTTTATTTTTTTCCTAGAGTAACATGTGATTTGAACTAAAAGGACACTTTTATACTGATAATACACACATTGAGTCATACTGACCACATCATGCGTCAAATTTACATTATGTTGATTTTTATATATCTCAAATAAATTACAAAAAGTTTTGAAATATTTGAAGACAATATATCTATTTTCTTTGTTTTTTCTCTGTGATGATCATTTAAAAAAAATGAAACTTTCATTTTGTAAATGTGAAGTTTGAGTTATATTTATCCAAACACGAGTTAGATTGATGTGAGGTCAATTCCTACACATAAAAAATCTTACCAAACATTTTACTAATTTTTTAAAACATGTTATGATTTTTCCTAAATTTGGTTGTGTGACACATGTTACTATGTAAAATAAAAGTTTTATATAAAAAACACACACTTGGAGATATCGTCCACATCATGTGTTGGATTGATGTTTGTATCATTATTATATTCCGAAAAAAAATTGTGGATCATTTATCTAACGATTCAAGACAATCTTAGATCATTTACTTTGTTTTGGCCATGTAAGATTATTTTTACACGAATTTTCTAATTGAAAATACATACTTTGAGTCATACCAGCATATCATGTGTCATATTTACATAAATTCCATACCTATATATGAAAAATGATTTTGGAACATTTTCCTCAAGATTGAAAACAATCAAAGAATATTTTTTTTTAGTTTTTCGTATCTTAAACATTTTTAAACTAAAAGTATGGTTTAATATTTAAAATGTTGAATTTTATTCATATTATCCACATCAAGTGTATGAATGAATTTATTTTGATTCCTACATATTACACATGAATTATTGATCATTTTAATAAATTTTCAAAATAATTCACGTTAGTTGTCTTTTTTTGGGCCCTGATATGTGAGGTTTAAACTAAAATGACACTTTTAGATTAAAAACATGAATTCTTTTCTTAACGACAACATAATGAGACAAATTGATGTGAGGTCGATTCCTACATGTCACAAATGAAATTTGGATAGTTTTAAAAAAATTTGAGAACATTATGACATCACAATGTTAGTTTTGGATATCTGAAGTTCTTTTTAAACTTATAATACACATTCTTATTAAAAACACACATTTTGAGTCATACATACCAAATTGTGTTTTAGACTAAAATAACATCGATAACTATATTTATAAAATAAATTAAGAATAATTTTTCAAATGTTTGAAATCAATTTGACATCTAATTCCTTGTTTTGGCTACGTGACATGTGTTTTATACTAATATAAAACATTTATAAAGAAAATGTTCACATTGAGTCATACTGATCCCATTGTGAGATAAACTGATTTGAGGTCAAATATTATACATCCAAAATAAATTATGGATAATTTTACAAATTTTTAGAAACAATATATTCTTGTTTTATCTATTTTGCAGTGTGACACAAGTTCTATACTAAAATAAATCTTTTATAAAAAAATAATCACTTGGAATCATAACATCCAGATCATGTCTTGGATTGATGTGAAGATAATTATTACATTAAAAAAATTAATTATGGATCAGTTTCATTATTATAAATGATAATATGAACTTGTTTACATAGCTTTGGATATGTGACCTGTGTCTTAAAATAATTTCTCACTTAAAAACACACACTTTGAGTAATATCAGACACATCATGTATTGAATTTACATGAATTCAATTCCTACACATGAAAATAGATTTTTTTGATAATTTCACTACTGATTTAAACAATCAAAGATCATTTTCTTGGTATTTAATATGTGGTGTGCATTTGAAAGTAAAATGAATCTTTTATATTGAAAAAATAAACTGTAAATCATATTTTCTAAATCATGTTTCATATTGATGTACAGTATATTCCTATAAGTCACATATTAATTATAGATCATTTTTAAGGATTGATAATAATTCAAGCTCATTTTCTTGATTTTTTATAAGTGACACGTGTTGTGAACAAAAACTATAATTTTATATTAAAAACACACACTTTGAGTAATTTTGGATACATTATGTGTTGGATTGATGTGTGTTCCAAATCTTACTCACCATTATTGAATTATATATAATTTTCGTAAATTATGAAGATAATAGGATGCTTTTTTTGTTTCAGATAAACCGATTCCTTTTTTAAACTAAAATGATAATTTTACTATAAAAAATACACACTATGTCATAGGATCCATGTCATGTGCTAGAATGATTCATAATGAATTCCTATATGTCCAAAATGAGTTATAGATTTTTTTAATAATGGTGTTTAATAATATGAGGTTTTTATATAGTTTTTAAATTGTGACATGTGTTTTGAACTAATAACACATATTTATATTATAAACATGAACACGGATTCATTATGGTCAAATTGTGAGTCATATTGACATGTGGTTAACTCTTACATATCAAAACGAATTATGGATTATTTTCTAGACGTTTTAGGGAAATTGATGATGATATTTTTTTGTTATTATAATGTGATTTTTTAGACTAAAGTGATACCATTAATTTGAAGACCCGATCTTTGAGTAATAATAATGACATAATGTTCTATATTGATTTGAAATCCATTCAAATACATCTCAAAATAATTATGAATAATTTTATTAATGTTGGAAAATAATATGAGCTCATTTTATTGATATTGAAAATATGATGAATATTTTAAATGAAAATTACACATTTTTATTGCAAACATGAACATTGAGTCATAATGACTACCTAATTCGCCGGATTGATGTAAAAACTTTTCTTGCATATCAAAAATGATTTAAGTACCATTTTTATGATTTTTGTAATAAAGCTGAAATCATTTTCACATTAATGACAATTTGAAATGTGTTTTATACTAAAATGGTTGTTTTATATTAAAGACATTTACTTTGAGTCATACTAGACACATAATATGTTATATTAATTTTTGGCCCATCCCAACTTCTCAAAAATGAATTATGGATTATTGTCGTTAATTTTGTAAACAATCAAAGCTCATTTGATTAGTTTTAAAAATGTCACACTTTTTTAAACTAAATTGTCAGGTAAAGATCACCTGACATATCAAAAGTTCAAACTTCAACTCCTTGTACAATTTTATTCACAACATGTTACTCACTTATACTCTTATAGTTTTATTAGGATATCAGTTAGTAATCATTATTCAAATTATAGTATTAATCATTTTATGTATTTTATTGAATCAAAAATGAATTTAATGAGATTCGACATGCTTCTTCATTAGGGGGTGAGAGTGAATACAATAGGACCCATACCACTTTTAAAATTCATCAAAATATACAAAGTCATAAAATTAAGTTGAAGATGCTTTTTATATGGAAGTACATTTTCGAAGTGTTGGGAATATGTCTTTAGATTTGTGAGTAGAATGATCCTTGAACTACTTCCCTCTCACTATTATCTCAGTTGTAGCCTCAATGTCCAACAGCTCATGAGCTCTATGAGATTAAGATATGTTACTAGATCTAATAGAATCTGTAGAGCATAATCCTCCATAGTATTAATCCTTGAAAAAATACTATTTTTTTTAATTTATAGGTCATCACTAATGAATTTTGTAGATTATAATGAATCATCTAATCCCCAAAAGAAAGGAAATTAATTAAATGTTGAAAAACAAAATCTTGAAAAATTAGTGGATGGGAATATGTGCATTAAATGAAATTAAATATTATAGTAAAAATAGTAAAATTAATTTCATCACATAAGATGATTTTTTAGTAAATGTATCCGACATGTTGAATTGAACATCCTCAATGTCCATATATGTAGGTGGAATGGAATGTATCTAAAATAATTTTCAATCAATTTGGATCATGTTATTGAGATATTGTTTTGGTTTCTACCACATACAACACCCCCAGTCAAATCTTTGAATCTTTTGTCATTAAGAATAGTATCCATGGTCTAGGAGGATCACAAAGTCTATATCCACGCTCAAGAGGGAATAATCTATGGCGGAATTCAAATTTTTTGAATTTATGGTTCGATCAAATATCAAAAAAAAATTTGGATTGTAAGTAAAAATTTAACATTAGAATAATAATATAACTAAAATATTATTAATAGAAAATGAAATTCAATTTATGAAAAAAATATCTATGCACTGCGATGTTAATGCTTCACATACCAAATATATCTATATTGACATAAACTCTAGTAGATCAAAAATATAATAGCTAATCAAATGAACTTTATGTTAGCTAACATTCAGACAGTTTTTACTTTGCATGTTCATCTATCAATAAAATCATCTTCTTTTGATTACATAAACATTTAAAAATCCTTGAAGTATATAGAAAATATATATAGACAAACTATTAAAAATATTATATTTGATGTTTTATTTACCTTCAGGTATGAAATTTTTGGGAATACTAATTTGTTGATGTAATTTAATATCCTTTACAAATTCTGAAATATAATATCCACAATCATTATAAGTAATTTGTTTCAAATGCTGATGAAAAAATCTCCAAAATAAGTATTTAATTGCCTCTGCTATGGGAATTCCAATAAAAATGGATAGTACCACTAAATATGTGAATTTTGGTCATTATTCTATGGTCCTGGTTGAATTTGATCTAAGTTCTTTTTTGATTCCTAATATTTGTTTCCCTACATTGGATGATGACATCTCTCTAAAAATTGATTATGAGTGATTACCAGATTACTTTATAGACTGTAATGTAATTGATTATGTCAAAGATAAGTTTTTTAAAAACATTATATTTTCTTTTTTTCTCACTAAAAGGGAATCATTAGGTTTCCTGTAAGAATAATTTGACGATACAAACAAAGCGTAACAATGGTGATGAAAATGTAATTTGTTTTACTAATGGTTGTACTCTACAAGGGGTGGAATATATTCCTTGTGAATTGGAACAAGAGACTGAATTGGCTTAGGAGACTTAAAAAAACATGCCTATGCATGAAAGGGATTGTAGGACTAACTTTATGGCATCAGATCTAGGTGGGGACCTAGTGTTGGTTTATGATAATGGGGTCAATGGATTCATGATCTCATGACTGGAGTAGCATAAATTTGGTCCTGCACTCTAGGGGAATAAATATAAAAGTGATGTTAAAAATCATTCAAAGTTCCAGGAGGAAATTAAAAAAATATGAGAAACACAAGGCATCCGCAGATGGTGGGAAGATGTTTAGGAGGATTCCCTAAGAAATTTAACATATTGTCAGACTTTATCGAAAGGAAAAGTTGTTGTTAATGGTGAATGATGACAACCTGTTCCTATTAAGAAATCAAGATGGAGGGAAGACTACTCATATTTAAATCCAACTAGACTTACTCGGTCCCATTTTCCTTTTTATTATGATTTTTATTGGGATGGTGACTATGATTCTGCCTACTATGACTATGATTTTGGATGTTTTCTCTTCTAGTTGGCATGAAGGCATGTATGCTTGTATGACCCCGTCTATCAACTCTTTTTCTTTACTTTCTTCTTAATAAAAATGGATCTGCCCTAACTTTTCGATATTACTATATATAGCACAGTCAATTTCCTTTTTTATTAACCATTAGTCTTATTATGTTTAGTTATAAACCTCAAACTACAATTTAGTTAATATTTATTGATCAGCATATCATAAAAAAATTCTCGCTAAAAAAGATACAAAATAAAATAATATGAACTTTATCAGCAAAATATTGATTGCACGGCCTTAAAAATTCACAATGGACATCATGTGTGATCATTTTGTTTTGGAATTCATACTTTGAATAGGAAAAATAAAAATTGGTTTTATCCAAGTTGTTTTGGACTAGAATCCAGTGCATTCATAAAAACAAAAATGTAATCTGAAAACAAATATAATTTTTTTTATAATTGGATTCTAGATATTTACACTTGAATTATATCCACCATGATAATTATTTCATCTATTATTTTCTTTCCAAATTAAACATTTAGTTAATTTAATAACTCTTTTAGTTTTTTATATTGAAAAAAATTTTTACTATGTAAAGTATAGAGGGATTAATGAGTCAATATCTTTTTTATAGGGATTTATATATATATACTATAAATATATACACCTATAGAATATATGAATAGTTTTTAATTATATTGAACAAACTAGAAATTTTCGTGGACAAACATATTTTGAAATTTTAACTCATGTATTTATTCAAAAATAATACTCATAGCCATTCAAACATGATAATTCTTTTTTAATCATGAAACAAACCATGTATCTAAAGGCCTATAAAAATATATATTTTTATATTAATTGGAGTACATAATTTAAACCTTAAATACTTTATATGTATGAATTATTAATGTTAATATATAGTGTAGGGGAACTTTTGGGATGAATTTGTTCTCAAATCATCCATTATATTTCTTGGTGGATTTACTACATTTTCTTGATTTGACCTTCCATTTCTCATTAATTTTTCCAATTTCTGATACAATATTCCATTTATTACATTTTTATATAAATATATAATGTTTTTTTAGTTGAAATTTTTTAAGGATATAAATTGTGTTTTATTATAGGATTTAATGAAAATTAAATAGAAATTACAATAGAATTATTAATGATGTTAACATACAGGTCATCTAATAGGATACAAAAATCAGTGTCGTAGTCATGAGCTACATGAATCCAAAATTTAATGTGTTATTTTGTGATTTTTTTATCGTGTAACATGTCTCCAAGGGTATTAGACATTATAATTCTCATTACAATGTGATATGTGTGTGTGTGTGTGTTCATAAATATAAATAACAAACAATTTCTCTATATATTTTTTTAAAAATATAATGCTATTAGAAGTACTTTGATTCACATTTAAGCTAAAGAGTTTTGATAAAATTAGATACCAAAGGTAATACATGAACTTTAGGGGATGGTCTATCCTCATAAATTTTGGGGTTATGTGTCTCTTCATGTACAGATCATTATTCAGGTGTTGGTTCATATTGATCCTTTCATAAATAGTGTTCAATAAAACTGGTCTGGATAATAATATGTTTTGAGGCATAGATATTTTCCTAATTTTAATTAATCATCTCGTATGTTTCTCCTAAAGTAATTATATTGTCAAAATATTTTTAGGCTAGCACTACAAATCCTACACCTCTAATGTAGCTATATTGTTCTGTATGATTCAAAGCTATTGAATGTAGTTTTTATTCAAGTAAAGTTAATATTGATCATGTGTCTAAATAAGATAAAAATATATGAAGGTTAATTTATATTTTTATGTTATAATATTATAATTAATTACAAATTATTATTATTCCATGCATATAAATGATTCTTATACTACTTTTATGTTTTAATCTACTAGTTATCCCTCTTAATTTATACAATCCTCATTCAATAGTACATGGTGTGGGATGGAACTAACATTGTTGTGAAATTCATCAATTTGTTTATAAATAAAGGAACCTATGTTGTTTCATATCACAAAAGACACATAATATATATTGAAAATATATACTATTTTTTCAAGTGAAGAATACCCCATTCGTTCTTACAATAGGGGAACATTTGTTTTGATGCAAACTTATTATTTTCAACACTTCATTTTTGTTTCATAAATTAAAATTTTCTATTAGAGTAAATAAATTATATATTTTCAAATAAAATATTATCGATAAAAAATCACTTGAAATTATTCCTCCACATGAAGTGTAATGAATGATTTACGTGTGTCTTGGTTTATAATGTGATCAAACATTGCTGGTGGGTGGGGGTTTTTATTCCATCCAATATAACTATTTTGATTCTTTTATATAAGTGCTTAGAAATATATATTAGATTTTTCAGTGACCACTATGAAAAATTTCCGATTAAAATAATCTAAAATTAACATAATATGCAATGGAGAATGAAAATTAAATAAATGATTCATTATATAATTCTTTGGTAAAATAGAGAATGTATATTGTATTATTTTTATAATATCTTCCCATATGGTTGTCTTCAATTTGTTCCATGTATCAATATTAATTTGATTATGCATTATCATTGTTACATTAATATAACTAATGATCATTAACCTAATGGGGTAAATAGGTTGTTCTAAATGACCATATCCAATGTCAAAGTTTATTCTTTTTCTTATTTCTTTGATAACATTAGTTAACGTAGTGATGCTACAATACTATTTTTTCATCCACATGTTTTTGACCCCCTAATTATTCAATAGTTTTAGCAGGGATCTTGTGTTATTCCATGATAATGGTTACATCATCATGTCGAGAAGTAATTTTTTGCAAGAGTAGATTAAAATTATTTTTAGATTATGTAATTGTATTATAAAAAACAAAATATTAGAAGGAAAATGTAGTATATTAAAAATAGTTTAACATATTTTTTGAAATACCTTTATTTTATTTAAAAGTACTAGGGATTTTTATTCTCTATTGAGTATACAAATATTATCCTTATGTTACACAATAATGCACAATTCGATGTATACATTGGTACCACTGTCAAATGATTGTGATCTAACAATGAAAGGGACATCTTCAATTGAATTTTATTCTGAACCTGGAATTGTTTGAATCTTAAAAAGAAAAATTGACCAATTCCAATTGAAGATATAGAGTACATAAAATACTTTCACTACTTTGAATTATTATAGAAATTATATTTCCTTATACAATTCCTTACTAAAATTCACCTTCATGGATACCAATTCATAAAATTTAATGAAAAGTATATTATCAAACAATATAAAATTTAAATTAATAGCTTGAAATGTTTTATAATAAAACCCATATCTTTTTTTCAATGATTCTGATGTTTTATATATTTGGATATATTCATTTTCTATCCATGGAACCAGAAACATGCATCACCTCATACATAATCATAACTCCACTATTTTCATCAAAAAATGTTTATTTTATTACTTATAATAAATTTATTACCATTAATTACAAAAAATAGAGTAAGTTATAACATTTATATTTGGTCCACTACAATCCATTGATGTCGTTCGTTAATTGAAATCAAAGATTCATATTTCTTCTTAGAAATATTACCTCAAACCCATTTTATGAAATCTAGATAATAGTATTTGGTATCCATCATTCATCTATCAATGGATTCAAATATCAATGAATTAATATTTGGACTTAAATATTTGGATAATCATTTATACTATTATGTAAAATGTAAAGGTGATCTAGATACTTCTCAGTATTGGTAATTGTAACAAAATATCTTATCGAAATCCCTTTTCTTATTTATATTATGTTGGGATGAGATTTTGGGATACAAATTATATCAATATCTAATATGTACTTGGAATAAAATTTAATATGTTATTCATTAATATATCACTGTAATATAACACCTTCTAGATGAATTTGAATCTAGATTTACCTTTTAAAAATATTCACATATCGTTCATTGGGGAACATCTATCCTTGATGGACATGACTGCAAAGTTGAATCTCTATAATGGAGTGAACCTTTAGATTGAATTTTTTATAATATAATTATGACTGAGATAGTGAAACATTATGGATTTCATGAATTTCTAGGTAGAGTGAAACATAATTCTATAAGAATTATGTGATATCTCAAGACATGAAAATAATTTAATTTTACACCTTCTATCTTAAAATTAATCATTAAAATGATATTCTCGATATTTTATGAATACCCCTATAAAAGATTCAAATAATTATGGATGTTGTATAATTGTATATTTTCTTATCTGTATAGAGTGTATTAGATGGTAGGAATACAAGTTCATCTTTCAGCATTCACTAAGGCCAACACTCCCCTTATCTACATATTTCTTATGTCTATCATTTCCTTAATTCCATATTTTTCTATATATAGTAAATTTATTAACCTGTTAATAATACCATAACATATTTTTTTTATTTGAATGAAATGAAGAAAACATCTAATATATAAACAATTATTATATGGTAATTCAAATAAAAATTATCCCTTTTTCCCAAAGATTTCATAAGATATTTTGATATTTTTTTTCAGAAATAAGTTTCAATGTATTTTTTCTGTAATAGTTGATCAACCATTAATTGTGATGGTAATTTACATTATTCTTTATTTCTATCTAATTATGTCATCCATGATCAATATATTTTTCATCAATGTTAAAATTTTATATGACCTAAAAAAGTCATAAAGGAATGTTTCAAACTAAATTATTGTGTACCATCTTCACAAATGGGACACACACACATTCCATTAATGTTGTTTCCAAAAAAGTTCAATAAGTTGGAAAATCATTTATTGTCCTATAAAACATGTCCAGTAATGTCAAATCTGAAATTCTATAAGCCGCATATAGTGTAAAAATTGTAACCCAAATAAATTATATATCATAAATTTGTTCTTCCAAAGAGAAATAAATATTATTTTCAAGTTGTTTTTTCTTGTATATATGTATAGAAAACATAATGTCTTTTCACATCATGTAAAACCACAATTAAAAGTTATAAATTTTCTCAATAACTTTCCATGTACTATGTATAATAATTTGTAATCCAAGAGAATTAATTCCAACCATTGATTACAGAAGATGATAGTTTATTGTGTTTCTTTAAAATTTTGGATACCCAAAATAAATTTCTACCACTGAGGTGACTCTATAGGTTAATGAAGATTCCCATATTTGATTATTATACCTTCCTTCCATGATTTTTTTAATTAGTTTCCTTTAAATACATATAGTCATCTATATATTTCATTGATAGAAAAGTACAACAATTTTTTTAAAGTAATTGATTCATCTTTCTTATATCGATTTATTCAAAAAATAGCGAATATTGTGAGTGATTCATATCACATGATGGATGAAAATATTATCATCCTAGTCAGCATTTACATTATTGGTTTTTTCAACATTTAGCCTAATATTTATTTATTTGATTTCTTATTTTAAAAAAATTCTTACTAAATTTTTGGTTGAATTAATCTTTAATAACAACATTTTATATTGAGAAAAAGGATTTAGGATGGTTAATATGCTTTCTATATTATAGACTCAATATAATTTGTAACTCTACCATTATACTCCATTGTCATATGATTACCATCCATCTTTTATTATTTCATATCCATCCTATTAGGATTAAAAAATCATTTTAAAATAAATTAATAAATACCAATAATGTATTAAATATCAATGTAGAAACATATAGATGCTTTGAATAAATTTTATTATTTCTTAATTAAAAATTCATACCCACTTTGGAAACTAAAATATGAAATAAAAACCAAATTTATAAAAAAAGTGTTTAGAAGTTATTGAAATTTCAATATTATAATTCTTATGAGAAGGCTTCACATTGATAACATCCTCTAATAAAAATAATGTTGACTGTCTAAAAAATTGTATGATAGTTTTTGGTAGCACTAAATTAGGTAATTGATTATGAATGAATTCATTATTGTTGACATATCATGATTGATGCTAAATTACAATAAGGGGAACCCACGAGGGATGATATCCACCATGATTATTTTTTCAACATTAATATATTTTAATATTAATTGAATAATCATCATCATCTTAAAATAATATTGTTGAATGAATGTTATAATCCAACTGTTATTGGTGATGATTACTAAAATGTTCAAATTTTATAAAAGGGAGAAATAATAATAAGAAACTAATAGTAGTAGAAGGTTTATATACACCCAAAATTAGTGAATAAGTATTAGAAAATATTAAAGTAACAAATTATCCAATAGAAATCAATTTTTATAAGATAATCCGTTATTAATGATGTGTATTAATATTGTTTTGTAGTTGTCATTATAATTGAAAGAAGGAAATATGTGATATATATAATGTAATAGAGATTATAATTAAATTTAATACATTGAAGTATATATAGTACAATAATGATCACTCACCAAGTTATTAATGGTTATTAGTTATGATGAAATTGTTAAGGATAATGATGTTTTTGGTGAGATACCTTCAAACACTATATGTGTAAAAATTTATTTTATTTATATATAATCGATTTTTAATGACTATAAATATGGAAACAATTTTTTTGGGAGTATAGTTAATTAAAATTTCTACTAGACACTCAATGATTTTATCTTAGTCAAGATTAGAACAACTATTTGATATTAGAAGCTTTTATATACTTTATTTGAGATGCATTATACATTGAAAATATACAAAAAATTGTTTTCAAAATTTTCAAGGAACATCATCATTTTTAGAATAATCATTAAATTATATATAATACTTGGAAGTGATAATTATTTTGATATGTTAAAAATCAATTATTTATACATGGATTTATCTTATTTTTATAGGACTATCAAAAAAATAATGTTATCATTGATTTTTTCTAGAAAAAAATAATATACACTTATTAAAATAAGGAAAAGAAGAAAATTAAATCAACAATACAATTTATTGATTTAGTAGTGTAACACCCCAAGATTTCACAGTACGTTATTTCTTAAAAGTAATTCAATAACATGAACTACATGCAACAATGTGTTCAAGCACACCACGACTTACCCAAATACCCGTTCAAAAGCGGTTATGAATAGTATTAACTGAATTTTGATGTTTATATAATCTTTATAATTTTATAATCCATATTATGAGTTTCTTAGAAATAATGTAAGAACAAATTCATTTTTTTCAAATAAAAAAAGCATTTTTCAAAAAATGAAATTTTACTGCATTTTAATGGCCAACCCTTTTTAAATCCATAATTTTAAAAATTTATATATTCAATTGCAAAACATAAACTTTTTCTTTAGTGTAATGTCCCAGACATTCATGGCCATTTAATTTTCCAAAACACGGCTCCACTGAGATGATGGCATCGTGACGGTGGCACCAGTGACGGTGGCACCGTGGCCTTCCTAAGCCCTATGTTCTTTTTCCATTCCCCAACCTTTCTGCTCCCACAACGT
The DNA here is from genome assembly GCA_963277665.1 of Viscum album. NCBI lineage: Eukaryota > Viridiplantae > Streptophyta > Magnoliopsida > Santalales > Viscaceae > Viscum > Viscum album. The sequence continues at coordinate 354,755,802 of OY728158.1, read as the reverse complement.
TTCATTTGACATAAATTAATTTTAATACCCTTTTTAAAGTCATTTAATTCCAATAATTAATTCCTAAAAATCCCGAGAATCCTCCCCGAAGGGGGGTATTAAATAACACCTTAATATCATCGTGTGTAACTAACCACCCACATAGGAAACCATGATCCAACATTCTAGGTGTTCAAAATTCCATATCCCGTAACAGTAGGATCTTCTCTTTATATATCACATTATAGTTTCCTTCTCTTTTTTCTCAGCTGGTTTTCTTCTTTCTTCCTTGTGCGCCTGGAGTACCTCATTACAGAGGCTTGTGGTGCACTTTTACTGAAGTTATCTATTTTTCCTTGGAGTCCCTGATGTTCCTCCCCTGCAAGCCGCACATCCCCTGTTCTTGGCATGTGGAGAAAACATTGATCCATGATCAACCAGGTAGGGTATTTCATCCATCTCTCCTTATTGTTTATTATTAGGGGTGGATATGAAATTTTTTCTCTGGGGATTGATGAAACCAAACCTAATGAAGATAATGAATGAGCCTTTAATGAATGAAGGGGGTGTGAATGATGTTCTGTTGTACTCTTTTATGTTTATATATGTTTTGAATTTATTGGATCGTGCTCACTGAAAATCATGGCTGTTGGTGGTGTTGAGTCAATAAGGTTTTCCTTATGACTTTTCCATTCCTTCTTGTTTTGAAAATCACAAACACCTTATCTTTAAGGAAAATCGCTTTTGTAAGGAAAATTGCTTTTATAAGGAAAAATGTTTTCTTAAGGAAAAACGCTTTTATAAGAAAAATTTATCCTTATCATATTTTCATTAATATTTTTTTTCTTAAGTATGAAATTCAGATTCACTTTCTCGGAATCATTAAAACTGATAAAAAGCATTCTGTTTTAGGGTTCGGATTCTGGACAAGAACTATAAGGAAGTTTCACTCCGAATTCCGGTTATGAATTCTGACTAAGTTCTATTCCAGATTCAGGATACGAATTCTAATGAAGAATTCTCATTACGAATTCTGAAGAAGAATTCCCATTACGAATTCCAATGAAGAATTCCCATTACGAATTCTAATGAAGAAATCTCATTCCGATTTTTCATTACGAATTCTGATGATGAATTCTCATTACGAATTCTGATGATGAATTTTCATTACGAATTCTGATGATGAAATCTCATTACGAATTCTGATGATGAATTCTCATTACGAATTCTGATGATGAAATCTCATTACGAATTCTGATGATAAATTCTCATTACGATTTCTGATGAAGAATTCCTATTCCGAATTCTCATTCCGAATTCACTCATTAAACAGAATCTGGATATCATTGTTTTATACACTCTGAATTTGTTCACTCCGAACTTTCACTCCGAAATTTCTATTCCGAACCTTTATGTTAGAGTTTAAAACGATGTCGTACTTTCTGTTACACTTACTTTGTTATAAAACGATGTCGTCCATTTTGTTATAAACTAACCGTTGTCTAAGTGACACGTGTACAGGTCCCTCCGAACTTTAAGGGAAATATGACCGTTGGAGAAGGAGCCGACCTCACCTATAAATAGGAGCTCATTTGAAAAAGCTCATAACGGATGGATGAACATTTGGACTTTGTGCATACATGCTGTTGAAGTGATTTCTAGAGAGAGAGTCTCTTATTAACTCTCAAAGCTTCGTGCGACTCCGAATGTTGGTGATTACATTCGAGGGCTTCCGGGGATAGGAAGACAGAGGTGCCGACTACCTTAAAGATCGAGGGCTTTCTTGCTGAGAAAGACAAAGGTGCCGACTACCTTAAAGATCGAGGGCTTTCTTGCCGAGAAAGACAGAGGTTGCCAACTACCTTGAAGTTGAGGGCTTGCGGGGATAGCAAGACAGAGACACCGATCTTCGTATCGAGGGCTTACCCTGGTGTGGGTAAGACAGACTTGCTTGAAAGTATAAATCAAGGGACCTTTATCCAAGGTTGTTGGATACCCTTCTCTTTGGGTTAAAAGACTATCATCTTGTTACTAGTAGTTCTTCTACTTGTACTTGTTTTATTCCGCTGCATTTTGTATCTTAAGGAAAGTATAATTTTCTTATACTTCCTTACTTACTCTGATTAGTTTAGATTCTATACGCTTTAAGGTAGAATCTCATATTGTAACTTTTGTTAAGTTTCAAATTCCGGAACCATATTTCCGGAACCTTCTTTTGGAATCTCTTTCCAAGTTTAGTTCGGTGTTAGAGGTGTTGTGAATCAACTTAGTTTAACTTTGTTAAACTTAGTTCTTCCCTTTTCTTAAGGAAACTCTAGTTATTCATAACTAACTTTAAAGGTTCCAAAGGAATTTTTAAAGTATACAATTCACCCCCCCTCTTGTATATTGAGCATCTCATATTATATTTCGATCCTACAATTGGTATCAGAGGTTGGAAACCTCTTACTCTATACCATTCTTACATTTGGTATCAGAGCCAAGGTTACTGAAATACTTGTACTCACGTTCAAGTTTTTCTTGCTCACTTTTCAATTCCGAACTTTTTCATTCCGGATTATCCATTCCGAACTTTTCCTATTCCGAACTTTTTAATTCCGAATTTTTGTTATTAACAAGTTTGTTTCCAAGTTATTTTCAAGTATGGCAGGAATGAATGTTGGTTCGATAGACAATTTGAATCCTACAAGGCCACCAATATTTGATGGTAATGATTATGAATACTGGAGAGATCGTATGAAGACGTTTGTTATCAATACTGGAGTAGATAACTTTGTCATGCTTACTGGTGATTACAAAATTCCTGACAAGGAAGTCAGAACCTTTACTAACCAGGAGAAGCAAGAATATCAACTCAACTACAAGGTACGCAACACTTTATTATGTTCAATGACCAGAAATATATATAGCCAAATTTCTTCTTGTGAAGCAGCTAATTGTATATGGAAGAAGTTAGAGGTTACTCATTTTGGGACTTCTAAAGTGATTGAGACAAGGAGAGCTATGCTTAGAGCTGAATATCATGGCTTTAATTTTCCTTATGGAGAACCTATCTGTAAAGTACAACAAAGATTTATGACAATCGTCAATAGTCTACAGTCTATGGGAGAGAAAGGTTTAGATGATGAAGCTCTTGTGGACAAGATAATTGATATTATGCCCAATGAGTGGGAATCCAAGAGAACAGCTATAGATGAGAACAGGAAGGTTACTCAAATAACTCTTGATGAATTATTTGGAACTCTTCTACAACATGAGACCAGAATGAAGAGAGATGCTGACAACATCAAGAAGAAGAATGGAAATGGTACTGTTGCTTTTACTACAACTTCGAATCAGATGAAAGCTAAGACTCCTGAGAGAGTAACCAGATCCAAATCGAAGAAAGTCATTTTCCAATCCGAATCTAGTGAAAGTGAAGTTTCAGAAAATGAATTAGCCAATCTTGCTCGAAGGATGAACAAGATAGCTGGACAAAGAAACTTTCAATCCAAGTATAAGAAGAAGGATAGGAAAGATAAGAAAGATGGAGAAGTTACTTGTTATGAATGTAAGAGAGCAGGACATATTAGACCAGATTGCCCTATGCTCAGAAAGAAAGAAAGAAAGGAAAGGCATTCAGACAGGAACGGGAAGAAATATTACAAAGCTAAAGCTAAGAAAGTTTTGAAAGCTAATGACACCTGGAGTGCCAGTGGTGGTGACTCTTCAGATGAATCTTCTGAATATGAATCTTCAGGACAGAAGAATCTTGGTCTTATAGCCAGATTACCTATTGATAATCATTGTCTTATGGCTAAGGTACGAAATGCTGAATCATTGACCAATGTTTCTTTAAATCCTAATGATAGTAAGTATTATAACTCTTCTGATGAAGAATCATCTTCTGATGAGGAAAATACTTTACCTACTTTTGAAGAAGTCTCTAGATTTGCTGAACTTCTTGAGATTGAGAATTCCAAACTCAACAAGAAACTTGATAAGGCAAATTCTAGGAATTCTATTCTTACAAAAGAGATATCAGATCTTTCTAAAGATCTTGATAAGAAAAATGCTGATTTTGAAAGTATTTCAAAAAATCTTGAGGAAGTAAGTTCTGAGAAGAATAAACTTTCTAAAGAGTTAGAAAAAGTAATTTCTAATAAAAATGTTTTCGAGCCTAACTCTAGTTCCAAAACTAATGATTTTGAAGATAAAAACTTGGTTGTAAAACTCAAGTCCGAAATTTTTTCCTTAAAGAAGTGCTTATCAAACTTTACCCATGGTAAGGAAAATTTTGATAAGATGTATTCTCAAATACGACCTTTAAGAAATAAATCCGGATTTGGTTATACCCATGCAAAACCTGTTTTCAGCAACAATTATTTTGTTCCTCAAAGTGCCCCATTTTGTACTAAGTGTCAATGTGGTGGTCACTGGGCAAGAAATTGTTCCTTAAACAAAACCCAATCCTTAGGTTTTCATAAAGCTTATTTTTCCAAGAAAATGTGGGTACCTAAGATTTTATTATCTGGAAATCTCGAATCCAAGCAAGTTTGGATTCCGAAAGTCTAACTTTGTTCTTAATTTCAGGAAAATAAAGAAAGTTCCAGCAACAATGTTTGGTACATGGATAGTGGATGTTCCCGGCACATGACTGGTAACAAAAGCTTCTTTGAAAAAATTATCAAGACGAAAGGAGGAAAGGTAACTTTCGGAGACAATGCTAAGGGAGAGATTGTTGGTATTGGTAATATTGTTCTTTTAGGTAAAACTTTGATTTCAAATGTTCTTTTTGTTAAAGGTCTTAAGCACAACCTCATTAGCATAAGTCAGTTATGTGATGAAGGTTACCTTGTGAATTTTAGGAATGATAAATGCTTAGTTCACAATTCCAAGGAAGAATTTATTCTCTCAGCCAACAGGCAAGAGAATGTTTACACCTTAAACTTAGAAGACCTAAGAAGCCAAGATTTACCTTGCCTAAGTGCAATGGAAGATCATTCTTGGTTATGGCATAGAAGACTAGGACACTGTAATCTTAGAAACCTATGTAAACTCTCTAAGAAGAAACTAGTTAAGGATCTACCGGAGCTTAGATTTGATTCTTCTAAAGTTTGTGATCCTTGTCAATATGGCAAGCAACATAAATCTAGTTTTAAGTCAATCGGTGAAGTCTCAACAACCGATGCATTACAGTTGGTGCACATGGATCTTTTTGGTCCTACACAAACTGGAAGCATTGGAGGCAAATACTATGTGCTTGTTCTAGTTGATGATTACACTAGATTTACTTGGGTCTATTTTCTAGCAAGGAAATCTGAAGCTTTTTCTTATTTCAAAAGTTTTAGAGCTCAAGTTAAAAATGAGAAAAACCTTCCATTGAAAACTATTCATAGTGATCATGGAGGAGAATTTCAAAATTCTGATTTTGAAACTTTTTGTAGTAAGAAAGGTATTACTCACAACTTTTCAGCACCTAGAACTCCTCAACAGAATGGTGTAGTTGAAAGAAGAAATCGAATTCTTCAAGAAATAACTAGAACCATGTTGAGTGAATATTCTATTGCTAGACATTTCTGGGCTGAAGCTGTAAGTACTGCTTGTTATACTATAAATCGAGTTTTGATTAGACCTTTTCTTAATAAAACTCCTTATGAGTTATGGAATGGTAGAAAACCAAGGCTTTCCTACTTCAAGGTTTTTGGTTGCAAAGTATTCATTTTGAATACTAAAGATAACTTACATAAATTCGCACCAAAATCAGACGAAGGAATTTTCTTAGGATATTCCACAACCTCTAAGGCTTATAGAGTTTTTAATAAAAATACTTGTACTGTTGAGGAAACAGTACATGTGAAATTTGATGAGTCAGATCCTTTTGTTTTTAAAACTTCCCAACTTACATCTTCGGATGTGTTTTCAAAAACTGATTGTCAACCTTTGTTAGAAGAACCTTCTGATAAGGAAATTGTTCTAGAAGATACTTCTGAAACATTTACCCCAGAAGACTTTCTACCTTATGTTGATGAACAGGTTTTACAAAACCCAAATCAGATGTTTCTTAAGAATCATCCCAGTGATAGTATCATTGGTGATGTAAATCAACCTGTAAGGACTAGAAGTTCCTTAAGAAATGAAGTAGAACATCTAGCATTTCTTTCCCAACTAGAACCTAAAAGCACTGATGAAGCTTTAGGTGATGATGATTGGATCAAAGCAATGCAAGATGAGCTAAATGAATTCGAAAGGAATAAAGTCTGGACCTTGGTTGAAAGACCTAAGGAAACTTCTGTTATTGGAGTAAAATGGGTCTTCAGAAACAAATGTGATGAAAATGGAGTCATTGTTAGAAATAAAGCTAGACTTGTTGCTAAAGGCTATAATCAGCAAGAAGGAATAGACTATGAAGAAACCTATGCTCCAGTAGCTAGACTTGAATCTATTCGTATTCTACTTGCCTTTGCAGCATTCTTTAATTTCAAACTATTTCAAATGGATGTGAAATGTGCTTTTCTTAACGGTTATGTTCAAGAGGAAGTTTTTGTTGAACAACCTCCTGGCTTTGAAGATACAAAACATCCTGATCATGTTTTTAGACTTACCAAAGCTTTGTATGGCCTTAAACAAGCCCCAAGAGCATGGTATGATAGACTCACTGGATTTTTGCTTCAAAATAACTATGTTAAGGGAAATGCAGATCCAACCCTTTTTATAAAGAAAGATAAGAAAAATGTTTTGATTGTTCAAATTTATGTTGATGACATTATATTTGGTTCAACTCAGCAATCTTTGACTGATTCTTTTGCTAGTCTAATGAAATCTGAGTTTGAAATGAGTATGATGGGTGAGTTAACATTTTTCCTTGGTTTTCAAATTTCTCAAAAACCAGAAGGAACCTACATATCTCAACATAAGTATATTAAAGATCTTCTTAAAAAGTATGGTTATGACAACACGAAGAGTATAAGTACTCCTATTGGTACCTCAAACTCTTTAGATCTTGATGAAGCTGGGAAATCAGTAGATCAAACATCTTTTAGAGGTATGATTGGAAGTCTACTTTACTTAACTGCTAGTCGACCAGACTTAATGTTTTCAGTATGCTTATGTGCAAGATATCAATCAAATCCTAAGGAATCTCACTTAAAGGCAGTTAAAAGAATTTTTCGCTACCTTAAGGGAACCATGGATCTAGGATTATTTTATACTTCTGGAAATGATTTTGTTCTAAAAAGCTTTTCTGATGCTGACTTTGGTGGTTGTAGAATGGATAGAAAAAGTACATCCGGAACTTGTCATTTCTTAGGAGATTCATTAGTTTCTTGGTCATGCAAGAAGCAACATTCTGTTGCACTCTCCACTGCTGAAGCTGAATATGTAGCAGCTGGAAGTTGTTGTGCACAAGTGTTGTGGATGCAACACACACTCACAGACTATGGCTTGAGTTTTACTAAAACTCAAATTTTGTGTGATAACACAAGTGCCATTGCTCTAAGTAAAAACCCTGCACATCACTCCCGTGCAAAACACATAGATATTAGGCATCACTTTCTTAGGGATCACACACTTAAAGGAGATATTATTCTTCAGTTTATCGGAACGCAAGATCAACTTGCTGATATTTTCACAAAATCTTTACCTTCTGATAGATTTGAATATATTAAACAGAAGTTAGGAATGATAACCGTAAGGTAATCTTCCTTAATTAACTTTCTGTTGGAAAAATCTCCTCACAGTAATAAACTCCTTTTCATAGGGGGAGTACATTTGTTTGTTTATTTAACAAAGTTTTTTTTCAAAATTTGTTTTCAAATTTTTCGGAACGAAACTTTCCGGAATGGAACTTCCGGAACTACAATTTTCCAGAATGGATATTTTCGTACAGAATACTTCTGGAATAAAAGTATTCGTATTGAAAATTTCCGGAATGGAAAATTTTCGTACTGGTATTTTCATAATGGAAAAACTTTCGTATTGAATCTTCCATATCAAGTTTTTCTATTAAGTTTTTTTTTTTCGTATTGAGTTTTTCATATTGAGTTTTTCGTATTGAGTTTTTCGTATTCGTCTTTACATTACCCATTACGAATAACTTTCCTAAGCTAACCCGAAAGGTATGATTTCCTTACTGAAGTTTTTCGTAATCATATTTTACTTGCTGGCATTTTCTTATAGTTTGTTTTCGGTTTTTTTTTTATTTTCTTGAATTTTGTTTTAATAAAACCTCAAAAAGATCGGATTCAACCTCTCAACCGTCAGATCTGATCTCAGATCATTCTAAACCGTTAGATCAACCGAGGAAGTTGAACCGTCATCCCAAAGCCTATATAAAGGGGACCCTATTTTTCTCGTCCCACATCGATCTCAAGCTCTTGCGTGCTGAAGCTCTGTCTCTCTGATTTAAGGCTGTTCCGAACTACAGTTTTCCAGTTCCGAACTTCAGTCTTCTCAGTTCCGAACTTCTCAGAGACTTCTAATCCGAATGTCTGCAGAGTTAGCTTCTCAAGAGATGTCTTCAACAAAGCCCATTTCACAGTGGTTAGTCTACAGAGAGCGGTTAGTGCATCCGAATTTCTTCAGCAACTATGATTCTATTATATCAAAGAATATCAAGCTCAATGGCTGGGAAGATGTTGCGATATCAAAAACTGGCAACCAAGATGAAGTTTACCCAGACTTGCTTGTTGAGTTTTATGAGTCGGTTGCTTTCTTTGTGGAAGACAATAGAGAAAAATTTTCCTTCAAATCGTATGGCAAGACTTATAAGCTATCTTACACCAAGGCTGCAAGCTTGGTAGGGTTGAATTATGAAGGGGAAGCTGAGTTTATCTCGCATGTTCTGCCAGACTCCTTGGGTAGTTTCAACAAGGAGAAAGCCTTAGAAATTCTCGGACTGGATGATGATAAGGCTTCGAAAATTGCAACCCTATCTACAAACTTCCGGATTCTGGAGTTATGGGTGCAAGGGCTTATTGTACCGAGAAAAGGAGACAAGGACAGCTTGAAGAAGAGTGAGATATACATCTTAGATTTCTTGATAAATCAAAGGAAGTTCAACCTGATGAAGCATATCCTTCTTAATCTTGAGAATTTAAAGAAAGGGAATCTGAGAGCTCAGATAGTAATGTACCCGGCAATATTGTCAAAGCTGATAGTTCGGTGCCTTGAGTCCTTCAAGGTTGCTTGCAGTTCTAAACCGAAAGTTTGCAAGATCATGTTGCTCAGTGATGCAACTCTTAAAAGGATGAATATAGCTTTTGACAAGAAGTCTGGCATGTTTATTGATCTTCCTCCTCAAGAAGAAGTGACTCCGAAAGTGGCTGATCCGGAATCGCCTAAGCCGGTAAGGAAGAGGAAGCTGAAAGAAGTGGTAGGTGAAGCTGAAGAACCTAAGTCTAAGGAAGTCCATTCCGCACCTCCTAAGCCTAAGAAGAAGAAGACATATACTGATGAGGTTGCAGCGAAGTGGAGAGCTGACAAGGAAAAGAGGAAGGAAGGAGATCCACAGTTCGGATTGGATCCCGCAGAGGCTAAGGCTCTGAAAGAAAAGGCTGCTGATGAGCTCGAGAAGCAAGCCAAGGAAAAGAAGCTGAAGAAGAAGTTGTCAGAAGCTGAGGCTGTGCAAGCCTTGTTGAAGTTTAATGAAATGGTTTCAGCAACCATTCCCGTTCCGAGAACTTTTTCTTTGGACTCTCTACCTGAGACTCCAGGAAGAAATCTCGATGATCCGAAAGAGGCTGCTGCTAAGAATGCTGAGGAAGTAGAGCTAGTGGAAGAAGTGGAAGAAGCTGCTGAAGGAAGTGGTGAGACAGGAGATGTGCTCAAACAAGTAGATGAATACAAGGGAACTCCTTCGGAACACCTGTCGCTCCGAACATCTGAAGCCGAATCTTCAAAACTAGTTACTCCAGTAATAGAAGGAAAGGAAGGAGAGGAAGAAGTTTCTTATCATGGAGAAGAAGAACATCTTTCACTTGATGCTGCTTAGAAAGAAAATATAGAAGTTGTTGATGAGGAAGATTTGGTTGTTCAAGTTTCTGACAGTGAGAAGAAATCTCCGGAACAGGTTTCTATTCCGAAACAAGATAAGGGGAAACAAGTTATTGCTGATACCCCGAGTTCAGAAAAGAGTATGAGGAAGGAAGCTGGTAGTTCTTCAAAGAGGAAGTTGGAGCTTATTGAAGAAGAAAATTCTCCTAGCAAGATGTCAGATTCGGAATCATCTTCGTTGGGGCACGATTTTGTTGTTCAATCCTTGAAGAAGTTGGTGGGAACCATTCCGACTTTCTCCAGTATTGATTCTCGGTGCCAGATGCTCCAACATACGCTGAATCAGAAAACCGATTCCGTATCCATGGTAATGGATAAGTGTGTTGAGATAGAAGCCCAGTTCAAAAATTTCTTCATTGGTTACGAAGCCCATAAAAGATCTTGCAAAAGGATGACTAGCTGGTCGAAGAAGAATGTGGAAGAGATGAGGTTGCTGGATGAGTTTCAGGAGAATGTTAAGGATGCTTTTCAAACCGAGGATAAGAAGTTTCATGAGATGACTGCATCATTCGATGAGAAATTGGCAGAGGAAAAGAACATTCGGAGTCAGGAAGTAAGAGATCTGAATGGAAAGCTTAACTCTGTTAATCAAAGTTGGAAATTTGAAAGGGATCATCGGATCAATTTTCTAGAAAGGATAAAGTCTCAGGAAGAGAAAATGGAAGCTCAGGAAGAAAAGTTGAAGGCTCAGGAAGAAATCATTCAAGCTCAGTCAGCAAGGATAGTTGCCTTAGAAAAGCAAGCAGAGGAAGATCATAAGGACCTCAAAAAGATCAAGACTATTCTCAAGGGGCTGATGTCGAAAGAGAAAGATTCCAAATGAACAATCCGATCTTTTTGTTGTAATCTGTTTTTGTTGCTGACATTTCAAATTTAATGAGAATCGTGCTTGTTGTTCTGTTTTGTTGTTGTTACTAATTCTTTCAGGTACTTTGTTATTTTTTTTCCATTCCCTCGAAATTCTTTTTGAAAATCACAAAGGGGGAGAAGGAAAAGATCCTTAAGAAAAAGAGGAAATCTAATAAGTGTTTATCAAAGGGGGAGAAAGAAAAATACCCAAGGAGAAAGAACTCTAATATGAGTTTGTTTAAGGGGGAGTTTTTATTAAAGAAACATCACTCCGGAAATATGAATACGATCCTTAGAGATTCAAAGCCTAAGGGGGAGTTAGTCGTATTCATCTATATTCTTAAACCAAGGGAGATAAGCTTTAATTTGTTTCTTTCTTCATAGAATAGTTTTTTTTTTCTTAAGGATGTTTGTGCTTTCCAAAAAGGGGGAGATTGTTGAGTCAATAAGGTTTTCCTTATGACTTTTCCATTCCTTCTTGTTTTGAAAATCACAAACACCTTATCTTTAAGGAAAATCGCTTTTGTAAGGAAAATTGCTTTTATAAGGAAAAATGTTTTCTTAAGGAAAAACGCTTTTATAAGAAAAATTTATCCTTATCATATTTTCATTAATATTTTTTTTCTTAAGTATGAAATTCGGATTCACTTTCTCGGAATCATTAAAACTAATAAAAAGCATTCTGTTTTAGGGTTCGGATTCTGGACAAGAACTATAAGGAAGTTTCACTCCGAATTCCGGTTATGAATTCTGACTAAGTTCTATTCCAGATTCAGGATACGAATTCTAATGAAGAATTCTCATTACGAATTCTGAAGAAGAATTCCCATTACGAATTCCAATGAAGAATTCCCATTACGAATTCTAATGAAGAAATCTCATTCCGATTTTTCATTACGAATTCTGATGATGAATTCTCATTACGAATTCTGATGATGAATTTTCATTACGAATTCTGATGATGAAATCTCATTACGAATTCTGATGATGAATTCTCATTACGAATTCTGAGGATGAAATCTCATTACGAATTCTGATGATAAATTCTCATTACGATTTCTGATGAAGAATTCCTATTCCGAATTCTCATTCCGAATTCACTCATTAAACAGAATCTGGATATCATTGTTTTATACACTCTGAATTTGTTCACTCCGAACTTTCACTCCGAAATTTCTATTCTGAACCTTTATGTTAGAGTTTAAAACGATGTCGTACTTTCTGTTACACTTACTTTGTTATAAAACGATGTCGTCCATTTTGTTATAAACTAACCGTTGTCTAAGTGACACGTGTACAGGTCCCTCCGAACTTTAAGGGAAATATGACCGTTGGAGAAGGAGCCGACCTCACCTATAAATAGGAGCTCATTTGAAAAAGCTCATAACGGATGGATGAACATTTGGACTTTGTGCATACATGCTGTTGAAGTGATTTCTAGAGAGAGAGTCTCTTATTAACTCTCAAAGCTTCGTGCGACTCCGAATGTTGGTGATTACATTCGAGGGCTTCCGGGGATAGGAAGACAGAGGTGCCGACTACCTTAAAGATCGAGGGCTTTCTTGCTGAGAAAGACAGAAGTGCCGACTACCTTAAAGATCGAGGGCTTTCTTGCCGAGAAAGACAGAGGTTGCCAACTACCTTGAAGTTGAGGGCTTGCGGGGATAGCAAGACAGAGACACCGATCTTCGTATCGAGGGCTTACCCTGGTGTGGGTAAGACAGACTTGCTTGAAAGTATAAATCAAGGGACCTTTATCCAAGGTTGTTGGATACCCTTCTCTTTGGGTTAAAAGACTATCATCTTGTTACTAGTAGTTCTTCTACTTGTACTTGTTTTATTCCGCTGCATTTTGTATCTTAAGGAAAGTATAATTTTCTTATACTTCCTTACTTACTCTGATTAGTTTAGATTCTATACGCTTTAAGGTAGAATCTCATATTGTAACTTTTGTTAAGTTTCAAATTCCGGAACCATATTTCCGGAAGCTTCTTTTGGAATCTCTTTCCAAGTTTAGTTCGGTGTTAGAGGTGTTGTGAATCAACTTAGTTTAACTTTGTTAAACTTAGTTCTTCCCTTTTCTTAAGGAAACTCTAGTTATTCATAACTAACTTTAAAGGTTCCAAAGGAATTTTTAAAGTATACAATTCACCCCCCTCTTGTATATTGAGCATCTCATATTATATTTCGATCCTACAGGTGGACCTTCCTCGCGTCGTAATGAATCCTTTTATTTTTTGATGACTATATAACTGTAACATGGATTTGGTTAGTCAGCTAAACATAGTATGGTTTAAATGGATGATCAGTAAAACAAGAATTTCTATGTGATCACCCCGGTTAACGAACATAAAGAAGTACTAAATGAATAATGTTCTTGAACCTGGATGTTTCCCTACTTTGTTTTTGTAGTAGGTGGGTTGTTCTATATGATTTATTATGGGGTCATGTGGGAGAGGATGGGATCCTCCTGGTTGTGAGTCTGAAACTGTGTGGTTACTCTACTTGTGATATGAACTGGGGTGGAATCCTTTCATGTTGGCATATCGTTGGTTCATGGATTTGGAGATGTGGGGCTGTATCTTGAGTCTTGGTTTGGTTCCAGTAATTTGAGGAATCTCATTTATTCCTTTGTTTTTGTGACCTCACGAGAGAACCGGGTGTGAATACTTAAATTACAGTTTGGTTGTTTCCCACTCTCTGGCTTGTGGTTTTGCCAGTTACTTTCCCAGTAGTGTAGATTTTACTTAAATTGGATCACTCAAACATGAAACTAAGAATGGGTTAAACGGGGAATAGGTTTTGGGAACGAGTTGTGACTCGGCAATGAGTATTGTGCTTTCTATGAATAGTTACCAGGGTGTTATGCTGAGGTTGGATTTGGAAACCCTAGGTTTGGATGAGTGTTTGTTAACTATACATATATCTGTCATTTTTTATTTTCTTATTCATGCCCCAACCAAGTTGAGAAATTAGTCCTGAACACCCCCATTTCATGGGAGAGGGTGTTTTTCCCAACACTCGTATGAGTGGCTCATTGTTAGCTTCTTTTCTGCTCCCTTTCCCGAATACCCTAAGACTCGTCGGGTAGGCTGTGATGGCCTGAAGTAAATTATTAGCCGAAGAGACTTTGGGCAGGGTGGTGTGGTGGTTGGTCCAGGTGTTTTCGGGTAGGTTGTTTCCCAAGAATCTTCGGGATGAGGCCCAGGTGTCTTCAGGCATGACATTAGTTTTCTGGACCAGGTGTCTTTGGGCGTGGTAGTGGTTGTTCTGGCCTATGTTTTTTGGGGCATGGTTACATGTGGTTTTTTTGGCCCAGGTGTCTGCTGGCGGGATGGCGTTTATGGCCCAGATGTTTGCGGGTGGCATGTGTGGTTATGGGCCAGGTGTGTGCGGGTGGGGTGTGGTAGTGGGACTACGGTGATAATGGCGGGATTGGTACGATGCGTCGGATGTCTTCAATAACCATTGTGAAAATGGGGTGGGGTACCCAAACATCGATTTCCTATTACTATATCTTACTTGACTTGCATTATTTGGAGAGTGTTCCTTGGTGAGGCTTGGGTGGATATTTTTCTTTTCTAGGGGATTTGGTTATCACTTTCTCACAGGGATTTAGAATGCCTCCCTACTTGTGCCTGAGAGTCTAGGTTTTCCCTACTCAGTATACTTGTATTCTCACCCTATGTATATAAACTTTTTTCATGTTTCCAGGAGGACTTCAAGGATCCTGTAGGGCCGTACTAGCTTGGACATTGGGGTTGTTGCTGTTGTCGTTTTCCTTTTTCTTGGTACTTTACCTTTGGTGTTCTTGTGACATATAACTCTTACTTTTGTAACATGCATTTGGGAATGGTTTACTTTGGTCTTTACCTTTACCTTCAGCTTTTAGTGTTATTTGGGATTTTCTATTTTATCTCCCAATCCTATTAAAATAAAATGGGTAATGCCTTACATATTGTATGAGATTTTATACCCTTGGTGCTAGTCGCCACTCTAGGACAAAATGAAGGCGGGTCTCGGGGGTCATTATCTATCCTTCAACTTAAAGAAGGAAGGGTCTAGAAATCTATTGTCCCTTCCCTCCTTTTAGTGAAGTCTGGTCAAGATAGAATAGTATCAGAGGGCGAGGTTGAGAGATAGGATGGAGTCCAGAGTTAGGCATGGTGAGGATTGCATGGGATGGTAGGGAAAAAGTGTTGGTTGATCATTTTGCATGAAATAGGCTAGGGAAGACCGGATAGGACATGAGATTTTAGGACCCCCATGATCTGATGCAAGGATTCTGGACCTATCGAACAACCATGTGAGGCTACACTAGTTGTAGGGTAGAGACCCTAGGAAAGGTAAATCCATCATAATGGATTTTATTCTAGTGTTTATGGGATGTTTTGCGGATTTAAATAAGTTTATGAAAAAAATCAAGAACCATATTCTGCGCTACTCAGGCTTAGGAATTCCTTGTTTACCTTGTAACTATGGCACCTAGGAGAAAACCACGAGTAGTGGGGGTGATTGAGGCCCAGGGGGTTGACTTGGACGATCAACAGAGGATGGACCGAGAATAGGGGGACGATCAGTGGCAGAAGATGCTTCATGCCTTTCAGTGGCAGACCCTTGGGAAGTACAAGGGTAGCGTCTTAGATGCGGAGATAGAGAGATGGATCGAAGAGATAGTGATAGACTTCGGCTTGATTCAGGCTCCGATAGAGTATTTGGTTCCTTTGGCTGTGATCTAGATGCAGGGAGCAGCGCCTTAGTGGTGGATTCTTTACCTTGGGGAGAATAGGAAGAGTAAGTTGACGTGGACTGATTTCGAGATGGAGTTCCAGGAGGAATTCCTCTCTTCCACGATTAAGGCTGAAAAGAGGTAGGAGAAGCTCTCCCTACAGCAGGGGAGCATGTCAGTAAGAGAGATGGGTATAATGTTCAAGGATCACATTCACTTTGCTCCGGACCTCTTTCCAGATGAGGAGTCTTGGACGAGACGTTTGGAGGAGGCACTTCGACCTTCTATCCATTATGATGTTACTACCTTCACCATACAAATGTACATGGAGGTCAAGAAGTTGGTTGAGGTGGTGGAGAGGATGCAAACATTGGGGAGTGTATCGCGAGAGGGAATCCTGTGGGGTTCATCGAAGGGGAAGGCCGTCAGAAGCACACCTCCAGCATCAGGTCCCTCTAGGTTTAGACTAGCAGGTATCAGGCCCTAGTAGTTCTAGTTCTAATCTCCCAACCCTCGAGCTTTCATTTTGGGCCCAGGGCTGAAATAATTCATCTGTGGAATCCATGGTCAAGTTTGAAATAAGTGCCCGGATAGAGTACAGAATGGCGATGGTGGGAAGGTTCAGCGTCCACCTCAGCAGCAGCAGCTTCTAGCTAGGCCCTTTTAGCATCAGCAGTAGGGTCAGTGAGCTCCCACTCCTTCGAGGGCAGACATTCCAGGGGGAGGCCGACCTCAAGGCTCTCCTCAGGGACCTTGACCCGGACGTGGTCGGGGAGGTGGCTGATAGGTGAGAGGTAGGGGAGCTTGGCATCGGTAGTTGCACGCCGCAGAGGCAGCAGTTCCAGCAGGGACAGAGGTCGTCTAAGGTATGATCATCTGGTTTCGTACCCTGGCTTATGGCTTTTTCAATACAGGAGCTTCGCACTCCTTTGTTGCACCCAGTCTGGCCCATGCTCTGGGTTTAGAAGCTGAGAGACTTCCAATGCCCCTGGTGCTGAGCACACTAGACGGAGGTCATACCGACTTGTTTTATGTTTGCCGGGGGTGTAGACTAGTGATATGGCCACATCAGTCAGTCAGGGATCTTCTACTGTTGCAGATACATCCATATGATGTCATCCTAGGCATTGACGGGTTGTTCTCTATATGTGTCTTCATTGACTGTTTCTGGGGAAGGGTCGTGTTT
Source organism: Viscum album (assembly GCA_963277665.1). Lineage (NCBI taxonomy): Eukaryota > Viridiplantae > Streptophyta > Magnoliopsida > Santalales > Viscaceae > Viscum > Viscum album. The sequence continues at coordinate 354,739,027 of OY728158.1, read as the reverse complement.
TCAGACATGGGCGGCCGACATGTAACTTATTTCAGCGAGCAGGGTGGACAGAAGAACAACGGGCGAGAGGAACCCCTCCTTTCCTTGTTAGCTGAGCTGTCAGTGGAGTCGGTGGATGCAATGATGGTGGAAGTTCCAGGGGTCATCAGTGAGTTTATAGAGTTCTTCCCTAAAGAGGTGACAACTATACCCCCTCGATGTGATGTTGAGTTTGGGATATACATGCAACCTAGTGCCCATCCAATTTTGATGGGACCCTACCGGATGAACCATATGAGTTACGGGAGATGCGGATTCAGATTGCTGATCTGATGAAGATGGGTTTTGTTCGACCAAGTGCATCGTCATGGGGTGCTCTTGTCTTGTTCGCGAAGAAGGCGGATTGTGGTCTCAGGCTGTGCGTAGACTTCAGGAGACTGAATCTTGTGACGGTCAAGAATCGCTGCCCTATTCCAAGGATAGACGATCTCTTTGACCAGTTCAAGGGGGCAACATTGTTCTCTAAAATCGATCTGTGGTCTGGATATCACCAGTTGAGGTTGAAAGAGGGCGGCATCTCTAAGACTGCCTTCAGGTGTAGATACGGGCACATTGAGTCTTTAGTCATGCCATTTGGCATTAAGAACTCTCCAGCTGTGTTCATGGGACTCATAAACTCCATCTACCGGGAATACACGGATCGGTTCATAGTCGTGTTCATTTATGACATCCTGATCTACTCAAGATCAGAGGAGGATCACGCTGAGCACCTGAAAATGGTTTTAGAAGTCCTCCAGTGGCACCAACTCTATGGGAAGCTGTCCAAGTGTAAGTTCTGGATGCGATAGGTGCACTTCCCTGGGCACGTGGTGTCCGAGGAGGGGATAGCAAGGGACCCATCGAAGGTTGAGACAGTTGTTTCTTGGACAACCCCTAAGAACAAGGTAGAGGTTCATAGTTTTCTCGGGCTGTCAGGTTACTACCGAAGGTTTGTACCCAACTTCCCTCGAGTTGCAGAACCTTTGATAGCTTTGACCATGAAGGACCAGGCTTTTGTGTGGAACGGGAAGTGTGAGGCAGCCTTCTCCTATCTGAAGGAGGAGTTGGTTAGTTCTCTAGTACTGAAATTGCTAGAATAAGGGGCGATGTATGAGAAGTTCGATGATGCTTCAGGACAAGGCCTCGGGTGTGTGTGGATGCAACGACAATGGGTGATCTCTTATGGGTCTAGGTAGTTACATATTCATGAGTGTAATTATGCCACCCATGATCTGGAGCTTACGGCGGTTATTTTCTCACTAAATTTGTGGTTGTATTACCTCATTGGGGATCACTTTGTGGTCTTCACGGATCACAGAAGCTTGAATTATATCTTCTCCCAATGGGATCTAAACATACGATAGCGAAGGTGAATGGAGTTTCTTCACGACTACGACTTCGATATTTCCTACAAATCAGGAAAATGGAATTTGGTGGCCGATTCCATGAGGAGGAAGTCACAGAAGAGTGCGGTTCGAGAGTCGGCAGATGCATTGAAGGAGATGGAGGAGTTGGTTGTCCTACACCTGGATGCAAGGATGGACAGTGGTAGTGGTTTCCTGTATCAGATGATAGTGCAATCCTCTCTTCTGCGTAAGGTAGAGGAGTCCTAGTGGGGATATTCTGAAAGTGATTTGTTGCATGACCGGGTTGCCCAAGGCAATGCCTTGGAATGGAGGACAGAGGATGGTCAAGATCAGATGTTTTTTAGGAAGGTTTTTTGTCCCAAAGGCGGTTCATGGAAGAGTTTATGGTGAGTTCCACAACTCACCCCTAGTAGTGCACCCGAGATCTTCCAAGATGTATCAGGGCTTGAGGGGTTAATTCTGGTGGCCCAGGGTAAAGTGGGTGGTGGAAGAGTTTGTGGCCAGGCGCCTAGTGTGTTAGCAGGTGAAGGCTAAACACCATGTTCCAGGTGGTTAGTTGCATCCTTTAGAGGTCCCCGACTGGAAGTGGGATGACATCTCGATGGATTTAATCACAGGGCTACCCAGGGTTCAAGGATGTTGTGATGCTATCTGGGTATTGGTGGACCGGTTGACGAAATCGGCTCACTTTATGGAGATCATGGAGACGGGTGCAGTGGATGCCTTAGTACGAAGGTATGTGGATGAGGTGGTGTGGTTACAGGGATTTCCAAGGACCATAGTCTCAGATAGGGATGCACAGTTCACCTCACGAGTCTGGAGAGGATTGAAACATGCTTTTGGAACCCAACTATGTCTTAGCACTACTTTACACCCCTAGACAAATGGGAATATGGAGCACACCATCTAGACAATGGATGATATGCTACGGGCATGTATCATAGACTTTGGAGGATCGTGGGTGAGAAAATTGCCTCTAGGAGAGTTTTAATATAATAATATCTATCAATCTACCATTGGAATGGCTCTATTCGATGCCTTGTACGGGAGGCCATGTCGCTCACCAATGTGATGGACCGCAGATGGGGAAGTAGGTGCTCTTGGCCCAAAAGTAGTGCAGAGCATGACCGAGAAGGTGAAGCATGTACGAGAGAGGATGAAGGCGGACCAGGATCGGCAGAAGTCATATGTCAAATATAGGAGGAGGACCTTGGAGTTTGGGGTCGGGGACCACGGATTCCTAATGGTCTCCCCCTAGCGTGGGTAGCAGAGGTTTGGCAGAGGGAGTAAGGTATCCTCCAGGTTTGTTGGGCCGTTCGAAGTGCTGCAGTAGATCGGTGAGGTGGCTTATCAGATTGCATTTCCACCATAGCTACAAAAGGTGCACGATGTCTTTCATGTGTCCCAGCTCCGTTGGTATCTTCATGATGTTTCACACATCCAAGACTGGGGAGAGATAGATATCAGAGACGATGCAACCTTCGTGGAGCAACCAGTGATGATCGAAGGTCATCATGAGATGGTGCTTCGTGGGAAAACCATTCCTTTGGTTCATGTGTTGTGGAGACACTGTGGGCTTGAGGAGAGTACCTGGTAATGGGAAGTGAAGATGTGCGCCCAGTACCCAAAGTTGTTTTATGCTTTGTTCTATTTTGTTTTTACTTGGTTGAGGTAATGCCTTACCGTTTTAACTATGGAATGTGTGGTTTTCCTTTTCATTGTATGTGTTTGAAGTGTCCTGAGATGTGGGGAGGGTAGGACCCGAACCCTAGTTAAGACACATTAGAGTGAATGCACATAAAATCAGGCAGGTGAGTCAGTTCCACCCAAAGCGGATAGTATCTTAACATGGAGGAAGGGAAACCCCTCACCCACATGACCGTACAGTTTTATCTTTTGTTTTGTGTGGTTTCACGGGGGAGAGGAGCAGTATGATTGTGATTTTTCAAGAGATATATGAGGTAGGGGGCATTTCGTGGTAACAAGGAGGTCTACTCCGGAGAGGTATCTTTCGAGGTGGTTGTTTGGACCCCTCGCTTTTCTTCAGGTCTAGTCTTAATTATCGAGGGAGATAATAGTTTGAGAGGTATTTGATGTAATGGCCCAGACTTGCCTGGCCATTTCCATTTCCAAAACAAAGCTCCACCAGGACAGTGGCACCATGACAGTTGCACTGTGTCCTTGCCGATCCCTTTTTTATTTTTCCAGTCCCTGACCTTTCCGCTCCCGCAACATATCGTTTGTCATAAATTAATTTTAATACACTTTTTAAAGACATTTAAATCCCATAATTAATTCATAAAAATATCAATAAACTTCCTCGACAGGGGGGTATTAAATAACACCTTAATATCATCGTGTGTAACTAACCACCCTCGTAGGAAACCACGATCCGACTTTCCAGGCGTTCAAAATTCAATATCCCATAACAGTATGATCTTTTCATTATATATCACACTAGAGTTTCCTTCTTTTGTTTCTTGGAAGGTTTTCTTCTTTCTTCCTTGTACGCCTAGAGTCCCTCCTTCCTAAGGCTTGTTGTGCGCTTGTGATGATGTTTATTGTACATTCTCGGAGTCCCCAACATTCCTCCCCTATAAGCCGCACATCCCCTATTCTTTGCGCGTGGAGAAAAAAATTGGTCCTTGATCAACCACGTAGGGTTTTTCCTTCATCTCTCCTTACTGTGTATCAAGCGGGGTCGGTATGATATTGTTTCTATGGGGATTTATGAAACCAAAATTAATGAAGATAATGAATGGACCTTTAAAGAATGAAGGGGGTGTGATCGATGTTCTATTGTAGTCCTTTATATTTATATATGTTGTGAAATGTATGGGATTGTGCTAAATAAAAATCATAGCTGTTGGTGATCTTTACTTGTGTCCTAATGAATCCTTGTATTTTGTGATGACTATATAACTGTAACATGGATTTGGTTAGTCTCCTAAACTCAGTTTGGTTTAAATTGATGTTAAAAAAAACAAGAATACCTGTGTGATAACCCCGGTTAAAGAACTGAAAGAAGAACTTATTGAATGATGTGATTGATCCTAGAAGTTTCCGTACAATGTTTTGGTAGTAGGTGTGTTGTTCTGTTGGATTTCTTATGGGGTTATGTCAGCGAGGATGGGATCCTCTTGGTTGTGAGTCTGAAACTGTGTGGTTTCTCTACTTGTGATATGAATTGGGGTGGAATCCTCTACTGTTGGAACATTGTTGGTTCATGTTTTTGGGGATATGGGGTTGTATCTCGAGACTTGGTTTGGTTCTAGTAATTTGAGAGATCTCACTTATTCCTTTGTTGTTGTGACTTCAAAAGAGAACCAGGTGTGAATGATTAAATTAATGTTTGGATGTTTCTCTCTCTTTGGCTTGAGGTTATGCCATTTAGTTGCCCAGTAGTGCATATTTTACTTAAATGGGATCACTCGAACATGAAACTAAGAATGGGTTAAATTGGTAATAGGTTTTGGGAAAGAGTTGTGACTCGGCTTTGAGTAGTGTGCTTTATATGAATAGTAACAAGGGTGTTATGCTTAGGTTGGCTTTGGGAACCCTAGGATGGGATGAGTGTTTTTTAACTATACATATATCTGTAGTTTTTTTTGTTTTCTTATACACGCCCCACCCATGTTGAGCACTTATTGCCGAACACCACCCATTTCATGGGGAAAGGTATTTTTTCAACACTCCTATGAGTGGCTGGTTGTTAGCTCCTTTTCTACTCCCTTTCCTGAGTACCCCAAGACTCTTTGGCCAGGTTATGATGGCCTAAAGTCCATTATTAGCCGAAAAACCTTCGGGAAGGGTAGTGTGGTTATTGACCCAGGTGTTATTGGGCATGTTGTTTCCTAAGAATCTTCGGGATGAGGCCCAGGTGTCTTCGGGCATGACAGTAGTTTTTTGGCCCATGTGTCTTTGGGCGTGGCAGTGGTTGTTCTGGCCTAGGTGTTTTCGGGCATGGTTACATGTGGTTGTTGTGACCCAGGTGTCTATGGGAGGGATGTGTGGTTTTGGCCCAGGTGTGTGCGGGCGAGGTGTGGCAGTGGGACGGCGGTGAGAATGGAAGGATTGGTTTGATGTGTAAGATGTCTTTAATAACCATTGGGAAAGTGGAGTGGGGTACCCAAAAATCGATGTTCTATTACAATACCTTACTTGACTTGTGTTATCTAGGGAGTGTGCCTTGGTGAGGCTTTGGTGGATAGTTTTCTTTGATAGGCGCCTTGGTTATCTCTTTCTCACAGGTCATTAGAATGCCTCCCCACTTGTGCACGAGAGTCTTTGTTTTCTCTTCTGAGTATACTTGTATGCTCACCCTACGTATACAAAATGTTTTCAGGTTTCCAGGGGGACTTCAGGGATCATGAAGGGTCGTACTAGCTTGGACATTGGGGTAGATTCTGTTGTCTTTTTCCTTTTTCTTGGTACTTTACCTTTGGAGTTCTTGTGGCTTGTAACTCTTACTTTTGTAACAGCATTTGGGAATGGTTTACTTTGGGTAATACCTATAACATTAGATTTTGGTGTTTTTTGGGATTTACTATCTTATCTCACGATCCTATTAAAATAAAAAAGGGTAATTTGTTCCATGTTCTGTGTGATTCTATACCCTTGGTGATAGTCGCCACTCTGGAACCTATTGAAGGCGGGTCTCGGGGGTCATTATCTCCCCTTCACCTTAAAGAATAAAGGTTCTGGCAATGTATTTTTCCTTCCCTCTTTTTGGTGAAGGAAATTCGTGACATTTAGAATCATGACATAAGAATTTAGTTTCAATAAATATTTGGTGTTTTTCTGATAACATTCATATTTGGGTGAACAGTGAAATATACTATATTTAAACTGAAAACCACTTTTTTATTCAAAATAATTTGTTGTGTTTAATTATATATATTAATTTTTTTAAATTATAAATAGATTATATTTTTACCATTCAATCCAATGTCATTAATTTGAAATAATTTCACATCGAAATTGAACATAAACAAATATCAATCTTTTGTTAGTTCTTATTTCTTAAAAACACATTTTTTGGTTTTAACAATGGGAAGTTATTTTGAATTAATAAATTTTCCTTCTATGTTTTGAATTTGATAAAATAGACATATTTTTTTAATTCATAATACCAAAATTATCTTAGGGTAAAATTTTGGTATTTTTCTGAAAAATTCAAATTTTTTATGAATAGTGAAAAACACTGAGTTATTGGTTAATATCGACTTTTTATTTAAATAATTATTTATTTTATTTAAAAAAAATTAAGTCAAAATAGATACATAATACCTATATAAATTAAATATAATTTATTTGATTAATTTTATAATAAGTTAGGATATGTGAAAATTTTATTAAACTTTTTACAGTCTTTTAACCACCTCATACAACAATTTGAAAATTTGCATAAAACATAATTTTACCATTTATGTAAGTTGAATTTCAAGAATCAAAGAGACATAGTAAACCTAAGTGTAAAATTTGGTTCAATAAGACGAAAATAATTTTTGGTCAATAGTATCTTTTGACTTTTATTTACCTCGGTTAAAGGTAAATCGGGTAATTCAACCTAAAAAGAATATTATAATGATTCCAAATTACCTTAAAATTTGTAATAACCTTATTTCATGATACATGACCGACCATGGACATATTTGGGTTGATTTTGGGACCCCATGGAGCCACTTTTAAGTGATAATGACACTTTATATTAATTAAGTTAAATTAATACAAAAATGGCATACACATATATCTTTTAGTAAAATAATTTTTACATAAGGTTATACAAGTTATATATTACACTATAAATATTAATTAGAAATATAAAAATATTTCATAATTAATGGAATATTATTTATAATTTTTAGATTTGGAATAATTAAAATTATTTATCACACAATGATGATAAAATATTATCCTTATTAATGAATGAATCAAATAAATGATATTATAAAGGTTAAAATAAATATAATTTGAAAATTTTGATGACATCTACAAATTTTATAGACTAATATTACATTTTAGAATTTATTAAATATATTTATTTTTAATAAATAACTTTATTAGGACTTGAACAAAAATCAATTATTAAATAGTGTCAAAATTGACATTATGGTGTCTTTAAAAAAATTTATATTATTAATTGATATAATATTCCAAAAAATATAAGGTTTGGCCAAATTACATATATAATGATAGATGTATCATTAATGACCCACATGGGGTTATCTTGAATGTATATAGTATGTTTAACAACCAGATAATATAAAAATACAATGAGACAATGTAAATGTCAAACTATTTGGCTAAGAGTTGTATCTATAAGATAAGTTCAATATAGTGACACAAACCTGTATAAAAAATTCATTGGGTGGTTTTAGACCCATCCCAACCTTATAAATTAAATAACTTATTTTGGATCCCTTATAAATCTAAAATGAATTTATTATAAAAGAAAATATTAATTTTTTCCTAAGGTACCCTTCACCCCTCTTATAAAAGGGAACTCCCCCTTATCTCTAATTCACACTTTCAATGCCATTTGGGTTGGCCAAACCCAGCCCAAATACCCTCCAAATTGTCTTCCCTTCATCATATAGGCCTTATTGTAGTCAGAAAACCAACCTAAAGAACCCCTTTGATCAAATCAAAAAGAAAGAACCCGAAGAAGAGGTAAATATTTCATCACATATTTCAAGTTCCTTTCTTCTTCTTCCACATCCTCTTTCTTTGCCATTTCCATTATAAATTAATAACTCTAGTATATTCTATATACTTTGATGTAATTATAAATATGTTACAACCATATTCATTATTCTATCTATCATTTTAATTACATGTCACCATATGTGCATACGTACGACTTACCGTCTCCACGTCGTGGTGTTGTTGTTATTCAATACATTATTATTTGGATGGGTTTAATAATGATGAGTAATTGATATGAATAATAAATATAACATGATAACGATTCATTATATATGATATAATATAAAATTTTATATTATTTTAATATAAAAAGAATGATATTGTCGCTCTTCGTATGTACAGATTATCATCTCTACAAACGCGATGAAATTCATTCCCCATCAACCCATTCAAGACTAATTTTCATTAGAAGATTAAATAATTTTTTTAAAAACATAATATAATTCTGAATATGAATAAGATACATCCTATCCATAACAAACATTATCTACGTAACAAAGTATATAAAAGAAAACAAATTAGTTAACACCCAAAACGACTATAATATTCAGATATTATTATCAAAGCAATATTAAAATATCATATATTATTTCATATTAATGTATGTGATTTATGTATAATTTATTAACAATTATTTCACCATTATACAGGAGGTTAAACTACCCTCATCCATGGAAATTTACAAGTTAATGGTTAACATCACAATCTCTTTATTATCTGATGTAGTTTTTACGTACGTATCTACTGGGACCTCTTTATCATCTACATCCATGTTTCTTAAAAATGTATTTCAAAACATTATTAATAATTTAGAGACTATGGGTTAAAGTCATTTATAACCTTGTTTGAATTTTATAAGTTGGTTATAAAAGAATATTTCGGTCGTTTTCTAAACAAAATAATTTATTACCTTTTTGAAAAAATTAAGGTAAGGATGATTTTTATCTTATACGGCGGGTGTAGATATTTTACATCATAATAACATCGTCAAAGATTCCCCTCAAATATTATAAAAATATTCTCAAAATAAATGTTTTCTTTTATAATTATAATACTTTTAAATTATTTCAAAATATAAAATAGATATTTCTCTAAAAAATGTTTTTATTTCATCTATGTCAACATCCTTTGATAGATTTTAAGTTATTTGAAGTTTATTTACTATGATACAAAACATCGATATTGTAATGAATGTTTTCTGATATGTTTGACTATGGATGTGTTATTTTTAAACCATTCATGGTTTATGGATAAATTATTGACATTTCGTATGCATGTTCTAATATGAATGTTTATGTTATGTTTAAACCTTTTCATATGAGCAATGAATTGGACTTAGTAAGGGATGGGTGGAGCCCGCTATACCTCCTCGATGCATCTGCATGTATCATGAGACAACCTAGTTTCTTGACACAAGGCCTTAACAAAATACTATATTTAGACTTCATACAAGGCCTTGACTATGTGATTATGAATATACGGCATTATAAATTCCATCATTATGAATGTGGCTATTGATATATCATGTGATTATTCGACTAGTAGAATATCCTTATGAGTAAGTGAATAGAATTATTTTGAATATATTTTCTATATTATGATGAATTTTATGTTGAAAAGGATTTTATTCTAGTTCTATATATTGGATTAAATGTTTATGCTTATTTATGAAAGTTTGTGCTATATTGTTATCCTTACTAAGCATCTAAGCTCACCCCTTTCTATGTTTTATTTTTTCCAGGATGCGAAGACGTATATTATGATTGACCTGCAGGGATAGTCTATGGGATCTCGGTGTTGTCTACGGAAAAAATTTTGTTTTAGTTTTCTATTTAATGATGTAATGTAAATCTTATGAATGTATCTAGCACTTCCAAGTCTACTAAACTAATTTGTATTTCGAGACATGATCTTTTGTGATCATGCCAATGATATGTAACAATGCACCAACTCTGGGATTCTAGGGTTAGGGTGTTATAGTTGGTATTATAGGATGTTTAGTACAAACTGTAGAAACTAGATTTAGATAAACTCTGATTAAATCATATTACCCTAGGATATACATTGAGGATTAGTATAGAAGAACTTCATAGAATTTTAGTACTGTAGAGATTTGGTGATTTTTCCTAGCAAATATATCTTTGTCTATATACGAGTAGGTAGAGGAGGCTCTGGCATAGACGTAACTAGGGTTAAAACCCAAAAACACCACTTTGAGCTAGACTCGAATGGGAACCGGTGCACGAAAATGGTCTTTTCTACAATCTTGGTTACGACACTCGTAGGGGATATGCTTAGGATAATTCACATTTTCATTACAAGCCATTATGAAGGATTTAATATTAAATACTTTCTCAAAGAATACATTTTATGATTATAGATTATATGCATAGTATTTTCAATTGATGTTATGTATTTTACATGTTTGAATTATTCATTTCCAATCAAAAACTAACATAGTGTATGCCTTTATTTAGAAATGGCGCCTATTATAAGGAATGAGAGCTACAACAATACGCATGATCCAAAGAGTAAGATAGGATCAAATATTTAATTTTATTAAGAAAACATTTGGAATGAAAATAATCTCCAACCTATTATCATCATATGATGAAATAATATCATGTGTTAATAAGATAAGTAAATATTTATCCGAGTCCTATGGATTTCAAGGGAATCCAGAGAAGAAAAAGATGGTAGAAAGAAAGATGGATAAATGTAATAAGGGAAAGAAGGATTTTCCCATATGTGATAATTTTGGAAAGAATCACCTTGGTAAATGCATGAATGGAGTGAAAGTTTGTTATAAGGGTGGAGAGAAGGACACGAAGAACGTGATTGAAAAAATAAGATAATGTTTTCAAATTTATAGTGCTTCATCTACAAATAGTTGGGACACTATATGAATCAATGTTCAAATCATCAGAGTATACCCCAAATGCTTCTATTGGATAATAATAAAATTAGGATACTACCGAAGATAAAGTGAAATGATTAAGAGTTTTTATGTTGTTGTTAATGTATTGTGTCATTTGAGTATTGTATTAATGATGTACATGATATAATAATTATACAGTGTATAAGGATTGTACTGTAGTACTATTTCATTAAGGACTTGAGATTGTGTGAAACCAAGAAAACTGACTCAATGGAAAGTTAAATTTTTTGGAAAATACATAGTTGAAGTAAAGGAAAAACATTAATATGGTCTTAATACTGATGTAGTGATCTTTTATTAAGAGATACCTGATTTGGATAAATTATATTAGATATTCTTAACTTCCGTGGAATTGATTAATAGTTATTTTGTTTCATCGTTATTGGAATATTCTATATTTTTTGATATAAGGAATATATCCAATATTATATAAAGTATAAGGGAGCGTGAATGTAATCAATGAGGTTTTATGGTAATTATTGGTGTTACCTTGTCTTAAAATAATACACGATGATGGTGTTCACATGTTATTATGTGGAAAAAACGATATTTATTTTTTTTAACTTCCTTATAAATTTTGGACTATGAGTTTGGATAGAAGTATTTTGGTTTTCTCTAAAGGTTGGAATGGATTTAGATTGAAATTGGATACTATTTTTAAAGTTATTTTTAGATTATTATAAAAATGACAACACACAGACCGTGTGACAACCCATCGCGTTGGAAAAAGCTGTTGGAATCGAACCCACAACCATAGTGGGAATGGGATTTATCGCATACCACTAGACAACCTGAAGTCCCTAGACAAAATAATGTATTTTTTAAAGGGTTTTATTGGTGAATTATAAATTAATTTTTTTGGAAACCTATACGCATAGGATAAATAGAATATATTTTTTATGTTCTATTATCTTTTAGAGGGAAAGATATGTTTGTTGTCGAAATTAGATAAATAATGCAACTCTACATGGAAATTACATATATATTTTATTCTTCTCGTATTCTATGATGAAATTAATTCTTAAACATTGGGTAAGGGATCATAAAAATGTGTTATCCTAAAACCTTATGTTTTGTTGAACTGATTATATTTTAAATCATTATAGAATGATGGCATTGGGGCCCGCAATTCTAATTTTTTTTGTGACGGATGGCCTCAATCACTCCCTATAAATAGTTATGTTATCCTCCAATTATGTTTCTTTAATTACTATTAATGTTCTCTTAATCGAGATCATAATTTCATGGTGACTTTTTCACTCCCCTTTTCCTCTTATTAAGACTAAATTTTATAACCTAATTTCTGATGTGGGTTTCCCACAAAGGTATTCCCTATTTTCATCCATTTATTTACAAAGAACAATTTCAAATTGCGAGGATTCAATTTACTGATGGAGGGAATAATGTAACATCCCCATATTTCATAGTACATTATTTCATCAAAGTAATTCAATAACTTGAACTACACTCAACACTGAGTTCAAGAACACGACGTCTTACCTAACTATCTGTTCAAAAGCATTTATAAATATTATTAACTGAATTTTGATCTTTATATAGTCCTTATAATTTTAGAATCCATATTATTATTTTCTTAGACATAATGTAAGAACAAATTCATTTTTACAGATAAAAGAAGTATTTTTTAAAAAATGAAATTTTACCGCCTTTTAATGGAGAACCCTTTTTAAATCCAATAGTTGAAACTTTTATATATTAAATTGGACAATATAAACTCTTTCATTAGAATCGGGATACAATAATTTAGTTTCAATAAATTTTTTGTGTTTTTCTGATAACTTTCATATTTTTGTGAATAGTGAAATATACTATATTTTAACTGAAAACAACTTTTTAATCAAAATAATATGTAGTTTAAATTTATATATTTTAATGGTTTGTAAGTATAAATTGATTATATTTTTACCATTTAATCCAAATTCATTAATTTTAAATAATTTCACTTTGAAATTGAACGTAAACAAATATCAACATATTGTTAGTTATTATTTCTTAAAAACACGCATTTTGGTTTTAACAACGAGAATTAATTTTAAACTAATAAATGAGACCTCTATGTTTTTAATTTTTTAAAATAGACTTAATTTTTGAATTCATTATATCAAAAAAAAAATTGGGGGGAAATTGTTGTATTTTTATGAAAACATTCAATTTTTGATGAATAATATAAAAATGAGTTATTGGTTAAAACCGACTTTTTATTTAAATAATTATTTATTTTATTTAAAATTATTTTAGGTAAAAATAGATACATAATACCTATATAAGTTTAATAAAATTTATTAGAGTCATTTTATAATAATTCTATATATATATAAATTTTATTGAACTTTTTACCGTCTTTTAACCACCTCTTATGAAAATTTTCAAATACGCATAAAACATAATTTTACCATTTCTCTAAGTTGAATTTAAAAAATACAAGAGACACAGTTAGCCTCAGTAATTAAAATTTGGTTCCATAAGATGAAAACAATTTTTGGTGAGTAGTAACTTTTGACTTTTATTTACTTCGGTTAAAGATAAATAAGGTAATTCAAGGTAAAAAGAATATCATAATAATACACAATTATCTTAACACTTGTCTTATCATTATTTTATGATAAATTTCTGACCATGGGAATATTTTGGTCGATTTTCGGACCCCATGGAGCCACTTGTATGTGATAATGACACTTTATATTAATTAAGTTTAAGTAAATACACAAATGACAAAAGCATATATCTTTTAGTAAAACAATTTTTACATAGGGTTATACATGTCATCTCTTAAAATATAAAAATTCATTAGAAAGATAAAAATATTTTCTACATAATGGAATTTTATTTATAAATTTTAGTCATTGAATAATTAAAATTAATTATGATACAATGACGATGTGGTATTTTCCTGATTAATGAATGATTCACATGAATGATATTATAATTGTTAAAATAAATATAATTTTAGAGTTTTGATTCCATAAAAAAAATTAATAGGTTAATATGACCCGTTAGTATTAATTAAATGAATTTATTTCTAAATAATATAGTTTTTAGGTTTTAACAATAATCAATTATTAATTAGTGTCAAAATTGACAAAAAATAGTTTTTGAAACCAATATTATAATATTAATTGAAATAATATTCATAAAATTATAATTTTTGGCCAGATTACTTATATAATGATAGGTGTATCATTACTGAACCACATTAAGTTCTCTTCGATGTATATAGTACGTTTATTAAATATATAATATAAAAATACAAATAGAAATGGTAAATGTCAAACTATTTAACTTAGAGTTATTTCTAAAAGATAAGGTTGATATAGTGACCCAAACTTGTCTAAATCCTATTGGTTAGGTGATTTTAAACCCATCTCTACCATATTCTCTAAAAATTTTATTTTTGAGCCATAATAAATCGAAAATAAATTTATTATAAAATAATATTTTATGTATTTTCTATGGTGCCCCTCACCCATTTTTTAAAAGGGCACTCCACCTTCTCCCTAATTCACACCTTCAATGCAATTTTCCTAAGACAAACCATACCCAAATACCCTCTCACTATACTAACTTTATCTTAAAAGCATTAATTTAGTCATAAATCCAACCAATAGAGCCCCTTTGATCAAATCAAAAGGACGAACCTGAAGAAGAGGTAAATATTTCATCACCGCTTTCAAGTTCCTTTATTCTTCCTATTCTATTTTTTGTTGTTTACATTATAAAATAATAACTCCATTATCTTATATATACTGTGATTTTATTATAGATATGGTACAACCATATTCATTCTTCTATACATCTTTCAAATTAAATTTCATCATACGTGTGTATGTATGGATTACCGTCTCCACGTCGTGGTGTAATTGTTATTCAATACATTATTATTTGGATGGCTATAATAATGATGTGTAATTGATGTAAATAATAAATATAAAATGATAATTATTTTTTATATATTATATACCATACAATTATATATTATTTTAATATCAAAAGAATTATATTGTCGCTCATGCGTACGTACAGATTTCCATCTCCACGAACACGATGACATTCATTACCCATCGTATCCATTCATGACTAATTTTCATTATAAGGTTAAATATAATGTTTAAAGACTTAATATAATTCTAAATATGAATAAGATATATCCTATTCTTAATAAACATTACTTACGTACAAATCATATGAAGGAAAACGAATTAGTTGACACCCGAAACGATGATAATACTAAGATATTATTAAAAAAAATATATTAAAAGATCATATATGATATCATATTAATGTATATGATTCTTTTATAATTTAATAAAATCTATTTCACCATTATACAAGAGGTTAACCAACCATCCACCAAGTCAATTTATAATCTAAGGGTAAATTTCACAATCTCTTTATTATCGGAGGTGGTTTTTACATAAGTATCTACTAGGACCTCTTTATCAACCACATCAATGTTTCTTAAAAATGTATTTCAAAATATTCATACTATTTTATAATCTATTGGTTACATTCATTTATACCCTTTTTTGATGTTTATAAGATGTTTATACAGGAATCCTTCCATCATTTTCCAAACAATTTACTTTATGACATTTTCGAAAAAAAATTAAGGTAACGATGTTTTTTTAACATATACGTCGGGTGCCGCTATTTTATGCCATTATAACATCATCTAAGATTACCATAAAATCTTATAATAAAATTCTCAAAAGAAAATTTTTCTTTTATAATTACAAGACATTTAAATTATTTGAAAATAAAAAAGAGATATTTCTCTAATTTTTTTTTGATTTCATATATGTCAATATCCTTTGATAAATTTTAAGATTATTTGAAGTTGATATATTATGATACAAAAAGTCCATACTGTATTAAAGTTTTTTTGATATGTTTGAATGTGGATGTGTTATTTTCACACCATTCTTGGTTTATGGATAATGTGTTGACATTTCGTATTCTAGTTCTAATAGGAATGTTTATGTTATGTTTAACCCTTTTTATATGAGGAATTCATTGGAATTAGTAAGTGATGGGTGGAGCCCGCTATAGCTTCTCGATCAATCGGTAGGTCTAATGAGTCAAACTAGTGTCTTGTCACAAAGAAATTTTCAAAAACTTATTTTTAGTCTTGGAAAACGAATTGACTATGTGGTAATGAAATTATGGCATTATGATTTCCATCATTATGAAAGTGTCTATTGATATTGCATGTGATTATTCGACTACTAGAATATCCATGTGAGTACGTAAATGGATTTATTTGGATATATAGTTGACATATTATAATAATGCTTAGGCTCAAACAGATTTTTTTGAGCCCCATACTTTACCTTAAATGTTTATGATTATTTATGAATGTTTCTGCTATATTATTATCCTTACTGAGCATATGATCTCACCCCTTTCTATGTTTTATTTTTCTGAGGATGCAAAAAGTATATTATGACTGACCTGCAGGGATAATCTATGGTATCTCAATGTTGTAAATGGAAACAATTTTGTTGTAGTATTCTATTTTATGATTTAATGTAAACCTTATGAATGTATCTAGTACTTCCAAGGCTACTAAACTAATCAGTCTTTTGAGACTTGTTCTTTTGTGATCATTCCAATTTTATGTAATAATGCACAAACTATGGGTATCATGGGTCGGGGGGTTACAAGTAGACTTAAATATTAAAATCTCTTGTTATTCAAACAAAATAATATTAAAAAAAATTATTTTAGTATATATCATTATCTAAAATTAATTTTTGTGATGTTTTTTCCCTCAAATATTTCACTAATATCAATTTGATCGGGATAGTCCAAAAAAGTTAATAAGAATGTATTTGATATGAAATAGGGAGACTAAATTCATGTATTTGTTCAAAATGTGATTATGATAATAATTTGATAACATGGGAGTTTTTGGTGAATCTTAAACAATTTCACATTCTTTTATGTCACCAATTTAATCTTTCCCTTACCCTATCTCATAACTATAAAATATAATGTATCCCTTATGAATAAGATTAATTATGCCAATATTTTCAATAGTTTTTTAGTGTCGTAATTTTATTATAAATTAGTGTAGTTATTAGGAACGGATACTCTAAGTGATTTTTTTTCAATTATCCAAGTTATGTTTATTATAATCTTATGAATGATTAATAATTTGGACACATTTTCTTGGATTTCCATAAATGATATGTATGTCTATTTCTTGTAGTGGGTATGATAACCATGACCTACTCAATGAGGATTGTACCGTTAAATAGCTTATGTGGTCATGTACATCATTCAAGATTGTTATATTCTGGTTATATTATTTTTATTAATAAAAAAAGTAGTGGTGGGGTTACTATCATTATTATAGGACCAAATTATAATAAATTATACTAAATAAATTCATTCCATATTTTATTTTTCTACATCTTGGGGATCATGGTATTCATTTCAGCTTTTAATTATGATTTTTATATAAAAGATAATTTATCATAAAAAATTTTATTATTGGTTATAAGTTAGTGAATCCTTTGAGAACACCGAAGAAAGGATATCTATAATAAATATAATTAAATAATTATTCATGTAATTTTTTTCTAAATTTGGTTGGATTTTTTGATGAATCAAATATTTGAGATAATTATCACACATAAAAAGATTTATTTACCTTTTTATGAAAAAAGTATCGATCTCATGAATCATGTAGTATTGTTATATGGCATAAAAACAACAAAAAATGATTTGTGATAAATTCACCTATAACAATTTTATAAATGGGTGTGCCATGAAACATACTGGTTGCACCAAAATTTACCCAAGTTATATGGTGTATGTGGTTTCTTGTATTATAGCTAGTGATATCGAATCTATAGGGACTGAAGAAGAAATCTATAGATACTATTTTTTGGTAGATGGATTGGATATGGTGGCCAAAATGGGTGTTGATTTTATTTGAATAACTATTTATTTAATTTACAGTACAAAAAAATTACATTGTATAAAGAAATTAATTAATATGAGTCGATCTAATGTTGTCTCTTGGGGTAGATTGGATCTATTTATTTTGTTAGAAAATATCATATTTTTTATTAAAGATGTATCCAAACAACAGGGTCATTCTCAAAAATCATTCCCCAATTTAATCCCTACAAAATTAAAATTAGAATCACTAATTCACTTATAGGATAACATTCATGACCCCTCCAAGTAATTGGATCATACTAACTCTTAGAATGTTTCATCATTATTGTTATGAAAGAAACAGAAGAATGTAACTCATCAAATAGAAATATTAAAATAATAAAAAGATTTAAATATTAAGTACATGATATAACATTCAATCCATAACCTATCTATAATCGTGGATCAATGAATAAGAGTTTATCCTTCAATTAATGATATTATACTAGTAGAAGAAGTAATTATAATTATTGGGGTGTAATCAAAGAATAATAAAAACATTAAAATAAGGGAACACTCCACCGTTGTGTGGTTTAATTCACAAGTGCCGGTGTGAATAAATTCACTCCTTAATTCAATTGTATCAATGTGTTAATATAAAGGAATAAATAAATTTAAAAAATAAAGAAATATTAATTTAGAAAATAACATGAACAAAAAAACATACATGGAAAAAAATGAAAGTTTTATTACAAAATGAAAGCATGAAATTACAATTTAAAGAAAAATTTCACATAAAGAAAAGAACGAATAAAAAGGAAATATATAGATAGAAAGGAAAAACATGCATGCTAATTCCCTTCACCACCATCTCATTATATAGGAATATTATGATCCTTAGGTATACCCACCATCAATACATTCCTTCCCCATTATTTGAGATAGTTAGAAGGAGTGTGTAGAAATCAAGAGAAATTTGACAATTCAAAGTAGACCATGAAAATCGTCCAGATTCATCCCACATGTTGAAATATGAAATTTTAACTAAATATGGTTTAATCTGTAGGGGACATAGAGAAATAAAATCTTTATCCATTCATCCTCTAATAGATTTTGAAATTTTAGGACAATTGATCCATCTTTTATGATGTTATGCTCGATCCTGTGGGATGAATTTATGGGCGTTCAAATCTGACCTACCATTTAAATATCAACATGGGATACCTTTATCTCCATGGAAACATCATAATTATATCCAAAAATAGTTTAATGAAATTATCCAAATATGTTTATATTTATATAGTTAAAATTTTAGTTTTATTGGGCTTCTATGGTGGGCCCCACATTTGTATTATGTGCCTTAGGCCCATTATGCTCTGTCCATAAAATTTCTATATTCATTCCCAAATATCATCACCTTCCCTTGAGATTCATCCATCGATCCTAAAATTTAAAATTTTCCAAAAATATTTTTAAATAATATACAAAAATATTCATATCAAATAATGAAGATAATTAATTCTACAAGAAGATGATTGATTGGCGCCAAATTATCACTTTAAACATGAATTAAAATTTTTACGAGAAATGAAGTTCAATTTATAATGTTTACTAAAATTCATGTTTATGGACTTTAAAACACATGATTAAAAAATATAATCATTGAATATTATAATTGTTCAGTTGATAATCACACCCCCAAACTTTAGTTTTTCTTGTCCCGAGCAAAAATTATCTCAAATATATGAAATTGAATTTCAGTTTTCAAAAAAAATTTAACATTCATTTCTCTCCAAAACACACTGTGCCAAAAAAACATGAAACCTATCAAAATCATTTCACAAAATCTAGGTTCACAAGCTTATATGTAGCCCAATCCCATTCATTTATTCGAATTCATTGACACACTTCATCCAATTTCAATTAACCTTGATGATGTGTTGTGTATCTCAAAATACATGGGGAATATTTTATTTTTTAATGGGAAACAAGTTGAAGTGATTTGTGTATATAACACAAATCCTTATGAGGAGTATCCATTTTTTTATTTTTCTTTTTTCTTTTTTGAACCAAAATATATTTGAAAATACTAACTATGGGAAAGAAAAATATTGATTCAGGATCCCCAAGTGTTGGAAACCACACATATTATCAATTTCATGCCCTACAATAAGGATATAAAGGGTAACTCTGGGAAAGGAAACTATGGATTAATGATCCCCAAGTGTCGTACAACACACTTTTTGATAAAAAATTGCTCTATGTTGTCATTATTTCAATTTTAGGGATACTACAATTAAACTAAAATTGATCCCAAATCCTATGCTATGATGAATGGGGCCAAAGAAGTCAAATTTACACCCACGATCTTATGGACACACAATGTGGAATTTAGATTAAGAGGAGGAAAATATAATCATTCACAATCACATTTGACAACATCAATTTCCAAACACTATGCTCATGTACTTAAAATGAAATTAAAATCATAATAAAGGAATTAAAATGATTTGAATTTCATTTTTCATGTTTCACAGGGAATATTAATTCATCTACGGAAACTGAATTGATTTTTTTCATTTAATTTACCTTTTATAATAAAAGACCATTCCTTTCGAAATCCTAGATTTTCACTTCACCCAACATAGAATAAAACTGCCCCTAGTTTTCAAAGACAAGAGAAGAGAGAAAATATAATGTGGAAGAAATAGTGGAGATGTGATTTTAAATTAAATCATTGAATAAAACCACCCAGTTTTAATTTGATTTCCCATCAATAAAAAATTGACCAATTTTCGTTCTTATCACATGTAGACCCCTCGGCTATTATTGATGGATGGGTTTGAACATTATAAAAAAATGATTATTTAAAATAATTTACATTTTTCAACTAATAAATTTCACAAAAAATATCCATTATATGTCATTGTAAACCATAAGGGGATCCATTAAAAAAACAAAAACATGAAAAGAAAAAACAAAAAAAATGAAGAAGTCGAGTTGCCTATAAGAAAGTGCTTAATTTAAAGTCTTTTTCTTGACTTAGACCCACAAACATATCCAATACAAAATTTAAAAAATTTGCGGACCTAATTATTCTCTAAATATACGTGATTTAGAGTGATTATTTTTTATAATATACTTTATATGAAAACCCATGTTCAACAATGAGTGTGAAAGCCCATGAAATATCATAAATTCGTGATATGGTTGCTTCAGTTGTATTGCCTAAGTCATCAAAGATCATTATTAAATTATTGGTTCTAAGAGAGGATGAAATGATGAATAAATATATTTTAATATCCCCTTAAAAATAAGAGTCAATAGTGAATTTATAAACCATTTATTTGAGCTTGGGTTGGATTACCCATTTAGAAACAGTTGTGGAAATTTGAATCGAACATAGTTTTCTTTGAATGATTACTTAACAGAATTGGTTCCTTTTGAATTAATGCTTCTACCACCAAATTGGAAAAATCAGTGTTCAAAATGCATATAGTCTCAACATTTGAGGTTTCTCTTATTGGTTCAGTGATTGTTGGTCCTAAGAAAATGTTAATGGAGAATTATTCGGGGAATTGAATCCACAATGAAAAATTTTATCCTTGTGAATACAAAAAACATTTTTCCTCTTGACTTAAAAATAATCAACATATGCATCATGTTTTTCAAGTAACAATGATTAAATGGTTGGTTCATCAGTAAATTCAGTAGATATTGTGGGAAACAATATTCTGCTATCAATATTGAGGTAGATAAATTTTAGTGAGATTGGGTTATAAAATGGTTTCAAAGCATTTTAGTTCAACTATCAAGGATAAAACATCCAATTGCATTTTATCCATTTTTTCACACAATTGTTCAAGTAATTTTTGTGGATTTGTCTTGATAAGTGTTATGAAATCATGTACATCTCTATGATTGATCTCATTAATCATCATTGATTGGTCAGAAAATTGATCCTTGAAACAATCATCATACAAGTGATTGTTCATCTCATCATGTATGGTGCAATCATTACAACATTTATATATAAAACACTCTAGGTGGGGTACATCCCAATAATAATTTCCTATTTGATTTAAACCATAGTTTTTGTTTGGGTACTGTTTGAGATATTCTATTAGAGCAGATTGATGTTTTGATTTGCGATTTTTTAGACACAAGAAAATAGAAAAGGGAAAAGATAAGATAAATGGTGGTGAGGAAGTATAATTTGCGTAAGAAAGAATATTGGTGTCTAAGAAACATAAATTGGTCCCAACAATGGAACCAATATATGGTTGCACCCAAATTTACCCCAGTTATATGGTGTAATCAGTCTCTTGTAGTATATCATGGGTTATAAAATCCATAAGGACTGAAGAAGGAACCTATAGATACTATGATTTTGTCGATGAAATGGCTATTAAGTGGAAAACATGGTTGTTGATTTGATTTGACTAACTAATGATCTAATATTACGAATAAATAAAAAATAATTAATTGGTATATAGAAATTAATTAAAATTAGATGATCCTATGTTTTCTATTGGGATATATTCAATGTATTTATTTTCTTAGAAGATTTCATATTGTTTGTTCATGATGTATCCAAGGAATGAGATAAATCTAAAAAAACAGTCATAAATTTAATTCATACACAATACCATGTTAAATAAAAAATTTCACTTATAGGATCAATCCATGAAATTGGATCATACTGGAAATCCTAATGTATCACATTTAAAGTGGAAAAATACAAAGAAGAATATAACTCATTAAATGGAAATATTAAAATAATGAAAAGCTTTAAATGATAAGTACATGAAGTGACATTTAATCCATAACATTTATACTCGTTTGTATCAACCCATAAGATATTATCCCTAAATTGATGGTATTATACCAATGGAAGTGGGATGTAAACTTATAGGGGAAGAATTAATCAAAATATGAAGAACTTTTAATTATAAAAATAACATGAAAAAATACCTGAAAAATGAATGTGAGATTACAAAATGAATACAAGAAATTACAATTGAAAGAAAAACACACATAGAATAGAAAAAATAGATAGAAAGGAAAAACATAGATAGAATGAAAAAACATAGATGTTAATTCACATAACCCCCATATTTTTATATAGGTATATTTTGAGCCTTAGGTTTACCCACCATCAATACATTCCTTCCCCATTAATTGAGAGGGTAAAAAGGGTGAGAATATAAAGGTAAATTTGAAGTTTCAAAGTTGACCAAGAAAATTCTTCGGATTCATCCCCCGTGATGATGTGTAAATTTGTAAATAAAGATGGATAAATTTAAAGAGGTTGTATAAGACAAGTATCTTATTCCATGTGTCTTATAACAGCTATCAAAATTTTAATAAAATTGGACCAGAGATCTTGATGTTTTCTTGATCAAGTGGGATGGCTTTATGGGCATTCAAATCATTCCCACCATTTAAATGTCAACTTGGACTCCCTTCCAACCCATCCAAACTTCATTTTATTATTATCCTAAATCAATTGTTTTGGAAAAAGTGATAATCCCATAAAAAAAATAAAATTATTATAATTTGATTTTCATTTGGCTTTTATGGTGGGCCTCACATTGGTTTGATGGGTCCTAGGCCTGTTATTATATGTCCAGCAAATTTATGCATTCATGCCTAAATATCATCATCCTCCCTTGAGTTTCATGTATCGATCCTACAAGATTTAATGTTCGAAAAAAAGTGATAATTCAAATAAAAAATATCAAATTCAAATAATAAATGGAATTAATTCTATACGAAGATGATTGATTGGGGCCAAATTTTCACTTTAAACATGAATTGCACTAGTGATGATAAATGAATTTCAAATTATAAAATGAACTAAATTTGATGTTTATGGACATTGAAACACATGAATATTAAAATATAATCATTGAATATAAGCATCTTTCAGCATCTAATCACAAACTTCTATAGGTGATATCTTCTTATATAATCCACTGCTCCCTGCTGGGGTTTAGAATCACACTCACCTACTCCCTAGTTTTTCCAATCCTTGAATCATTCCACGATGTACATTGGAATATTTTCCCTAGACTTGTAGCTCATGATGTCCCTACACCCCGCATACCCCATCCAAACATCTATTGTTGAACAATCCACCACTTCCTCTCAACTTAATTCTTCACCATTAGCTATGGAACCTTAGAACCCACCAGTAGGGGAGCCATAATTGGCGATGGGGTGAAATAAATTTTTTCCACCCCCACAGGCATACCAAAACTATGAAATTCTAAAAGATAGATATTTTCCCATTCATCTCTTAGCTAATAAATATATTTTCTTAGTACTATTTTGGTTGTTCTATGTTTTCCATGTTTTAATTTTTTTGGTTTTTCTTGTTTTACATCCTCATCACTATGTTTTCTCCCCCCAACAATAAATTCATAAATGTGGAATTAATTTTCTCAAGTTTCCTATTATTCTTTGTGTTTATAATTATTATTTTTTCTCTAATCACTACTATAAAAACGTTTTTAATAATACTAGAAAATATAATTATCAATGAATCAAAATGTTGACAATATAATCAATGATAAAATCAGGAAGAATTTTTAGTACTAAGAATAACAGAGAAAAAAGGCCCAATTTATAAGAGATAAAAGAAAGTGATGATCAAGTCCCCCATTACAAGTACTAAAATAAAGCAATGATAAAGTGGAAAATTTCTAATATTTTATTTTAGTGCTAATATTTGGGGATTTTATCAATTATTTACATTATAATATGGAAATGGTTTTTTTGTGCTTTTCTATCACTAATAAAGGTTACAATTATCATGACTATTGGTTGCACGAATAAAGACCATGAAACTACTATAAAGATGTAATAGCCTGGCATCATCCCTATAACAGCAAACCAAATCTGAAAATAAATAGATATATGTAAAAATATAGTGAAAAGATAATTTAAATAAAAATATATATTTCACTGCCACTTCAATACAAACATTACATACAAAATATTTATATTGTCTTATTGTATAAAATTAATCACAAAATTACAAATAATATATATAATATAAGATCTTATAGTAGTCTTTCCACAAATATCAAACACTATATATAATATTTACCCTTTTATAAAATCAATGTTTCTTTTAGTAATAATAAAAAAAATTAATTTTAATAGTTTATTATTCACATTCAAAAAATTCTATTATTCATTACTATATATATGTTAAAAATATTATTAGTTAATTATTCTTCATATTGATGTGTAGTATAATCCTACACATAAAAAATGAATTATGGATGATTTTACTAATGTTTGATAATAAAAAAATTATATAATTTTTCTATTTGATACATGTTTCAAAATACAATGATATTTTTATACTTAAAACATGAACTTTGATCCACACCAACCACATCATGTGTTGAGATTAAAATTGTTTAATTCATACACATCACAAAGGAATTATTGATCATAGTCTTAATGTATCAAAACAGTATGTGCATGACCTCTTTGTTTTGACTATGTTACCAAATTTTTTAATCTAAATTTTTTTTCTATTGAAAACATACAATACAAGTCATACATGACCACATCAAGTGTTGGATTTATGTATGGTCGATTACTAAATTTCAAAAATGAATTTTGGATAATTGTATTAATGTTTGAACAAAATATGATATCTTGATCTCATTTTTGTCCCATGATTCTAATTTTAAACAAAAATGATAGTTTTATATTGAAAAATTGTACATCAAGTCATGAAGATCACATCATTCATTGGATTTTCATGAGCCCAATTAATATACATTTAAAATGAATTATTGATAATTTACATAACTTTTAAAAACATTCTGGGCTAATTCTCTTAGTTTTGGATTTGTGATGAATGTTTTAAAATAAACTGTAACTTATATATATATATATATATTAAATTCACAACAAGTCATACTGAACACATATTGTTTCATATTTATGTTAGTTCAATTCCTACGTATCAAAAAAGAAAAAAGGAAAATTTTACTAAAATTTTGAAAACCGTCTAGGCTTATTTTTAATTTTTTTTCTAGTGAGATGCCTTTTAAATTAAAATAAATCTTTTATATTTAATGTACACACTTCACATTATAACAGAGATATAATGAATAATATTTTGTGCTATTAATTATTAAATATAAAAAATGAGTTATGAATGGTTTTATTAAAATTTTAAACTATTCTGAGCTCATTTTCATGGATTTGACCTTATGATGATCCCTTTAATCTAAAATGGAACTTTTATATTTAAAAAACATACTTATAGTCATAACAACACCATCACGGGTTGTACAGATGTGTGTTTGATTCATACATATCACAATTTTATCATGGATCATTTTCAAAATGATTAAAAATAATCAATCATTATTTTCATTAATTTGTGTATGTGATGTGAAACTCAAACAATAATGCCTGATTTATATTTTAATCATTCACATAGATTCATATCAACAAAATTCTATGCCATAATGATTTGTGGTCAATTAAAACATATCAAAAATTAATTATCAATCACTTTCCTAATGTTTGATAACAATCTGGGATCTTTTTCTTGGGATTTCCTATGTGATTCTTGTTTTAATCTAAAATGAACCATCATTAATGAAAACAATCACTTCAAGTCATACCTGCCACATCAAGATTTATATAGAAATGTGCTTGTTTACTAGATCTCAGAAATAAAATATGGAACATTTTCAAAATGTTTTAAAAAATATTTTCTCATTTTTTTAGTTTCAGCTATGTGACATGTTTTAACATAAAATTAAAAGTTTTTGTTAAATAGATGCACTTAATTTTATATGGATCTCATCGTGTGACAATTTTATGAGTGTATGATTCCAATATATCAAAAACTAATTATGTATTTTTTCTCAATGCTTGAAAAAAATCCAAGCCGGTGTTCTTTGTTTTGGCTATGTGACGTGTGTATTAATCTAAAATAGTACTTCAATAATAAAAATAGTTACTTCATTTCATACCAAACACATTTTTTTGGATTGATGGTATTTAAATTCCTACATGTCACGAATGACATATGTATTGTTTTATTAATGTATCAAAATAGTATGTATGTGTTTTCATGGATTTCAGTTTTTTGTGTGTTTTTCTCTAAAACATAAATTTTAAAGTGAAAACCACCCTTTCAAGTCATATTGGGAAAACCAGGTATCAAATTGATGTGAAATCAACTCCTACACAATGAATATATAATATTTATCATTTTAATAATTTTTGAAAACAATACCATCACATTTATGTTGTTTTTCCAATGTTGATTTTGTTTTAAACATAAACTGAACCTCTATATTGAAAGCCCAAAAATTATTTTTATACAAGCCACATCATGTTCCAAATTGACATTGGATAAATTAGTACACATAAAAAGTGAATTTTGTGTCATTTTTATCATGTGTGAAAACAATTTTAGGTATTATTCTAAATTGTTTCTAATGATTCTTATTTTAAACTAAAATTAAACTTATATATTGAATATATGCACTTAGATTTATACCATAATAATCATGTTTTTTATCAACATGTTGTCTCTTTTTATACATTATAAATAAATTATTGATCATTTCAAAAAAATATAGAAAATAATATGGGTTCGTTTTCTTATTTTTTTCTAGTGACATGTGTTCTAAACTAATTTGACACATTAACATTATAAACAAAAACATGGAGTAGTTCTAGCCCTATCCTATCTTGGATTAATGTGAGGTTAGTTATTATAGGCCAAAAATAATCATGGATCATTTTACTAATGTTTTAGAAAAAAAAATTGAGATTTTTCCTCATTTTGGAATATATGACACATGTGTATTATGTAAATGACTCTTAAAAACATGTTATTTGAGTAAGAGTAGCCATGTCATGTGTTAGAATTATGTGTCATCATTTTTGAAAAATAATAAATGAATCATGGATAATTTGAATAAGGTTTAAATAATATCAGAGCTGATTTTATTTTTTCCTATGGGAAAAATGACAATTTTACATTGAAAAGAATAACATTCAGTTATACCAGAAACACCATGTGTTAGAGTTAAATGTAGTATATTCCTACATGAAATACATTTAATATAAATAATTATCATATGTTTTGAAATAAATGGGATATTTTTTATCATTGTCATGGATTTTTGGTGCATTTTTTTAAATAAAATGACACTTTTATATTGAGAACATTCATTTCAGGTTATTGTGGCCACATCACGTGTCAGATTATTTTTCAGTTGATTCATATAAGAAACTAATGAATCATAGATCATTTATTGTATTTTAAATACAATATGATCTATTTTTCTCATTTTTATCCATGTGTAACATTTTTTAAACAAACATGACATTTTTTATATAGAAAACATAATCATTGAGTCATACTAGCCAAATATTGTTTCATATTAATACACGATTGATTCTTAGATGTCAAAATTAAATAATGGACAATTTTACTGAATCTAGAAAAAAATATCATATTATTTACTCAATTTGAAAAATGTATTATTCATTTCAATCTAAAATAAAACCTTTATATTGAAAAAATACACTTGTAGTCATTACGATCACATTGTGTATAAGATTTATGTCCATTCAATTCTTACCCATAAGAATGAATTATGGATTATTTTTCTAAATTTTTAAAATAATATGATCTCGTATACTCTCTTTTTTCTATTTGCTATTTGTTTTAGAGTAAAATTATACCTTTAATTTGAAGAGAAGTATTTGGAGAACTACTGGCCAGATCATGTGTCGAATTGATGTGTAGTTGATTCCAACCTCTCCCACATGAATTATAGATCATTGTCATTATATTTTAATACAATGTGATATTTTTTTGTTGGTTATTGTAATTTTATTCAATTTTTAAACTGAAATAAACATTTATATTGAAAATACATTCATTAATTAATACATAAATATCGTGTTTCAAATATATTTTCATTGAATTCTTACATATCAAAAGTCAGTTATGGATAAAAGTGCATAATTTTTTTAAAAATATGAACTTATTTGATTAGTTTTGAAAATATTACACATATTTTCTCTCAAAAAAAAGAACTTTTATATCAAAAACATTAACATTGAGTCGTTGCAGCAAAATCATATGTTATATTTATTTCCATTTGAATCATATATAGAAAAAATAAGATCGATCTCACTTCCCAAATCCTTTGGGAAATTTTAGAACCCAAAAATAAGAACTAAGAATGATAAAATAATGAAAGATCATGAAAGTAAGATCACAAGTAAAAAATATATGGTGTTTTAATGTATTGATTTATCCAAGGAGTTCAATGGATAGATGCGTCAATTGTTTAGTTCCATGAGAGCATGAAAACACAATGGATGTGGTCCTCTGTTGGGGTACAATTTAAATTATCATGAAGGATTAATCTGTTCTATTATTAAAAATCGATAAAGACCTTTATTTATTAGTACGAAAATTGTAATTTATGATAAAACAACTCTTTATGAGTTCTAACTCTTAGCATTGATAAAGACTATATTTTATCAAAAATTTCCCAATTATTTTGATAAAAATAGGTTTTCTATGTACATTATATTTGGGTATATAAAAAAATATATATTAGTAATCATTGGAAAGAGTTGATAAAGATATATATTTTATAACCTAGAAGGTGATGGCCGCTGAGACCATCCCTCCCCCAATGGACTAGGAGGGACCATTTTCATCCCTCGAGGATACTCAACCTCTCTCCTTCTATCCCTTTTATATACCTAAATTTATTCCTTTATTACCCCAGATCACACTTATCTTTAATGATTAATATTTATTTGATAGATTCCCAAAACATTCACTCGCATCCTCAGACTTCAATGATGCATCATTTCATCTGAAACTGATATTGATAGAAAGTTTCAAAAAACATAATCCATAAATGGTTTCATTTGATAGTATTGTTTTCAGATATTAGAGTGTGCAAGATTGATTAATTATGGGTCTTCTTAAAAATAGACACACCACGACTCAGTTCTCTTATGAAAAAGACTTGGACCAACCCTAGTCCGGTGCCCCCACCTCTGAAACAAATTTTGTTTCTCCAAAGTCATGTGAAATTTTGATTTCAACATGAAACGAGATACCTCAGCAACAGTGATTTTGGTTGGTTTTCAATATAACCATCATCCTTTTAGAGTCCTTTAATTGTTGAAATGCTAGGTTATTTTGATGATAGATATTTATGTTATGATAGTTATAACCAGAATCTATTTCCATCTTCTTTCTCCACAAATTTTTA
Organism: Viscum album; assembly: GCA_963277665.1. Taxonomy (NCBI): domain Eukaryota; kingdom Viridiplantae; phylum Streptophyta; class Magnoliopsida; order Santalales; family Viscaceae; genus Viscum; species Viscum album. Next base: position 354,708,788 of record OY728158.1, on the reverse strand, counting down.
TTGAATTTGATGTTTTAAGAACTCCAGTAGTGAGTGTTTTAATTATAGTGGGGTAATTGTTCATCTACAATAAATATATTTCTCTTAAGTCATGGATTTAGTTTTTTTTTCTTCATTCAAGATAAAGTCTCACTTGATATAAGTGCATAGGCATGGTTAAATGAATCACTAATAGAAAACTATGAAATATTGGGATGCAATGGTAAGGGTATGATGTCTATTTATGGTGATGTTTTGAAGGAACATGTTCAAATAGGTGTTTTTATTGACCTGAGAAGTAATTCAGAGGTAGTTAAATATGGATCACTTGAGGGTGGGGAGTCGAATGGGACAAAAATTTCTGCTGTTCTCATAGACAAATTTTTGATATCCAACGGAATAGAAAACGATGTAACAATCTAAAAAGAGAGATGACTGTTAATCCACGATTCAAGAGTAGTTTACATATATGGTAGATTGGTATGTGATTTTGGGGTGGTGCTTGCAATAAGGCTCTTGGAAATTAAAACCAAATGTAGCTACAGAGGCATCCAATGAAAAGTCATTGAGAATTGTTTCTAAATCTAAACTCAAGGTGATGTAATAGGCGACATGTGTGGCTAATTTAATGATTTTTATTACTAGTGTTGTTTTCTACGGCTGGGTGAATGAAACACGTAAGGGAAGTCGTATAGGGTTGAAGGGGATGAAATACAAGAAATAATTGGAATCCAAACGCCAATACCAAAAGTGATCATCTCTGATGGAAAAAAAGAATTTATGTGCTAGATTAAATGGATGAGATACGTTTCTATGATTTAGTGGATAGTGACATTGGGGTTTATGTAAGAAGCCTACATAACCCAAAGGAGGAGGGGGGGAAGAATGGAAAAAAGATATTTAGGGAGATGATTTATGTTAAAGGAAAATGGGTATAAACAATATAAGGACTACTATAAGATTCATAAATCGACCGAAACAAGGTCATACAGAAGGAATAAGGTTATAGATAGTTAACCCATGTCTTATTGATTGAAAGGAAAGAAGTGATTGAATCTTCACAGTGAAAATCAGATAATTGATTTTGGTGAGTCCAAGGAACAAGAAATGGGTTGTTGTATAATGTATGATCAAATTTAGGAATGAGAGGTATTTAATACTAAGGTCAGGTCTGCAGATAATGAGGATGAGAAAAAGAGGAGGCATTGTATCTTATTATTTATATCAATTAAGAAATTTTAGAGGAGGCATATGAGGTTAATGCAACATAATAGGACGTCCACATGATGTATGGGGGGTTCATTGAAGAAGAAACTAAAAAGTAACAACGTGTATGGATCAATAATCAAGATTTTATTTTGAAACAATGATTCAACAAAAGGAAGATTAGTGTGGATGATTATATCTAGACTTTTGACAAGATGACATGCATTTTTGAAAACCTCGTCGAGGATGACCGGGACATAAAGGCCACTGGTCTTTAATAAAGGCTATACAAAGGTAAGGATTATAATGGGATAAAAAATTATTTCAATGATTCTGTTATTTCTTATGTTGTCTTTTGATTCAATTTTCAAAACATGAAAGATTTCCAATTTTTTCCATAAAAATGCTTGCATAATAGAAAGTTAATTTTTAGTTATCTAATAAAGAATTTATAAAATAAATTATAAAATATTTAGTGAATATATATTAAAAATGAATAAATAATAGAAAATGAAAATATTATTTAACATTATTAATGAATAAATAATCATTTGTTCAATAATGTAATAAGAGAGTGAAATTTGATAAAAAAATAATTAGACTTCAGAATTATTTAAAAAACGCATGAGTTTTATTAAGTATATAAATTATTAAAAAAATAAAATGATTTTATATTTAATAGAAATGAACAATTATTAAATATTTACATAAAATATATAATAGAAACCTTAAATGATAAAGAATATATATGTGTAAATAAATAGTAAAAATAAAAAACTTATAATAAAAATAAAAGATTAAATATTGAAATCGAATAAATTTTAGAGAAATGTTAAAACTAAGTAACATGACTAGTGACTATATAATTCTAAATAATATTAATTGATAGAATTTTAAAAAAGATTCAAATTAAATAATTAAAAAATATATAGATTTTAAAAATATTAATAAAATAAACAGGTATTATGAATTATTTAAATTATCTAAAAAAGTAAAAATGAAGATATCATAAAATGAAAATGATTAAATATTAATTATATAAATTGAAAGCATATTAAAATAAATAAATATTAATAAATAAACATTTATAAATAAATATTATATTAGATAAAATTAAACAAATAAATTAAAAATGGAACATTGAAATGGAATAAAATGAAAAAAATTGAAAAAAACTAAAATTATTATTTATTAAATAATAAATAAAATTAAAAAATTCGAAAAAAATATTTAAAAGATATGAATAGTATATTTTTATTAATAATATAAATAATGAATAATAATTATTGATTAAAAACAATACGTATAATTATATATATTATAGTATGTTAATAAATATTCTTATAATATAATTACTAAAAATTGATTCAATCAAAGAAATATTATATGTGTGTACGTTCTATATAAAAATTAATTAATTAAATATATGTATATTTTATATTAATGTAACACATGTTTGATATATGTTAAATTGAAAAAAATAACATTTAATTAAATGTCTATTACCTGATACAATTAGTTAATAGTTTTTATTAATATTAATTGTTAATTATAAACCATTATTCACTAAGTACAAGACTTATTTAACGTAAATATAGATATTTTGAATTATATAAATCATATATAAGGAAATATTATATTTATATATTGAAATATATATATATATATATGAATAAATTTCATTATTAAGAATGATAAATATATAAATAAAAAATATTTATAAAGAAAGAAATGATTAATAAATTCAAAAATATTATATAAAAAAAATATTTAAAATAAATACATTATTAAAATGAAAAAATAGATAAAAATGAAAACAACGATTATTTATGATTACTAAATCTAAAAAAACATTTATTGAATCTAAAATGGTCATTTTCATTTATAAAAAATCTTGAAACCATTATCATAAGAGATTACAGACCCCTTTATTATGGCTGAAAAGAGACCCAATTTTTTGTTCTTTTGTTATCACTTATATAGTCATAGAAGCTATCGAAAAATATACAGTCCTTCACGATCCCAATAACAAAACGAATATTAGAAACATAAAATCAAATTTGTATATAAATATTATAGATAACCTAAATGAAAGATAAATATTACTTTGTACTAAAATTTCAATTAACAAAATAAAATTTAAGATATTTTCATTGATGTGACATTTACAATTAATTAAATAAAAATTAAATCCAATATCCAAAATTAAAAATTTTATATCATGTATTTTTCAATAATCAATATCCATAAAAACCTTGTCCATGCAATTAAATCAATCTTTTTTGGTAACGGTAAATAAAAAAATTAAAAAAATTATGAATCTCATATAATTCATATATGATAAGTTATATTGTTAACTACTCTATATGTCAATGATATCACCAGTTATCCTATTTATTATATTATTAATTCTTTATTTGTTAATTTTATATCACCTAATATTTATTAAATAAACCTTTAATTAATTATTATATTTTGAATTATTAATTACATTATTACTAAATAACGTAAATAAATTATATTGTTAATTATAAAAGTATTTTAACAATATTATCAATTACTTAATATTTTAAATATCTAATTTTTTGTTAAAAATCATATCAATAAAAAAAATTAGAATTTTTTAATTGAAAACAAGAACATTGATAATATTCGGAGCATTGTGTGTCAGATTGAAGCACGGTCAATTCTCACATGCCATTAATTATTTATAGATCATTGTCCCAATGATTGAAAATAATATGAGATCATTTACCCTATTTTTTAAACGTGACACATGTTTTAAACATAAAGAACATTTATATTGAAAACACTAGGAGTCATACCTGGCACATTATATGTCGGACTCATGAGAATTTGATTCCCACATGTCATAAATGAAAATTATCCCATCTTGATAAGTTTTTAAAATAATTGGAGCTCATTTAATGTATTGGGATAATATGATTCCCATTTTTAACTAAAATGTATCATTTTATTTAAAACACACACATTGAGTCATACTAACAAAAAATGTGTTAGATTGACATGAGGTTCGTTGCTATAAATCATGACCGTATTATATATCATTGTCCTATAGTTGGAAAACAATCTGATATTGATTGCTCAGTTTTGGCTATGTGATAAATGATTTAAACTAAAATTACACTTTTATATTGAAAATAAAAACATGGAGTCTTACTGAACACAATGTGTATTAGATTAATTTGAACTCATTCACTATAATCACAAATTAATTATGGATTGTTTTACTCATGTTAAAATATATTTAGTGATTTTTTGATGAGTTAGTCTTTGTGATGCATATTTTAAACTAAAATTCCACTTTTATATTGAAATAACTAAAATATAGTCATGCTGGAAACATCATGGGATATATTGAGATGCAGTTGATTCTAACATGTCATGTATGAATTATGGATTTTTTTACTATTGTTTTAAAAAATAAAAGGTCCTTTGATCAATTTGGGGTATGTGACACATTTGTTAAAATAAAATGAAACATTTATATTTAAAACATTTGTGTTATGTAATAAATACCATATCCTATGTTTCATTAACAATAAGTTCATAACTATAAATCTTAAAAGTATTATGGGTTTTTACTAATAATTTATAAAACTTCAAAACAATTTCATGGTTTTGGCTATGTGAAACATGTTTTAAACAATAATTACACATTTTTATATAAAACGAACGATTTGAATCATAACTAGAACATCATGTTTCAGATTGACAGGTTTTCAATTCCACCTAATGAAAAATGAAATGTGGATAATTTTATGATATTTTGAAAATAATAAAATTTTATTTTTATGGTTTCGAATATGTGATGAACATTTTAATGAAAAATTACTCTTTTATAATGAATACATTCCCTTAGAGTAAAACTATCCAAATCATATATCAAAATGACGTGTAGTCAATTTATACACATCAAAAATGAAATATGAATCATTATAGTAATGTGGTAAAAAAATTAGATCTCATTGGTTGATTATTCTAGAAAACATTTGTTTTAAACCAAAATCAATCTTTTATATAAAAAACAAGAACATTTAGTCATATCAAGCACATCAAACATTGGATAAACATGAAATTGACTCATAAATATAAAAAGTTAAATATTTATCTTTTTCACATTGTTTGAAAACAACCTGAGATCATTTTCTCATTTCTCTCTATGTGACATGAGTTTTAAACTAAAATTACACTTTTATATTGAAAACACACACTATGAATCACCCCAAACACATCATGTGTTGGGTTGTCATCAAGTCAATTTCTATATTTGTCTGATGAATTATGTATCATTTTTAAAATATTATAAAACAAACATAGACTGTTTTCTCTATTTGGGATATGTGACACATGTTTTTTAATTAAAATAACAATTTAAAATTGAAAACGTGGAATTTGAGACATACCAACTACATCATGTGTTTGATTTATGTGTTTTCAATTAAAATAAAACTAAAATTAATTATTTTCCATTTTCTAATTTATAAAACAAATTGAGCATTTTATCTTGGTTTTCACACTATGAAGAGGATTTTAAACAAAAAAATGACACATTTCTGTCCAAAACATACACTTGGAATCATACCGGACACATCATGTATTATATTTATATGTGATCCATTATTACACTAAAAAATGAATCATGTATCATTTTCCTAATATTTCAAGACAATATAAACTTCTTTATTATGTTTTGTGTATTTGATGCATGTGTTACACTAAAATGACACTTAAAATCATGTACTTTTTGTAATACCGAACACATCATGTGTCAGATTTATGTGAAGTGAATTCCTAAATATGAAAAATTAATTATGGATCACTTCCATAAGGTTTCAAAATATTCATAGATTTATTTCTTTATTTTGTCTATATAACATGTGATATAAACTAAAAAGTCACTATCAAATTGAAAACACATACATTCAATTATACCGAACAAATCGTTTGTTAGCTTGAAAAGTAGTCAATTGATATATGTCACATGTGAAATATGTATTTTAATAATACGGTTTGAAAAATATTTGATTATTTACATGGTTTTGGATAAGTGACACATTTTTTAAACTGAATTTAAGCTTTTATATAGAAAACTCACACATTAAGTCATATTTTACACATCGAGTGTTTAATTTAAATTCAGTCAATTCATACACACACAAAATTAATTATAGATCATTTTTGTGATTTAGCAGGACAATTTGGGATCATATTATTATTTTTTACTACGATATGTGTTTTTTTAAATAAAATGAAACAAGAAATTAGAAGAAGATGAAAATTGATTCAAACCATCCACAATATGTCTGAAATTGATTTTTGTCCAATTATTATATGTGAAAAATAATAAATGGATCATTTTTGTAATGTTTTAAAATAATATTATATATTTTAATCTATTTTTACAATATGATGTGTGTTTTAATCTAAAATGATACTTTTATATTGAAAGCAAGAAAATTGAATCATTTGGGTCACATCATGTGTCAGATGGACCTTTGGTCAATTCCTATACATCAAAAATATATTATATACTACCTTACAAATATTTTTGGAGAGTTTGATCTCATTTATTTGGTTTTGGATTTGTGTTTTTTTAGAGTAATATGATTCTTATAATGTGAATACATGAACATTGATTCATAATAGACACATTTTATGTCAGATTGATTGGAAGTTGGTTCATACAGATCCCACATGAATTATTTATCATTTTCTTATAGTTTGAAAACAATACAAGATTGTTTTCATGGTATTGATAATGTTATTTTCATTTTAAACTAAATTGACATTTTTTTATTCAAAACACACACAATTATTCACACCAACCACATCGTGTGTCAGATTGATGTTCATTAAATTCCTAATTTTAAAAAATGAATTATGTATTTTTATCATAATTTTGAAAATAATAGAATCTCATTTGTTCAGCTTTGAAAATGTGACAAATGTTTTAAACTAAAATAAATCTTTTATATTGAAGACAAGATATTTGAATAATTCTGAAGACATCGTATATAATATTGATATATGATATGACTAAAAATTATAAAAATTTTATTAATTAATTTGGAAATCACACAATAAAACAAAAATTTCATGGCGGAAAAATGTGATGAAGTCTGAGGGGACCCCCTTATACAATAATATAACTATCAATTAGAAGACAACCAGTATAATAAAACAACATTAATATATTATCCTCATTATATTTGGATTGAAAAATATTCTCTAATATGTCACCCTTATTCCATGTATGTAGATCCGATATACAATGAAAAATATTATCCCTACAAGCATGTTTGTGATAAATAAAAATCCAAGGGAAATGTGTCTGAACTTTCAAGGCATTTACAATAATAGCAGAATCTGATTCAAGAATAGTTATTTTAATATCTATTTCTTTTTATTATTTGATTCCTTAAATAATCATTGATGCTTCTACTACCACTAGAGTACCCTACCCATATAATGTGGAAAAATCCATAATAACATATCATCTACCTTAATAAGCAACTCCACCTCGGTGAATGATCCCTTACAAGAAAAAACAACCCACATTTTATTTAATACCATATGTAGGATGCTGTCATAATAACCAAACACCAGGATACCTCCACCCAGAAACATATTCCTCATTCAAACTACCAGGAAAAATGAATAAATGTTGAACCAAGGAGATTCATAAAATTTTACAGTGCTTCATAAATGAAGAGGGATAATCCAAAAACATGAGCCTAATATAGTGTACATTAGGCTTGAAACCATGATAAAATTAAGCATTAAACATCTCCTATAAAATAAAACACTTATCAATGATTCAAAAGGTCTATATACTATTTTCTTCACCATCCCTTACTTGAGAATCCCAACATAGTTGCAAGAAAACATCCACATATATTACACATCCACTGAAATATTGTAGTCCCACAGAATTAACCCACAAATTCATAGCCCAATTAAATATGAAATACACATGAACAATTGATTCAAATTTAATGTTAACACAACACTTTTATTTAGATGTAAGAGGAATAATAATTTTTTGGAGATTATCATTATTGGGAATTGGAAAATTTCAAATTCTCTAAAGAAGAAAATTGAATTTTGGAGAAAAATATATATAGATTATCCTATTGAAAATATTATCCATGTTATAAACTAGATAAATCATGGAAAAGGGCCATATAAATAAATATATATATATATATATATATGATTAATTCCTAAACATCATAAATAACTTATTGATCATTTCTAAATTTTTTGAAAACAATTCAATTTCATTTTAGATTTTTTGACAATGTGACATGTGTTTTAAACTAAATTACATTTAAGAGATATATCTTTCACATAAAATTTTCAACATCTAACACTCATTCAAATTCCTTCACATATAATTCCATGATTATATATTCAATATTGGATAAATTATTATAGAGGAATCACTATTATTATTTATAGTATCGTTCATTAGAATGTATTTGGGTGAATAAAATGTTATTGTGAAGGAATTAATCTTGAATTTTAATCATTGTTGTGGAGGTGATTATAAAATAGTTGTGACACTTTTTAAATACTCATAAAAATATAGAAATACAAAAAATTAAAATGATAAGTCTAGGAGCATGGAAGTAACTTCCCTAGAATTTGGTAATATGCCGCTTGATTTGTCGGTAAAGGTATCATTTTCAAATTTCTCTCTCACCATTATATTTACAATAGCTTCATTGTACAACCACTCATGAGAAAAAATAACTTCTTATTTATTACTAGATTAACAAAAATTTGTATAGTGTACCCCCCCATGATATATCTCCTTGAGAAATCACACAAGTCATTCTTTCATTATAGTATCATTACTAAAGTATTTTATATTTTCAACCCATGAAAAGTAACACCTAAAGTAATTAAATTAGTTAAAAGTTAAAAGAAAATGTATGTCTATTAAAGGAATGATAATATACTACATAGAATAATTTATGAATTATAATAAAAATGTTTTGATTGAGTTTATGAGATGCAAGATTAATAAATATATATTACATGTCGAACTGATGTTAGAACGCATCTATAGATTCAAGTGGATTTGGATGTATATGAAAATATTTCCCATATATTTGGGGCCTATTATAATGATTATTTTTTATTTCACCTAGATGAAACTCCATTAATCAATCCATTCATATTATTTTTATTTGGTGAGGGAAACATATATTGGGGAGGATCATCATCTCTATAACCTCACTCAATAGTTGAAAAAAAATCTATGGTGGGGTTTAAATTTCTTTGGAATGTCAGGAAAATCAAATAAAAAAATTTATGGTAATTACAAATGTATATTTAAAAATTATATAAATAATATATTTCTATTATTATATGAAATTTATTTTACGATGCTGATTCTTCAAATTCCAAATGTATCTCAAAGGTCATTGCATATAAAGTCTCAAATTCATAATCAGTAACAACCTCATCTTGATGTTGAAAATCATTCTTGAGACCACATAATCTTCCCACTCACATATACTTTTTTTATCATCATTTTGTATACTTAAAATTTATCCTAGTAGTATAGAGAAAATATTGGAAAAAAACTAGAAGAAATATTTAAATTAAAATTCTAAATACCTTTAAAAATTACATGTTTGAAAATTTTAGCTTGTTGATGGTATATAAAACATCAAATTAGTCACTTTTACGAAGATAAATTTACTGAATTTTACTATAGCTCTATTTTCAAACCATTTACAATTTAAAATAATCTCTTGAAATATTGAACTATATAACATGTATATCTGTTCAATTTTGATGTAGTATGACATATTCACATAAATTGGTTTCAATCTATGGAACTGAATATTTTCACCACTGGATCTATAAGCCTAAGACAAATATTTCACAGTAAATTGTGTTCATCATGTTCCTTCATATAGAATGTATATCAATTAATTAAAAGACTAGTGTAAGAGAAAAAAAATACAATTGGTCCCTAGGATAGGAAATGAAGTTGTTCAGCGATTGAATTTGAATTTATAGATAACCCATTATAAATATGATCTTAAAAGGATATTATAAAATATTGACTTTGTGTAACTGATATCCATATTTTATCCCTTGAGAGATTAAAATTTTTAAGAATTATTCTATGGGATCCATTATATGAAAAAACTATAAAATATTATTTAAAATGTAAAGGTGAGTCTGCTCATGCCCTGTAATGGTAATTATAATAACAAATCCTCAAGAAATTTATTATCCCATAAATATTCCACTATTATTTGATTTTGGGAGACCAATTCTATCACCACATAGGAGGTAATCAATAGATAATTCAACTGCTTCATCAAAAACAAATCACACATAAACACAACCTTTTATCTAACATCAATTCATGATGTGACCCTTCAAAATGATGATATATCATTCAGTGGGATACATTCCCCATAAATAATCATGACAACATAGTTGAATATATATATAACCTAGTGAACCATTAGGTAGAAAATTATACCAATGAATTATGGTTGTAAGAATAACTTCACTTATTATAATATGACAGTAATTTATTTATTCATTATTGGAAACTTTGTAGGTTCTATTACATTACTACATATAGATTTTAAAAGGAAGAAAAGAATTGTTAATATATGTTGTACATTTTTGGGCAGAATGAAATATAATTCTATAAGAATTAAATCTTAATCAGAACATGACTATCATGTTATTGTAGTCCATGTAACATAAAAATATTTTTTTAAATGATATTCTTGATATTTTATGGATACCCTCTAGAAAAATTTACACAATTAAGAAAGATTCATAATTGAAATTGTTCTTGTCAAGAAAAAGTGTAAGTTGGTGAATGAATTTTAGTTTTCTTTTCTCCCTTCACTGTTCCCAACACATCCTTTATCCCCATGTCAGTCTTGTCAAAAACATCTTTATATCTATATTATATTATCTCTGGTATAATTTTTAATTGTGAAAATAAAAATATAACTTATATTTTTTTTGACATTCATGATATCAATAAAATATATGAAAAAAAAAGAAATTATAGATAGTAATTCAAGAAAATTCATATATTTTTTCTAACCATATTTTGTATGGTTTTTTAAAAAATTATTTCAAAAATTAGTTTCATTATATTATAGTTTCTTCATAAGTACATCACTCGTTAATTATAATGGTGTGGTACAATGTTCTATATGACCATTGAATTAGATCATCCTTGATGAGTATTTATGTATTAATGGTAAAAATTATCAAAGTCCTAAAAATACATCCTTTAAATAATGTTTCAACCTAAATTAGTGTGTACATATAAAAAAATGGGACACCAAAACATTAAACCAATGTGATAGCTTAAAACATTTCCCTCAGAATAAAATTCAATTATCAACCTATAAAACATGGTTATCAATATGAAATCTTCAATTAAATGACATTATGAAATTCAACACATGTGTCTGAAATCAATTTTAGAAAACCTATCAATGAATCCAAAAGGATATCAAAATCATTACTAGGTTTTTGTGTCTAAATATAAAGAGAGAAAACATAATGTATTTTCACTTCATGTGTGGACATGGTGGAAAGCTATAAATTACCAACATTACTATCCATGTAATGTGCGTACTAAATTTCACAGCAATATGATATATTTTATTTATAGATAACATAAGTCAAATGTTTTATGTATTTTTTCCAAATTTAGGATACTCATAATCAATTTTACTCCACTAAGGAGAGTTCATTGGTTGTCGTATTTTACCATCTACAATTTTTGTATATACATCCCATGAAAAGTTTAAAATAGTTTTAACACATCCATATAGATTTATTAACACTATAATAATATAAGAAGACCCTACACATTTTGATTTACTTGATATAAATTTTTTTGTATCGATATATGCAAAATAAAATTAATGTTATGAGTGATTCATGGTCTTTGGAAAAAAATATACAATCACTTGTACATGCTTGTATTTTTTATAGATCATACCCATTGAATATATAATTCACTTAGAGTCATATTTTATACAAGGAAGATAATTCTATTGTTGTAACTAATCAATTAGGAGACCATATAAACCAGTAAAGCTAGTGTCACTAAATATGGTGCCAACATTTAAATTATAAAACATTAACAGAATTGAAAGTAACATTTATTTATTGAAAATGGAATACAATGATGTCTTTTCATATATATAAAAATTCTAAAAAATTTATTTTATTATCATGATGGTCATATTTAATTTTCATTTTCTTTTCTTCCATATGTTCATCGCCATCATTTTTACAAGCATTTATATCATGTTATCCATAAACTACAATATCATACTAGTAATTATGTACATTTCCCCCCAACATTTAGTAAAAAATTATTATGTTCGATGAATTTTTTTTAAAATAAAATATTATTTCCACTCTTATGAGTTAATTAATCTTTAAATACAACAACATAAACATGGATAAATGATTTTAGAAGGGGAATATGTATTCACTAATGCAATTGCAATGAACATTTTGACTCCATATTCATTCTTTTTTTCATATGATTTGCATCAATCCAGTTTTAATTAATATCTATCCTATTATGTTTAACAGTATTCCTTTTTTAGAATATTAAATAAATACACAGATGTTATTAATAATCAAAGGATAAAGTTAAAGATACTTTGATGAAATATGATGATTTTCTTATGAAAAAATTATAATCTCTTTAGACACTCAATGAAGAAAAACATGTTATAGTGATAAGATGATATAATTAAATGAAATGGGAATATTAAACTATTTTTTATAATGTTTCAAATTTATAACCTCTAATTCAAAATATAATTTTGATTGTCTAAAATAATGCTTGATTTCGTGTATAGCATTAAACAAAGAAGTTGATGATGTATAGAAGCTTTGAAGCAAAGAGTTCAATGTTAAAGATACCTTAAAATAAGGGGAACTCACTTGGGGTGATAACCACCACAATAATATTTCACCCTTTGGAATATTTCTATCTAGATTGTATAATAATGATCATCATAGAAAACTAAATATGAATGAATCTCAACATTCTAATGTTATTGGTAATGATTACTACCATGTTATATTTTTAAAAAAAGATAACATAAAAAAACTTATTCTGATTGAAGGGTTATATGTTCCCCAATATGGGCAATATATATTGGAATAATCATCAAGAATCATTTAAGAAACATGAAGTTATTGATCTAAGATAATAAGAGTCAAATTATATGTATTTATATTGTTTTTTTACTCATGGAAATAATTTAGGGAAGGCAATGTGTTATATCTGTAAAGTTACGATATGTATAATTAAATTTTAATCTATTGAAAAAGACATAGATTAATAATTTTCACTCACCGAATTATTAATGGTTAATAGTTAGTGTATAATTATGAATGATAATGATTTTTTTGTTGAGAAAACTTAAAAGATTATGTGTGATAAATAGTAATTCAATTTCAATTTTATCAATTAAAGAAGACTATAACCAAATGACTTATGAAAATTAAAAATACCCAAAGAATATTTAAAATTTCGAAATAATGAAAGGTCTTGAATGGAAGATTACTATTAGGAAGGTCAGTTTATAATATGTTGATTTATCCATGTAGTTCAAGGGAGAGAAGAAAAAAAGATTCAAGTCCACAATAGTGTGAACAACTTTAGGGATGGGCACTCTTCTGGAGTTCTCTTTAAAGATAATAATGATATTATGACTTATTTTTAAAAAAAACCTTGATAATAACCATATTTATGATCACTAAAATAGAATTTGATGATAAAACCACAATTTGTGAGTACTAACATATAACACTGATGATGATGTGATTTCGTCATCACTTTATTAAGAAGGTTTATAAAGATAGTTTATAAGTACATTCTTTTTAAGCACATAAAACTCTATATTTATCTATAATATTTGGAATGTGGTGATAATGTTAATGATTTATTGACCTAGGAGGTGAGGGTTTTTGAGCTCATACCTCACCCAATAGAGTGGGAGTGACCTCTATCAACCTTTAAGGGAAGTCATCATATCCCCTCCTATCCCATTTATATCCTTCAATTTATTCATTCTTTCCTTAGTTATTTATTATCCTTAATGTTACAAATTTGTTTGATGGTCTTCTAAAACTCTCCTCTCGTCCTCAGAGTTCATTAATACCTTATTACTTCTGAACATGAGTTGATAGCATGTTTCGAACAATGTAATCCATCTCTGGATTCATTTGACAAGTTTGTTTTTAGGTATTAGGGTATATATGAATGACTAAATAAGAGTATTATGATCAAAAGTAACATATGTGTTAAGTTATTTTGAGAGAACAACTTAGTCTATTCCTGGTATAGTTCCCCCCATATCTACAATGGTTCATGTTTCTCTTTATTCAGGTAGACTTATGATTTAAAAATGAAATGACATTACTCAAAATTGTGATTTCTGTATGTTTTCCAGAGAACCCTCTTACTTTTTAGAATCCTAACATTATTTTAATGTTTCATAATTTTTTTGGTATATATTTATGTTTGAATCGTATTACTATAACTATTTTCCATCCAATTTATCTGCATATTTTTATTGAGTTTGATGTTTTAAGAATTCTAGAAGAGGAAGTACGGATTGTTGTTGGGGTAGAGTTCTACAATTTGAAATATCTTTCTTTTGATTCGTATATCTATTTTTATCTCCATTAAATAAAATGTTTCACTTTATGGAAGTGTGTAGGTTTGGGTGCATGAATCACATCCAAATGGCAGATGTAATATTAAGATGAAGTGTAAAGGATATGGTGTCGATTTTTGGTACAGTACTGAAATAATAGGTTCAAATTGGTGTGGTTATTGATAGAACCAATAATTCAAATTTAGTTCACTTTAGATTACCTGGGGTTGGGGAGTCAAATTGGAATAAACTACATGCTGGCATCATAGCCAAAATGTTGAATCTTAAGGGAATCGAAAAGTTTTCACCATAAATAAGAGGATCGAATATTAATCCATGATTCGAGATTAGTAGATATTTTTTGTAGATTGAGATGTGATTTTGAGGGGGAGTGTGTTCAATATTCCCTATGGAAATTAAAATAAATACAACTATGGAGGCACATAATAAGTTGGTATGGAGAATTAGTGATAAAGATAAACACAAGGAGGTCTTATAGGAAGCATATGAGGAAGATGCAATGGTATGTAAAACCAGTGGAGGAAGATGAGGTTAGGTGAATACAATATATAGGGTGATCCCTAGAAGGACTACATCAACAATTAATATTTTTACTCACTTTGAAGATCTATAGGTTGAATTTTTGGTTCAGGGAAATGGGGATGAAATATAGGAAGGAATGGGAATGCAAACACCGATACCAGTAGAGAACTTCTCTAACGGTGAAAGACATTGTGAAACAGAGTAGAATGATGAAATATCTAGAAATGTTTTGCTTGTAAATGTTGATATAGTGAATGTATGATTCCTATATAGCCCAAGGAGGAGGAAGGGGAGGAAAGGAAAATGAATTTATGTATATGTAATGCGTTAAAGGAAAATTGTACTAAATTATTTAAGGAGTAATCTTAGTTACCTAAGATGATGGAAAAAATGTCATCCAAAAAGAATAAGGTGATGGATAGTGAACTCATGGCTGATGGCTAGGATGCAAGAAGATTTTGAATCATCATAGTGAAAATCATGTAACATAGAGTGGTGAGGCCAGTGAACAGGAAAATGGCGGTGGCATAATGGACAATCCGAATTAGGAATAAGAGGTATCTAATATTAATGTCAGGGTAGAACATACAAAGGATGGGGAAATGTGGAGGAATGGGAGTCTATTATTCATTTCAATGTAGAAATGTTAGAGGAGGAATCTGAAGTCAATTCTACATAGGAAGAGGTCCAAAGGATTAATGATAGGATGATTCATGCCAACATTAATAATTAATCATGTTTACAAATAAATAATCAAGATTATATTTTGACACGCGACCACAAAAAAAGGAGTATTAGTGTGGAAGAGTATATCCAAATATTGGACAAGACGACCTATAGTTTTTATGAACTCATCGTGGGTGACCAAGACACGAAGGCCACTACTCTTCAATAGAGATTATTAAAAGGTAAGGGTTCTAATATAATTAAACTTGATTCAAAAGATTTGGTAAAATTTTATGGTGTATATTGATTTCATGTTCTGAACATGAATAGTTTCCCACATTTTTCATAAATGTACTTTTCATTAAAAAAAGTTAACTTTGAATTCGTTATAAAAGAATATATGAAATAAAATATAAAATATTAATCGAATAAAAATTAAAAATTAATAAATAATAATAAAGGTAAATATTAATTAACATTATTAATTAATAGATATTCATAAATCCAAGAATAAAATAAATGATGAAATTTAATAAATAAAAATCAATAGACATCAAAATTATTCAAAAACCATTAGTTTGATTAATCAAACAAATTATTTAAAATTGAAAATGAATATATATTAGAATAAAATAAATAAATAAAAAATATATAGATTACATCCATATTATAAACCAAAAATGCTAAAGAATAAATTTGTACAACTAAATATTAAAAATAATAAAATTATTTTAATATTAAAACCAAATAAATTATAAATTTAATTTAAAAAATTAATATTAGTTGTTAGTAAATAATAACAAGTAATATTAATTGAATTCATTTTATGAAAAAGTGAAATTCAATAAATAAAAATTTGTAGATTGGTAAAATATTACTTTGTGACCATGTATTAGTAATTATTTAAATTTTTAAAAAATGTTAATATGGATTAATGATAAAATGAAAAAGAAATAATTATTAATTTTATAAATTACAACCATATTAAAATAATTTAATATTAATAAATAATAATATATAAATAAATATTAGAAATTGAAAAAATTACAAAACAAATTAACAATGAATCTTTACCAATGAATAAAATGAGGAAAATATTTAAATAAATTAATATTTGTATTGATTACATAATATATAAAACAAATAAATTTGAAAATTATTAATTTTTACTAAATATATATATATATATATTATGATAATAAATATAATTCATAAATAAATATTAAAAATTGAATAAATTAAATATTTATTATGTGTGTTTACATTCTATATAAAAATAGATAAATTAAATAAATGTATGTGTCAAATTATCAAAACACGCATTTTTTATATGTTAAATTGGAAAAAATAACATTTAATAAAATTTCCATTACATGATTAAATAAATATATATTTCTAATTAATATTAAATTTTATTTATAATTCATTTTTCAGAAAATATATGAATTATTTAATGTAAATATATATATTCCATCTTATATAAATCATTTAGAAGGATACATTATAAATATTGATATATATATATGAATATATTTTAATAATAAAAAGAATAAATATATTAATGGAAAATAATGTTTAAATAAATTAATTATTACTAAAATAAAAAAATTTAATAAATAAAATTTAAAATATATAAAATATAAATAATTAAAAATTAAAAATAAAATTTTTTGCGAAAATGCATGCAACTATTATTTATGAACACTAATTTTGACAACACATTCATTGGGTAATGAATGGTTTTTTAATTTCTAAAAAACCTACAACCTTTATCATCACTTATAATGGACCACTTTATCAATGCTGATAAAGGACCTCTTTATTGGAAATTTTGTTAGTGCTAGTAAAGGCTATAATAGTTGGTGAAAAAATATGCAATCTTGCACCATCTCTATAACATAACCAGATTAGAAACATAAAATAAAAAATGAATATAAATATTATAGAAAACAAAAATGATATATAAATATAAAATTTCACTACAATTTCAATTAAAGATTTACATAAAAAATATTTTCATTGATGTGATATTTATAAATAATTAAATAAAATTACACTCTAATATGCAAAAACTTAAGTTTTATAACATGGTTTTTTCAATAATCGTCTCCTATAAAAACCAATTTTCTACAATAAAAGAACTATTTATTTAGTAACCATACATAAAATAATAAACAAATTATGATTTTAATATAATCTATATATTATAAATTATATTTTTAATAACAATGTATTTCAATGATATTATCATTTATACTAATAACTTTATTATTATTTCCCTTATTGTTAATTTTATATTAATAAATACGTATCAAATATAAAATTAGTTAATATTATATTATGAATGATCAATTACATTGTTAATTAGTAAATTAAATAAATTATTGTAAATTACTTAAATTTTTTAATGATATTATGAGTTATTAATTATTTTAATTACCTAAATTATTCTTAATATTTTTATCATTAAACAAAATTATCATTTTTAAATTGAAATAATTCTCTTTGATAATATCAGGCACATTGTGTGTCAGATTCAAGCAGTGTAAATTCATATAAGTCATTAATTATTTACGAATCATTGTCTTAATGTTTAAAAATATGAGCTACATTCCTCTATCATGAAAATGTCACAAGTGTTTTAAACATAAATGAATGATTTATATTGAAAAAACACATTTGGAGTCATATCGACCACTTTATATGTGTGATTAACATATAGTTGATTCTTACATGTCATAAATAAATTATAGACCATCTAGCTAAATTTTTAAAATTGGTAGAGCTCATTTACTCGATTGTGATAATTTAATGTTCATTTTAAACTAAAATCAAATATTTATATTTAAAACACACACTTTGAGTGAAAACATTCACAACATGTGTCAGATTGACATGAGGTTGACACTTATACATCAAAAATGAATTATGTATCATTGTCCAAAAGCTTGAAAAAATATTAATTTTTTTCTTTTTTTTGGATATGTGACGTATATTTTAAACTAAAATTAAACTTTTATACAAAAAAAGATCATTGAGTCACACATACCACATTATGTGTCAGATTAATATGTGAACATCTACTATAATTAAAAATGAATTGTGGATAATTTTTCTAATGTTAAAAAAATATTCAATATTTTTTTCATGATATTTATTATATAACACCAATTTTAAAATAAAATTCAACTTTTACATGGAATGTTATACATTATAGTCATGTTTTACAGATAGTTTATCGGATTGACCTATGATTTATTCCAACTTGTCACATATGAATTTAAAATCATTTTGCCAATTTCAAAAAAATAAAGGTTATTATATCAATTTTGGATAAGTGAATCATGTTTCAAACTAAAAAGAAACATTATTATTGAAAATATTCATATTGATTTATAATGACCATATCATGATTTTGATTGAAATGTAGTGAATTACTGTACATCTTAAATGGTTTTTGTTTGTTTTATTAATGTTTGAAAAAACAATTTGAGATTTTTTCTAGGTTTTGTATGAAGGATAGGCGTTTTAAACTAAAATGACACATTTATATAGAAAGCATATAATTTGAATCCTATCGAGTAAACCATGTTTCAAATTGATGTGTGGTTGATTCCAACTCATCAAAAATAAATTATTAAATATTTTCTAAAATTATCAAAACTATATAATCTCATTTTCATGGTTTTGACAATGCGATATATGTTTTATGCTAAAATGAATAATTTATATTGAATGAATTCCCTTTGAGTAATACTAGAAAAATATTGTGTTGTAATGATGTGTGGTTAATTTCTACATATAAAAAATGGATTATGGATAAGTGAACTATTTTTTTAAGAAATTTATATATCATTTGTCTATGTTTTCTATGTAAGATTTATTTTAAACTAAAATTAATCTTGTATATTAAAACATGTTATTTGAACCATATCAGCAAATCATGTGTCATATTAACATGTGATTGATTTATAAATGTTGTAGATGAAATATATATACTTTTCTATAACTTTTAAAATAATCAGAGGTCATTTTCTAATTTTTGGCAATGTGATGTGTGTTTTAAACTTAAATTAAACTTTTACATTAGAAACTCCCACTATGATTCATACCAACTGTATCATGTGTTGGGGTGACATGAATTAAATTTCTATATTTCTTATATTAATTATAGATCTTTTCATATTTTTATGAAACAATCATATCTTATTTTCTCTGTTTTGGATATGTGATGCATGTTTGTAACTAAAAGACAAATTTTATATTGAATACATGCACTTTGAATCACAGAAACTACGTCATGTGTTGGATTGATATTATGTAAATTCCTACACCACAAAAATTAATTATTTATTATTTTCAATGATTTGAAAACAAATTTCATCCCTTTTTCTTAGGTTTCACTGTGTGATTCATGTTTTTTAAAAAAATGATACAGTTATATTGAAAACACAAACATGGAGTCATATCGGACACATTATGTTTTATATTAATATGTGATTCATTAATACATGAGAAAAATGAATCGTGGATCATTTTCATAAAGTTTAATGACAATATTATCATGTTTATATAGTGTTGTCAATGTGATGTGTGTGTTTACAATAAATTAAATTTAAATACATGCACTTTGTGTAATACCAAACACATCATGTGTCAAATTTATATAAATCTAATTCTTATAGGTCACAAATAAAATATCAATCATTTCCATGAGGTTAAAAATCAATCAAATACAATTTTCTTAGTTTTTTCAAGGTGACAGGTGATCTAAACTAAAATGACTCTTTTATATTGAAAACACGTATATTAAGTCATACCAGCCACAGTGTGATTTCAAATGATCTTAAAAAAATTATTATATTTATGTATATATATAGTTTATATGATTAGATTGTACATTTGTATCACTGTAATTTAGAAATCAAGATATGTTCTTCATCTATTATTTTATTTTCAATCAAAGTGATTAGTTCAACATTTTTTACTTTATTTTTTTCTTATTACAAAAACACATTTATATATGAATGATAGAAAAAATAATGATTTCAACTATTACTTCATAGAGTTTTCCCACTATATAATAGTAATATATACACCAATTGAAAACACAAATCGTTATTAATTATAATGAGCATAATAAATCATTTTTCTGACAAAAACAATATAAAAATGCACCTCATTTATGTTGGAGCTGGTATCCTAGGACCAACTATTAGTACATTAATTACAAGTATATTTAAATTATTTAATACTAATTAAACATCTTATTATATGTTTTTATATATTATGCATGAGCATAATGTAATAATTTCCATGATTATTTTTTGTATTGATAATGTCATTGAAGTTCCCCACTGTAATGAGAACTATAAAGTGATATGATAGTATTCTTAATATGGATCTATTCATGGATAAAATACTATTAAGGGACACATATTATTTAGACCAACATCTAATATTACTCCTAAGAAGATGAGGATTATTCTTATTATGTTTTCACATGGTAATCTCCAAGATGAGAAATTATGAAAAAGAATCACCAATTAAAATCCCTCATCTTTCGGTGTCATAGAATATTCATATTTTTTATCATGTGTAATGGTCCATAGAAATTAATATTATCATTATATTATTTCATGACATTCACACTTATATTATATGATGAAAACCATGATATCATTTTTTTCATAGCGAGGTTGGTTACAGCAAGTGCATCACGATTATCATGTCATTAATGGATAATTAAATGAAGTATCTATACCTTACATATTTATGGATATTGATAAATGGTCCACATGATTAGAATATTACAATTATCTTAAATTTCATTGAATTTGTGTATTGATGTGTTTATTTCAAATGTTAAAAGAAATACAAATCAAGTATATAGTTTGGTAACATGAATGTGAAAACTTATTATTGAGATATTGTGAAAAGTGGATTATATTACATGGTGATCATTCATATGTGGTTTTCATTCTTGAAAAATTAAGATATCCGTATTGGGTTCCTTGACCTTTTTCTAGATAATAATTTTAGAATTTAGGCAACCCCACCTAATGCCAATGAGATTTAATCCTATAGGGCCAGACACTATGTCATTTCATTGATTATATTTTAATTAAGTTTGAATTTAATTAATGGAATAAATAATATTATCAAGGTTGATGAATAATTTTCATTTTCATTTTGTTTATCAAATAATTTCAATAAATATTTATTCATCGGATTGTGAAAAAATGTATTTATTTAATTTATTTAATATTTAATAAATATTTATTTATTGGTTTTTGAAAACAAATATTTATCTAAGAGAATAAAATATTTTCTTTGGTTATTAAATATTTGATAGTGGAGTTCAAACTGGTGGAGACCTCGTTTGATTCCACATATTAATTAACAAACTGATTAAACAATACTTCTTATTGTTCTAGATGGCTTGCACGAAAAACTAATATAATCATTATTTTATGATGTGTCATTTTGTTTATTAATGGTTATTATATAATTTATATTTCGAAAAGAATAAAATAATTATTTTAACATAATCCCTTTCACTATAAAAAATACAATTATACGTATAGTGTATATTATCGGTTAGTGTAATCAAAATACAAAAGTCACCCTAATTTTTCCCTATAAAATCCTCATTTTATATCCCTATCGTGAATGAGAAAAACGAGAGATATTTTATTCCCTACTAAAGAACCAATGGAAAAAAAATTTAACAACACAAGACATTTGATTTTCTATACTGGAAACCAGAGATCGAGTGACATTGCACGAAGATCATAAGAACATTAGTGGATCACATTTAGAGTAAAAATAGATCCTCAGAGAAGAACGAAGGAAATATAGAAGGGTAACATCAGATGATCAATATTAATCAACGAAGAAAGAAACTGATCCTTAGAATTATTTTATTAATATATTAAATAAATAAATTATATATTTTATGTGAAATATCCCCTCTCATCATTTAAAGAAATGGTAATTAAAATATATATTAATTTTTCACCCACCACCACTTTCTTCTACTACATCCAGAACCAAAAAGTGGTATCAAAGTGGTCACATTTAAATTTATAATTATTTATTTGATTGTTTGTATTTGTAGAATTGTGGTATTATTTTCATTTTACATTATTCATTATTTATTTTAATTATAATTAACAATCATTAATATATTTATCATGATTAATTTTTTGTTTAATTTTTATAATGGTTTAAGAAAAGATGATGAATTATAATGTTTTACTTGAGAAATGACTATTTTTTCAAAATAATACAGGGTTACACATTGTGTTCTGTTAATTACATATCATGTTCCCTTGGGAGCTGCATCTAGATACACTTAGGGATTCATAGTGTGACATGCTATAATTACATGTGGCATATGCCACATGTAAACTAGACAACATGAGAAATGGTTTTTGGATTACAAGGCATGTATTAGTATACATACAATTTAGTATAAACATGTTAGTGGTGTAAATCATACAATCTATATGGTCATTATACACAGTCACAACCATGTGAGACTGACAATTGAGAGCATTTATGAAATACACGGTATGTATATGGTGTACACAATGTCTATTTTATCAATTACCTCATCTCAAACATATGCTAATCACCCAGGTGTGCATCACCAAGACATGGAAAGTGGAGCATACAATGTGTAGCTGGTCCTTACTCATTGTTTTGTTTTGCCGAGGTACCCTAGATATATAGAAATCGAGATACATGTCGTGTGGATGGTCTATAAATTCCATGTAGTCTCATATTAATGGAAATAATTAAATATTACATCAAATTGATAACTACAAAATTAGAACATGATTTTATTGATTGGAACACCAATGTGTGTTTGAAAATTTAATAATATATTTAAAATATATTAAATGATCAGTTAATTTTCTACAATTATTTTTTAATTATTAGTTCTTCCATTCATATTCCAGGTGTTCCATAAATTATGCGTATCTTTAAATATTTTCTTATGATTATTAAGATTAAATAGGACCCATTAATTATTTCATTAACTAATTAGTGAAAGTTCATTCATCTTAATAATAAAGAACCTATAATAAAATGACTGCTAGCTAGTTACTTTGGCGTATTCGTTGCATGCACGACCGTTCATGAGCGTGAACAAGACCTATGTATGTATTGAATGATTTAATTTAATTTATTACATTTGTTTTCAATTATTTATTATTATTTTAAATATTATTTTCTAAGATTCATCCCTCCCTCCAATATTACGTAGTACATGTGTGTCCAAGAATGTTTATGTAATCAAATGTAAACTTATCCTTTGGTTCCCATCAATACATGTGAGTCATAAATATGTGTAACTGATGGAGTGTCTAAAGGTTTTTGGAGGCTTTTCTTGAAGAAACCATTATGTTTCTAACTCTCATGATACACAGGTGGATAGGTGGAATGCCATAACTCATTCCATGACTAACAATAGAACTTATTTCGCCTATGTCAAAAGTTGATTTAATGTCTTCATGTTCAATCAACCACTTTATAATGATCATGAATGGGTAATTTAATTAATTAATTATTTTATTCTATCTAATTATTTATTTTAGGGATGAATGGTCATGATAACATAAATAAATGAATTAAAGTGAAAAGAAAGAAATTAAATAAGTGAATTATGCATTAATCTTTTAGTAATAATGGTTAATTAATTATGAAATAACCATTTAATATTAACAGGAAATGAAAAAGGACAGAACAGGATAAAAATTTATTCATAATTAATTAAAACACATCAATTAAATATTATGCCAAACTTGGCCTTCCAATACTTGATTGGGAATGTAATAATTTAAACTATGTGTTTTAACAACCCTAATTGGGAAACCTACTTTTAAAGTGGATTTCTTATGAACTTTATGGGTTGAAATAACCATCTTACATCAATATTAATAGTCTTCACTATAATTTATGTGACTCGGGGGCAAGTGTTGAGGAATTACAAGTCAGAATTTCATGATTGAGAAGTCCACTAAATGGATTAAGGAGCTACAAGCTAGTAGATAGTGAAATCCTAGATACCTAAAAACCTTCAATTATCTTGACCATCCCAAATTGAGGTTATAAAAAGTGGAATATAGATCCTTTACACAAGAATGTCATTGAATCTAGAAAATCCAATTTCAATGGTAATGGCTATTGGGACTTGATAAAATAGTTGGATATTCAATACATACTAATATAATTAAATTTATTTATTTTTTCTCACATAATTTTTAATTGAGACATGTACTAATAATCTAATCTATTAATTATTTAATAAAATGGTAATCTCATCATCTAAATTATCCCTTCAATCAATATTTAACAAATAAAACCACCTCACTTGCAATAATATCTACAAGGGGTTTAGATTCCTTCAGGTTATGCTACACCATGAATGATAATATTTTATTCTAGAAGACTCAATTCCATATCCTCCTAACAAATAGGTGAGTGATAAAGATATATTAGTCTCCAAAAATAATTTGAGAGATGTAGTTTATTTTATATGTTTTTTGATTTCATATATGACTAGTGAACTCACTAATTCTCATAAAAACATTGATGCATATAAATTTATAGGGAAATTATATAGTATTTACAATGAGAGAGATAAAATAGAATAGTGTGATATATATAACGCAATAATTCCTAATAATATTGGACTAGGTTCCCTATATGGGCCTCCCATATTCAATCTTATTGGCTACATTGAGATCCAATAGTTTCTATGGTTTAAACTCTCTAAAGAATTGGGCATCGGTATCATTAGGGAATCACTCCCTCAGAGATTATATGTCTTTTTTTATAAATTTTAATATAAATAACATTGATAAGTCTCTGTGAGATCTACTAACTCTCCTTCACCAAGTCAATAAGGATAAGAAGAAGGAATTTCCTTCTATCCTCATGGTGAAAAAAACTAAAATGGAAATGGGATTTCTTTAATCCCAAGTCATCTTTATAATTGTCCAAGAAAAATAATATCAAGGGGAATGAAAGGGAACACGACTTTTCCTATTTCACATGTGGTAAGAAGGTCCTCTAGAAGAAAAAAAGGAAAAAACAAAATAAGCAAGAGGAATATTCAGGTGTGTTTGTTATAAAGTGAAATTTTTATATTACTAAAAATTGGGTATTAGATATATATTTTGGTTCTCACATATTTATTCAAATATTAGATATAAGTAGATTAAATATGATTGATTGAGGGTAGGATGATGTTTGAGTCACCAACAGATATAAACATGATGTTGTTATTTTTAGTGACAACAACCTCATATTTCCAAATGGGATTATCATTGTATTAATGAGTTTTTATTATGTGACATTTGTTACCAAAAACATTAAATATGTGTCCAAACATGATGGATATGGTTTTATTTTCAAATGTAGAATTAATTATTGCTTCTTTTATAAATTGTTTTATAGGAAATAACAATTAAACAATTTTATTTACATGGTGGACTACATAAACCATATAATTTCAATACATAATGAATCTAACTCCCCTGACTCAAACCACACCAACATTAGAATCATTGGCTAGGTAATGTAAATGATAGGTGAAAGGGCTAAATATATTCATGAATTAGTTTATACTATTGACTGTGGACCATTTCTTATTTAAGAATAGTGTCATTATTCATACATCATAAAATTTACAAATGATTTTAGTAAATTTGAATTTTTCTAAATTATGAGTCATGGGTCCCATTATATTTAAAAATTGAAGGAATAAAAGTATGATTTTTAGAACCATCATGGAAATAGGGTTAAAAAATCACATATACTATGGAGGACAATATCTTTATCAAGAAATAATTGATCATTTTGGGGAGTTTGAGATACTATCTCAACACACTCTTCATTATATGTCTCATTATAATGGTGAAAGATAAGGGTAGAAAAACAACTTGGTGGAAATGGTGAGATCAAGGAAGTGCCATGTGATTTTCCTAGTATCCTTTTAGGGATACACATTAGAAAAATAGTGAAAATACTAAAACCAAATTCTAACTAAAGAAGAAGATGGTACACCATACCAATTATATAATGGAATGAAACATGTGTTGTCATAATTGTATGTGTGGGGTTTCGAAGAATTATTTATGGACTCTTTAGTATAGAAACATAGATAGTATGACACGATTTACACCGTTATAGGATATCCTGAAGTCATGTGCAACGCCCCGACCCTAGATACCTAGAGTCAGTGCATTATTACATAACATTGGCATGATCACAAAGGATGAAGTCTCGAAAGACCGATTAGTTTAGTATTCTTGGAAACACTAGATATATTCATTAGTCTTACATTACATCATAAGGTAAAAAAAATACAACAACATCTTCCCTTTATAACCCTCATACTATCCCTGCAGGTCATTCATAAATTACATCTTCACATCCTGGGAAAAATAAAACATTGAAAGGGGTGAGCTCAAATGATCAGTAAGAATAACCTTATAGCATAATCTTTCAAAGATAATCTTAAACACTTAAAGTAATTTATAACTAAAACAAAAGACTTTTAAACTTGTGTTTCCGCATAATATGGCAAAGATAAAATGAAATAATTCCATTTACTTATTCACATGGATATTCTACTAGTCTAACAATCACATGCAATATCAATAACCACTTTCATAATGATGGAATGCATAATGCCAGACTATCATAACCACAAAGCCAAGGCCTCGTGCCAAGACTACAAATAAGATTTTTCCAAGGCCTTGTGCCAAGAAACTAGTTTGTCTCATGAGACCTATCGATGCCTCGAGAAGCTATAGTTGGCCCCACCCGTCAATTACTAAGTCCAATGCATTCCTCATATGAAAAGTTTTAAACATAACATAAAAATTCGTATTAAAACTAGAATATGAAATGTAAATACATTATCCACAAACCAGGAATGGTATAAAAATAGCACATCCACAATCAAACATAACTCATTTGATATAATATTGAAGATTGTATTGTATCATATTAACCTCAATCGAGAATGATGTAGGATATTGACATAGATGAAAATAATCATCAAAACAATTAGAGTGAAATATCCCCCTTTTTCTTGAAATCATTTAAAAGTCACACTATTTGTCAAGAATCCATTTAAAATAGATTTTAGAACCAAAGTGTCCCATACCACTTTGAAACTTTGAAAAAGAGTTTTTATTTTAAAACTTTAATGTCCATATAAATAAATCCTTAAAACCATTTTTAAAACATGGACAATAAAGAGAAAGATTTAGAATAACCAATCATTAATACACTTAAAAATGTATTTTAGTTAGTGTTTCTAACCAAAAGAGAGACACTTGAATAAAAATAATTGAGGCAATCAAAACTTTATAATATCATGAGAATAAAGGGATTCATGATATACTATGTCAAAGTACATTATATACACGATATAAAAGTGATTTGGTGTATAACAACAAAGAAGTCTCAATGGAATGTAATTTGAGATGAATTCTCTTATAAAGACCATATCCTTTTGTTAAGGATAAATTAACGACATAATTATGTGTGAAAAATATAAATACACTCAATATAATTGGATATTTAGTGTAAATCAATCATATTACATTCACACATATTCTTGTAAAAACAACACCAATGAATTGGATATTTCACTCAACAAATGGAGATTGAGTTAAAATTACTCGTATTAAGTTCATACCAATGACTTGAGAATTTATCAATGGAGTGTTTATGTGTACAAAAATTATATCCATAGAAGGGGGAGTGGAAATTATGACATAACCAAATGAATGGTGATTCTACACATAATCTTGTAGTAAAATAATCAATGAAGTATGCGTAAAGCCGAATGAGTGGAAATTTAAATTTCAAATTCCCTTATTGATTTGGTAACATACAAAACATACACCCATTAAAAAAGGATCATGCAATGATGATGTAAATATACATGAATTAAAGTATATTACACAATGAATACAAACATGGGCAGTACACACACCACATGTAATAAATAAGTGGTGAACAATGGAATTCTCACGGAATAAAAAGTGAGATAAGAAACCCCTTACTTTGTACTTTTTCCTTGTTCGACGGTAGTTTAACCTCCTTTATAATGGTGAAATAATTTTTATTGAATTATAAAAGAACCATTTACATTAATATGATATCATATATGATCTTTTAACATTGATTTGTTAATAATATCTTAGTATTATCTTCATTTCGGGTGTTAACTTACTCGTTTTCCTTTACATTCTTTGAAACGTAAGCAGTGTTTGTTATGGATATGTTGTATATTATTAATATCCATAATTATATGAAGTCATTAAAAATTATTTTTAAATCATCAAATGATAATTATACTTGAATGGATACGATGGAGAATGAATCTCATCGCTTTCATGGAGACGGTAGTCCGTACGTACGTATGAGCGACAATATCATTCTTTTGATGTTAAAATAATATAAAATTGGATGTTATATCATATAGAAAGAATAATTATCATGTTATATTTATTATTTACATGAATTACACATCATTATTATACCCATCCAAATAATAATTTATTGAATAACAATTTCACCACGACGTGGAGACCGTAAGCCGTACGTACGCACGTATCGTGACAGGTTATTCAAAGGATGGATAGAATACTGAATATGGTTGCACCATATTTATAATAAAATAACAGTATAAATAAGATAATGGAGTTATTATTTTAGAATTTTAATAACAATGAAAGATGAAGTGGAAGAAGAAAGGAACGTGAAAAAAGTGTGGTGAAATCATTACCTCTTCTTCGGGTTCATCCTTTTGATTTGATCAAAATGGATCTTAGGTTGGCTTTCTGATCAAAATAAGGCCTCTAGGATGTATTAAGGGAAGTTTAGAGAGTATTTGGGCAGATTTTGGCCGAACCAAAAAGCTTTTAAGGTGTGAGTTAACGAGAAGGGAGAGTTCCCTTTTATAAGAGGGGTAAGGGGCACCTTTGGAAAAGCTAGAAATATTATTTTATAATAAATTAATATTCGGATTATAATGGATCCAAAGTAGATTATTTAAATTTTAAGGTGGGGATAGGTCGAAAACCACTCAACCAATATAATTTAGACAGGTTTGGGTTACTATATTAACCTTATCATTAAGTATTAACTCTTAGTTAATTAGTTTAACATTTACAATATCTTTATGTATTTTTTTATTATATGGTTAATAAACTTGCTATATAAATCCAAGAGACCCCCAAGTGGCCAATTAATGATACACCTATCATGATATAAGTCTCTTGGCCGAACCCTAGATTTTTAGGAATTTAATATCAATTACTAATATAATATTTGTTTTAAAAACTCTTTTATGTCAATTTTGACACTATTCAATAATTGATTTTTGTGAAACTCATAACAGAATTATTACTTATAAAAAAGTAAATTAAATTAATCCTAATATGTCATATTAACCTATAAAATTAGTTTAATTCATAAAAAGGCTGAAATTATATTTACTTGGGTATCTACAATATCAATCATTTTAATGTTTCACTATTATGATAATTACTACATCACCATTGTGTCATAACTAAATTAAATTATTTAATGTCTAAAAATTATAAATAAAATAATATTATGGAGGAAATACTTTTATCTTCTTAATGAATATTTATAGTCGAAAATCAAACATATATAACCCTATGTAACAATTCTTTTTCTAAAATATATATTATTGTGTCATTTTTTTATTCATTTTAACTTAATTAAAATAAAGTGTCCCTATCACTTAGAAGTGGCTCCATGGGGTCCCAAAATCGACCCAAAGATGCCCATTGTCGGAAATGTATCATGAAATAAGTTTAGGACATGTTTTAGGGTAATTTTTGTATTATTATAATATTATTTTGTAACCCTTATATACCGGATTCACCTTTTAACCATAGTAAATAAAATATTTACGGAAGTAATTATTCAAAATGTCTAAAAATAAAAGATAACTATTTACAAATTTTTAACATTATGATTCCAAATATCTAATCCGTTTTTTCAATTTCAAAACACATAAGTGGCATTAATTAATTTAAAATTAATTCCCGTTGTTAAAACAAAAATCGTGTTTTCAAGAGATAATAACTATCAAAAGATTGGCAGTTGTTTATGTCTGGTTTAATTGTGAAATTATGTCCATTGACAAACATTGAATTAAATGGTAAAAATATATTCAAAATATACTTTAAAACCACTCAAATTCATAATTTCTCAATATTAATTATTTCGATTAAAAAAGTTTTTTTTAATTAAAATTTAGTAATTTTCACTATTCTTCAAAATATGAATGTTATCCGAAAAGTACCAAAATTTCACCCTAGGCTAATTTCGATATTCCGAATCCAAAAATGAAGTCCATTTTGAGAGATAGAATTTATAAAATTTCCAAAAGTGGGTTTTACTATTCATAACGGCTAGTTTGATTGGTTGTGGTGTGTTAGAATCTTGAAGTTGCGTACAATGCACGCCATTGCATTATTCAAATGGAAACGTACCCTGGAATCTTGGGGTGTTATATTCTCCCCTCCTTCAATAAATTTCATCCTAGCAATTTTTTCAAAATTGGGCTTCATAATATAATGGAAAGTCCCACATCAGAAAAAGAGTCAATAAAACTATCACTTTAAAAACAAAGGAAGAGAGGTATAAAGGTCACCCAAGATAACCCAGACTAGGATTCCATGTAGGAAAACATGGATATGGATGATAAACTAAGTGTTCAGTTCTGATGTAGAGGGATAGAAAACATGATCAGGATAAAGTTAACAATAAGAAAATCACAAACTTGTCTTGGGAAAAACGGTCCTTAGTCTCCCAGTAGAAAAAGTAAACGGACAACATTTTTTTATTTTATGTTACATTACATAAGGACGAGGAATTCATTTATGATATTGACTAAGAACATAAAGAGATATACTTTATTTTTAAGTATAGTTTCATTCTTTAATAACTTTTTACCGCTAACTCAACTTTTTTTGAACAATGAGTATTCAAGAAGACTTGGTCACAATTGAAGATCTAGAATAAACTTCTATAGAAATACATGATCCACGTAGGAAAAACTATATATTTACCTTGTCTTTAGAGATTAATAAAAACCAAAATGATTAGTATAATATCTGATGTCCCCCAAATGGATATTCCATTAGAGACAAAAAACAATAATCTTAATTTCAAAAATTAAACCATCAATACCCCAAAGTTAAATAAATACCATTCAATAATAAATTGTCCATAAAATCCTTCAATATAATCCAAACTAATATTGAAACTCAAAACTTATAAGAATATAGTCTTCCACGTTAAATTGTATCTCCAAATGACATTAATTACTCTTAAAGTCACATACTTAGAAGTAATTGACATAATCATTTCCATAAACAACCCAAATCACTATAAATCCACAATAAAAACATAGATAAAAATCCTGTATTACTCCTCAATTAAAATCCCATACTACTCTATTTTCCATACAAAAAAGTGAACAACTTCCAAAATAACATCTATCACTTAATTACCAAATCATTTTACTATACTAAGGGTATTCATTTGATAAGACATAAGATCCCAAATCAAATTATTAATGATCAATAAAATAATTTAACTAAAAATAATAGTCACACTAACCAGGGACTTCACGTAGTCCAATGGTAGGTGATAAATCCCAATCTCACATTGGTTGTGGTTTCGATTCCCACAACATTTCTCAATGCGACAGGTTTTCACACAGTCTGTGTGTTGTCCTTTTTCAAAAAATATATTTAATAACATTACCAAAATGAGATAAATTCCTCAAAATAACCATAATGTAATTTAACCACAATTCTTATCTCATACCTTGCATTTTCATCTCACATTATAATAACTTATAATTGTCTCAAACCCAACGATCATATAAGACCAAATGGTTATTTATAACTATATACGCCACATAAAAGATAATTCTTCCTCAAATATCATTTTCACATGATAAATTGTAGGTTTACACATATAGGAAAAAATTATTCCAAAGTAATCCCATCAATAAATATCACTAACACTTTTAAACATTTCACCATCCATTTATATCCACATAGGTTCTTCATCATATGTTCCTAGGGTTCCCACATTGCCTCTACCATCTTATCATTTCACCATAAAACTTTTACCAGACGATTCATCCGGTTTCTCAACACTTGATCTTTGGTACGAAGAATTCTGATAGGCTCTCCACAATAAGATAGATCGGGTTCCAGTTCTAATTCTTCATAGGTGAGTACATGTGTTGGGTCAGGCATGTATTTTGTCACTAGAGATATGTGGATCACAACATGAATTCTGGAGAGACTTGGCAGATTTGCCTTTTGGTAGAATGCATTCATGTGTCACAATGGTACCTCAGGAATTTTTTAAAATCATCTACTTCCTTTACCCAAAAACTCCTCATCCATCTTGGATTATATCGATGGAAGCATCGATTCATCATAAAAAAATGGGTATTTCTTATAAATAATATTGAGACATTGTCTTTAACATGTTTTTTAGAAAAATTCTCAATGATTCATCTTCAAATATTTCAAAATAAGGTCTTGGAAAATCAGTTTCCGTATATCCCAAAAGACATAAATATATAATTTGATACATATAGGCTGCTCGAAGGTCTCCCTCTTCTACAGCATCTAGAAAATCATTTAGTGCATCATAATTTTGAGATAAAGTGAATAATTTGAAAATACCCTGATGGTACTTCCCATGATTAGCGTGGAAAAAAATTTGAGAGCGCAACATTATCCCATAGTTGGTACTTCATCCTTGAAAGAATCGTGCAATTCTAGAGGTATTGGATGTCTCATAAAGTTGTTTGCATGTAACATGGACATTTGAAAAGGTTTCAACATCGTCTGTGCATGACTTCTGGATAATAATTGTATGTATTTCTTCAGGAAGAGAGAGAAGAGTTGTTCATGATCTTGCTCCCTCCATGTTTCAACTAACAAAAAGAAAATACAATTATGGTTTTTGAATACTTATCTAATAAGAATGTAAAAAAATAGATAAAATAGGATAATCTTGTAATTGAAAAATATATCATAACTTGGGTTACCCTATGTTAAAATCTAGGTTATCCTCTATCTATTTACCGACATATATTCTGAGGGGATTTTTTTTGTATTCCCTTAATTATGGTTCATACTAATCTTGTGAATTTACCAAAGCATATCCCCCCGGAGTGTCGTAACCAAGAGTGAAGCAAGGCCTGTTGTCGTGCACCAGTTCATGTTCGAGTCTAGATCAAAGCGGCGTTTTTGGGTTTTACCCCTAGGTATATCTGTGCCAGAGCCGCCTCAACCTAATCGTATCCAGATATGTATGTATTGCTCAGAAAACTCACAAAACATCTACAATACCAAAATTCTAGTATGTTCTTCTATACTAATCATCAAATTCTCTCTTAGGGCTATGTTATCTAATCAGAGATTATCTAAATCTAGATTCCAAGGTTTGTACTAAACCTCCTCTGATACCAATAGTAACGCCCCGACCCTAGATACCTAGAGTCAGTGCATTATTACATAACATTTCCATGATCATAAAGGACCAAGTCTCGAAAGACCGATTAGTTTAGTAGTCTTAGAAACACTAGATATATTCATAAGTCTTACATTACATCATAAGGTAAAAAAACTACAACAACATCTTGTCCTAATATCCCCTCATACTATCCCTACAGGTCATTAATAAATTACTTCTTCACATCCTGGGAAAAATAAAACATTGAAAGGGGTGAGCTCAGATGCTCAGTAAGGATAAAAATATAGCAGAATTTTTCATAGATAAGCATAAACACTTAAAGCGATTTATAACTAAAAAAAATCGTTCTAAACATGAAATTTCGCATAATATGGCAAAGATAAAATGAAATAATTCCATTTACTTATTCACATGGATATTCTACTAGTCGAACAATCACATGCAATATTAATAACCACTTTCATAATGATGGAATGCATAATGCCAGAATATCATAACCACATAGCCAAGGCCTCGTGCGAAGACTACAAATAAGATTTTGCCACGGCCTTGTGCCAAGACACTAGTTTGTTTCATGAGACCTACCGATGCATTGAGAAGCTATAGCGGGCCCCACACATTACTTACTAAGTCCAATGCATTCCCCATATGAAATGTTTTAAACATAACATAAACATTCATATTAAAACTAGCATAGGGAATGTAAATACTTTATCCACAAACCATGAATGGTATAAAAATAGCACATCCATAGTAAAAAATAAATCATTTGATACAATATGGATGATTTTATTGTATCATATTAACCTTAATCGAGAATGATGAAGGATATTGACATAGATGAAAATAATCATCAAAACAATTAGAGTGAAATATCCCCCTTTTTCTTGAAATCATTTAAAAGTCACACTATTTCTCAAGAATCCATTTAAAATAGATTTTAGAATCAAAGTGTCCCATACCACTTTGAAACTTTTAAAAGGAATTTTTATTTTAAAACTTTAATGTCCATATAAATAAATCCTTAAAATCATTTTTAAAACATGGACATTATTGAGAAAGATTTAGAATAATCAATCTTTAAAACACTTAGAAATGTATTTTAGTTAGTGTTTCTAACCAAAAGACAGACTCTAGAATAAAAATAATTGAGGTATTAAAAACATTATAATATCATGAGAATAAATGGATTCATGATATACTATGTCAAAGTACATTATATACACCATATAAAAGTGATTTGGTGTATAACAACAAGGAAGTCTCAATGAAATGTAAATTGAGATGAATTCTCTTATAAAGACCATATCCTTTGGTTTTGGATAAATCAAAGACATAATTATGTCTGAAAAATATAAATAAACTCAATATGATTGGATATTTAGTTTAAATCAATCATATGATATTCACACATATTCTTGTAAAAACAACACCAATGAATTGGATATTTAACTCAACAAATGGAGATGGAGTTAAAATTACCCTTATCAAGTTTATAACGATGACTTGAGAATTTATCAATAGAGTGATTATGTGTATAAAAATAATATCCACCGAAAGGGGAGTGGAAATAATGACATAATAAAATGAATAGTGATTCTACACATAATATTGGAGTAAAATAATCAATGAAGTATCCGTAAAGCCGAATGAGTGGAAATTGAAATTTCAAATTCCCTTATTGATTTGGTATCATACAAAACATACACCCATGAAAGAAGGATCATGCAATAATGATGTAAATATACATGAATTAAAGTATATTACAAAATGAATACAAACATGGGCAGTACACACACCACATGTAATAAATAATTTGTGAACAATGGAATTCTCACAGAATTAAAAGTGAGATAAGAAACCCCTTACTTTGTACTTTTTCCTTGGTCGACGGTAGGTTAACCTCCTGTATAATGGTGAAATAATTGATTTTGAATTATACAAGAATCATTTACATTAATATTATATCATATATGATCTTTTAACATTGATTTGTTAATAATATATTAGTATTATCATCATTTCGGGTGTTAACTTACTTGTTTTCCTTTATATTCTTTGTTACATAATCCGTGTTTGTTATGGATAGGTTGTATATTATTAATAACCAAAATTATATCAAGTCCTTAAACATTATTTTTAAATCATAAAATGATAATTATACTTGAATGGATACAATGGAGAATGAATCTCATCACTTTCGTGGAGACGGTAGTCCGTACGTATGCATGCGCGACAATATTATTCTTTTGATGTTAAAATAAAATAAAATTGGATGGTATATCATATATACAGAATATTTATCATGTTATATTTATTATTTAAATGAATTACACATCATTATTATACACATCCAAATAATAATTTATTGAATAACATTTACACCATGACGTGGAGATGGTAAGCTGTACGTACGCACGTATGGTGACATGTTATTCAAAGGATGGATAGAATACTGAATATGGTTGTACCATATTTATAATAACATCATAGTATATATATTATATGGAGTTATTATTTTATAATGGTAATAACAAATAAAGAAGAAGTGGAAGAAGAAAGGAACTTGAAAAAGGGTGGTGAAATCATTATCTCTTCTTTGGGTTCTTCCTTTTGATTTGATTAAAAAGGGTTCTTGGGTTGGCTTTCTGATGAAACTAAGGCCTCTAGGTTGTATTAATGGAAGTTGAAAGAGTATTTGGGAAGATTTTTGACGAACCAAAAAGCATTGAAGGTGTGAGTTAATGAGAAGGGAGAGTGCCCTTTTATAAGAGGGGTGAGGGGCACCTTTGGAAATGCTAGAAATATTATTTTATAATAAATTCATATTCGGGTTCTAATGGCTACAAAGTGTATTATTTAAATTTTAAGGTAATTATAGGTCGAAAAACACTCAACCAATATAATTTAGACAGTTTTGGGTTACTATATTAACCTTATCATTAATTATTAACTCTTAGTTAATTAGTTTCACTTTTATAATGTCTCTTTGTATTTTTATATTATATGGTTAATAAACAAACTATATACATCAAGGAGACCCCCAAGAGGTCCATTAATAATACACCTATCAATATATAAGTCTCTTTTCCAAACCATAGATTTTCAAGAATTTAATATCAATTAATAATATAATATAGTTTTAAAAACTCTTTTATGTCAATTTTGACACTATTTAATAATTTATTTTTTTGAAACTCATAACAGAATGATTAATTCAAAAAAAATTCAATTAAATCAATCTAAATATGTCATGTTAACCTATAAAATTAGTTTAATTCATAAAAAGTCTCAAATTATATTTATTTGGGTATCGACAATATCAATCATTTTAATTTTTCACTATTATGGTAATTACTGCATCACCATTATGTCATAACTAAATTAAATTATATAATGTATAAAAATTATAAATAAAATATCATTATGTAGGAAATATTTTTATCTTTATAATGAATATTTATAGTATAAAATCCAACATATATAACCCTATGTATCAATTGTTTTTCTAAAAGATATATTCTTGTGTCATTTTTGTATTCATTTTAACTTAATTAAAATAAAGTGTCCCTATCACTTACAAGAGGCTCCATGGGGTCCCAAAATCGACCCAAAGATGCCCATGGTCGGAAATGTATCAACCAATAATGGTAGGACACGTTTTAGGGTAATTTAATATTATTATAATATTATTTTTTAACCCTTATTTACCGGATTTACCATTTAACCATGGTAAATAAAATATTTACCGAAGTAATTATTCAAAATGTCTAAAAATAAATGTTACCTATTTACACAATTTTAACATCTTGATTCCAAATATGGAATCCATTTTTTCAAATTTAAAACACAAAATTGGCAGAAATTAATTTAAAATTAATTCCCGTTGTTAAAACAAAAAGCGTGTTTTTAAGAGATAATAACTATAAAAAGATTCGCACTTGTTTATGTCTGGTTTATTTGTGAAATTATGTCCAATGAAAAACATTGAATTAAATGGTAAAAATATATTCTAAATATACTTAAAATCCACTCAAATTCGTAATTTATCAATATTAATTATTTCGATTAAAAAAGTAGTTTTTAATTAAAATTTAGTAATTTTCACTATTCGTCAAAATATGAAAGTTATCCAAAAAGTACCAAAATTTCACCCTAGGCTAATTTCGATATTCCGAATCCAAAAATGAAGTCCATTTTAAGAGATTGAATTTATAAAATTTCAAAAAGTGTGTATTACTATTCATAACGGCTAGTTTGATTTGTTGTGGTGTGTTAGAATCTCGAAGTTGCGTACAATGCACGCCATTGCATTATTCAAAGAGAAAAAGACCATGGAAGCTTGGGGTGTTACATAATAAAGTTATATTAAATATATTAATCCTTAGAAAAAATGGTTATAGTGACAAGACACACTTTATTCCTTGAGTGGGACCACATCTCTAGAAGATATAGTAAGAGTAACAGAGGCTTTGATGAAGTTGAAGTTCAAGGTACAAAAGAGTTGGTACACAAAAATATTACACAAATCCAAATGGAATAAGAATCTTTTCCAGATATAATTACCCTGAATGATTAAAATAGATGTTATAGAAGTAGAAATTTATGGATTTATAGTCTCTATGGATGGAGACTCATTATTAGTTTCTAATAATGATATTCTAACCTAAAATGATGCATTATGTGTCATAGATGTTTCCATGTAGAAAGAGTCCAGGAATTCTATAATATATTCCATGTACTGAAACCAAATATATATTTTGGAAGATCCTCTAGTATATGTAATAAAAAATTGATGTAGATGGGTATTCAAAAAGAAATGGGAAATGGAATCACTAGTCAGTACCTATAAGGTACAACATGTTGAAAAAGTGTTCAAATAGTGTAAAATCATTGACTACTATGAAAACATTTCACTAGTTTCAATGAAAAAATTAATCAAAATTAAACCTGAAATTATGGATTTCCATGACTTTGATATTTGGAATGTAGATATTAAAATATCATTTATTAATGGGATCATTCAGGAAGATTTCAATATGAATAAACCAGAATGGTTTGTGACTCAGAAGTAAGCAAGTAATATATGAAAATTGAAAAGGAAACCATTTATAAATTCATGAAATCACATCGTTCATCGAACATTCATTTTTTAAAGGCCATTACATAATTTTGTTCTGTAATGAATGAGTGTGATTCAGGTATATTCAAATGGTTTAGTTAGAGTGAAATAATTTTCTTAATAGGATATGTTGAAAACATATTAAAATTTGGAATCAAAATGCTAGTCATAATGTCTATTAATGAATGAATAAATAAATCATTCTCTATGGTGGCCTTGGGAGAGGAACCATATATTCGTGGGGGTCAGGATCCATCATGATAGATCTATGAGTATTCTTATCCTAATTCATATCATACACATTGACACGGTAGTGAAGAGTTTCAGTTTGTAAGAATCAAAGAGGGGATGTTTTCCAACATCAAATGGAATTCATATTTATTGGAAATGTGTCCTCAGATACATAGGGAAAGAAATAGAGTGAAAATGATTAGATATGCATATACGATTGGGTCATTCATGTATGTTATGTTATGCTCTATGATAGATGTTTCCTATGCATTATGTGCAGTAGGACGATATCATGTTCATCCAGGTCACCTATATTGGATGGAAGTCAAGACTATCATTATGCTTATTATAAATATTAATGAAATGTTTATAGTTTATATATTAGATGATGAACTAGTCATTATAGCACATGAATATTCTAGTTTCCAAATTGATCATGGGGACATGATGTGAGAAACAGGATAACTCTAAATCCCTATTTTAATTTTAGTCATAAACAACTTTAAGGATGAATGGGAAACCTAAAATAAAATATACCAATTAACAAATTTTAAACCCCCCAATCATAAAAGGAATTAGAGATTCAAAATACACTGAAAGACATCAAAATTCAACTTCATATTTCAAATTTAAACAGACACTGAAAAAACACACATATCAACACCTTAGAGTGTGTCCCGCTTGAGCTACACTACCTAAATCATAACCCTAATTGAAAATTAAACAATCATCGAAATCAAAAACTCTATAAATCAATTCCATAAAAGTATATCCCCATCCCAATTACCCAAAATTTATGAACATTGATATATGATTAGGGGAAAT
This sequence comes from Viscum album, assembly GCA_963277665.1. Classification (NCBI taxonomy): domain Eukaryota; kingdom Viridiplantae; phylum Streptophyta; class Magnoliopsida; order Santalales; family Viscaceae; genus Viscum; species Viscum album. The sequence continues at coordinate 354,667,922 of OY728158.1, read as the reverse complement.
CTCCCCCAAAAATGAAAATAGAACAATAGATAACTATCAACAAAAAATAAATAAACATCACCTGACATTGCGACCTCATGTAATGCCATCAACCATTTGAAATCACCTCCAAAAAAAACCTAGAAAACCACCATAAAAATCTAGCTGGGATTAGAATAGAGGAATCCCGGAGCATGAGCAGAGTAAGAATATACATAGTCGAACACTAACACTGAAAACTTCTTATTGTCACCGAGGATCAAATCCATGCACAAATTTATAAAATCACGAGTCCCATAACAAATAGTTACTGAAAAGAAAACCCTAGTCAAAATACCTTCAAATAATAGATGGTACTGAATTGTAACAAAGGAAGGGTAGTGAATCCCTAGGATGGGGGTGAAGCATCACGAATAACAGATCATAGTATGTAGGTTACTCTGAACCAACACATCTCAAACCCCACACATGATCCACTACATCAGACTAAAATAGAGTATAGTGCAATAGAATTTAGAGGAAGAGCATAGAGTGAGAAGAATAAGGTCTCTACAATGATCCATTATCATGGGGAGATAGATATGCCTGAACGATATGGATTAAAACAGATCGAAAGAGAGAATAAAAGGAACTATGAAGAGGAAAACCTCAGAGAAAAACCAGGTCTGAGAAGGAGAGATCCCCATATGAGAAATTAAATCATGAAAGAAAGTAAAAAAACATGAAATGAAACAAATAAAAGGGAATGAATATAGTGAAAAATTATCATCTGAATCTAGAAGAGTACATACCATAACCAGGATATGAAACCCTGTATAAAGGAGAGGTGAGACACTCTTAGAATAGATCAGAGTAGGATGTAGTCATGGGTTCTATAGTAGATTCCAAGTATATTGTAGATTAAATTTTTTCTAAATAAGTGTTATTAATGTACAACCACATCAAAGATAATGATGTTTTACTTAGAAGTAAAAATACTATCACACTCTACTATGATAATAATGTATTTCTTTACCTTGAAAAATATTGTAGGTCACATAATTAGCTGAATCACATACTATGGAATTATCATATCTTGATAGATGTTTCAGAGAGTGCTCAGGTTTCAGTGAGAATTATTTATATTGAAGTAAAAATGACAACCCCCTTAAATAAAGAAGTGACTCAATTGAAACATGATTATAATGTGAGGTAGAGGTTCTGTTAGAGTTGGTTTCCTAGAACCAACTATTTTTGCAATGATTACATGTATATTTTATGAATTTAATATTAACTAAACATATAGTTAGTTCTTTTTCAATGTTCTACATATTTTTAATGTAATAATTTCCAAGAGTATTTTTCACATTGATACGATCATAGAAGTTCCACACTATGATGAGAAACATAGAGTACTATGAAAATATTATTAATATAGTTATTTGGTTGTATAATGTACTTTTGTTAGACATATAGTACTTATAATGTTGGGTATTGGTACTCATAAGAGGACGAGACTTTCTCTTATGATGTTCTCGCATGGTAATCTCCATGAAAATATATTACTAAAACAAAACCATCGGTTGGAATTCAACATGTTTTGGTTTCATAGGGTATTTCTATTAGGGAGAATGTATAATAGTACATATATATTATGATTATAATTAATGCATGTCATGAATCACACAATAATGTTTTCTGATGAAAACTGTAATGAAATTTTTTTCACGGTGAGGTATGGTGCATTGGGTGATTGATTATAGAAATTTTATTATTGGATAAGTTGAAGAATTATTTTTCACTCCCATATTTATGGAGACTAATATCATGAACCTTTTATCAGAGTAGAACTATCTCCCTAAATTCCACAGCCCCTACGTAATGTCATGTTTATTTCAAATAGTCAAAGAAAGGTGTATCAATAATATAGGTTTGTGGCATGGATGTGCAACCTGTTTTATGAGATATTGTGAAAAAATGAATATATTACATGGTCATAATTTTTATATTTTTTTTTCATTGATATATTACATTCTATATCAAGGGTTCCTTTACCAATTTCTAGATATTAATCTTGGACATTGCCCAAGAAATCCTAATGCTAATGGGAAATAATCTTAGAGGGTCGCACAGTATATGTTTTAATTAATCAAAATTATATTTTTGGGAATTTAGTTAGTGGAATAAATATTATTCTCAAGAATAAGGATTAATTTTTACACATGATTTATTGATTGAATAAATTAAATAAATATTTATTCATGAGATTGTGAATAAAATATATTAATTTATTTTAATTAATATTTAATAAATAGTTATATAATATTTTAGCAATAAAATATTTATTCAAGTAAATAAAATATTTTAATTGGGTGTTCAATAAATTATAGTTGAGTTTTAATGTACCAAGATAGCTTCCAGTGAAAAATATTATTTAACAATATGATTAAATTATTCTTATTATTTCTAATGTTGGAATGCACCAAAAATTAATATTATTATTATTTTATTTTTTGGAATGGGTTTTATTAAATTTTATTATATTATTTAATGGATGGAATGAATAAAATAATTATTTTATCCTAAACCATAGATTTATAAATTGTTGGTTAGGTCTATTGTGATGAGTATCGATCGATGCAATCCAAATTGAATTTTTTTTTGCCCAATGAATTCTTTACCGACTCCTTTTGTATCCAATTCAAAAATAAGAAATTTAATAGAGAATTATTCAAGGGCAAATAATGAGACATCAATAGAAAAAAATCAACACATTTAGTTCACCGTTCTATAACAAGGAGATCATGTGGAATTTCTCAGAGTTCATAGGATCACCTATGGATCACCACCAGAAGGACTTGATCCTTTGATCCTCACAATGTAATAAAGAAAATCTATAAGGGTATTTTTAAATGATCAAGATTCATCAATGAAGAAATATTATAATGATATGAATTCATTTTTTAGATATTAAATCAATAAAATATAATTTCCATATACAAGATCATCACTCATGGTTTTAGGAAACATTAAATAAAATAAATTTTAATTCTTCACCCACCATCGCAAGAATCCACTACACTCGAAACCAATATAGTATGTATCCATAACTGAGAATCCAAGCCATTAAAACAACATAATTTATTTTATAATATTGAGACCAACCACATTTTTAATGGCCTCTCCAAATATTTCTTTATTGTATTAAATGTATGACATAATTTGACCATTGAATGTTGTATCTTAATGTACTTGTAATTTAATTATATGTCGAAGTTGAAATAGAAATAGTTAATTCACTCTCAAAAGGTAATTTTTATTTCTTGGATGATTAATATGATAATATTGATCTAAACTTATGTTTCTCATCATTTTTTCTATTTGTAATACTATAAATCATTTCAAACCTATTTATCAATATAAAAAAAATTATTAAAATCACGTTCTTCTTAAAAGGATGGGGAAGAAGCTTTAATTTATTACTAATGAAAAGAAAATGACTCTTTTTTTTGTGTAGAGGGAGACCCATTAAATAGCCCAAATCCCCAAGGGCCTGAAATTTCTTGTATAATGCTATGAAGACCATTTTTTGGACCAAAGGTCCCTCCGGTGAATTGTATTGCTAAAAACCTGGTATTCTATCTTCTGCAGATGGTATAGTACCACACATGTTCACTATTATAGTAACTCGATAATTTTGTCCATGCTCATAATTGATCCAGGATCTTTTGGATGCCAAGCAGGATTCTTTACCATGTGGGTATATGCTCATTTTCATGTTATAAAATGGTTACATAAATTAATTATGTAAAATTATATGATTACATGACCACACTATGGAATTACCAACAATATAATTAGCCGTTGTAACATCGAGATCTTCAAGAGTAACAAGAAACTCAATGTTAGGGTCATGTGATATATAAATCCACACTCTCATGTGATATTTTGGTAATTTTTTTATATTTTATATTTTCATGTATACTTTACACCATACACCACAATACATCGTGATGTGTGGGTTTTGATATAAATAAATGTCATAAAATTTCTCCCAATATAATATTAGTAATTTAAAGATACCACATTTTTTTGATTCACATTTAAGAGAAAGTGGTTTGATAAAATTAAGTATCTCAGTCAGCCAATTTAGGTGATGGGAATGGATAGCCTTAATGATATTGGGGTCATGTGGCTCTTCATGAACTGATAATTATTCTACTATTAGTTCTATTTGATCATTTTTCATACACTAGTTTGCAAAACCAAACTAAACAATTATATCTTTTAATGTATATATTTGTACATATATTACTTTCATCATATCATATATATCTCCATGTGTCTTTATATTCTTGAAATACGTAAGAGGTGACACCCCAAAACTGAAACTGTTAACGCGGCTATACTGTTCTAGCAGATTCAAAGCTGTTGAATGAAGTTTTTCGTTACATACAATCTGTTTCAACTATTTTGTACTAATAATATAAATACATATAATCATAAACGAATATTTTAATGTAGTACTATTATAAAGCACACAAAATTATATTTTTTTCATACTTACACCTGAATATCATTATTCATGTGTTTTTTTATCATCCAATTTTCCTTCTATTTATATGATCTACCTTCCATTATACACAATGTGGGAAGGAAGCATCTTCAAATTAAAATTACTCAATATTTATATAAACAAATAACCCTATGTTTTTTATATCACATAAATTGTTTTCTAAAGATTTAAATTACATAGATTTTTCATTTTGAGTAAACTTTACCCCTTCATTATTTAATGGTTGGGGTACATTGGTTTTGATATACATTACTTATATTCAGAACACCATTGTTGTTTAATAAATTATCAATTTTGAATGAAAATGGATAAATATATATTTTCAAATAAAATATTATCGATTACAATAGAGAAAAAATGATTTCTCGTCCTTGTGACTAATGAATGATTTCAATGTTTCATGGTTTATAATGCGTGTATATATATCTCTGGGGTGGGGTTCTCTTTCACCTTAACATATTTATTATTAGGTTCTATTAAAAGTGTTTAGAAGGATCTAAAATATTTTATAGTGACCATTATGTGAAATATATTATAAAAACCATCTAAAATAAATTAAATCTATAAGGGATAGTGAAAATTAATTTAGTGTTCCATTATATATTTTTTTTGTAAAATAAAAAATTTATATATAAAGATTTCCCTATTATATTCCCACAAGGTTATCCACAATTACAAAATGTCATTATTCCACCTTTCTATGAAAATTAGAACATATAATCTTTTCGCAACCCCAAATTATCTGGTAAACATTGAATTGTTGGGTCCAAGAGGATATCCCTATTTATTCCATCCAAACTAAAATTTAAAATGTTTTATTCTTACCTTCATAACATTATTTAACATGATTATTCTTTGATGCACTTGTTTTTTCATCCACATGTTGCTGATCCCCTAATAATTCCATAGTTTTAGCATTGACGGTGTGTTCTTCCTTAGGATTGGTGACATCAGCATATGGGGGATTCATTTTCTATTTGTGTATTTCAAATATGAAATTATATTATTTTAATGTATCATAGAACTAATAATATTATAATTAAAATAATTTTATATTAATAAATAGATTAACCTATTCATTGAATTCTTTTTCATTTCATTAATGATTGATAGGATTTGAATCATTTATTGAATATCTAAATTCCAACCTCATGATCCCCATTAATGAATAAGAATATATCTACTTTAGGACCTTCATGAATTTATTCTGATCTCCCAATGATTTGTTAATATTTAGTTAACAATTAACCAGACCATGTAGTTGTTTTAGTCAATAAAAAAATTGACCAATTATATTTGACTATATCTAAGGAATATAAGACATTCAGTTCTTATAATTTCATTATGAATTATTTTTCCTTATACTCATCCACGCTAAAATTTACATTCATAATGCTCAATTTTATGACAATATAATAGATTTTTTTTCAACCCATTTCCAATTAAAAACATTCACTTGAAATGTTATACTATCTAACTATTTTATTTGTTCAATTATGACAATGTATGAAATATTCTCATAAATTGGATTTCAATACGTGGAGCTAGATACATTCATAAATGTCTACATAAGCCTAACTCAACTATTTTTTGTCATACTACTTTCATCGTGTTCCTTTATATAGAATGTATAACCACATATTACAAAACAACTGTAAAAGATAACATTTGCATTTGGTCCCATGGACTAAAAATGAGAATGATCTATAATAGATTTGGGATTCAAAGATAACTCCGTATATAAAGGATCCTAGAACTATCATATAAACAATTTATTATTTGTAATTTATATCAATATTTCATCCCTTGATGGATTCAATTTTCTATGAATTACTCTATTGTAGTCATCATAGAGAGGAAACTCTAAACTATTATTTAAAATGTAATGGATAGAATTCTTGTTCTCTATAATAGTAATTCTAACAACAATACATCAAGAAATTTCTTCTCCCAAAAGGTATCTACTACATTGAGCATTGGGTATACCAATGCTATCAACATCTGAGAGATAATTGGTAAAGAATTAAATAGCCTCATCAACCACATATCAATCATTAATACAACCTTTTAACTAACATCAATTAATTATATAACCTTTCAAAATAATTATATATCATTCAGTGGGGTAAATTCTTCAAAAACTTTCATGACCACATAATTGAATATATATAACCTAGAGAACCATTATGTTGACAATTTTATCAATGCAATATGGTTTGAAGAATTACTACATAGATCATAATATGATAACAATCTCATTTTTCATGATTGGAAACTTCATAGGGTCTATTACTTTACTACATATGGATTTGAAATGGCAGTAATGTTTGGTTAATATATGTTGTACATTTTTATGCAGAATGAAACATAATTCTATAAGAATTAAATCTTCATCATAACATGACTATCATGTTATTATAGCCATTGTAACATCAAATTATTCATTTAAATGATATTCTTTATATTTTTTGGATATCCCACTGAAATTTTCACAATGTTAAGAATGGTTCATAATGGAAATTGTTCTTATCAATATTAATTGTAAGCTGGTGAAAGAATAATATCTTTTCTTTAACCGTTCACTTGTGCCAACATATCACGTTTCCCCTAGTTAGTCATGTACAACGTATCCTAATTTTTTATTTTATTATCTCTATTACTTTTTATTACATTACAATAATAGAATCATATGTATATTTTTTTATGATCCTGAAATAAAAATATATCTCACGTATAAAAAATTACATATGGTAATTCAACCCAAATACAACTATTTTTTCAAATCATATTTTGTTTGGTATTTTAAAAAATTATTTCAAATATTAGTGTCAAAATATTTTACTTTCTTGGGAAGTTTATCACCCTTGAATTTGGATATTGTTAGATAGTTTTCTATATTTTCATTGGATGATGTCATCCAATATTGGTATTGCTGTATTCAGGGTAAACCATTAAAATTTCTTAAATTCACATGGATCAAGGCTTGTTTCAAAATAACTATGTGTGTACCACCTACACAAATGGGACAACCAAAAATTTCATTAATGTTATAGTCTAAACATTTTTTATAAGAAGAAATGTCAATTTTCGACCTTTAAAACATGGATCTCAATCTAAAATCATCAATTCTATGATCCTCATACAATGTAACACTTTTATCTTGTGTCAATATTATATCTTCAATAAATGAATCCAAATAGATATCAATATCATTACCTGGTTGTTTTTTGTATGAATATAAAAAAAGACAACATAATGTATTTGTGATTTATGAATGACCATGATGGAATGCTATAAATTACCAATATAACTAGCCATGTAATGTTAGTACTAATTTTCCCACTAATATAACATATTCTAACCGTAGATAATTATATTCAAAGGTTTCTTGGATTGTTTCCAAATTCAAGATACTCTTAATAATTTTTCATCCACTAATGAGAGTTTGTTGGGTGTCATATTTTACCATCTACAATCCCAATATTTGCACGCCAGGAAAAGTTTCAAAAAGTATTTTTGACATTCATAAAGAAATATGAACATTGGAATTATCGGAATGTATTATAAAACTTTTAAGGTACTTGATATATTTTTCTTATATCGATATATTCCTAACCCATCAGATGTTATGCGTTATTCATGGTCCTTATAAAAATTAATTCAATAATTTGGGAATTCAATGATTTTTCAGATAACATACCCATTGAGAATATAATTCTCTTAGCTCAATCAATAATATATGAAATATTATTATTCTATTGAAACATATCAATCAGGAGACCATGTACATCAGTAAAGCCGGTGTCACTCATTTTGCTGCAAACTTTCAAATTATATAATATCAATATAGATAGAAATGTTGTCTATTTAGTACAAATGATATATAATGACGTCTTTTCATTGATACATAACATCTCAAACAACATTTTAAAATCATGAAGGTCATATAGATTTTTCATTTTCATTTATTCCATATGATCTCTATCATCATTTAAAGTTGTATTACTATCAACTGGTCCATAAATCACAATATCATACAAATCAGTATGTACATTCTTGTTTCACGATATGTTTACAACATCAAAGATTAATTTTATTTTAAAACAAATAATTAAATTCCTGAAACTTTTCTATGTGAATTCATCTTTAATAAAAATAACATAAGCATGTATAAATGATTTGAAAAGGGTCAAATGCATGCTCTATTATAATCACGATGATCTTTTCACATTCCATCCTCGTATCTCTTTTTCCATCGGACTAGTAACCATCCAGTTTTAGTTGATATCCATCCTATTGTGTTAAATAATATTTATTTTTTAAAAAATATATAAAAACACATATGTTGTTAACAATAAAATGAAAAATTAGTATATATATCAAAGAAATTTTCTAATTTTCCTAAGAATAAATTTATACTCACATTGGACACCAAATGTAGAAATAAAATAGGATGTAATGATAAAATTATAGAATTATATGAAATTGTAAAATTTTACCCCTTCTGATAACCTATCGCATTAATAAAATGAAATTAAAACAAGAATTTTTATTGTCTGAAAAAATGTTGTATGGATTCTATAGAATTAAAGTATTGAATTGATAAAGGATGAAAACATTTAAACCACGTGGTAATGGTTGAATCAAAATTACGATAAGGGGTACCCACATGGGATGATATCCACTATAATGCGGTTTCCCCCTTTGGTAAACATTAATCTTGATTTTATAATAATGATCATATTGTAGTAATAATGATGAAGGAATCTCATCAAGCCATTGTTTTTTGTGATGATTTATAACAAGTTATATTTTTTTTAAATAGTATTAGGAAAAGAAACAACCAATAATTAATAAAGGACTATATGTTCCTCATTGAATTTAATAAGTATTAGAACACTCCTAAAAATCATTTAAGCTGCATGAAGTTATCGATATATGATAATAAGTGCTAAATTAGGTGTATTGAGCATGTTTCGTAGTGATGGAATTTTTTTTGTAAGGTAATGCAATATATATATAAAATAAATAAGAGTTTAATTTAGTTTCCATTTATTCAAAAGTAAACATGTAAATAATTTTCACTCAAAAAATTATTAATGTTTATTAGTTAGTGTGAAATTCTGAAGGATAATAATGTTTGTGGTGAGAAACCATGATAAATTATTTGTGATAAAAAATATTTTATTTTATATAATCGATTGATGGTGACTATAACCAGAAAAAAACATTTTTTTGAGTATAATGAATTAATATTTCCCCCAGATAGTGCATGATGTCATCTTACTCATGTAAGAAACAACTTTTGGATATAAGAAACTTCTATGTAATTTATTTGAGATGCATTATGCTTGGGACATCTACATATATTGGATACAACATTGGTGGAGGACATCATCATTTTAGGTGGATCATTACAAATACGTAATGAAGGGAAGTGACAATTATTTGGATATATAAATACTCAATAAGATAAATGTGGATTATTTTTAGTATTAGAATAATGTAGAAAATAAGAAGCATTCATTAATGTTTTGATAGAATAGAAAATAACATACACCAATGTTTGTATAAATATAAATGTGTCTATTTATTTAATTAATAACTAAACCAATATAATAAAATATGTTCAAAACATCATTAAATAACAATGATCTGCATGAACTTTCTCACTTAACACACAGACCTTTTTGAAGGTTAAATAATAACCCCCTTAAATACCCACTCAAATTTCTTTTACAGAAAAACATCAAACAACCTGTTTGATTCTAGATGAAACCCCAAATTCCGAAAATATGAGCACACAGAGGCCCAAAATATACTAAATGAAATTAAAAAAGAATAATTAAACAACCAAACTCGACTTGGGTCGTAGAGGGTTGGTCACAAAAAATTATGAAACTCAATATCGTCTTCCTTCAAGAGTCAACATCATCTATTTGATTTTGGGTTCTCCACTATGAATCAAGATTATATTTCTCATTTAATTAGAACAAGTATATCCTCTGATTTAGTGAATTTAATTGACACCCATGATTACAAATCAACACACAAGCTGATATTGGACTTCTTCACTCTATGTTCATTAGTCAGTTTCTAATTCTCATTGATACCTAGATTTTACATGATCTATGGTGGATGATTTGATAATATTATAGCTTAATTTGAGTAGGAATATCTCATCATCATTTAATGAAAAAATATATAAAGTCATGTCAAAATTAAATAATTACACTTTTTCAGAATAACAGATAGAAGGATGAATGTAGAGTTCTTCTCTACACTGATGGTAGCTGACCAATAACAAGTGTAATTGTAGTTGATCACTAAATGATAGAAGAATTTGAAACTACAGAAGAATATTCAACATTCAAAAAACAATCATTCCATGTAATGAATTTAAATATTCTTCATGCATGAAAAAGAATGTTAACTTCTAAATGACTACATATTTGTGACAATAAAACATCTTCCACAAGGAATATTCCATAATTTTTTCCATCTCGTAACAAAATCTATGTGTTGTCTCTTTTACATTCACACCAACATCAATGTGCTAAACTAATCCTTCAAAAAATAAATAGTTAATAAGGTTCTTCACCTATGCACAACTATTAAATCATATGATAGCTTCTTTTCATAATTAAATAATTTCATGTTACATATACCCATAGTGTGTCTAGTCTTTCTACAAAAATAGCACTGAACCCCCATAATTGTTTTGGTGGCCACTAACATTAGTTTTAACATGTATGGGGATTTTTCACCCACTAATTGAGTTCTTGAATCCCGAATGGTTAACTTTTCACTCTATTTATAGGCTCCTTGTGAGACACCTTAGTATTTGAAACATTCATCATAATTTCAATCTATTTCTAAGATTTTTAATCAATTCATTATTATAATTTATTAGTCACTCTAAATTATCAATCGGGGAATCTATTTCACTAAATGTAGTCTTCACCCATTCATTATATTGTTCACTTGGAAATGTCATGGATACTTCATGGTTCTTCTTTGTTTCCATGCTAACCATAAACTCATGATTCAGTTAATCAATCACACCCCTTTTTTCTTTTCGTTTAATATCAATTTTTGTAATGATTTTATACAAATGTTTATGTGATTAAAACTTATTTTTACCTTCAACCTTCAAGTGTTGAACTTCATCTCTCAATGCATGAGTCTCATCTTGTTGTTTTCAAAAAAAATCTAGATTTCCCTTAATATGTGGTTCATATTTCCTTAACACATTCCATTTATATAAAATATGTATTTTTAGATTTATAAGAGATGTCTTGTTTTGTGTTAGACTTTGATATAAACAATGGGTCATTTTTTTACTTGAATATGTGAACACAATTAATTGGACTTGTAATTATTCGTCTTTTAGTTTTTGGATAAGTGACACTCCTCTTCAAGATACATCAAAACATGATATTTATCATATTCATACATAGACTTAATGATAGATTATTTATTGTATAGCTCTTCCAACCTTACCCATATTTCTTTTGATGTAGTGAAATAATGTCAAAAACATTACAATCACTTAAATCCTACTTGGATAAATATTTTATATAATATTAAACTGATAAACCATAGAATAATTGGAATGAGATAGAAATATAAAAATCATAAAAAATATACTCTTGTAATCCTCTTATACTTTTTGTGATATCTCATACTATGAATGTGAGAAACACCTTCCATCATCTAAAATCATAGTATCATGTTCTAATACTCAGATATTGAGTATTGTCAATATGATGTCAAAAAACATAAATTGTATTCTGAATGCATTGTATCTTTAGTTTAGATATATAAAAGTATCCATTTTCACCGAGATCTATCTATATACATGGATCCTTCTCTTTCATGAATTCTCTAATATTGTGGCCTAGTTTCTAGTTATGATGAATAATATATGCATGTTTCATGTGATCTGTATTATATAAATTTACAAATACAGTTGGTAAGGCATGAATTTCATTATGATTTACTACTGTGTGATATAAGATATAGTAAATCATGCATATTATTCTACATACAATGCATGTTTCCTCTAGTTATTAAACTTTATGCGATATCTACTTATTCTAGTTTTACTATCATGTGTAGTAGAAATATGTTTCCAGGGATAAAACATCAAGATTTACTTAGGTTAATTCATCAAGTGGCACCCTTTGTTCAAGTATACATGATTTTGTTATAGAAATATGTACATGAGTCCCTTCATATCCTGAATCCTCATGATATGGTTTCTTACAATAGATTTATCACCTTGAGTTGAAACCACTAGCATGCAGTGACATCTTTACACAATGATGAGTTATATTTTTTATAATTATGGTTTATTCATCCATTATATTAGGAATTACAAGACATGTATCCGTATGTTCAAGATTAATGAATTTCTAGATCAATTTCATTTCATAAAGATGATTAATTTTTCTTTATAGTGAGTATCATTCATGTATTTGTAAAATACCTTCCTCAAAAATACTAATACTACTCTATAGTGAACAAATTTTTCATTTTGTTTACTCTTATTTCTTTTTATTTTCTGTTTTTGATTTCTACTAGCTATTTTTTTTATTTTGTGTCGCCCAACTGTAGGATTTAAAAATAAATATCATGGCCAGTGATCGTCAATAGCAGTCACTAATTATTTAAATAATCAAAGAGTACTAGAGACCAATTTCGGAATTTTTTTCGTCACTACAACCCATTAGAGACAACTTTTTGTGGTCTCTAAAGGGAGTTTTTTACTAGTGATCACCATTTTATGTACCTAGTATATATGTTTTCTTACCACAACACATGAATGTTTGTTTTATATAATTTTTATGTTATGATTATATTTCTTTCTTGTTTTTTAGTTATGTCAGTATATATATATAAGTTAAAAACATAATTAATGTTATATTATTTATTTTATATTTTAAATATAATTAGTAAGAATTCATAATTACCCATTAAAAATAATTTATAAATAAACAAATGAAATAAATAGTATTCAATAATTAATATTAATTTATTAATATAATATTTAAATAAATAATAAAAAATATATACTAAATAATATAATTAATATAAATGTGATTAAATTGAGTCTCATACCATTCAAATAGGATTGGGCCACCTGATCATTGAATTCACGTATGTAAATGATAAGTGAAAGGTTCTACTCGAAAGACTCTAATAATTTGACAATCACCTTATAATAATGGTGAACCTAAAATAGGAAGACAATTTATAGAGTATCACCTTCAAAATAATAGTCTTATGGGCCCCCTTCAATGGTAGATCAATCCAAAATTTTATTAATATTTATAGCCATGTAAATTTTGTTATTAATTGTTATTTCTCAAATACAGTCATTTGGGTACCGTAATCACGTATCAATGTACTCAATGATGTGACACAACCTCTTATTGTGTGATTGTTTATTTTTATGGGGTGACATTAGCTATGGATCCCATTTTAATAATAAGATTATCATATATGTGTTTTTTTAATCAATCAGATATGTGGAAAAAGAGTGTTTCTACAAGGCAAAGATGTTGAAGGTTACATTAACCTCTAGTATGGACCATGGAGTCGTGCGAATAAAGAAAAGTTTCCCTTTATTCACTAAATGGAAAGAGAATTGTGTAGGGAAAATATTTCCAATGCCTTTACATTGAAATCAACCATGAATCTCTCCAAAGATTGCTTTCTAGATATAATGCCTGCTATATTAGAAAAAAGATACATAGATCACCGAAAAATACCTATATCCAAACAACCATTGACATGCTAGAAATCCAATAGATACCTCATAATTGCATCAAAAAACCTTGATGAAGGACTACCAACACTCTTACATACACCTCCAAATCAACAAATGTCACCACTTTCCCCACCAAACCCAAAACCCATTCATAACAAACCATCGGTATCCACTGATAATTCCCTACTAATACTTCCACTTTTTCAATCCAATATTCTAAAAAATACCATTAAAACTGAGTAAAAATGGTCTAAAAAATTATTGACTATGGAGGAAGAAATTTAAATGTTAAAATGACATCGACCTCCCTACGTTGGAACCCAGTGAATCCAAAATATCCGTTAAGACTTTACTTTCAAGGCAATGAAATCGAAGAGATATAAGATGGTAGAGGATGGTTATTTTATCTAGTAAACATAAGTGGATGTTTTCTTGATCTAGCTCCTCCTATATTAACGAAAATATTATTCTAGAATTTCTATGGGCCTTGAAACCAATATAAATTTTGAATGATTCAGTTCCAGATTTGTAAAAGCTTCCATATCACTAGTTTTCTTTCTAAATCCATGATAAAAAATAATTAAATGTGTGGAATATAATATATGAAGGGTTTTCAAGGATATTTCATAGTCTCTCACCGTGTTCATGCTGAAAAACTATTCATATTATGGGTGTATAAGGATATTAGGATTTCATTATTCACTCTCAACTATATTCCAACCACTATCGATTGGTCTGGCATGCCTTCCAGGGCTTTTGTGGGTTTCCATTAGTGGCCCTAAAGACAAAAAGACAATTTAATGTCCTTATTTCTCCAATAGTTTGTTAGAAGTGTTATTTTGCGTCCTTTTTTCATTCTTGGGGACTTTATTGGAATTATGATTTATATAGAATAGAGTGGGGGTTCCTAAAAATCCATCACTCATATGAGTGACTTATTGTTGGTGGTCGAATTCATGGGTTTCAATGATAAGGGATATGCTGGTATTCTTTTTCACCTAGTTCCATGGGTGCTCATAGAACACACACATAACAGATCATTGGGATATATTCTTGTCTTTTTCTAACTGAATAACCATCTTCAACCCCTACCATTTTTCTCAGTTTACCCCAACCATGTATACTACTTACATATTCTCATCAAAAATAATACTAACCATAGTAATATAATACAAGAGCGTCCTTTAATATTTTAAATCCATTAGATTATGGAAAATTATTGTGATGTTGTGATTAAATTTGGATGTAATATTAAAGACTCTGGTGTTCACAATATAATCCATCAGGTCTACTCCAACTATAATTAGTAGAGTTATAGTCAGTTTCACCAATCAGATCATCAATGCATTGTAATCGATGGAAGACTAAAAAATCTCCACTTACATAAACTATCATTTGAATCCTTATCTAGAATACCTACCCAGAATAATGTTTTTTATAATGTTATCAAAAAGAAGGAAATATATTTTCTAATATGTGTGTGTGTGTGATATCCACATTAAAGTGTGTGACAAAAATACACATTATTTCTATCAAAATGAATTTAGGAGGTGATGTAAGAACATTATTTCTTATCTAACCTCTCTAAAAGGTACTACAATCTAGAAGGAGGATGATATCCATGGACTTATCTTTCACTTTATCAAAGATCTCTGGTGTAACAACCCGAACATTTATAAAGTAAATTTCCCTTTAAATTTACTCAAATGTTTTATTATATGTAATTGATATTGAAAAAAATGAACTTATTTGGTTTTATTTTAACCTATTGGATTTAAATTACCATTAATCATATTAACCGATGATAATATGACCATTTAAAATTGATCATATGATTATTTTAAATATAGGGTTTTTGTAAATCCAATTGATGCAGACAAGGGATATGATGAACATAATGAGAAGGATTGTTCCATAAGAAGAGAAGTTATCAAATATTTTGTGTGATAGAGAATCTGTGGGGTTTCATTTAACCAGATACAAGTTGATATATAATAACATAATCATTTCTGAAATCATTTACATGATAATTTCATGCTCAATGAGATCACGACACACACCATGTACACTGAACCACTCTATGAAAGTCTCATCGTAAGACACCTTACCATTTGGATGTTTACTGGTGTATTAAATGTATATGTATCTAGAATATAATAAAATAAATATAAATATTTTATTTTGAATAAAATAATGTTCATATTTTCCTCTTATCATTACATTAAATATGATTTTTATGTTTCTGCAATAAAACACAAATTGTATTATTAATTAGTATTAAATTTCAAATAAGAGGTTTTTTTAATTAAATAATGTATTATTTAAGGAAATGAAAAAAAATATTATTTTTAACTAATATTTATAAAAGATAAATGATATTAAAGTTTAAATGATGTCAAAATATAATTTTTTTAATGGTATTAAAACTATTATAGTAAAAAACCCCATCATTTCTCAATAAATTTTGAATTTAATTTTAATGTAAAAATTAAAATATTTATAAAATTACTTTTCAAATTGAAATATTATTTTTAGAATGGGAATATTTAAAATTTTGAACATTGAATTTTTCATAATTTTCTGAGACAATCAAATTTCAAGGTAGAAATAAAATACCGTATAAAGAGATGATGTGTATTATAACATCCTACAGAAACAAAAGCGATGTAATAAATATTTAAAATATTATCCATGTAAAAATGTTTTTTACCTTTAAAATAATGTGATTTTACTTTTATTGAATTTATTTTATAAATCCATTATCAATCCTGTAAGACCATTAATATATATTTGGTGTCATAAAATCAATTATTTAAGAGTATAAATTACTTCAACATATGAAAGGGTTTTATTTTATTACTTTTGTTCATTGGAATTAAATAATAATGGAAAATACTTATTTTTGGAAGAATCCATGGGTGAAAATAATATAAGTTTTGTGGTTTTGTTTATTTTATTACATACTACCCAAAACCTATGTTTGAGAAAAAATAAATAATTCCCCACTCATGCACTATATAAAACCACTAAATCTCCCACTTACCTCCACGAAAAAATTAAAGACCACATCCTTACTCTTACCTTCCCTCTCAAGAGTCCTCTTAAGTTCCCCCAATATCTCTCGAAGCCCCTCCCAAGCATTTGGAGTCACAATCTCAAGGCAATGGTTTTTTTCCTTCCCCTCTTTATTGAAGTATATTCAAAATAATATAACACTTAACTCAATTTGATAACATTGGGATATTTTCTTCATATACTCCTTAATTCCCTTATGATTTATAAATAATGATTTAACCATGTATCTCTCATTAATCCTTCCCATAAACACTTATACGCCCCTGTTATTCTACTGAAATTTCACCATGATTTTTCATGCCAATATAATGTGTAGTGAATAACCCTAAACATTTATTATAAATGGTGTGCAACATTATTAACTTATACATTATCATTGTGTACATAAATTTATGTATAATACATTCCTTGATCATGGAATAAAATATGATGATGAGTAAATCCATTTGGTATGATCCATGTGCCACACTTATGTGTGAGAATAAAATGAAAGTGATAGATGCACCAGGAATTATATAGGTCACCAATGAAATGGGTAATGTTATTATCATGAGATTTCATGTGAGAATTGGTATTAAACATGATTTATTTACTATAGTTTTACCATCATTATATCTTTCCAGTTATCCATGGCCCATGTTTATGATAATGTGTTTTAATATGTTTCCACATTTCCCATTCCATTGTTATGACTATCATACTATACCATGAATAATTATTCATGTTTACGATTCCAACTTATTTTTTGCACCATGGATATTGTATGGTCTTGAATTTAATACTATATTCACGTTACTCCTTGTTTATTCTATTCTGGAGCTTTATATATGACCCCTTTCTTATGTATATCCCTATGTAATCCCATGCAGTTTTAATTATGAGAATTTAAGGAAGTTTTCAAAAAAGATGATGTATTACTTGTTTCAAAAAGTTTTATAATGTGTCTCATTAACAAAGACACTAGAATTAAAAATCTTCTCCATTTCATTAAGTTTAATTCTATTTAATAAATCATCTATAAGTGTTAAATCAATATCAACTTTTCCATAGTTGGCATCAAAGGATTTTTTTCGTTTTGGGATTAGGATTAAAAAACACTAGCCAAAGACATAGGGATAATACTAAGTATGGGAAAATGTCCATAAATGTTTGTAACCATATAGTAAGTTTTTTATCAAGAAAATAAATTAATATTTGGATTCTATAATTGGATGTGGCTATATCATAGATGTACATAGAGGAAAAATCAAAAAACAATGCATTGAACTAGACTCTACTGTGAATTGGTACATGATAATGCGCCTTACTGCACACCAGGTCTATCACACTCGGTGGACATTATTTCATAATTCATAAGATCATTATAAATCATTATTAAGGGGGAAAATACCCATAATAATATATGATAGGAAATAGATCATAGATAACATAAATTAAAGCCTAAATATTAAAAAGTTACCAAAATACATGTAAATTAAAATTTATATATTTAATATAATTAGATTACCATTTATATGATTAATAGTTTTAAAAAAAGCATCCCTTATTTTTGTTTTATTATATCCAGTGGGTGTAAATAGGAGGAATTAGTTAAAAAAATTAAAGTTAGGAGATGTTATGTGATTACCCCAATGAGGTTCCCAAATCTATGGGAGTGGGAATCACAATGTTTATGATGATGTTGTCTCATTTTAAATTGGTTCTGAATGGAACCCTAGATCAAGAGAAGCACCAAAACACTCCAAATAAAAATATATATGTAATCGGGAGATTTATTTGACAGAGACCCCCACATTAAATAGATCTTTTGATCCATTAATCATGGTATAATAGATCAAATACATTGAGATGATATTCCCCATCCATCAAGCATCTGAGTAAGATAAGGTTTTAAGTGGAAGTATGTCGTATGGGGAGAGAAGCTGATCAATGGTGGACATTGATCAAGAATACAAATAATGAGGAAGAGATCATAGTGGTGGGGTGGAAGGAATTCTAGAAGATGGTTTTTGATAAATATTTTTCATCGCACTCCCTGAGTTAAAATTCAATGATATTTTCATTTCCTCCTGAGAAAAATGATAAATATATCAGGTTGTACATTAAAATAGAACAAAATACATTTACAATATGCCTTTGTATTTTTTCCCCTGAATGAATGGTTTACCACTTCTTTTTTGGGATAAAACATAGTCTTTATAAAGCACCAGCGATTCAATACTTTGATAGCTATGAGGAAATTTTATGATATTACCTCAATATAAAAAGAAAGTTATGTGAATCTCAATGTTATCCTAGGGATAAGAAGTAAAAAATAGAGTTTAATAATTGTAGTCTGATCGATAAATCTAATGACCCTAAGAAATTTCAATATCCCACATTCCAAATGTGTATAAAGAAGCACCTAGGAAATCACTAAAGATTGATGAGGAAATGATTTTGGTACATAAAACAAGGGAACCAAGCCATTGATTTCTGATAGGAGAAAACCACTAATTCAATGGTAATATGAAATCCTATAGTAAACCCATAATAAATTTTTCATTACATTAACTGCAAGGACCTAGATAATTATGAAAACTAGTTCACTAAGACAATGGTATTCTGAGACATCGAACAAACTCGAAGTCATAATTGGAGTATTTTTTTCATCATAACCATTGAGGGTATCTCAAAAATCAAATTTTGGTAGGTACACTAGTTAAAAATTCAATAATAGGGAACATACATTGTTATTATGGTTCTACGCATTCTTTAATATCACAAAATTTCAGTATAACTACTAAAACACCACAAAAATTCATGGAAGGTGTGTTCTCAGTGAAACAAATGGGGAAACTATTTCATCCTTAGTATAAAACTACCCCCCTATAAAAATTTGTGGGATGAACATCCCAAAGAACCTTTTCATACTCCCTTTCATGAAATTTGATTCAATTATGGGTATGGATTGTCTTTCCCTGTATAAATCCAATAGAAATTGCGTCAAAAAGGACATAAATCATTGTATCGTGAATCTTCCTCCAGTTATATACAAGTGAAAAGAGGAGGATGAATCTTATTTAGAACCAACATCTCATCAATGGATATTATTCCTCTTAGAGGAATAATACCTTTCTTAATTTATTTATTTTAATGAAATAATCATCCATGAATACATGTTCATTGTAAGGGAATACACTAATGTGTTTCATAAGGAATTCCTAGGTCTTGCCACTACCTGAGATATTGAATTTTAAATCGATCATATATTAGTATTTTTACCATTATCCAAAAAACTGAATATAATGACTATTGTGTAACTTTAAATATGGAAAAAAACTACATAATAATCAATATAATGTGTTCATAGGGTCAACTATTTCACCATGGGGTGCACGAGTCCTCTTCATCCTGAAAAATATGGGCTAATGTGGATTTGTATTCATTATCTTGATCTCAATAAGATCACAATAATGAACAACTATCATATTACAAGGATTAATGAAACATTCAATCAGATACGTTGTAAAAAATTGTAACATCCCAGGTAAATAAAGAATATGACATATTCATATTTAATAATAATTTCAAATTAAATATTAATTTTACTCTAAAGGGGATTCTATGTTCGATAGAGTACCTGATACACAGCATTGAGTTTTTTTGAAATCTTACGTTCCACACTAACAATATAATATTAATATTTTAAATGGTAGTTAACGCCTAGACATTGTAATAGTGGGAATGAACAGAACTAAATAAAAAATGATTATATATGTGTGTTAAATATTTTTACATTTATCCAATAAATGATATATTCTTAAAATGCGAAGGAATCCAATTTTATGCATAAATATTCTAATATACTTTAAAAGATCGATTAATTTCCTTTTGATAGAGAACCCTTTTTAAAACTAGTTTTTTTCAATTTTATAAGTAATATTTGAAAAAATAAAATCATTATTTTGAATTGGGACATCAAAATTTACTTTCTGTAATTTTTTGTTATTTTTTCGATAAAGGTCATTTTTAATGAATAGTGAAAATGTTGTCTTTTAATTCAAATCATCCTTTTAATATAATTTATTTATATGGTTATATTATCTTTTTAATTGGTATTAAAGTTTATTTGAAATATATTTTTACCAGTTAATCCAATGGTGGTCATTGGAATTAATTTCACTTTGAAATTAAACATAAACATGTGTAAATCTTTTAATAGATATTGTTTCATAAAAACATGCTATTTTCATTGACAGGAGGAATTAATTATAAAATTAATTATTGAAACTTCTATGTTTGGAATTTGGTAAAATTTACATCATTTTTGAATTTGGAATATCAAATTTAATTCTGATAAATTTTTGGTATTTTTCTGACAAATGTTCATTTGTAATGAATACTGAAAAATACTACATTTTACTTCAAAACTACCATTTAATCTAATTTAATTATTTAGTTATATGATCCTTTTAATTGGTCTAAAGTGTAATTGAGTTATGATTTTATCACTTAATAAAATTTTGTTCATTGTAAGTAATTTCACATTTCAATTGGATGTAAAAACAAGTCAATTTTTGATAAATTTTTACTCCCTAAAAACTCGTCTTCGCTTGTGACAATGAGAATTATTTTTAAATTAATTAATGAAATTCTTGTGTTTGGAATTTGGTAAAATGGATTCCATATTTTGAATTAGAAGGTCTAAATTATGTAAAAAATACTCTTTTGTTTTTTGACATTATGAATAGTAATGATGATAATTGTCATTAATTATTATGATTAATTAGTAATCGGGTAGTTAAAGGTAATAAAATAATATCACAATAATATAAAATGATAACACCATGTGTAAAAATATTCTTGTCTGAGTCATGTCAGACCATGGTAAGCTTTTTACCAAACCTGAGGGCTCATGGAGCCACATGGGTGTGATAGTGAAATTTATGACATTATTTTTAAAAAGAAGAGAAATATAAAAAAGGTTTGTATATCCAAAGTAAAAAAATTTTAATTTTGTTTACATAAATGATATCTTAGACTATAAATAATAATTAGAATGCTAAAACGATTTCTTACTTCATGGTATTTTTTTATAATTTTCATACATGAAATAAATAAATGTATTTAGGACACCATGATGATGCAGTGATTAGCTAATTAATGAACGATTTAAATAAAATGAAAATATAAGGAAAAATATAAAACATAAACTTGTCTAAAACCTATTGGATGGGTAGATTTAGAACCCTTATCAACTTATCCTCTAAATATATCATTTTGTTACCTTTAAAATCCTAAAAGCATTTTATAATAAAGTAACATTGTGGTTATTCTCAACCAACAATCTAGAGTAATGATTGACTACCTAAACCTTAGTGATTTTTCTAAGGCATCAGATATGCGAGAAACAAATCCCTATATATGTTCAGGTAATAATCATAAAGGTATGTGTGTTCGATAACCTATGTGTCAAATATGTGGAAAGAAACACCTAAAAAATGTTTCAAAGCATCCGGTTGACTCTATGAAAGGGAAAGAAGTTTTTTCTGAAGGATCAATTGAATGTTTTAAATGTGGTGTGCATAGTCATTATGCAAACACCTATCCTACGAAGATGTTTGGGAATGGGTTCACCAGGATCGTATAAATATTTGTTTACCAATACCTAATGCCATTCTAATTGAGGATGAAGAAACTGATAATGACCAATGAAAGGTAATGATTATTTCTTAACATATGTTTTCTTATTAATGAAATTTTTGGATATGATTCTTGATTTTGTTTATAGGAAGGAAGTATTTCGGTATGAGATGGAAAGGAATGTATAATGGATCATGGAGAATGATTAATGAGTAAGAAGTCAACATATAAGGGATTCAAGAGTTATAGTAGATTTTAGGATGGTGAAATTCTTAAAAGTATTAACGCTCTTCTGATGATGTGATTAGATTAGAATAATTTTTATAGTATGTGTATCCCTGATGTTTGATATATTAAAATTTTATTCAAGGAATAATTATCATTTCTTTTGTGGATATAGTTATAAAGAAACATTTTGTTTTATATGATCTGTAACACCCTGACCCTAGTTACCCAAAGTTTGTGCATTATTACATAAAATTGGCATGATCACAAAGGATCACGTCTCGAAAGACCAATTAGTTTAGTAATATTAGAAACACTAGATATATTCAAAAGTCTTACATTACATCATAAGGTAAAAAAAACTACAACAACATCTTGTATTCATATCCCCTCATACTATCCTTGTAGTTCATTAATAAATTACTTCCTCACATCCTGGGAAAAATAAAACATTGAAAGGTGTGAGCTCAGGTGCTCAGTAAGGATAAAAATATAGCAGAAGATTTCATAGATAAGCATATAAACATAAAAAATTATATAATAAAACAAAAGCATTTTAAACTTGAGCTTCCACATAATATGGAAAAGATAAAATGAAATAATTCTATTTACTTATTCACATGGATATTCTACTAGTAGAACAATCACATGCAATATCAATAACCACTTTCATAATGATGGAATGCATAATGCCAAACTATCATAACCACATAGCCAAGGCCTCGTGCCAAGACTACAAATAGAATTTTCCCAAGGCCTTGTGCCAAGACACTAGTTTGTCTCATGAGACCTACCAATGCATCGCAGAGCTATTGCGGGCTCCACCCGTCACTTACTAAGTACAATGCATTTCTCATATGAAAATATTGAAAATAACATAATCATTCGTATTAAAACTAGCATACAAAATGTCAATGCTTTAACCACAAACCATGGATGGTATAAAAATAACACATCCATAGTCAAACATAACTCATTCGATACAATATGGAAGATTTTATTGTATCAGATTAACCTCTATCGAAAATAATGAAGGATATTGACATAGATTAAAATAATCATTAAACTACTGAGAGAAATATCACCCTTTTTCTTGAATACATTTAAAATCCACACTATTTGTCAAGAATCCATTTAAAATAGATTTTTGAATAAAAGTGACCCATAACAATTTTAAACTTTTAAAAGGAGTTTTAATTTTAAAAATTTAATATCCATATAAATAAATCCTTAAAACCATTTTTAAAACATGGACATTAATGAGAAATATTTAGAAGAATAAATCTTTAAAACATTTAAAAATGATATTTTAGTTACAGTTTCTAACCAAAAGAGAGACACTTAAATAAAAATAATTGAGGTAATCAAAACTTTACAATATCATGAGAATAATGGGATTCATGATATACTATGTCAAAGTACATTATATACACCTTATAATAGTGATTTGGAGTATAACAACAAAGAAGTATCAATTGGATGTAAATTGAGATTATGTCTCTAATATAGACTGTATCCTTAGGATAAGGATAAATCAATGACATAATTATGTGTGAAAAATAAAAATACACTCAATATGATTTGGTATTCATTGTAAATCAATCAGAGGACATTCACACATATTCTGGTAAAAACAACCCCAATGAATTGGATATTTTACTCAACAAATGGATATTGAGTTGAAATTACTCTTATCATGTACAAATCGATGACTTGAGAATTTATCAATGGAGTGATTATTTGTATCAAAAGTATATCCACAGAATTTTTAGTGGAAATTTTGACATAATCAAATTAATAGTGATTCTATACATAATCTTGGAGTAAAATAATCAATGAAGTATGCGTAAAGCCGAATGAGTGGAAATAGAAATTTCAAATTCCCTTATTGATTTGGTAACATACAAAACATACACCCATGAAATAAGGATCATACAATGATGATGTAAATATACATGAATTATTATATATTACAAAATGAATACTAACATGGGCAGTACACACACCACATGTAATAAATAAGTGGTGAACAATGGAATTCTCACGGAATTAAAAGTGAGATAAGAAACCCCTTACATTGTACTTTTTCCTTGGTCGACGGTAGGTTAACCTCCTTTATAATGGTGAAATAATTGTTATTGAATTATAAAAGAATCATTTACATTAATATGATATCATATATGATCTTTTTACATTGATTTGTTAATAATATCTTTGTATAATCGTCATTTCGGGTGTTAACTTACTCGTTTTCCTTTATATTCTTTGTTACGTAAGCCGTGTTTGTTATGTATAGATTCTACCTTATTCATATCCAGAATTATATAAAGTCCTTAAAAATTATTTTTAAATCATCAAATGATAATTATACTTGAATGGATAGGATGGATAA
Source organism: Viscum album (assembly GCA_963277665.1). Lineage (NCBI taxonomy): Eukaryota > Viridiplantae > Streptophyta > Magnoliopsida > Santalales > Viscaceae > Viscum > Viscum album. Next base: position 354,642,296 of record OY728158.1, on the reverse strand, counting down.
TGAATCTCATCGCTTTCGTGGAGACGGTAGTCCGTACGTACGCACGAGCGACAATATCATTCTTTTGATGATAAAATAATATATAATTGGATGATATATCATATATAAGAATACATATAATGATATATTTATTATTTACATGAATTACACATCATTATTATACCCATCCAAATAATAATTCATTGAATGACAATTACACCACGACGTGGAGACGGTAAGACGTACGTACGCACGTATAGTGACATCTCATTCAAAGGATGGATAAAATACTGAATATGGTTGTAAAATATTTATAATAATATTAAATTATATAGGAGATACTTGATTCATTATTTTATAATGGGAATAACAAAGAAAAAAGAAGTTGATGAAAAAAAAGAATTTGAAAAAGGGTGGTAAAAACATAACCTCTTTTTCGATTTCTTCCTTTTGATTTGATCAAAAGGGCTCTTTAGGTTGGATTGATGATCAAACTAAGGAATCTAGCATGTAGTGAAGGAAGATTAGAGAGTATTTGGGCAGGGTTTGGCCGAACCAAAAGGCTTTGAAGGTGTGAAGTAATGAGAGGGGTGAGTGCCCTTTTATAAGAGGGGTGAGGGGCATCTTGGGAAAAGCTAAAAATATTATTTTATAATAAATTAATATTCAATTTATAATGGCTCCAAAGTTAAGTATATAAAGGTTAAAGTGGGTATAGGTCGAAAACCACTCAACCAATATAATTTAGACAGGTCTGGGTCATTATATTAACCTTATCTTTAAGTATTAACTCTTAGTTAATTAGTTTCACTTTTACAATGTCTCTTTGTATTTTTATATTATATGGTTAATAAACATACTATATACATACAAGAGACCCCCAAGTGGTCCATTAATGATACAACGATCATGATATAAGTCTCTCGGCCGATCCATAGGTTTTAAAAATCTTAATATCAATTAATAATATAATATTTGTTTGAAAAACTATTTTTTGTAAATTTTGAAACTATTCAATAATTGATTTTTGTGAAACTCATAACAGAATGATTACTTCAAAAAAAGTCAATTAAATTAATAATAATATGTCATATTGACCTAGAAAATTAGTTTAATTCAATAAATGTCTCCAATAATATTTATTTGTGTATTTATAATATCAATTATTTTAATTGTTCCCTATTATGGTAATTACTTCATCATCATTGTGTCATAAATAATTATATTATTTAATGTCTAAAAATTATAAATAAAATATAATTATGTAGGAAATCGTTTTATCTCTCTAATGAATATTTATAATCAAATGTATCTTATATTTAACCCTATATTAAAAATGTTTTAATAAATAAACTTTGAATTTAACTCTTTTAACTCTTCTTTGAATTAAATAATAATAAATGTCCAAATCTAATCCATGTGGACTTAAATGATAATATTTTATTCCTAAGGTTGTTTGCGGTCGAGATACACTTTTCCAATAGAATTAGGAGATGTTTCAGGGTAATATTAATATCATTTTTACCCTTAATTACCCTATTTACTTTTAACCGTGGTAAATAAAAGTAAAAAGTTACTATTCACCAAAAATTATTTTCATCTCAATGAACCCCATTTTACCTCATGATATTAACTGTGTCTCTCAGATTTTCTAAATTCCACTCAGAGAAGCGGTAAAATTATGTTTTATGAAAAATTCAATTTTTTAACTACCACTTAGTGGTTTCACTATTCATCAAAAAATAAAATTTTCCCGAAAAATACCACAAATTACGCCTAAGCTATATTTGATATTATGAATTCAAAAATGATGTCCATTTTACCAAATTCAAAACATATCAGTTGCATTAATTAATTTAAAAATTAATTCTCATCGTCAAAACAAATGGCAAGTTTTTAAGAGATAATTGCCATTAAAAGATTGACATTTGTTTATATCTGGTTTAAATGTGAAATCTCATCCAATGACCAACATTGTATTAAATGGTAAAAATATATTCTAAATATACTTTAAAACACTCAAATTAATAATTTATCACTATTAATTATTTCGATTCAAAAAGTTGTTTTTAATTAAAATTTAGTAATTTTCACTATTCATCAAAATATGAAAGTTATCCGAAAAGTACCAAAATTTCACCCTATGTTAATTTTGATATTACGGATCCAAAAATGAAGTCCATTTTGAAAGGTAAAATTTATAAAATTTCAAAAATTAGGTATTACTATTCATAACGGCTATTTTGATTGATTGTGGTGTGTTAGAACGTGAAGTTGCATACAACACACGCTACTGTATTATTAAGAGAGAAGCGTACCGTGGAAGCATGGGGTGTTACATTATCCCCTCATTCAACAAATTGCGTCCTCACGATTTTTAAAAATGGTCTGGGGAATATAATGGAAAGTCCCACATCGGAAAAACAGTCAATAAAACTATCACTTTAAATGAAACAAGGATAAGTACAAAGGACACCCGAGATAACCTATACTAGGATTACATGTAGAAAAACATGGATATGGATGATAAAATAAGTTTTTCAAGTTATGATGGATAGGGATAGTGAACATGATCAAGAGAAAGTAAACAATAAAAAACCACAAACATGTGATGGGACAAACGGTCATTAGTTTCCCAATAGGAAAATTAAACGGACAACATTTTTTGTTTTAAGTTACATTACATAAGGACGAGGAATTAATTTATGATATTGACTAAGAAAATAAAGAGATATAATTAATTTTTAAGTAGAGTTTCATTCTTTAATAAATTTTGACCACTAACTCAATTTTTTTGAACAATGAGTATTCAAGAAGACTTGGTCACAATGGAAGATCTAGAATAAACATCTATAGAAATACATGATCCACGTAGAATAAAATATACATTTACCTTGTCTTTAAGGATTAATCAAAACCAAAATGGTTAGTATAATATCCGATGATCCCCCAAAAGGATATTCCTTTAGAGAGAAAAAAACACTAATCTTAATTTCTAAAATTAAACCATCAATACCCCAAAGTTGAATAAATACCATTCAATAATCAATTGTCCTTAAAATCAATCAATATAATCCAAAATAATATTGAACCCAAAAAGTTATTAAGAATTTAGTCTTCCACGTTAAATTGTATCTCCAAATGACATTAATTACTCTTAAAGTCACATACTTAAAGTAATTAACCTAATCATTTCCATAAATAACCCAAATCACTATAAATCCACAATAAAAACATATATAAAAATACACCATTACTCCTCAATTGAAATCCCATACTATTATATTTTCCTTGGGCATATAGTGTTCACAAAAAAGCTAACAACTTCCAAAATAACATTTATCACATAATAACCAAATCATTTTCCTATACTAAGGGTATTCATTTGATAAGACATAAGATCCCAAATCAAATTATTATTGATCAATAAAATCATTTATCTAAAAATAATAGTCACACTAACCAGGGACATCACGTAGTCCAGTGGTAGGCGATAAATCCCAATCGCACTTCGGTTGTGGGTTCGATTCCCATAGCTTTGTCCGACGCGACGGGTTGTCACACGGTCTGCGTGTTGTCCCTTTCCAAAAACAATATTTTATAAAATTACCAAAATGAGATAATTTCCTCAAAATAACCATAACATAATTTAACCAGAGATTTTATCTCATACCTTGAATTTTAATCCCAATTTATAATAACATATAATTACCTCAAACCCAATGATCATATAAGACCAAATGGTTTTTTATAACTATATCCACAACAGAAAAGATAATTCTTCCTCAAATATCATTTTCACATGATAAATTGCAAGTTTACACATACAGTAGAAAATTATTCCAAAGTAATCTCATAAATAAAGAGCACTAACACTTTTAAACATTTCACCATCCATTTATTTCCACATAGGTTCTTCATCATATGTTCCTCAGGTTCCCACATTGCCTCTTCCATCTTATGATTTCTCCATAGAACTTTTACCAGATGATTCATCCAGTTTCTCAACACTTGATATTTGGTATGAAGAATTCTAATAGGCTCTCCACAATAAGATAGATCAGGTTCCAATTCTAATTCTTTATAGGTGAGTACATGAATTTGGTCAGGCATGTATTTTGTCACTAGAGATATGTGGATCACAACATGAACTCTGGAGAGACTAGGTGGATTTGCCTTTTGGTAGAATGCGTTCATGTGTCACAATGGTACCTCAGGAATTTTTCAAAATCATCTACTTCCTTTTCTCAAAAACTCCTAATCCATCATGGATTATATCGATGGAAGCATCGATGCATCATAAAAAATAGGTATATCTTATTTATAATTTTGAGACATCGTCTTTAACATATTTTTTTAGAAAACATATCACTGATTCATCTTCAAATATTTCAAAATAAGGATTTAGAATATCTGTTTCCATATATTTCAAAAGACATAAATATATAATTTGGTACATATAGGATGCTCGAAGGTCTCCCTCTTCTGCATCATCTAGAAAATCATTTAGTGCATCGTAATTTTGAGATAAAGTGAGTAATTTGAAAAGACCCTAATGGTACGTCCCACTCTTAGCATGGTAAGAAAGTTGAGAGTGCAACATTATCCCATAGTCGGTACTTGATCCTTGATATAATCGTGCAATTCTAGAGGTATTGGATGTCTCATAATGTTGTTTTCATATAACTCAGACATTTGAAAATGTTTCAACATCGTCTGTGCATGACTTCTGGATAATAATTGTAAGTAGTCCTTCAAGAAGAGAGAGAAGAGTTGTTCGTGATCTTGCTCCCTCCATGTTTCAACTAACAAAATGAAAATACAATTAGGGTTTTTGAATACTTATCTAATAATAATGTAAAAAAATAGACATAATAGGATTATCTTGTAATTGAACAATATATCATAACTTGGGGTACCCTATGTTAAAATCTAGGTTATCCACTATCTATTTGCCGATATATATTCTTAGGAGAATTTTTTGTATTCCCCTAATAATGTTTCATACTAATCTTGTGAATTTACCAAATCATATCCCCCGGGAGGGTCGTAACCAAGAGTGCAACATGGCCCGTTGTCGTGCACCAGTTCCCGTTCGAGTCTAGCTCAAAGCAGTGTTTTCGGTTTTTACCCCTAGGTACATCTGTGCCAGAGCCGCCTCTACCTGCTCATATCCAGACAAGGATGTATTTCTCATAAAACTCACAAAATATCTACAATAACAAAATTCTAGTATGTTCTTCTATACTAATCCTCAAATTCTCTCTTAGGGCTATGTGATCTAATCAGATTATATCTAAATCTTGCTTCCAAGGTTTGTACTAACCTTCCTCTGATACCAACTGTAACGCCCTGACCCTAGATACCCAGATTCAGTGCATTATTACATAACATGGGCATGATCACAAAGGATCAATTATCGAAAGACCGATTAGTTTAGTAGTCTTGGAAACACTAGATATATTCATAAGTCTTACATTGCATCATAAGGTAAAAAAACTACTACAAAATCTTGTCTTCATATCCCCTCATAATATCCCTGCAGGTCATTCATAAATTACTTCTTCACATCCTGGGAAAAATAAAACATTGAAAGGGGTGAGCACAGGTGCTCAGTAAGGATAACAATATAGCAGAAGCTTTCATAGATAAGCATATACACTTAAAGCAATTTATAACTAAAACAAAAGCCTTTTAATCATGAACTTCCACATAATATGGTAAAGATAAAATGAAATAATTCCATTAACTTATTCACATGGATATTATACTATTTGAACAATCACATGCAATATCAATAACCACTTTCATAATGATGGAATGCATAATGCCAGAGTATAATAACCACATAGCCAAGGCCTCGTGCTAAGACTACAAATAAGATTTTGTCAAGGCCTTGTTCCAAGACACTAGTTTGTCTCATGAGACCTACCGATGCATAGAGGAGCTATAGCGGTCTCCACCCGTCACTTACTAAGTCCAATGCATTCCTCATATGAAAATATTGAGACATAACATAAACATTCGTATTAAAACTAGCATACGAAATATCAATACTTTAATCACAAACAGTGAATGGTATAAAAATAGCACATCCACAGTCAAACATAACTCATTCGATACAATATGGAATATTGTATTGTATCAGATTAACCTCAATCGAGAATAATGAAGGATATTGACATAGATTAAAATAATCATCGAACTATTGAGAGAAACACCCCCATTTTTCTTGAAAACATTTAAAAGTCACACTATTTGTCATGAAGCCATTTAAAATAGATTTTTGAATCAAAGTGTCCCATTACACTTTGAAACATTTAAAAGGAGTTTTAATTTTAAAAATTTAATGTCCATATAAATAAATCCTTAAAAACATTTTTAAAACATGGACATTAATCAGAATGATTCAGAAGAATAAATCATTAAAACATTTAAAAATGATATTTTAGTTAGAGTTTATAACCAAAAGAGATACACTTGAATACAAATAATTGAGGTAATCAAAACATTATAATATCATTAGAATAATGGTATTCATGATATACTATGTAAAAGTACATTATATACACCTTATAAAAGTGATTTGGTGTATAACAACAAAGAAGTATCAATTGGATGTAGATTGAGATTAAGTCTCTTATAAACACCGTATCCTTAGGTTAAGGATAAATCAACGACATAATTATGTGTGACAAATATAAATACACTCAATATGATTGTGTATTTAGTGTAAATCAATCAGAGGACATTCACACATATTCTTGTAAAAACAACCAAAATGAAAAGGATATATAACTCAACAAATGGATATTGAGTTGAAATTACTCTTATCATGTTCAAATCGATGACTTGAGAATTTATCAATGGAGTGATTATGTGTATCAAAAGTATATACACAGAAATTTTAGTGGAAATTTTGACATAATCAAATGAATATTGATTCTACACATAATATTGGAGTAAAATAATCAATGAAGTATGCGTAAAGCCGAATGAGTGGAAATTGAAATTTCAAATTCACTTATTGATTTGGTAACATACAAAACAAACACCCACGAAAGAAGGATCATACAATGGTGATGTAAATATAAATGAATTAGAGTATATTAAACAATGAATACAAACATGGGCAGTACACACACCACATGTAATAAATAAGTGGTGAACAATGGAATTCTCACAGAATTAAAAGTGAGATAAGAAACCCCTTACATTGTACTTTTACCTTGGTAGATGGTAGGTTAAAATCTTGTATAATGGTGAAATAATGGTTATTGAATTATACAATAATAATTTATATTAATATGATATCATATATGATCTTTTAACATTGATTTTCATATAATATGTTAGTATTATCGTAATTTCGGGTGTTAACTTACTCGATTAACTTTATATTCTTTGTTATGTAAGTCGTGTTTGTTATGGATAGGTTGTATCTTATTCCTATCCATAATAATATCAAGTCCTTAAAAATTATTTTTAAATCATCAAATGATAATTATACTTGAATGGATACGATGGAGAATGAATCTCATCACCTTCATGGGGACGGTAGTCCGTACGTACGCACGAGCGATAATATCATTCTTTTGATGATAAAATAATATATAATTGGATGTTGTATCATATAAATAGAACAATTATCATGTTATATTTGTTATTTACATTAATTACACATCATTATTTTACCAATCCAAATAATAATTTATTGAATTACAATTACACCACGACGTGGAGACAGTAATCCGTACGAACGCACGTATGGTGACATGTCATTCAAAGGATGGATAGAATAATGAATATGGTTGTACCATATTTATAATAATATTACATTATATAGGAGATACTGTATTCATTAATTTATAATGGTAATAACAAATAAAGAAGAAGTTGAAGAAGAAAAGAATTTGAAAAAGTGGTAAAAACATTACCTCTTCTTCGGGTTCTTTTTTTTTATTTGATCAAAAGGGCTCCATAGGTTGGATTTCTGATAAAACTAAGGCCTATAGGTTGTATTGAGGGATGTTTAGAGAGTATTTGGGAAGGTGTTGGCCGAACCAAAAGGCTTTGAAGTTGTGATGTAATGAGAAGGGGGAGTGCCTTTTTTAAGAGGGGTGAGAGGCACCTTTGGAAAAGCTAAAACTATTATTTTATAATAAATTCATATTAGTTTTATAATGGCTCCAAAGTGGATTATTTAAAGGTTAAGGTTTTTATAGGTCTAAAATCACTCAACCAATAAAATTTAGACAGGTTTTTCTCATTATATTAACCTTATCTTTAAGTATTAACTCTTAGTTAATTAGTTTCACTTTTACAATGTCTCTCTGTATATTTATATTATATGGTTAATAAACATTCTATATACATCCCAAAGAACCCCAAGTGGTCCATTAATGAAACAACTATCATGATATATGTCTCCTGGCCGAACCTTAGGTTTTTATGAATTTAATAACAATTAATAATATAATATTTGTTTTAAAAAATCTTTTATGTCAATTTTGACACTATTCAATAATTGATTTTTTTGAAACTTATAATAGAATGATTACTTAGAAAAAATTCTATTAAATAAATAATAATATGTATTATTAACCTAGAAAATTAGTGTAATTAAATAAAAGTCTCCAATTATATTTATTTTGATATTTATAATATCAATTATTTTAATTTTTCACTATTATGGTAATTACTGCATCATCATTGTGTCATAAATATATTAAATTATATAATGTCTAAAAATTATAAATAAAATATAATTATGTAGGAAATCGTTTTATCTTTCTAATGAATATTTATAATATAATTTATCTTATGTGTAGCCCTATATTTAAAATGTTTTATTAAATAAACATTGATTTTAACTCTTTTAACTCTTCTTTTAATTAAATAATAATAAATGCCCAAATCTAATACAAGTGGACCTAAATGATAATATTTTATTCCTAAGGTTTTTTGTGGTCGAGATACACAGGTCCAATAGAATTAGGACATGTTTTAGGGTAATGTTAATATCATTTTTACCCTTAATTACCCTATTTACTTTTAACTGTGGTAAATAAAAGTAAAACGTTACTATTCACCAAAAATTATTTTCATCTCAATGAATGACATTTTACCTCTTGATATTAACCATGTCTCTCGGATTTTCGAAATTCCACTCAAATAAGGGGTAAAATTATGTTTTTGTGAAAAATTCAGTTTTTTAACAACCACTTAGTGGTTTCACTATTCATCAAAAAATGAATGTTTCTAGAAAAATACCAAAAAATTAGGCCTAAGATATATTTGATATTAGGAATTAAAAAATGATGTCTATTTTACCAAATTTAAAACATATCAGTTGCATTAATTAATTTAAAAATTAATTTCCGTCGTCAAAACAAATAGCGTGTTTTTAAGAGATCATTACTATCAAAAGATTGACACTTGTTTATGTTTGGTTTAAATGTGAAATCTCATCCAATGACCAACATTGTATTAAATGGTAAAAATATATTCTAAATATACTTTAAAATCGCTCAAATTAATAATTTATCACTATTAATTATTTTGATTAAAAAAGTTTTTTTTAATTAAAATTTAGTAATTTTCACTATCCATCAAAATATGAAAGTTATCTGAAAAGTACCAAAATTTCACCCTAAGTTAATTTCGATATTATGAATCCAAAACTAAAGTCCATTTCGAAAGATAAAATTTATAAAATTTCAAAAAGTACGTATTACTATTCATAACGGCTAGTTTGATTGGTTGTCGTGTGTTAGAACATGAAGTTGCGTACAACACACGCTATTGTATTATTAAGAGAGAAGCGTACCGTGGAAGCATGGGGTGTTACATGATCCTTGAATTTGAGGTAATTACCGGTTAATACATTTTGGGATGAAAAATGAAAGTTATTAGATAAATATTGTAGGTAAAATATGTTATTGTTATATTTGATGAATTTACCACTTTTGGGAATATTATAAAATTATATATTTTTAAAAAAGGGACAACACACAAACCGTGTGGAAACCCGTCGCGTCGGACAACACTGTGGGAATCGAACCCACAACAAAAGTGCGACTAGTATTTATCGCCTACCACTGTACTGCATGAATTCCCTAGTTAAAATGACTAATTATTTTTAGTTAGATGATCTTATGAATCATGAATAAGATTGTTTTTGTGAAATTATTAACCTATCATGGATGATATGTGATTTGGTTAATTATTTTTCAGTATGAGACATTAAGAGTAACTGATGTTATTTGGAGATAAATGGTAAGATTTACCTTGGAAGACTATCTGATTAAATTCTTCAGAGATTTGGGTTTCAATATTAGTTTGGATTACTTAGAAGAATTTTATGGATAGGTGTTTATATAATGGTATTTCTTGATCCTTGGGTTCTTTTTATTGAATTTTGGAGATTAATAGTAGTTTTTGTTTATGAAAAAGATTATTATTTTTGGGGATTATCTTATCTTGTTATAACAATTTTGGGTTTGGTTAAGGTCTAAAGACTAGGAAATATATAGTTCATCTTTTTTGGATTATGTGATTCCCAGATGATTATAGTGCACTTAATGTGAACAAGTCATCCTAAATACTAATCTTTTGGGTAAAATATGAGTTTATGTCAGAAATCTAGTATGAGATGAAATTCTACATGAGAAGTAAGTATGTTTCCTAATTATTTTGTTAAGATCATAACCAAATTTCTCAATTAAAAGTAACTTAAAACAAAAACGTTTTCTGTTAACTTTTACTACTGGGGAATCAAATACAATTTAACCCATCACAAGTCTGTGATTTTCTGGTGGTTAGATTTCTCCTAAACTTTTTTTCTATCACTCTCCATCAGAACTAGACCCATTTTTTTCTCTTCCATATCCATGTTTTCATGGAATCCTAGTATCGTTTTTCTCAGGTGACATTTGTACTTCTCTTTTCTTCTTTTAAATTGATAGTTTTATTGACTAAATTTCTGATGTGGGGCTTTCAATGAAGTATCCAAGCCCAATTTTAAAATTGCATGGATGCAATTCCCAAAAGGGAGAATGTTGCAACATCCTGAGTAAATAATGAATATGAAATTATCATATTTAATAATATTTGATAATTAAATATTAATTTTACTATAAAGGGGACACTATGTTCGATAGCATAAATGATACGAAAAAATGAGTTTCTTTGAAATCATACATTCCACACTAACAATATAATACTATTATTTTAAATGGTAGTTAATTCCTAATATTTGTAATGGAAGAAATGAAAATAACCAACTACAAAATGATTATATATGTGTGTTAAATATATTTACATTTATCCAATAAATGATAGAGGCTTAAAATATGAATGAATCTAATTTTAAGCATAAATATTCTACTATTCTTTAAAAGGTCGATTGACCGCCTTTTGATGGAGAACCCTTTTTAAAACTACATTTTTTCAATTTTATATGTTATATTTGAAAAAAAATAAAATCCTTCTTCATAATCGGGAAATAAAAATTTACTTTGTGTAATTTTTTGTTATTTTTCCGATAAAGATCATTTTTTAATGAATAGTGAAAATACTGTATTTTAATTCAAAACCTTATTTTAATCTAATTTATTTATATGGATAGATTATCTTATTAATTAGGTTAAATGTTTAGTCGAAATATATTTTTACCATTTAAAATAATGGTGGTCATTGGATATAATTTCACTTTGAAATTGGACCTAAACAGGTGTAAATCTTTTGATAGATATTGTTTCATAAAATTACGCTATTTGTTTTGACCTCAAGAATTAATTATAAAATTAATTAATGAAACATATATGTTTTGAATTTGGTAAAATGGACATCATTTTATTATTTTTAATATCAAATTTACTTCGGATAAATTTTTGGTATTTTTCAGACAAATGTTCATTTGTAATGAATAGTTAAAAATACTGCATTTTTCATCAAAACTTCTTTTTTATCTAATTTAATTATATTTTTAGATGGAACTTTTAATTGTTTTTAAAAGTGTAATTTAATTATGTTTTTATCACTTAATGCAATTTTGTTCCTTAGAAGTAATTTCACTTTTCAATTGGATGTAAAAACAAGTCAATCTTTGATAAATTTTTACTTCTTAAAAACTCATCTTTGGTTGTGACATAGGGAATTATTTTAAATTAATTACGAAAATTTCTTTGTTTTGAATTTGGAAAAATGGATTCCATATTAGGAATCAAAAGGTCCTAATTATTTAACTAAGACTCTTTTGTTTTTGTACATTATGAATACTAAGGATGATAATTATCTTTAATTATCATGATTAGTTAGTAATCGGGTAGTTAAGGGTAATAAAATAATATAAAAATAATGTAAAATAATACCACCATGAGTCAAAATCCTATTTTTTAACCCATTTACAACCATGGGAAGATTTGTTCCAAACATGAGGGCCCATGGAGTCCCATGGGTGTGATAGTGACATTTATGACATTATTTTTAAAAAGAACAGAAATATTACAATGGTTTGTATATCCTACATAAAATAATTTTACTTTTATTGAGATAAATAATCTATTAGACTATAAATAGTAATTGGAATGAAAAAAATATTTCCTACATCATGGTATTTTTTATAATTTTTAGACATTAAATAAATAAATTTATTTATGACATCATGATGATGCGGTAACTACCTTATTAATGATCGATTTAAATAAAATGAAACGATAAGGTAAAATATAAAACATAAACTTTTCAAAAACCAATTGTATGGGTTTATTTCGAACCCTTATAACCTTATCCTTGAAATATATTATTTTTGGACCTTTAATATCAGAAAATAATTTTCTAATAAAGTAACATTTCAAGACTTCCCAAAAGTGACCCTCCTCCCACTTATAAAAGGCCCCCACCTCTACCCCATTACCCACACCTATAAAGCCCTTGGTTCGTCCCAAATCTTCTCATATTATCTTTTCACATCCCTATATCACTCTTAGAAGCCTCACTTTGGGAAGAAGGCATTCCATGGAAGCCTTTGGCTCAAATAAAAAAGAGTTACCCGATTTAGAGGTAATGTCGTCTCTCGAGTTTCTTTCTTTTATTTTCCTTCTTCACATACCAAAATATTATTATTATTTGATCCCATAATAAGACCAGTGTCTTCAATATAATAGTATGTTGTTATGATGAGGATTATAACTACACTTACACACACCTTCGTCTAATGGTTAAAAAACATATTGTTTCTGTTGGTGGCGAATTACTGCCTCACGAAACGATGATTGTTCAAAATTCTTTTAACACCTCTCATGGTGGCCATTATTATGGAACAATATTTATATATTATATTTATTATATTTATGTCCTCTCTATTCTTCTGTATTTTATATTTAAAGCATACCATTATGCTTTGTATGTTTTGCAAATGCGATAATTTCATATAAGGAAGTGTGGACAACCGCCCCTTCAAGTGATGTGACTCGTTCATGCCAAAAATGGAATTTGTAAGGAATGTTATTAATAAAATAATTTTACCTTTATAACATATATATTATACTGTAATTATAATATATATATTTCTCATTTAGTTTTAATTCCATTATTATGACTAAAAATTAAAGTAGCGTTCATGCGTACGTACGACCTACCGTGTCCATGAACGGTACATTTCAATTTTTATATCCAAATGTTATGGAATATTATAAGATAAATATATAATGGATATATATGATATTTAAATCATTAATTCCATTATGTAGATGATGAACTTATAACTACATGGGAATTTTTTTTCAAACAAGTTCATTTTTGACTCATGTACTGATCATCGACAAAACGTATGATATAAACTTGAATAGTTAACTAATTATTATAACATGATAATATGTGATGTTAATTGAATAATAATCTTTTAAGATATTCCTTAAAAAAATTTAAATTGAACAAGGATTATTATTCCGAGAAATAAAGAAACGAATAAGACAAGTCGGACTTCAGGTAGGGGGATTTCTTATCTCACTTTCAATTCCATGAGATTTACATTGTTCTCCACTTATTTATTTCATATGGTGTTTTGTGTACGGCCTTTTGAAATATATTATCATGATTTTATTTATCTTCATGGTATTATGAGATTCATTTGGTGTATTTTATCTTTTGGTCATACAACTCGATTTATTACAACGAGGTAAGGTGTTTTTATCACACTTTTTATTCCCGTGAGAATCATGCAATATTTTTCACTATCTCGTTTCAGTGGTGTATGTACTGCACATTATTCTACTTTCTGTGTAATATAATTTCGGTCATGGGTATTTACATCAACATTGTATAGTCCTTCTTTCATGGGGTGTATGTTTAGAATGTTACCAAAATCTGTAAAGGAACCTTGCACCCTCCTCTTTTTAAAAGACTTATTTTTGATAGGTATTTTAATTTAAATCATCAAAATGTTGGGATATGTTCCTATATATCCTTATTGTTGTAAATTTTATTTCCAAGTGATGAGGTACCGTTTTTATCTTTCATCAACTCATTTTCGGAATTTTAAAGTGACACCGTTAGCCTGTCGAATTTCTGGAACGGTAGTTCGTAACCCAATTACAATTATTTGGGACGAGACACTACTTCTGGATTATGTCATACTATGAATATGTGTGGATGAACTATTATTGTTTTACACTTAATATCCACTTATATAGGGTGTATTTATATTTTTCACACATAATTATGTAATTTATTTATCCTTAATCTAAGGATAGTGTCTTTGTACAGGACTTCGTCTCAATCTCTTTTCGTAGAGTCATACATCAATTTATATACGACCTTATTTTATTAGTTGTATAAAAAACCCTTTTCACTTTAAATTTCTTTTGAAAATAAATCTTTTTAGACAAAGAGTTTTACTAAATGACAAAAGGGAATGTTTTGGTCTTACGTATGCGGTGACAATGACATCTCCACCGCCAAGACCATTATTTAGTTTCATCTTCCTCTACAAGCCATAACTTTTTTAAAGGAAAAAGAAATACCATGTTTTAATTTTCATTCATTTTGGTATTTAAAATGGTTTTGATAATTTTATGATTATATCAATGTGTTGTATTGATATCTTTTGATTGAAATGTGGCAATGTTATGTTTTTTTATGCATGTTTTATGTGATACGATTATGTTGTGGTTCTTGGGAATTTTTTATGAAATCGGGTGGTTCTGTGATAAAATAACTGTGGATGAGCCGAGATAGCTCTCCAATGCATTGGGTAACGCAAAGGAGTTAAACAATAAGGTTTCTCCTAAGAGTTTTTGGGAATATACTATGATGGGTATTCCAAATATAACCATGAGGGGTACTCCCTACGTAAGAATGTTATGAATGCCTCAAGTTACCTTTATGTCTTATGATTTCTATGAGTTTTTCATTAATCATGTCATTTCACGAGGTATGTTAAAGTGCTTATGATATATGAGTAAAGTATGATATCATTGATTCTTATGTATACATGGACTAATGTTTTCTTTGTGTATTTTATATATCCCATACTGAGCATTTTATGTTCATCCCATGTTTTTGAAATGTTTTTCGTAGGACGTAAATTGGAATACAACTAAAGATGGTATCGAGGAAATTTCATTCTATCTAAAACATAGAACTAGACATGACTCTTTTGTTAACAAGTTTTTATTTTTTGAAAAATTGGAAACTAAGTAGATGTGTCTACTTTCTAATCATTGAGATGTAATAGTCCTGTCCTAATTCTCTAAAACAATAAACTTGAAAAGATCCTCAATGTGAATTGTTCATTAAATTGAAGATTATGTAACGTTTTAAGGTCGGGTCCTTATAGTTGGTATCAGATGTTGGTTTAGACAACATTATATGTTAGAGTATTCTTTACGCTTAAGTGACATTACCATAATGGTTAGGATTTCAGAAAGAGTTGTAGTTTTTTTGATAAATTTTATGAGTTTAGGATGACATGAATAATTATATCTTAGTATTATATGATGATTTTACTGATATACTGACACTGAAATTTTTGGTTTTAGTAAATGGATGGATCTAGCAGGCACCAAAGTAACAGTGGATGTGAAGAAAACTATGATGGTTTTCTAAATGAGAAAGTGAATGATATGGGGGCTGTAATGAGAACACTTGTGGTTATTCTCAACCAACTATCTAGAGTCATGATTGACCACCTAAACCTTAGTGATTTTTATAAGGCATAATATATGCGAGAGACAAATCTCTACGGAATTTCAGGTAATATTCATAAAGCTAAGTGTGTTCAAAAACCTATGTGTCAAAGATGTGGAAACAAACACCTAGGAAATTTTTTCAAATGGACATAAAGATGCTACAGATGTGGAAATGAAGGTCATAAAGAAAAAACATGCCATGGAAAAATGAAGCATCCAGTTGACTCTAGGAAAGTGAAATATGTTCTTTATGAAGAATCAATTGAATGTTTTAAATGTGGTGTGCATGGTCATTATGCAAACACATGTCCAATGAAGAAGTTTCAGGAATGGGATCACCAGGATCATACAAATATTCGTTTACCATTACCTAATTCCATTCTTATTGGGGATGAAGAAAATGATAATGACCAATGAAAGGAATGGATTATTTCATAACATATGATTTTTTATTATTAAAATATTAGGATATGATTCATGATTTTTTTATAGGAAAGAAGTATTTCAGAATAAGTTAGAAAGGAATGGTTAATCGATCATGAAAAATGGTGAATGAGTAAGATGTCAACATATAAGGGTTTCAAGAGTTATGGTAGATTTTAGGATGGTGAAATTCTTATAAGTATTAAGGCTCTTCTAATTATGGGATTAAATTAGAAGACTTTTTATAGTATGTGTAGCCCTGATGATTGATATATGAAAATTTTATTCGAGGAATAATTATCTTTTCTTTTGTGGATATAGTTATAAAGAACCATTTTGGTTTATATGATCCTTGAATTTGAGATAATTACTGGGTAATACATTTCGGGATGAAAAACAGAAGTTAATATATTACCTTTGTGGTAAAAATATGTTATGGTTAATTTGGATGAATTTATCTCTTTTTGGGAATATTATAAAATTATTTAGTTTTTAAAAAGGGACAACATGCAAACCATGTGGAAACACGTCGCGTCAGAAGAAGCTGCGGGAATCAAACCCACAACCAACGTGCGACTAGTATTTATCACCTCCGACTGGAATACGTGAAGTCCCTGATTAGTATGACTAATTATTCTTAGATAGATGATCTTATGAATCACGAATAAGTTGGTTTTTGGGAAGTGAATAACCTATCTTCTAGGAGATGTGATTAGGTTAATTACTTTTCAATACAAGACTTTAAGAGTAACTGATGTTATTTGGAGATAAATTTTAAGATTTACCTTTGAAGACTATGTGATTAAATCCTTCATAGATTTGGGTTTCAATATTAGTTTGTATTACTATGAAGAATTTTATGGATAGCTGTTTATTTAATGGTTTTTCTTGAAACTTCTGTTATTATTGTTGAATTGTTGAGATTAAGAGTAATTTTTCTTTTTGTAAAAGATTATTATTTTCAGGGATTATCTAATATTGTAATAAAAATATTGGTTTTGGTTAAGGTCTAAAGACAAGGGAGAAATATAGTTCATCTTTTGTGGATTAGGTGACTCCCAAGAAGTTGATTATGGTGATCTTAATGTGAACAAGTCATCCTAAATACTCATCTTTTGGAGAAGATATGAGTTTTTGTAAGAAATATATAATGAGATGAAATTATTATTGACAAGTAAGTATGTTTCCTTATGATTTAGTTAAGCTCATAAATATATTCCTCAATGAGAAGTAACTTAAAACAAAAACATTGTCTGCTATCTTTTCATACTAGGGAATCAAATATTGTTTAACCCATCACAAGTATGTAATATTATGGTGGTTATCTTTATCCTAAAATAGTTTTCTATCACTCTCCATCAGAACATGACACATTTTTTTCTCTTCCATATCCAATTCTTCATGGAATCCTTGTATCTGTTGTCTTAGGTGACCTTTTTTACTTCTCTTTCCTTCTTTTAAATTGATAGTTTTGTTGGCTAATTTTCCGATTTTGGGATTTCAATGAAGTTTCTGAGCCTGATTTTGAAATTGCGAGGACGCAATTCCCAAAAGGGGGGGGGAGGATGTATCATACTGGGTAAATAAATGATATGAAATTTTCATATTTAATAATATTTGAAAATTAAATATTAATTTTACTCTAAAGGGGATGTTATGTTAGATAGTGTACCTGATATGCAGCAACGAGTTTCTTTGAAATATTATGTTCCACACTAACAATATAATATTATTATTTTAATTAGTTGTTAACGCCTAGCCATTGTAATGGCGAGAATGAACAGAACTATGTACGAAATGATTATATATGTGCTTTAAATATTTTTACATTTAACTAATAAATTATAGAGGATTAAAATGCGAATGAATCCAATTTTAAGCATAAATATTCGAATATTTTTTAAAAGTTTGATTAACCACCTTTTGATGGAGAATCCTTTTTAAAAATACATTTTGTCAATTTTATAAGTTATATTTGACAAAATAAAATCCTTCTTTATAATCAGGACATCAAAATTTTGATTGTGTAAATTTTTGTTATTTTTCCGATAATGTTTATTTATTTAATGAATAGTGAAAATATTGTATTTTAATTCAAAACCTCATATTAATATAATTTATTTATATGGTTAGATTATATATTTAATTGGGTATAAAGTTTAGTTGAAATATATTTATAACATTTAATCCAATGGTGGTCATTGGAATTAATTTCCCTGAGAAATTGGACATAAAAAGGTGTCATTCATTTGATAGGTATTGTTTCATAAAAAAGGCTATTTTTTCGGACAGTGGGAATTAATTATAAAATTAATTATTGAAACATCTATGTTTTAAATTTGTTAAAATGGATATCATTTTTCAATTTGGAATATCAAATTTACTTTGGATAAATTTTTTTTATTTTTCTGACAAATGTTCATTTGTAATGAATAGTGAAAAATACTGCATTTTACTTCAAAACTGCTTTTTCATCTAGTTGAATTATATAGTAAGATGATATTTTTGAATGTTTTTTAAAGTGTAATTGAAATATTTTTATCACTTAATAAATTTTTTTTATTGGATGTAATTTTACTTTTCAATTAGTTGTAAAAACAAGTCAATCTTTTGATAAATTTTTACTTCTTAAAAACCCATCTTTGGTTGTGATAATGAGAATTATTTTTAAATAAATTATTCCAATTCTTGTGTTTAGAATTTGGTTAAATTTATTCCGTATTTGGAATCAGAAGGACCAAATTATGTAATTAAGACTCTTTTTTGGGAATTTATGAATAGTAACGACGATAATTATCTTTAAATATCATGATTAATTTGTAATCGGGTAGTTAAGGGGAATAAAACAATATCTTAATAACATAAAATGACCCCCATGTGTCCAAATCCACTTTTCTGAGTCATGTCAGACCATGGGAAGCTTTTTACAAAACGTGAGGGCTTAGGGAGTCACATGGGTGTGATAGTGATATTTATGACATTATTTTTCAAAAGAAGAGAAATATAACAACGGTTTGTATATCCGAAGTAAAACAATTTTAATTTTGATTAAATAAATGATATCATAGACTATAAATAGTAATTGGAACGTTAAAAATAAATCCTAAATCATGGTATTTTTTTATAATCATTAGACATTAAATAAAAAAAATTTATTTATGACACCATGATGATGCAGTGATTACCTCATTAATGAATAATATAAATAAAATGAAAAGATAAGGTGAAATATAAGAATCAAACATTTCTAAAACCTATTGGATGGGTGGATTTTGAACCCTTATCACTTTATCCTAGAAATATATCATTGTGGGACCTTTAACATCTGAAAATACTTTTATAATAAAGTAACATTTCAAGACATCCCAAAAGTGACCCTCCTCCCTCTTATAAAAGGCCCCCATATCTACCCCTTTCCCATACCTCTCAAGCACTTGACTCATCCAAAATCTTCTCATATTATCTCTACATATCTCTCTATCAATCCTAGAATCCTCACTTTGGGATTAAGTCATCCAAAGGAAGCCTTTGGCTCAAATCAAAAATAGTTACCCGATTTAGAGGTAATGTCTTCTCTTGAGTTTCTTTATTTTATTTTCCTTTTCACTTTCCACTATCTTCTTCTTATTTGATCCCATAATAAAACAAGTATCCATAATATACTAGGATGTTTTTATGATATGTATTCTACCTAAAATTACACACACCTCTATCTAATAGTTAGAGAACATACTGTTTCTGTGGATGGTGAAGTACTCCCTCACGAAACGATGATTATTCAATATTCTTTTAACACCTCTAATGGTGTCCATTATGATGGAACTATATTTATATATGGTATATATTATATTTATTTCCTCTATATGATTCTGTAGTTTATATTTAAAACATACCTCTATGCTTTTCATGTTGTTCAAATGTGATAATTTTATATGAGGAAGTGTGGACAACCGCCCCCACAAGTGATGTGAATCATTCATGACAAACATGGAATTTATAAAGAATGTAATTAATGAACTTATATAACCTATATAACATATTTATTATACTATAATTATAATATATATGTCTCATTTAGTTTTAATTCCATTAATATGACAAAAATGAATGTAGCGTTCATGCGTACTCATGTCCTACCGTCTCCATGAACGGTACATTTCAGTTTTTATCTCAAAATGTTATGTAAAATTATAAGATGAATATATACTGGATATATATGATATTTAAATCATTAATACCATTCTGGGGATGATGTACTTATAACTACATGGGCAATTCTTTTCAAACTTGTTCATTTTTAACTCATGTACCAAACATCGACAAACTCTATGATATGAACTGGCATTATTAAATAATTATTATAACATGATAATATGTGATGTGAATTTAATAATAAATTTTCAAGTAATTTCTTAATAAATTATAAATTGGCCAAGGATCATTATTCAGGAATATAAATAAATGAACAAGATAATTCGGACTTAAGGTACGGGGATTTTTTATCTCACTTTTAATTCCATGAGATTTGCATTGTTCGCCACATATTTATTGCATGTGGTGTATTGTGTAATGCCATTTTATATATATTAT
This sequence comes from Viscum album, assembly GCA_963277665.1. Lineage (NCBI taxonomy): Eukaryota > Viridiplantae > Streptophyta > Magnoliopsida > Santalales > Viscaceae > Viscum > Viscum album. Next base: position 354,621,111 of record OY728158.1, on the reverse strand, counting down.
AATAATTCTATTTATATTCATGGCATATTGAGATTAATTTGGTTTTTGTTTTCTTTTGGTCATACGACTCGATTTATTTCAATGAGGTTAGGGGTTTTTATCTCACTTTTTATTCACGTGAGATTCGTGCTATATTTGTCACTATCTCCTTTGTGTGGTGTATGTACTTCCCATTATTCTACTCTTTTTGTAATATTATTTCATTCATGGGTATTTACATCATCATTATATAGTCCTTATTTCATGGGGTGTATGTTTCGAATGTTACCCAAATCGGTAAGGGAACTTTTCACCCTGCTCTTTTTAAAAGACTTCTTTTTGTTAGGTCTTTTAATTTAAATATTCTTTTTGTTGGGATATGTTATTATATATCCTTATTGTTGTAAATTTTATTTCCAATTAATGAGACACCCTTTTTATCTCTCATCAACACATTTTTTGAATGTTAAAGTGACGATGTTATACTGTCGAATTTCTGTAACAGAACATCTTAACCCAATTTCAATTTTTTTGGTTTAAGCATGTGCTTCATGATAATGTCGTACTATGAATATTTTTGGATGACCTCTGATTGTTTTACACTTAATATCCACTTATATTGGGTGTATTTATATTTTTCACACATAATTATGTAATTGATTTATCCTTAATCTAAGGATACCGTCTTTGTTTGGGAATTCATGTCAATCTCCTTTAGTTGAGCCATAATTAAATTTATATATGACCATCTTTTATTATTTGTATAATAATCCCTTTTCACTTTTAATTTAATTAAAAAAGAAATCATTTTACACGAATTGTTTTACTAAATGAAAAAAGGGAATGTTTCGGTCTTACGTATGTGGCGACAACGACTTCTATGTCATCGTGACCATCATTTGAGATTAAACTTATTCTACAAGCCATAACTTTTTAAAATGAAAAATAAATACCATGTTTTACTTTTCATGTATTTTGGTATTGAAAATGGTTTTGATAATGTTTTGATTATATCAATGTGTTTTATTGATATCTTGTGATTGAAATGTGGAAATGTTATATTTCCATTATGCATGTTTTATATGATATGATTATGTTATGGTTCTTGGGAATTGTTTATAAAGTTGGGTGGTTATGTGATAAACTAAGTGCGGGTGAGCCTGAGATATCTCTCCAATTCATTGGGTAACGTGATGGAGTTAAACACTATGGTTTCTATGAAAAGATTTAGGGAATATACTGTGATGGGTATTCCAAACGTAACCATGAGGGTTACTCCTTACGTAAGAATGTTATGAATGCCTCAAGTTGCCTTTATGTATTATTATTTCTATAAGTAATTCATAAATCTTATGATATCATGAGGTATGTTGAAGTGTTTATGTTTTATGGTTAAAGTGTGATTTCATTGATTTTTATATATACATGGACTAATGTTTTCTTTTCGTATTTTTTAGAACCCTTACTGTGCTTTTTATGCTCATCCCATGTTTTTGAAAAAAAATTCACAGGACATAAATTTTAATAGGGTCAAGGATAAGATTAAGGAAATGACATGCTGTCTAAAATATGGAAATATCATGCTGTCTAAAACATGAATCTTTTGTTCATGAGTTTTTATTTTGTGAAAAAATGGAAATTGAGTACATGTTTCTACTTTCTAATCATTGAGATGTAACAGTTATATCCTAATTATATAAAAAATATAAACTAAAAAGATCCTTAATGTGAATTATTCATTTAATTAAATATTATGTAATGTTTTAAAGCCTGGTCCTTATAAAAATACTTCACCATGGAAGATCTGTGGTCAGGCTAGTATAATGTTTGGGTAAAGAAGGAGTATATCTGAAGAATTAATTTTTCACAACGTATTGGAACTATGATTTCATAGTAATTACATTAGATATAAAAAATTCTCTATAAATCTTCATGGACATGATTAATTGAGAATTTAGGGATCAAATCAACAAATATATGGTTGTACATATGGATGAAATTCTATAATACATTAAAATCAAGGAGGATCATGATGGGAATCAGAGCACTATGCTAAATAACATGAGAAGATTTATGCAATGTAAGTAAATTGTGAGTTCATATTTATCGAAGTCTCATTAATGGTGCATATAATCATAAGAAATGGGATATATCTGGACCCTTCAATGATAGTAGTAATAGAATGATAGACGAGGCCAATATCTGTGTCATATATAAATTGATTCCTTAGCTTAGCTGTGTAATATAATTAATTTGTGAGAAATTTATCACAATTATCAAACCCTCCAAAGAAGCTAACTCAAAATGTATTCAAGATTACTTGGTATGAAGAATTTGAAGAGTTATTTATGGAGTTGAAAAAGAGTCTTATCTTGACACATGTACTCACAACACCCACAAGTGGATAACTTATCATGGTATTTAGTTATTTTTTGAAGACGAGACTCAGCTGTGTGTTAATGGAAAATGAAAAAGTGATAGCCTATTATTTACAGAAGATGAAATTTCACAATCATAACCACCAAATGAAATATATTAAGTTGGATACAGTTATATTTAATTGGAAAACATGGTAGCATTATCTATTTGGGGAGAAGTGTGAAATATATACATTTATCAAAACACATAAGTATATATTAAAACATAATGAGATCAATATGCACCAACGAATGTTGTTAGAGATGATCAAGTACTATGAATTATCAATTCAGAACCATCATTGGAAAGAAAATACAGTGTTTGATTTTCTATGTAAAATGGATCCATCAATTCTATCATTGATGATAATTTAAAAGGATTAAATCTTATTAGATTTGAAAAGGATGGACATTGGAATCATAAACTGAGGAACTCGTCAATACTTTCAAAAATGATTTATCACTCACCCCTTATGGATGTGAAAATGGTGGCTTAGAGAGATGATGTGGGAATTCAGAAAAAAGTGGAAGATATAAGAATAGGTAAATTCATAGACATCAATTCTAATGAAGAATTAGTTGTAGGATTTGGGTTATTTATATGTGTATCATCAAATCCCAATTTAAAGAAGAAATTATTGGATGTTGTAAATATTTCAAATTTCTCCGTCCATCAAAGAAGAACAAAGATGAATCAATATATCAGATAGATCTATTGGTTGGACAATATAAAGAAGGATAATGAAAAATATACATCAAGATGTCTTTTATGTAATAAAGTGAAAGATGAAAGGAAAAAATAAATGGGTATGATAAAACCATTACCCATATAGATATGGAAATGGTAAAACATTAATGTAGACGTTTTCAGCAATCTTATGAAAATATAAATAGGAAATGATGCCATCTAGTTTGGGGTTGATCATCTTACAAATACTGCAGGCTTCATTACAATTAATTTGTAATTATAACTTGATAACCTGAAATGATATACATTAGAGAATAGGTGAGCTTTCATTGAATACCAATATTGATTATATCAGATCAAGACCCAATATTTTCCTCTCTATTCCAGAAGAGTATGAAACATGCTCTAATTATAGAGTTGAACTTCAGCCCAGATTATCACCCTCAAACCGATGTCCAATCTAAGTGGGATATTTAGTCACTTGTGGACATGTTGATATGATACTAAATTGACTTAAAAGTAGGATGGGACCAACTAATTCCTCTTGTTGAGATCTCATTTAATAATAGAATCCACTCAATCAACCAAACGGATCCTTATGAACCCCTTTATGGGAATAGTTTTAGAGAACCTATATGTTGGGATTATGTTGGGGAACCAAAACTAATTTTTCCTAAAATGGTAAAGCAAATGAAGTAAAAGATGAAGGACATTATGAATCAAATTATGGATTCATAGATTCAAAAATTGATCTATGCTAATAATCATTGAAGAGACCTAGAGTTTGATGTTGGAAACATGGTATTCCACTTTATATCTTCATGGAAGAAATTAATGAGATTTTGGAAGTAGGGAAATATTAGTTCATGATATATTACACCCTTTGATATCCTTGATCCCACTATAGTGGTTTCATATCTACTAGAACACCTACCTAACCAATCTCAAGAACATGGTGTATTCTATGTATCTCTCCTGAAGAAGTACATACCAGACCCATCACAAGTACTCAATTCATATGTGGTTCCACTAGAGATTTATCTATCATATGAGGAGTATCCAGTGAAGATATTAGATTATAGATACAATGTTATAAAAAATAATAAAATTCAGCAATTCAATGAATTTTGGATAGAACATATGTTTAAAGAAGTGATGTGGGAGCCATAAGAAGTGATGAAATAAAATTCCATTAATATTTTATTGTTTGGGGAACATAAAAATATGTGGGGGAAATTTTTGAAGGGGGGATATTTTAATGACCTGAATTTTTTTAAATAAAACCCCCTTGAATTTTAATATTGTGACTTTATATATATTAATGATATATAAAAAACATAAAATAATTTAGTTTTATTATATCCGATGAATTTTTAAATATTGTTATGCATCTTTACCAATGATAATGTAGTTGTTTAATAGTGATCATATGATTAGTATAAATATAATGTTTCGATAAATAAAATTTTCATAGGAAAATGATGTGATGGCCTCAATAATTTGATCATAACCTATAAAGCCCATATATCATAGATTCTAATGGAGATTGAATCTCTGGGATTTTCTCTTATTGATATCCCTAATCTTAAGAATTAGTGAAACTATTTGAGGAGATTATCAATCTCATTGAGATCAAAAAATAAACCATGTATGCCGAAAACCCCCATGAAAGTTTCACTATCACATTCCAAATGCTTCGGTCATTTTTCTATTTTATTATATTTTTATGAATCAAGACCCAAATAATATGAATATATAAAATGTATTTTCAATACAATAATGTTCATATTTTCTTCTAATAAATACAATATCAATTACTATATATTTTATACAATAAAATAAAAATTATATTGTTAATTAGTATTAAATTTAAAATAAAATTTTTATTTTGATGTAAGAAAATATTATTGAAATTAATAATAAAATATTATTTTTTAAAAATTTATTATTAAATATGAATTATTAGATAAATTAGATGAGTCAAATGTAAATTTTTATAGGGTTCAAAAAATGTAATTGTCAACAAACACCCATCATTTCTCAATAAATGTTGATATTATTTTAAAATATTTATAATCAAATTTTGTTAAAATAAATATTATTTTTTGATTCTTAATGTAGAAATTATCCAATGGTGAATTTTTCAATATTTTCTAAGTGAGTATAAATTTTGGGGTAAATAAAATATCGTATTAAAATACGGTGTGTGCTATGACATCATAATGACCAAAATTGATACAATAGATAAATTAAAGGGTATAAAAAACCAAATATAAGTATACTTCTTCAAAGTAATGTGATTTTATTTTTATTTGACAAATATTATAAATCATTTATTAATCCTTTAAAATAATTAATATATTTTGAGGTTTTAAAATCTTTTCATTTAGAGTATGACTCTCTTCCTCATCAGAAATGATATTATTTATTATTTTTGGCTCTTGGAGTTATAAAATATTAAAAACTACTCCCCTTTGGTAGAAATAATGGAAAAAACCATGGTATAGTTTGTGGTTTTTGTTACATTAATAAATGGAGTCCAAAATCTAAGACGGAGAAATAATAATGAATTTCCCACTCATTTCCTATATATTCCCACCCCTGATTCCATTTATGTTCAGTAATAATACTATTATACTATCCTTACACATATATTATTACTCTATATTCATACCAATGTTCTCTAAGATCTCAATAATCCCCTCTCTAGCATTTCGTGTCAAACTCTCAAGGTAAGGATTATTTTCCTTCTCCTCTTTATTCAGGTATCATCATTATCATATAATTAGTATCTATATTTTATAGAATTGTGATATGTTACTCCATATCCCTCTTACCACCCTTAGGATTTATAAATATTGAGAGACCTATTTCAATCTCTTTAATCCCTCCCACGAAGATTTATACACTATTGTAATGCTGTTGAAATTTCACTGTGATTTTTCACTCCAAACAATTGTGTAGTGAATACACATACCCATTTTTTATCAAGGGTGTTCACCATTATGAACATATAATTATTTATTGGGGACATACATGTATTTATTTCACACTCCATTATAATGGAATAAAATATGATGATGAATTAATCCATGTTGTATGTTCTATGTAGAACATCTAAGCATGAGAATGAAATGAACATCACAAGTGCACCCAGAATGATATAGTGCGCTAATGGATTGGGTAATTTTTATTCTAATGAGACATCATGTTGAGATATTATGTAAACCTAATTCATTTATGGGACTTTTCCCATTCATTATTTCATTACATTTATCCAGGACCGATGTTTATGATGCAGTTTTTATGATGTTTCCACATTTCCCATGTTTCCTTTATGATTATCAAACTATATCGTGTCACATTTTTAATTTTTATTACTCTTATTGTTATAATTTACAATTGATATGATTATATTCTAATATTTATTATTCCCTTGTTTTTAAACCACATTTATTCCACTACTGGGCATTATTTTTCAACACTTTCTTATTCATGTACCCTGGTTATCCCATTTAGTTTTACATATGATCATGTTAATGATGTTTTCAATAAATGTGATGTATTCCTTATAATAAGTTTTCATGTCATGTAACTAATTCCCAAAGACAATATACATTCCAAAATTTTATGTTGTTTTAAGTGTAATTATTTTTAATAAGTCGTGTATTTATTTGAAATAAAGATTCAGGTTTTGATATCAACTTGGATTGTAAATCTTGCATCTCCACTAAGATTGCCACTTGTAGCAAGCTAGTAGTGATGAATTATATGATCCTAAAGCTCACCCTCAACATAAACTATTTAGAAATAGTTATTACACTCATTAAATATATTCCACCAAATCCTCATCCTTAGATATCGTTGACACTCCATTCTTTGGAAAATATAGCATATCGTAGGACCGGATGCATCGAGTATGATAAGAGACATGTGGCAGAGAAAATCAAAACTCTCCCCAATCAATGAAACACCCATTTCTATCACTTATAGGATCAATGTACCCTCTCTAGTATCTTATTTTAGGCTATTCATTCCGTTCAATGTAACGTATAAAATATTCTCACATATTCTGGTAAACTTCTTCTGTCCTTGACTCCCTTCCATTATCTAAAAAACCAAAGCACTTTAAATCCCCACAAGATTATTTCAAGATTTAAAACTATTTCCAATGACAGTTTTAATTCTATGAAAATCTACACTAAAACCAAATGTGGTATCAAGGTCTAGAAACTGGGTAAGCATAAATAATTCGACCGAGTAAAATAGATATTCCTTGGGTTCATGTTGATCAATATGTGAATCTAACCTAGATTGATTGACATGGTTATTCAATTTGTTTCTTATGTCTCCTCAAAATCCATATCAATGGTGGAATCACGAGGATCTTCTCTACAACTAGGTAACTTTCCCAAGGATACCCACTTTCCCCTTTCCTATTTATTTTAATGGATGATGTGTTTTCTGTTATAATTTTAATAACATCAAAGGCTAATCTCTTTTATGGGGTGACGAACTATCTCTGGCCCCCCCCCATCTCTCTCATCTTTTGAATCGATAGTTTTTTACTTTTCTCCAGATCCACATTGGATGAGTTCCAGGATATATATATTCTAATTTACCATTATGAGAAATTGTTGGGGTAAGTCGTCAATATCTCCATGGAAATAACATTCAACACAAAAATTATTTCTAGTTGGAAGAGATCCTCCAACATGCATTCGATATTAATATTGTCAAAAAACACTAAATTTAACTCCTACTTCTTATGATCTTCTGATGATAAAAAATTAGGTATTCTTGAAAATCCATTAATAATTGAACATAAGAACTACAGATAGAATTTTAAAATGATTTGAAATATAGAAAAACAAATTCTAATTATGTAAATCACATAGTCAATCCCCTTTTATTTTATTACTATCATCATATTCCCCAAAATAAGAAAAGACAAAATCCAGGAACATCTCACCAAATTCTTGGAGGGGATCAATAACAGGGTAAAAAATAATCATTGGATAGTGGGGTATAAGACCTGGAAACACAAAAATTTTGGGGGGACTATTGTTTAGGTATTTGTGTCTCTTTAATGATGTAGCCTATTAGGATCCTTAGTCCTCCACCCTAGATTTTTCTAGTATAAAATATGCGGTTTATATAAGATAATTATGAGGGTTATTTTCTGGATAATAGGTGATGAAGCATTTGTTATGATTTTTATAAACATGTGGCTAGCCGACGATAATGGAAAAAAATGAAATTTACCGTACCACAAAAGGACTAAAAGATGAAATTTCTCTTTATGTACTTAATGTGTTCCATTATGGTTGGTTCAAGAAGAAAATATTCTACAAAATTGATTTTATATAGATGAATAATATCTATAGATTCCTGATTGTGAGATATATGGGTCCAAATAACCTTTACTAGAGTATATATAGAATATTAAACTGTATTGTAAAATCTATTTATTCTATAGAAATTGGTACATTTATTTTGGAGGATATTGATATATGGAAAACCATCTTTAACTTCATTATCCTAACAAAAATCATAGTATTTCTAGTGGTATATCTACTTTGGAATCCTCTCCCTTATATGGAGTTCCTTTCATTCTTCTATACAAAGGAGAACCAAATGGGTGCAATATGAATGACCATGGATTAATTCAATATGCATTCAATAATAAAGATCTAAGAACAAGAGAAATATAATTCACATAAAATCCTAACATTGATCACCTCAATGAAATGGACCCTAGATTCACCTCTCTTCTCACAAAATTACCATAACGTCACCCCATTGAGAACTTGAGTGCCATTTTTAAGGAGGCATATATTATTTTGGTTAAGAGGAATGTCATTATCCGTAATTAGGTTTTGAAACCATGAACCTCTAGGATCGATTATGATAACCAATGGTTCTCCATGTGAATCAACAATGAAAATCTATTTGACGACCCTATGGTCATGCTTAATCCATGGACCTAGAACCATACCATAATATGAATCTTATAAATTAATGTTGTGGCATCACCATTAGAAAAATGCCTCTATAATTTTTCTTTTGTTTTCCAAGAATCTTCTTGAATGATAACTGTTGTAATCTAAAATTATTTCAGGGCGTACTTCTCACCATTGGTTATAGAAGGAAAACAAATCATAATTTGAATGGAATTCTCTATTGATAGTGGGTGTTATTATATCACCCTTGAGTCCGAATACCTCATAATTATTAATGATATTTTTTACAGGATGTACTTCATCCTTTTGGATTATTATACTTGAATATCCTTTTCATGTAGTGTTTCTTCTCATCTTAGTCCATATTTTTTTTACTATAATGTTGGGTAATACAGAGGCTTGTCATTTGGCTACCATGATTCTTGCAGAGGATCCTCCTATTTTGTTGGATTTTTTCCTTAGTTGGATGACATACGATGGTTTACCTGAACTATGATTTCTTAATATATGATTCATTTATTCTCCTCCCAAAAATAATGGTTTTGGTAGCTGTTTCAAAATATGAAATCCTACATCAGCTCTAGAACAAAACCAGATTGTTAACAAAAAATTAAATTGGAATATAAATATTTAAAAACAGGATAATGAAATATTAAAATTATATTCCAATATCATTTCAATTCAAAATTTCCTTGAAAAATATTTTCATTGAAGTGATATTTCTAATTAGTTAAAAATAAATTAAAATCTAATACACTAAACACTTAAAACATTATTTTTTCAACCATCCACCTACATAAAAAAGTGTGTCCCTATAATAATCAAAATGTGGTTTTAGTAAAAATAAATAAACAATAATATTTTTAATTCATAAATTTATTAAATATTACCCACCATTACTGGTTTGTGTTAATGTTTGGGGGAGACAACTCAATTTTTAGGATGAAGTCCTCAGGCATTCCTATTTATAGTGATTTTTGACCTAGCTATATGTTCTGTAATGGGAAATGAAATCAAACTATTTCTAAATATATTGATGATTTAAATATTTATACTATTTATTATATTATTATTTATTATAGTAATAATTTTATATTAATTGTTAATAATTATATTGATTAGTAATTATATTATGAATTATTAAAAAAATCACTTAATTATTTTTAAAAATTATATAGTTTATAAATTATTATAATAATAATATAAGAAGTTATTAATTAATTTATTTACATAATTAGTTATTAATAATTATATCATTAAACTAAAATGGAATTTTTATATAGAGAACACACACTTTGATTCATACTAGGCACATTGTTTGTTAGATTTATGGGCAATAGATTCTCACCCATCACAAATGAATTATTGATCATTAAACTAAAGTCTAAAAGCAATCTGATCTAATTTACCTGGTTATGATAATGTGAAATTCATTTTAAACTAAAATGACACTATAATATCAAAAACATTAAATTGGATTCATACTAGACACATTGTTTTTTTTTATTAATGTGTGGTCAATTCTTACACTTCAAAAATGAATTATGGAAAGTTGACATAAATTTTAAAAATAATTGAATCTGTTTAGTATATATTGATTATGAGGTAATCATTTTAAAATAAAATGAAAACTTTATATTGAAAACACACACTTTGAGTTCCACAAAGAAAACATCATTTGTCTGATGGACGTGTGGTTGATTCTAATGCATAAAAAATTAATTATGGATCATTTTAATAATGCTTTAAAAAATTGGAATATTTTTTTTGACTATGTATTGCAAATTTTAAATAGAAATTAAAATTTTATATCTAAATGATCGATTTTTCACAATTTGAAAACATCAAGTTTCAAATTGGTATGATGTAGATTCATACACATCAGACATGAATAATGGATCATTTTAATAATGTTTAAAAAGTGTATGAGCTTGTTCTTAGATTCTGTCTATGTGATGCATGTTTTAATCAAAAAGGAAACTTTTAAATTCAAAACACACAATTAGATTCATAATGATCACTTCATGTGCTAGATTTAAATAGAGATGATTCCTATATTTCATAAATTATTTAGTGATAATTTTCATAAATTTTAAAAAAACGTGAAGCTTATTTACATGGTTTTGATAATGTGTCATTGACTATAAAATAAATAGCCACTTATTTTATTGAAAACACACACTTGAAGTCATATTGACCACATCATGAAATATATTATAACATACTATATTCTTATACATAAAATATGAATTTCTATTCATCACATTATTTTATCAAAGAAATAGTGATTTTAATTGATTTTGGCTATGTGATCCCCATTTTAAACTAAAATTAATGTTTTATATTGAAAATAAATTTTTTAGTCATACTGACCATATCGTGTTTCAAACTGATGTTCAGTCGATTCATAGACATAAAAATCTAAATATTAAACATATTCATAATATTCAATATTAATATGGGCTCATTTTTTTCAATGTGATGTTTGTTGTGAAATTGATTGAACGCTGCTTGAAACCGCGAAACATTTAGAAATTGGAAAATCTAAGATCGATCGTTGGAGAAGAGCATCGTTGACGAAGCGATCATTGAATTTTCATATGGAAATGATAATTACAGATGAAAATAAAAATAAAAAAGAAATACAACAAGTGTAGAACACAATGTAGATCCAAAAATCCATCACATTTCATTAACATATCACAATATTTATAGATTACATGATATCTGATCCAATGCTGAGAATATGAAAGGATAACCATTAATAGGGGAATTAATTGGGATTGAGGAGTCATCATTATTGTCATAATTATGACATCCATTAATTACATTTCATAAAACTCACCCTTAGATGTCATAATTTTATGGAATATTATTTAATCATCACATATAAACCATTTGGGATAAATAAGTGATGCCAAAATAAAATAATTCCATGTCATTATTAGAAACTTTATGAGGAGAACACAATGGGAAAAAACCTTATGAAGTGAAAAAGAGTGCGACATTCCCAACTCCCCATGAATATATCCTTTAGTTGTGTCTTTAGGACATCAATTAATATTATTATTTAATTACTTATTTAGGACATGAGAGGAAGGCCATAAGTAAATGGTCTCATTATAAATTACAACTGATGTGGTTGACCAAAAATTTCCATTAATTATAGATATCCATAAAAATTTATAACATTACCTTGGATATCTCTTATGATGTGTGATTGTCTCATTAAATAACTCATCAACGAAAAACCCTTAATGGGAAAACACTTGATTAGGGAAAAATAGTACAATAACATCAGGTACCGAGAGTTTCACCCCATAAAAAACCTTATCAAGAAAACCCAGTGGGAAAAACGTTTCTGATGGAAAAAGAGTACAACATTTACATCTCCCATTCATAGTGATCAACAATAAATTTAACTCATAGAATGTCTATGATCAATTCATAACCAAAAAATTCATTTTTTATATTTTGGAATAATAATAACATATACCCTTTAGATTTCAATGAATGGTGAAACACAATAACTTGCATCATAATATTATGTATTGTCATTTTCAATGTACATTTTTACATGTACAAGTATATCCTTTATAAATAAATAAAATGAGCACTTATATTTAATCCTTATGGGCTAAGTGTGTTATTCATCAACCCCTTATGTATGAAATCTCTAATTCTTGGAAGTAAGATATTCAATAATTAATTAAGGGTAAACCATTCCAAAATTTAATATCTCATCTTCAAGATGATTAATTCAAAATACCAGGACATTACATGTAATATCATGATTAAATAATTCATTGATTTTTAACTCTACAAGAGTTTAGATGTTTTTCAAAACACCTTAATAATAAACTGAATAAAATGATTCATACAAACCATGGGATGATAAATACAATTTGTATTATTCCTTAACATAATATGGATAAATATTATTCAATTCACCGGATAATTTATCATATAGGGTGATACTTCTAAAATTTTGAATATGCATCAGGCATTTCAGACCCTTCTTGGATTCATATAAATATCCAAATATATGAGGAAGAATATTTATTATAATAAGATAATTGATATTAAATAGTCTTTATACTTTGGATAATCAATCCTGAACATTATATGTTGAACATTTCATAAGTTCCGTTAATAATTTAGGCCACTTATTGTGATGTCGACATATATAAAAATCTATTGTAATCAATGAGTTTAAAAATAATTCATAGAAAATATAACATCAACAACATTTGATTGAGATCTCATAATTTTTATGGTACCAGTGTCACTTCCAAGACAATTTCTAAAAAGATATAATGTTGTCGATATATTCATTTTCCTTTTAAAGGGAAAATAAATTTATTGATTTATACTAATGATGAATAAATGTTTTATATAATCACTTCAACCACACTTCAGGTGTGTATAATTAGACTACTGATTTCGAACACATTACATTCATGTATGTGTTGTGAGCATCTTGTCAATGGTTCTGCAAAACCATATAATATATGAAACATCGTATTTCTTTTAATCAACATGCATAGCATGAAATGTATACTCACCAATATAAAATAACACATGTGATCATTTAGTGGATGCATATTTCATGTAGATGGATCACATGGTGTGTGGGAACGCCCATATATTCTTCTTCAAAAGTATATATGAAATATATTTCCATAATAGCTTCTAATGATATTAATAATTTATCTCAAAAATGGTTAACTCATGGTAAATTATCATACAGGGGGAATTAATAATGACTTAATGATAATAAATTCATTGATAATTTTGTAGACATGTATCCATTAATTAAATTCATCATTCTCCCCCTGATGTATTTATACTATGTTATTAATAAATCGATGCTCGTATATATTTGAATCAATATAATTCTTTATAATTAATCCAAGATGGCCTAAATCATCCTGTCATATAATTGAAGTTCTAGGATCAGAAAACATTTGGTTTACCATTATTTATACGATTGTACATAACAAATTATTTATAATCGCATTTATGAATTCTTGTTACATATCGAGGCACTTCTTTTGTCTCCATATGATATTCATTTTCATCAATACCATTCATATATCTCTCGGAGATATTAGATATAACAAAGAATAAAAAAAAATTACTACCAGGTTGGAATATATTCGCTCTTCTGGAGTCATTTATTACTTTTCAATAACAGTAAATGTACTAATATGAGAATATACTAATGCATATATGAGCTCTTTTAAAGAATTTAATTAAAATAATATAATATCTCTAGAATATTTTATTGTGAAACTCATATTTGTAATTATAATTTCCACTTATGGTGTTTGATGAATTCAAAACATAATTATAATGGGTTAGGCCCATCACCAAGAGGATTATTGAATAATTTAGAACATCTGTCCCAATTTTTTTAGAACATAGGGCCAAAATATTATTTGACAATACGTCCACCTAGGATAGAATCCCCCACATCTTTTTAATATGGTGAATGTGGTAGTGAGAACCTATGTGTAAGAATATCTTGGATTCACACCACACCTTATCTCCATCAAAAATTATAATTCATAAACAACATTCACTTTATCAAATGAATGATAAATCGTTTGATCAAACCACATCAACTCTAAAATATTCATGATATCATATCATTTTTTTCAGGAATAATTTCATTCTCTTAAAGAAATGAGATATAGTAATTAATACTAAATTCACATAGGGGAATTCATTTTTTCACAGGATTTCATGATCCAAGAACGACAATTTATTATTTATCAATAATGATCATCTCTTATAAAGTATAATTTTTTTGACTATGATGATAATTTTCTTAACAACTTTATATTGTAAAATCATTTTCATAATATATATCATAATATCCAAAATATGTAATTCAATATTTCATTAATTAATTATATGAACAACAACATCCACTTTAGGGGATAGATTAATTACATGATATGATATTGATAATCCATAAGAATATGATAAATAATAATGTTTCCCTTGATATTGTTAATGCAGGAACAATAAAAGATAAATTAAAATATTCATCAATATAGTGTCAAAATACATTATTTTCATATTATCCTTGAGATATGCAATATTTTATAAATATCAATAAAATTCATTTTTCTCTTTAAATATTTACTATCATCAAACAACTTCTGGTGGTTAAATTTTTATTATTTTATATAAACAAATATAACACAATGATCATTCGCAAAACACCATATTCACCATAATCATGATTTATAATAAAATCAGGTATATTTTCATTCACTTCGAGGAATGAAATAAATCATTTTCAATAAATATTATCATTAACTCTTGGGAATAGAACAAAATCATTTGTTTGAGTTTTATAGTGTCTTCGAGACAATTACATGAATATTCAATTCAACAATTTCATAAATTTCATTCACTTGTGGGTATTAATATATATAATTTATATTTATTCTTATTCATCAAGAATATTTAATTTCTCAAAAAGAATTTATAAGAAATAAAAGAAAGAGATGAAATAAAACAAAATTATATACAAATATTTAAATTAAACATCATCTCTATGATGAACCTTTATATATCATAATCAAACATGACACCTTCATGGTGAACATGAAATTAGAGGAATTAAATTTCATGGGTCATCGAATGATTAGAAAACCTAATATCAACGTACGATAGGTACGTGATGATCATCAAACTTCATCTCAACGTATGACAGGTAAGAGATGTTCATCAAACTTCGTCTTGACATACGACGAGTACACGATGTTCATCAAATATTCGCTCGATGTACAATGGGTACATGATGTAAATCATTCAACAGCTTGATGTATGATGGGTATGTTATGTTCATCATTCAACCACTTTTGGTGGTGTATTTTTTTATTCCATTAATGAAAGATGTTTGTCTCCGCATTGACCACATCTATTATTAATCAAACACATTCTCTCTTGGGAATGAAGTGAAATTTGTCAACCGTGAATCATTACAGCTCTTCATGAGCTCATTATTTTCCCCACAACAAAATATTAAGAAAATCATAAATTATTTTCAGATTTATCAAGAGGGGAAGAATAAATTTAACAATATCTTAAATATAAAATAAACCTCACCTTTTGATGTAGCTCATCGAATGAGTGGAGTCAATGCGCATATGAAAGAGTATGTCAAAATAAGAATGTTTATAGAAACATGTGACATGCCATTTTCCTATGAGTTTTTTATCATGCTGGTGATGGGGATGAAAATAATGGTGTCACGATGTGCAATGCGGAGAAGACGATCGTGCTGAAAACATGTTGTGAAATTGATCGAATGTAGATAGAAAACGTGAAGCATTTTGAAATCGGAAAATGTATGATCGATTGTAAGTGAAGAGCATCGTGGGCGAAGAGAGCTTTGAATTTGTGTATGAAGATGATAATAACAAATGAAAATACAAATACAAAAGTAATACAACAAGTAGAGACCAAAATGTAGATCCAAACGTCCATCACATTTCCTTATCATATTACCATATTTATAGAGTACATGATATCTGATTCAACTGTGATAATAAGAAAGGTTTCCCATTAAGAGGTTAATTAATGGAAATTTAGGAGTCATTATTTTTGTCATAATTATGACATCCATTAATAACAATTAATAACAATGTATGTTTTAATACAAAATGCCACTTTAAAATTTAGTACACACAATGGGAGTCATACTGACCACATTATATGTCATACAAACATGTAGTGAATTCATGGATGTCAGAAATAAGATATCTAATATTTCTATGAGGTTGAAAAAATATAAATTCATTTTCTTTAGTATGGATATGTAACATGAATTTAAAACTGAAAGGAAAATTTTATATTAAAAACACACACATCGAGTCATACATGATACATCTGTGGATGATTCATGTGTGGTTAGATCCTATAAAACATAAATGAATTATGGATTTTTTTTACTCTAACAACCGAGAAATTTTTTAAATGAATTATGTTTTAAATAAATAAATTTATATATGATTTCATTTAATCAATATATCAAGTATTTATGAACATTAAAATTGTAAATATTTTTTATAGTGACCTAAATTATTTTTCTTAATGATATATTCATTGTTTTTAAACACATAAGTATGATGTTTTAATATAAATTATTTTTACTTTGAATTATATATATATATTATAATTTTTTTTATGTTTTACAATAAAAAAATTGTACAAATTATAATAATTATGAAAATTATTTTTATTTTAATATATATTACAATTATTAATTTAATTTATAACATTTTATTTATAGAATATGACATATATATATTTTATAAATTAATTTAATATTAAAAACTTTGACTTTTTAAAAAGTATTGATAAAATAATTTTTAATATATTATTCGTTTTAAATAATTGTTTACATTTTAAATTTATTAAAAATAAATTATATGATAATAATATATGATAATAAAGATGTAAAAATATAATGAAATAATAATAATAGAGTTGAAAAAACTCATGTGAATAGGATAATGAAAGGGGGCATTAGGGTTCACAGGGGAGTGTTGAGTGGACCACTATGGGATATAGTGTAGTGGGTGTGCGGGTCTTAGGTCGTCGGTTTAGGGTTGAGGTACACTACATTGGAGTCAAACTGTATGAAGGAAAGTCCTAGTTGAGTAGGGTGAGTCTATGAGCGGGAAGCTGGGTGTGTCATGGTGGTCGAGTCGAATGCCGATGAGGGACCATATGTGTCGATCAATCTCTGGTGTGGATGAATGGACAGTTGCGGGTTTTTTTAGTGGTGTTAATTGAAATCCAAGCTTCATATTGTTGGTTCACTCAGAGATAGGGTTTCAAACAAGAATCAATTAACTTGTTTGGATTTTCCTGATCTGCGTTGAGGTAGGTGTTTATCCGCTTCAGTCCCTTGGTGGACGAATGTCATTGACTACATTGTTAGTCATTTTTCATAGGATTTCTCCTTTAATAATGACATTACTTTTTTAATCATGATGAAATACATTTTTTCTCCTTCCACAGAATTATTCATGAAATTATTTTGACTACATCATAATTTTACCTTCTATTTTTGGCTATTTCTCCACTATTTACGTTTTAATTATTAATCATATTGGGGTCCTTTTTTATTTCTATTTTTATTTTCTTTTACCCTGTTTCATTCAATTTCATTTTTTTTTCTATGCACTTTGTTTGTTAGATCTGCATTTGAGAATGCATGACAAGATTATGATATGATGCTCTTTAAACAGTGGGGTTTTGGTTATAAAAATCCTTAAACGAACATTAAAATGTGAATTTTTCAAAACCTCTTGTGTTGTGTCTCCAGAATGTCAATTCAATCCACATCTATTTTTCTTCCATCTTTTTAGTAGGGGATATTTTTTATGATTTATATTGTATTTTGAGAATCTGTTATAAGGGATATATTAATTTTATTTCATTAACTTCATTTTAGTATTTTAGTTCTGCTTCAAACATTTGATTATTATTTTCTTTCATGACCTCTTAATTTACTTTTCAAATGATGTTTATATTAAAAACCACATCTTTAATTAGAAATTATTTTTCCATTGAAGTTTTTATTTTATAAGATGGTTTTCTCTAATTAAAACTAATATGAATGAACCTTTTCAAGTTGAAGTTCAAATGTGAACATATATTCCTTGCAATCTATCCTAAATATTATAATTTTAAATGAATATTTTTTGATGAATTTATGAATGGTAATGTTAGACTTTCAATAATATGTATATATATTACATCATATTACTATACCAATAATTATTTCAAGCTTGAATATATTTATATTTCAAGACATCCAATTTCATATATATATTTATATGTGTTTTCCATTATTATATAATTTGAAATGAACAGGTAATTTATCATCACATCCCACAAATTTATATTAATGAAGGAAGAATTGTTATTATTTTTAAACAATTATCATATAATTTATTTGTGGTATATGATCTTGCATTCAAATTTATAAGTGAAGGTTATATTCTCATTTCATTAAATTGTTCCAAGTCAATATATATATATATATATATATATATATCGAGGAATTTATGAATTAGTGCATGATTTGGATGTGCCAAAAAATCTTGTATAGTTATGGGTAAAAATTAATATCAAATTATTATACAAGACCTTACTTGAAATTTACTCATGGATGAAATGATTGATGACGTGTTATAGTTTTTTTATAGTCACATTTGAAAAACAATGTTCATTGCATATT
Organism: Viscum album; assembly: GCA_963277665.1. NCBI lineage: Eukaryota > Viridiplantae > Streptophyta > Magnoliopsida > Santalales > Viscaceae > Viscum > Viscum album. The sequence goes on along the minus strand of OY728158.1, from coordinate 354,601,794 downwards.
AATATTTCAAACTAAAATTATGTACGTTGTATATGTAAATAATAATTTCCATTTGTTTATTCATTATATCGACATCCGTTGCATTTATAATAAGTTCATGTTTTAATTTAAATTTTACGGTTTAATTCCAAAAATAAATATTACTTCGGTATCATTGAAAATATTTTATTGTAAATGTTTCTATTATATTTTTATAATTAATTATTACAATCAATTGTGGAAAATGTATTTCACCAAAAATGTTAAATACCTAGATATTCCAGGAAAAGCATATGTGGTAGAATTTTTAGTTATAAACAAACATGTAATATGTGAAATGGATGTTCTTGTATTTATATATATATAACTATTAATGTGAATTTAAAAGCAGCAATATATTTTAAATATTCAAAACTCCAAAGAAAAGATATATATATATATAAACCAGACATAAAATGTTATTAAAAAATCGAGTGCTTCATCATTGTAAATATGGAAGGTCATTGGTGACTGAATCCATCCTTCACTAAGTGGGTAGGCCCAGATAGCCTTCAGCGATTCAAGTGACCCCAAAAAGTTTTTTTTTTCAGAATCATGCATTTTTTTGGAAAAACACTGAATTATGTTTAATCATTTTTGAGCCTTATTATTTTCTAAAATGACATAGTATTTTAAAAACATAAGTAATTTAATGTTTTATTTTTAGAAAAGGTATTTTTTAATGTATTTATCAAATTAACATCAAATAATATTTTAAAGGGTATTTATTAATGATTTTTAAACCCCTTACTAGGAATATTTAATGCACCCCCCTTGTTTTGATTATTTTTCATAGGTCACTTTGAAGTATAATGTTAGACATCATCGATTTTTTTTTCACGCGTGAAAATGATGTTTGTCTATTACTTTCTTTAATTTTGTTTCAACTATAATATTTTGTATGTTTGTATCTTTTCTCCAGAATTTTGACTGGTAATATGTCCTCTAATATGTAATTTCTGTCATCCCTAGCTCCCAAGTACCCAAAGACGATGCCATACAGAGGATCAAATTTGGTTCAGGCTATGAGGAACCAGCTACCTCTAAAAACTTATTTAGTAAAAGTCCATACCTAAAATATTTTAATTAAAAATGTAGTGAGAGTATACGAATGCCCAGTACGAGGTTTTAAAATAATCCAATATTACTTTTGAGAACTTTTTTTACAACCTTCCATAAAACATTTTCTTAAAAGAGCTGTTACACATTTATCATACCATGAAAATTGTCAAAGAGATATAAATGCACAATTTAAAACATGGTAACATTATCATAATAAATTTACAGACATGCTCTTACAGAGTAATAAGTAAAGGATATATCATGATAAAATGTAAGTCAAAATTAATAACTAAGTGTAATGAAAGATCGGATCTTCACATTAAAAATAATAACATCAATTTCATCATTTACTATTGGCCATTAAATTTCTAGATATTGAATAAATAATAAATATGGCATAACTAAACCTCTTTTGATTCTCAAAATCATAATCTCTTTAACCAAGAATTTTGTACTAGTTGAGTAATCCTCTAGTTAATTAATTTACATAGTCTTAATAAGGAAAGAACATATGTCGGATGGTGTCAAGGCCCCAGCCAAAATGTCTAATGATTAAGGCCTCGGTTGAAATCCATAACTCATAAATGGGAAAGGCCTCAGCCAATTCTGGTACTAGTAGTCTCATGAGACCTACCATTTCATAGAGGGGCTATAGCAGGCCCCACCTGTAACATACTGCGTCCAATGCATTTTTAATACCTCTAAATCAATGTGCACTTCCCATTTTGATTTATTAAAATTACTTTTCACATATCAAACCAAGTGTACAAATAAATTGGTTTCTTACATCACCTATCATTTTATTCAAGGTTTCCCACACAACCTTGAACATTTAAATCCATATACTCAGAAAATGGCATAAAAGTTTAATATTACAATATTTCACATTTATGCATATATAGTGAGTATGGCACAAAACTATGAATTATGTTGTCAGTTCATTAGTTGGTACATAAGATAACAGTACTTGTGATTACAACTAAGATACAATAAATACCAACACGACCACATAAAATGAAAAAGTCTAGAACTATGTTATTCATGAACATTCATGATTAAATTATGAGGTGAAATTAACATAATAAATAAATAGGTAACTTAACATTTCATGTGGGGTAATAAACCCACATTATCTCATACATTACATGTTAAAACACAAAAGTATAAAACTCAACCTTAAACATTATCCTTTAATATAATGTGTGAAGAGTATTTAGTACATATTAATATGAAGTCATGAGCTTCCAATATCTATACGAATGAACTAAGAAAATTAAAATAAAGCATTGGGAAAACCATGATTATGGATTCATGTTTTGTAAAATATTCATTCAATGGGTTGTTCATTAAAGTAGTGTTTGGTCAAGCCAAAAACATTTAAAATGAATGTTTAGTACTTTCTTCTCAAACCATAGAATTTTATAAATAAAAGAAATGGGAAACAAATATGGCACACGTACCCACATACCCGATTACACACAACAATTATATTCAAGGTTCTCATTCTATACTAGTTTGACCCTTGAAAATTAATTAAAACATGGATTTCATTATTAGGGTATAATTATTAATTTTTTTTTGAAAAAATACATTTATATTATGTGTGCTCACATATAAGAACATAAATGATTAGATGTAAAACATTCATACACAAAATGACTCCATGCATTGTTGTCCTTCATTATCTCACAATTAAAATCTAACAATCCTTAATCTGGGCTTATGAAGTTTATGCAAATCAGAGAGTCGTGTATTTTATACTTATATATTTTCATATACATATGTATATATATAACTGATTTCAAGTTTGAGGAATAAAATAAATGTGCATAGGTCACCCTACCGCTCAAGATTAAACCACAATCTGTAAATGATGTATACTTATTAAAAGTATATATATATACATATATATATATATAGCCACAACATAAAACCCATCATGCAAGACAAAATTTAATCCCCTTACTTAGCTCATGGAGGAATAGAGGCTCGAGAGATGCTGGAGAAACTTAGAGGACACGATGAGGTCTATTGGATTCTTGGGTGCAAGGAACCAGGAGGTACTTCAGATGCCTTAGATGTTTTTTAAAAACTAACCTGTTAAATATATATATATTTTTAATACAAGTTGTATGGTATCCACAAATAACATGGATTATAAAAAGACTAGAGGGAGATGTCTATGTGGAAATCGTGTGAAGGAGGGACAATGACTAAAAAGGTGAAGATAAAAGTTAATAAATAGGGTATAGGGTTACTGGTTCAGGGAACACCTCGAAGAAGAAGAAAACATGTCATGTAGAAACTAAGAAGGTATTTCAACAGCCAGGATCAGATCTAACTTGAAAGCAAGAGGTGAGATGCATCTGTGGTTTATAAAGGTAGTGGAGGGATTGGATTAAGTCTGATTTTGATCGGACGACACGATATCGATGCAGAATTTTTTAAAAACTACAAATGACCATGATTAGATTGTGCCCAATCAAATAGACCACAAAAAACCCAGGGATAGACCACAGTTGCTGATGGTCGAACAGGGGGTCGATATCCACAGCCCAGATCGCGCAATATGTGATCCAACAGCCAAGATCTCATTTTGCATGAAAAAAAGCTTACCACATCGAAATGGTGTGATGTTGACACCTTCTTTATATGCCTTGGCCACCGATGCAGCACTCAGAAATCACACAGAAAACACCCAGGGGGCCTTACACACGGGCCCCTACCTCCCCCATAGGCCTCGGCCTATACGTTCTCACAGTGGCCTTACGCCCTCACTACACACACATGCACCGCCACGCTACCAAGATATTTTTCACCCCTCGGGAGACCTATGCCTGAGCTCGGGCTAGCACAAGCTTAGGCTGAGGGCTAGGCTCAACCACCTTGAGTGAGCTACCTCCCTTGGCCCAGCCAAAAAGTGATGGCCCTAGAGGGTCCTAGTTTTTTTTATAAAAACTAACCTAAATATTTATTGTGTTAAAGGAAAATAATAGAACATTGTAATTTTTTTATTTAAACATGGCCTTTATTAGACAATATATGGTCAATGTGTACAAATTAGACTTCTTCATAAAATTATTTTCTAAGGTTGATTATAAATACTAAACCATTAACATAAAGTCATAAATTGAAGGATAATTCTTATTCTACTGTCATATTGGTCAAAACATAGTTTAATTAAAAATATAATTCAATCTCAAAGAAATTATACATTTTTTAAGACACTGAATAAAATTCATTACGATACATTTGAATTAATTGCTACATGATTTGAATTCCTTATTACATTTCAAAAACACTAATGTATAATTCAAACAATTCTCTATGTCCTTTTAAATTTAATGGTTAGGAGTAGTTTTTTTATAATTTTTCTAGTTATAAACTAATTACATGGTGGTCTAGAATATACGTATACGTTTTCAATTAATTTTCCAATGAGGACATCATCTATATTTATAGCCATTATAGTTCCATGGTTTCCCAAGGCAACGGTCACATTAGTTTCCTATAAATCCAAGACATAGGGTGTCCTAAAACTCATATTGATTGAAAAATATGTTTCACGTCATACCATTGGTGCTTAGTGTGGTCGCGGTGGCTTAGTCCATTATTATGTTCATTATGGAAAATTATGAGGACCCATATCAATTCCTCAGTGTTTTCATTGTTTTAATTTTTATCCATGTAATTATGATAGGGTTCATAAAAGGTATTTTTGTTTAGTATGATTACTCTTTTGATTTTGGTGTTTTGTAAATGCTACGAGTTTTTTAAAATGAAATGTCTTGTATCCACTTTTTTGTTTTACTCGGTTGTATTCTAATAAATTAGAACCAAATTATTACCCTCTCATGAGAAACAAGTTTTGTCCAGTTATTCAAACAAAAGTAATCATGACTTATCAATACATAAGGTTCGGGTTTTGGGGTGTTACAACATTCCCCCTATAAGGAATTGTGTCCTTACAATTCGTTCCATGTATGAATAAGAGAAATAATCCTTTATCATATTCACCACAACCTCCATCATGGAGGGTCCTCCAGTGTGGCAAGGTGAATTCCCACGTTTATGTTCAACTCTTCTACTTACCTAGCCCATATAAATTTTGAGTAGGAAGGGTTTAACCTCTGCATAGTGCATTCGGTCCTCCACAAAGATGATCGAGCAGTGGAAATTTAGGAGATGTCCAAATGGACTATCTCTCGAAGAATTCACCGGATTGAATCTCGATTGAGAATATCAACGTCATAGGAATTATCATATAAACTAATACTGAGGAGTTGGTACAATTATGTTGCAAAAAGGTCTTCCTCTAATGCAGCCTCTTGAAATATCTCTCTGGTTGTGATGTTCTGACCCAGAATAAAGCATAGAAATAGTTCATTGTTGTATTTACCTCTTCATCTGTACTCGGCCAACTATGTTGGGGATATTATATGGTATATTTAGGCATTCTCCTGATAAGAATGGAGAATGTCAGAGCTATTAGACAATTCATAGATCTTCTTGCATGTTTTTTGAAAATTTTCAAAAGGTATGTACTCCTCTTCACAGGTCTTGACCAATATAGTCTCTAGTATATCAGTAAGGAGTGACACTATGTGATTTGGTCCTTCTATCTGAAAATTAATCCTGAAGGATCAATCATTGAAACCTATTCATAAACATAAAAATATACAAGATAGAAAAAGGAGAGAGTGGATAACATATTTTGCTCTCATATCACGACTTGTTCATATAAAAAAAGACCAGCTAATGGTTTCCTCAGTTCCCTAATACAGGAATCCCCAAAACTAGTTCAAAACTCTCGATCTCCCATGACCATATGAAACCTAAGAAATCTGGTTCGATATCCTGGGATCACTTGTGTTGTCTCCAGAGTCTGGCATGTGGGGTGTACAACTATGAAACGTCTATATATAATTGAAGTATGTATACCGAATGGGTGGCTTCATACTCAAGGATTTCGAAGTCCATTACCTGACCAAAATGGCCATAGGATAGAACATAACACATTATGCCACATAGAGGTCTCCCACTACTATATCTTATTGAAAGGTTGTGAGGTATAGGATGCCTTCTGCTATGGTGAAGCATATAAAAAGTCCCTCATAGTATTTTCCTCATCGTACAAAGTATGGTAATTGAGCTTGCATCATAAAGATGTAATCTAGACCCACTCCTCAGTAGACTTGAAGTAATCAGGGAGAATTAGATATGTAATAGAGATGTTTGCATGACATATAGATATGGGTATAATTTATATAATTTTCAAGGATGGATATTGAAATTATGGTTTCTAGGGCCTCGCTGGGATAGGGCAAGAGATTAGTACCTTCATTTTCCATCTGAAAATTACGAAAACATCATTCTTAGTATTGCTTAAGTAAATTTATTTTTTATTATTTAGTTATGTTTCTCCATAGTTAACCAAACCAAATCCTCTGATACTAACCATCATTCCCCATATCCCGAGTACTCGGAGCCGGTGCCTTATAGAGGATCAAATTCAGTTCAGGCTCGGAGAAACCAACTAATTTTGAAAATTTCTTTAGTAAAAGGACATACATGAAAAAATTTAATTAAAAACATAGGGTGAGGATACGAATTCTCAGTAAGGTGTTTCAATGTAAACCAATATTACTTTTGGGAAGTTTCTTTAAAACCATCCATAAAACATTTTCTTATAAGAGATGTAAAACATTTTACATACCACAAAAATTCTCTAAGAGATATAAATGCACAATTTAATTCATACTAACATTATAATTATTCAATTACAGAGATGCTCCTTCCGAATAATAAGTAAAAGACATATCATGATAAAATGTAAGTCAAAATTATTAACTAATTGTAATGCAAGGTCAGAGCGGCACTTTAAAAATAATAACTTCAATTTCATCATCCACTATTGGCCATTAAATTTCTGAATATTGCATAAATAATAAATATGTAATACATAAACTTCTTCTGATTCCCATAATTATAAGCTCCTTAATTAGGAATATTATACTAGTTGAATAATCCTATGGTTAGTTAATTTACACATTCTTAATGAGGAATGTGCATATTCCGGACGGTGTTAAGGCCTCGGTCAGTATGTCTAATGATGTAGGCCTCGTCCGAAATCCATCACTCATAATTGGGAAAGGCCTCAGCCAATTCTGCTACTAGTTGTCTCATAAGACCTGCCGATGCATCGAAGGGCTATAACAGGCCCCACCCATCACATACTATGAACAATTCATTCTTTATAACTCTAAATCAAAGTTCACATCCCACTTTAATTTATTATGATTACTTATCACATATCAAACCAAGTGTACAAATTACTTGGTTTCTTACTTCACCTTTCATTTTATTCAAGGTGTCCCACACCACCTTGAACAATTAAATCCATATACTCAAAAAAGGATATAAAATTTTAATATTACAATCTTTCACATTTATGCATATGTAGTGAGTCTGGCACAAAACTATGAATTATGTGCTCAATTCATTAGTTACCACATAAGTTAAGAGTACTTGTGATGACAACTAACACAAAAGAAATACCAACTTGACCACATTGAATGACAAAGTCTGGAACTATATTATTCAAGAACATTCATGATTTAATAATGAGATGAAAATAATGTAATAAATAAATAGGTAACTTAACATTTCATACGGGCTACTAAACTATCATGATCTCAAACATTACATGTTAAAACATGAATGTATAAAAATCAACCCTTAACATTATCCTTTAAAATAATGTGTGATGAGTTATTAGTACATATGAATATGAAGTCATGAGCTTCCAATATCTATACTTATGAACTAATAATATTAAAAGAAAGAATTTGGAAAACCATGATTAGGTTTTCATGTTGTGTAAAATATTAATTCAATAGGGAATGCATAAAAGTAGTGTTTAGTGAGGCCAAAAACATTTAAAATGTATTTTTATTACATTCTTCGTATACCATATAATTTTATAAAAAATAATTGAAAACAATTTGGCACACGTACCCACATACCTGATTACACACAACAAGTATATGAAATGTTCTTATTCTAAGTTAGTTTGACACTTGTGAATTACTTAAAACATGGATTTAATTATTAGTGTGTAATTATTAAATTGTTTAAAAATGAATTTATATTATGTGTGCTCATATATAAGAACATATATGATTAGATGTAAAGAGTTCCTATTTAAAATGACTCTATGCATTGTAGTCCTTCATTATCTCACAATTCAAACATAAAAATCTTTAATCTGTGATTATGAAGTTTATGAAAATCAGAGAGTCATGTATTTTATACTTATATATTTTCATATACATATGTATATATATAAAACTTATCGTAAGTTTGAGGCATAAAATAAAATTGCATGGGTCACCCTACAACTCAAGATTAAACTACGATCTGTAAATGATGTATACTTCTTAAAAGTATATATATGTACATATATATATATACCCACAACTTAAAACCCCACAGGAAAGACAAAATTAAATCCCCTTCCTTTGCTCACGGAGGAAGAGAGGCTTGGGAGACGTTGGGGAAACATGGAATACTCGATGAGGTCCGATGGATGCATGGGTGTAAAAAACCATGAGGTTCTTCAGATGCCTCAGATATTTTTTACAAAATAACCTATATAGTATATATATATATTTTAATACAAGTTGCATGGGATCTGAGGCCAACATGGATTATAAAATTTCTAGAGGGAGCATTCTCTGTGGAAACCATGTGAAGGAGGGTGCATCGACTGAAATGGTGAAGAAAAAAAGGTAATAAATTGTCACGACCCGCCCTCGGGGCTCGTTCCGTGACTACCGCAAGCCCGACTTCCATAGCCCAGGGGCAGGCGACTAGCACCAAGGCGTAAATCCCGGTAAAAAGGGGAATGAATTGCCTTTGTAAAGTAAACAAGCACCACAGAGTTAGCAAGCGGAAAAGTAAACACTAAGTAAGAACAGAGTACAACTGAAAGTGCGGAAAAGTAAATGGGCCAGTATACAAACCCAAACTGAAATTAAAGTACAACTCGAAAGGGAAAACAGCAACTGTAAAGTAAAAGCTGCTACACCAAGCTGTCCACTGGAAATCCCACCTGAAGGGTGGGTACAGACATCTCCACTGCTCCTCGGGTCCCGCCGACCGCTCCGAGCACGTCCCGCCCAGTGTCCACCTCCAAGAATCGTCCTGCTCTGCAAGCCTCAACCACGATCAATGTTGTCCATCGTCTTCAACCAACACAACGTAGTGCGGGCATAGCATGTGCAGGGGTGAGTATAAGCTACTCGGTAGGGACCCCGAGACCCCTGAAGGTCTCCCAAAATTCATAAAGGATAAACCACAAAGGAAATATACAATCACGAAGTAATAAACGACACTTCTTAGGTATATTCCCATACATATACCTAAGTCATCAATTCCAATACGCTCCAACCTCCGAGCCCAAGTACAACTCAGTCCACACAGGAAAGTATACTTATTCCACACAGGAAAGAAAAACGAAATCCACACAGGATAGCACAACACAATCCACACAGGAAAGCAACAGGATTAAGCTCACACAGGTATTCTTTTTCGAAAGACGTTAGAGATGATCACTGATCCATCTAAGTCGTCGGACCCACGAAGGATCAAAAGGTACTAACCCCCGCAAAGACCCACACAGGATCGGACCCACACGGGATCTGTAGGCGCTGGTTCACACAGGACCGCTGAGCGCAGACCCACACAGGATCGGACCCACACAGGATCGGTAGCATTGATCCACACAGGATCACTGAGTGCTGTAGTCGTCGTCGTCGAATCCACTGAGGATCTCTGCACAGTCGTCGTCGCAGCCATAGTAGCTGTCGCAGCCAGCTCTAGGGTTCCCGCACACAGTAAGCTCATTCGGGAGGGTCCACTCCACGAGCCGAGAGGCTTTTACATCAACTGTCACGAAGTCCAGAGTTAATGTATCCAAAAGTTATGTACCGTCTACAGGAACTCAACGCACAACAGATGGCGCGTCAATCGGATTCCCGGTCTGAGAGTTATTGGCTTTTTCGTTCCAGGGGCCCAGTTGGTTTTTAACGAAAAAACCAACACGACTGTACTCCACCTGTGTCCAAACCTCGGGCGGAGAATTCCAAAAGATCCGTCTCACTAAGTGGAACTCAACAAAGCTGATGTCACGTCAATCAGACGTCCGTAGCTCAAGATATGAGTGTTTCCGCCCCGAGGGCCCGGTTGGTTTCGTGTACAAACCAACCCAGCCAAACTCAAAGTAATCTGAAACCTTGAGTGAGATATACCGAAATGACCGTCTTGATCCAAGGATCGCATCGCCGCTGATGGAGCGTCGTTTGGAGATCTGTATCTCGATTTATGGGCATTTGAATCCAAACTGCTCTGTAACGGGGGTTTCGTGGTCGGGTCGTCCCGGCCCGAGACCCCCCCGGATGGCCCGAACCGGGTCGAACCGCCCCAGACAGGGTCGACCCGGCCCGGCCTGGCCGGGCGGATAGGCCGGGCGCCGGTCCCGCTGGACGCAGCGCGCTGAGCGCGCTGCCAGCTCGGCCGAAGGCCGAGCTGATTAAAAAAACGGGGGGGGGGGGGGGGGCGCTGCCCCCCCTTTGTAACCGTGCCCCCCCCCATTATAGGGGGCCAATTAAGCAGCCCGGGGGAATTTAATTCCCCCGATTTCCACCTTTCTGGTCGGCCCGACTTGGCCGGTCGGCTTCTTCTCAACAGGATCGGCAAGGGCCGGTCCTCTTCCGTCTTCCAACACCGGCGGCCCGGCTGGCCGCTAGTCATCACGTTCTGCCGCGGCCCCACTCCGGCCGCGGCGCCTTCCGTTTCCTTCGACGCGGCGTGACGGAGTCGCGTCCATGAAATTCATTCCACGGCGCGGCACGACGGCGCCACACAATAATTGTCGTGTGATTCCCGCGTGGTGTGACGACACCACGCCATCTCGTTCCATCCGCAAGAAACAATCAAGAACAAAGGAGGGGGGTTCGGCCGTGTTTGTGCGGTCCGGCCCCCCTCTCGTTAAACGATAACACTTAATTGTTTATCCTCAAAGTTCGTCATGCTAGAACCAAGAACGGGAATAATTAAATAAAACAAAAACAAACCCCTACCTCGGTTTCAAGTGCGGAGCACGTCAACAAGCCGCGGAATACAAGCGTCGCGGAGGTCGGGCGTCGCAGAAACCGAACGTCATTTTCGTTGACGTCGAGGTGCGTCCGAAGAGGTACGTCACTGGAGAAGCTTCGTAAGCTGACAGAGAAAGTCTTAGGAAGAAACGGCGTCTCCTTTCGTTGATACAGGAAGAAGATCGAAGATGCAGCATCATCGACCTTCGGAAACACACCAGCTACGAAGAAGAGAAGTGGCGTTCTTCATCGGAGCTTAAGTGTTCTTCGTCAAGGTTGAAGAAGATGGAGAGAACTTCCCAAATCCTCTCAAGGTGGCAAAGGATACCAACCAAAATAAAATAATCTTAAAACTTATTTTATTTACACAATTAAACAACTTGAATTTGAAAAGTTTGAAATTAAAACAACTCAACTCAATTAATAACCTAAGTTGTCAAGATTAATTAAAGAGGATTTATAGGGAGTTTAAAAGGTAGATGAAGTGTTAGGGTTCGTGTGGGGCCCACCACAATTAATCCTCTCAAGGGAGGTTAAGAGGATGTGGGTCCCACCCCTAACTCCCTTTGAGAGGTTATAACCAACTTTGGTAAAAATAAAATGTGTTTCCATATTTTATTTAACTTCATTTTAAATTTCCAAAAACTAACTCCCAACCCGCATAAAACGCAACCTCGGAAAAGGTATCCCTAAGAGAAAATTGGCGCTGTGAGTTCATCGGTGCCCTTGGAATTCGATTCCGGGCACCGGTTCAAAAGTTAGAAATTCCCGCTCGTTCGTTCACTGAACATACCCGAGCCAAACTTCGGAAATTGATTCCGGGCACTCCGGGCCTCAGAATCAAATGCCTTTAGAAACCGCGTTCTTGTAAAATTCCAAAGAAAATTAAGAAAAAAATTTCCCTTCAATTTTACGGGTCTTTAAATTACTCCCACCTCAGGGCTTTACGTCCCGATAAAGATACATCAAAACAAGGGAAACAAATGAGGGTACTGAGCACGCATCTGAGCCTCCCGCTCCAAAGTGCTCTCCTAGAGATTCATGTGCTACCATCTGATGCGCACTGGAAGAATCGACCGTCCGCATAGGACCCACTCCTGTCGATCCTCGATCTCCACCGAGACCTCCGTAAAAGTCGCCCTATCGTCAATGTCAAGCTCCCCATGGTCAAAGATGTGCGTCGGGTCGTACACGTATCTCCTCAACTGAGACACGTGGAAGATGTCGTGCACCTGGTGCAACTAAGGTGGTAGAGCCAGGTGATAAGCCACCTCGCCAATCCTTCTGAGGACCTGGAAGGGTCCGATGAAGCGCGGAGATAACTTGCCGCCACGGCCAAATCTTCGTATACCACGTCGAGGTGAGACCTGCAAGAAGACGTGGTCGCCATCCTCGAACTCTAGTGGCCTCCGCCTCCTGTCAGCGTATGACTTCTGCCGGCTCTGAGTTGTCCTCATCCGCTCCTGGATGACCTGGAACTTCTCTGTCGTGGCATGGACCATCTCTGGTCCCACAAGTGCTGACTCCCCAGGGTCTGTCCAGCACAAAGGATATCTACAAGGTCGGCTGTACAACGCCTCGTACGATGCCATCCCGATGGTGGAGTGGTAGCTGTTGTTGTACACAAACTCCACCAAGGGTAGGTGGTCCTCCCAGCTATGACCAAAGTCGAGGACACATGCGTGGATCATGTCATCGAGATTCTGAATGGTCCTCTCCGTCTAACCATCTGTCTGAGGGTGAAAGGCTGTGCTCAGACATAGCTATGTCCCGAACGCCTCCTGCAATCCCTTCCAAAGCCGAGAAGTAAAGCGAGAATCTTGATCGGAGACGATAGATGATGTCACACCATGATGCCGCACAATCTCCTAAACATAGAGACGCCCCAAGCTCTCTACTGAGCCTTGCTCTCGGATGGGTAAGATGTGAGCCGACTTGGTGAGTCGGTAGACAATCACTCAAATGGAGTCGTGACCTCTGGAAGTGCATGGAAGTCCAGTCATGAAGTCCATAGATATCCCGTCCCACATCCACTCCAGGACCTCCAAGGGCTGTACCAAGCCTGCTGGTACCTGGTGCTCAGCCTTCACCTGCTGGCAGGTGAGGCATCGAGAAACGAACTCTGCCACATCCTTCTTCATGCCCGGCCACCAGTGCTATCGTCTGAGATCCTGGTACATCTTCGCCACTCCAGGATGTACCGCCAATGGAGAAGTGTGAAACTCTCTCAGCACCTACTCCCGTAAAGCAACTAGTACCATGGTACGTCCTCTAAAAAAGATGTCGTGCACTACTCCAAAGGAGAAACCATCAGGTACCTGTCTTGAGGATATCTGTGCATGCCGCGTCTCACAGTCAGTGTCCCCACGTTGTGCCTCTCTGACCCGCAACAGTAGTGGAGGGGTGACTGTGAGAGACTGAAGGAAGGCTTCTCCATCTCTATCCATGAAAGATATCTGCAAAGAGGCTAGATGCTCTGTCACCTCCTCAAGTAGCTGAATGCCCGTCCTCCTGCAGAGGGCATCAGCTACCATGTTCCCCTTTCCAGGAGTATAGACTATGTCAAAGTCATAGTCCTGGAGGAACTCGAGCCATTTCCACTGTCTCTGGTTCAGGTCCTTCTGCGAGAAGATATACCTGAGACTCTGATTATCAGAAAAGACTGTAAAGAGCTCGCCCATCAGATAGTGTCACCATATCTTCAGAGCGAAGACCACTGCTGCTAACTCCAGGTCATGGGTAGCGTAGTTATGCTCATGCGGCATCAACTAACGTGATCCATAGTTGATCACTGCCCGCTCCTGCATCAGGACACAACTGAGTCAGGTCCCTGATTCATCGCAGTAAACTACGAATCCAACTCCCTCCTCAGGCAACCTCAAGATAGGTGCGCTGGTCAATCTCTGTCTCAGCTCCTGGAAGCTCTGTTGACATCTTTCTGACCAGACGAAGGGTTTCCCCTTCTTCGTCAAAGCTAAGAGTGGTGCCGAAACTCTAGAGAAGTCTGGAAAGAATCTCCGATAGTATCCGGCTAGTCCCATGAATCTCCGCACCTCCGTCACGCTCCTGGGTGGCTCCCAAGCTAACACTTCCTCGATCTTCATAGGATCCACTGCAACACCCACCTCAGAGATGACGTGTCCCAAGAAGTGGACCTCACGTATCCAGAACTGGCACTTCGAGAGCTTACCATAAAGATGGTGCTCTCGGAGTGTGTCTAGTACAAATCTCAAGTGGTAGGCGTGCTCCTCCTCAGTCGTCGAGTAAATCAAAATGTCATCGATGAAGACCACGACAAATCGATAGAGGTATGGATGAAAGATCATGTTCATGAGGGCCATGAACACTAATGGAGCATTGGTTACACCGAAGGGCATAACCAAGAACTCATAGTGGCCATACCAACATCTGAAGGTCGTCTTGTGCATGTCCTCGTCTTTAACTCTGAGATGATGATAGCCTGACCTGAGGTCTATCTTCGAGAACCACCGTACTCCCCTGAGCTGATCAAAGAGGTCATCAATCCTCGATAGCGGATACTTGTTCCTCACTGTCACCTGGTTCAGGTGAAGATAGTCAACATAAAGTCGCAAGCTCTCATCCGCCCTCTTGGAGAACAAAATCGGGGAAGCCCAGGGTAAAACACTGGGTCGGATGAACCCTTTGCCCTGCAAGTCCTCCAACTGTACCCGTAGCTCACGAAGCTCGGCGGGGGCCATCCGATACGCTGGAGTCGATATCGGAGTTGTCCCAGGGTACAGTTCAATATAAAAGTATACCTCTCTGCGAAGAGGATGCCCTGGAACATCGTCGGGGAAGACGTCTGCAAACTGATCCACCACTGCAGGAAAACTAGGACTCTGCACGTCAACTGCTCCTAGGATGAGGCTATCCTACTGATGAGTGATGGGCTTTCCTCTCCTCCGTGGAAGTCCATCATGTGCTGCAAAGTCTCCCTTCTCGCCGGTGGAGGTGAACCTGCTCTCATCGGTGCGTACACATCGCACCTTGCGCCTAAAATAGTCAATATGTGCATGGACCGTAGATAACCAATCCATGCCCAAGATGACATCGTAAGGCCTCGACGCTGCTACAAGAAGATCCTAGCCGACGCTCTCGCCTCCTAGAGTAAGCTCACACTACCGACACCAGTGCGTAATCGTTGAGTCTGCTCCCGTAGGAGTCTCTAGCCGTAAGGATCGAGCCAACGACTTTGTCAGAATCTCCGAGATCCGAACAAGGGCAGCGGCTATGAAAGAGTGACTCGCTCCTGTGTCTATAAGTACTGCAGCAAGTGTGTAATAGACACAGATAGAACCTCGAATAATCTCTGGTGCGCCGTGGTTGTAGGCCTCTGCTGCCTGGAGCTGTGCCTGTCTCTGCCCGCCAGCTCGCCGTGGTCGGGGTGGACCTCCTCGTGGTGGTGGTGGTAGAGCCTCAAAGCGTCGCCCACCACCTGCTGCTCGGCCAACTCCTCTGCCTCGTCCACCTCCTCCCTGCGGACCACCATGGTCGACCCTCTGCCTCTACCTCGGTGGTCCCTCAACCGTCTGCGGCTCCTCAGCATGGCGGGTCGGGCAATCACGAGCCATGTGGCCCTGCCTGGAACACGCGTAGCACTGTTTGCCTCTCGAAAGACTGGTTCCGTGTTGTGTGCCCCTCACTACTGAGCCGGTGTCCTGAGGTAGTCTTCCTGAAGGTCTGGTCGGCCTGGACCCCTGAGTCATCCGTCGACTGCCTGCTGCAGAAGACTCTACTACGTGCCGCCCTTCGGTGGGTCTCGGCGCTGGTGTAGACTCATCAAGGAAGCTCTCGATCAAAAGGGCCCGCTCCAGTACTCCCGTCTGAGTCTGAATGCTGAGGGAGATCAGCGATGCCCTGATCTCGTGTCTCAATCCCTGCTCGAAGGTCCGGGCCCGGAAGAATGGGTCTCGTACCATGTCGTTCAAGTAGCGCGAGAGATCAGTAAATCTCGCTGAGTACTGAGCGACCGTCATGCAGCCATGCCGCAGCTGGAGAAGATCCTGGATGTGCACCGCACGAAGGGTGGCAGGGATGAACATCGAGCGGAAGAGGCTCTCAAAGTCCGTCCAAAGTAGAGATGCCTCATCGTGCACCTGGAGAATCAAGCTCCACCATCGACCCGCTGCTGCGTGCAGTAGGCTCGCCGCCAGGATCACCATGAGGTCTGCAGGTGTCCTCACTAGCTTAAAAACTTGTACGACTGCCTCTAGCCAGTCCCCGGCTACCTGGGGGTCCGTCTCCCCACGAAACCTGGGCAGTCGCTGGCGCTGAAACTCATGCACTGTGCTGAGGCGACGTGCATCATCAGCGACTGGTGCTGGAAGCATCGGTGGGTCGGCGGGTAGTGCTACCGCCGGTGCCACTGCTGACAAAGGGCCCCGCACCGAGGCCTCGTCGCTCGGTGGGCTGTCGTCACGCTCGACTCTCGGAACCCTAGCTGGCTACCGTCGTGGGGCCATCCTGAAAAGGAAACAGGTGTGCCACGGTCAGAACTGTATACCTAGTGAGCTGATATAAAGTAATCACAAAGAAAACTTTGAAAAGACACACGCAATCAATGTTTTCGTGCATTAAGTCAGAAATCAGAAGTCAGGGTCCTGGTGTACGGATACGTCGGCCTCCGCACCAACACTGTACTCTCTGGATTGATAACCAAACTCAATACGCTAAACATTATTGCTTCACATAGAAAAGATCAATGTTCGTGGTAGAACCATACTCCTTTGATACCAATTTGTCACGACCCGCCCTCGGGGCCCATGCCGTGACTACCCCAAGCCCGCCTTCCATAGGCCAGGGGCTGGCGACTAGCACCAAGGCGTTAATCCTGGTAAAAAGGGGAAGGCATTGCCTTTGTAAAGAAAACAAGCACCACGGAGTAAGCAAGTGGAAAAGTAAACACTGAGTAAGAACAGAGTACAACTGAAAGTGCGGAAAAGTAAACGGGCCAGTATACAAACCCAAACTGAAAGTAAAGTACAACTCGAAAGGGAAAACAACAACTGTAAAGTAAAAGCCGCTACACCAAGCTATCCACTAGGAATCCCACCTGAAGGGTGGGTACAGAGAGCTCCACTGCTTCTCGAGTCCCGTTGTCCGCTCCGAGCATGTCCCGCCCAGTGGTCCACCTCCAGGTACCGTCCTGCTCTGCAATCCTCAACCACGATCAACGCTATCCGTTGTCTGCAACCAACACAACATAGTGTGGGAATAGCCCGTGCAGGGGTGAGTATAAGCTACTCAGTAGGGACCCCGAGACCCCTGAAGGTCTCCCAAAATCCACAAAGGATAAACCAAAAAGGAAAGATACAATCACGAAGAAATAACTGACACTGCATGGGTATATTCCCATACATATACCTAAGTCATCAATTCCAATACGCTCCAACCTCCGAGCCCAAGTACAACTCAGTCCACACAGGAAAGTATATGTATTCCACACAGGAAAGCAAAACGAAATCCACACATGATAGCAGAACACAATCCACACAGGAAAGCAACAGGATTCAACTCAAACAGGTATTCTTCTTCGAAAGACGATAGAGATGATCACTGATCCATCTAAGTCGTCGGACTTACGAAGGATCAAAAGGTACTAAACCCTGCAAAGACCCACATAGGATCGGACCCACACAGGATCTGTAGGCGCTGGTTCACACAGGACCACTGAGCGCAGACCCACACAGGATCAGACCCACACAGGATCGGTAGCACGGATCCACACAGGATCGCTGAGTGTTATAGTCGTCATCGTCGAATCCACTGAGAATCTATGCACAGTCGTCGTCGCAGCCACAGTAGCAGTCGCAGCTAGCTCTAGGGTTCCTGCACACAACAAGCTCATTCGGGAGGGTCCGCTCCACGAGCCGAGAGGCTGTTACATCAACTGTCACGAAGTCCAGAGTTGATGTATCCAAAAGTTCTGTATCGTCAACAGGAACTCAATACAACAGACGGCGCGTCAATCGGACGCCTGTTCTAAGAGTTATTGGCTTTTTTGTTCGAGGGGCCCAGTTGGTTTTTAAGGAAAAACCAACCCGACCGTAATCCACCTGTGTCCAAACCTCGGGCGGAGTATGAAAAAAAGATCTGTCTCACTAAGAGGAACCCAACAAAGCTGACGACACCTTAATCGGACGTCCGTAGCTCAAGATATGAGTGTTTCCACTCCGAGGGTCCGGTTGGTTTTGTGTACAAACCAACCCGGCCAAACTCAAAGTAATCCGAAACCTTGAGTGCGATATACTGAAATTACTGTCTTGATCCAAGGATCGCATCGCCACTGACGGCGTGTCGTTTGGAGATCTGTAGCCCGAGTTATTGGCATTTGAATCCAAACTGCTCGGTAACGGGGGTTTCGGGCCCGGGTCATCCCGGACCGAGACCCACCGGATGGCCCGAACCGGGTCGAGCCGCCCCGGACAGGGTCGACCCGGCCCGGTGCGGCCCGGCACCGGTCTAGCTGGACGCAGCGCGCTGGGGGCGCTGCCAGCTCGGCTGAAGGCCGAGCTGATTGAAAAAAAACAGGGGGCGCTGCCCCCCCTTTGTAACCGTGCCCCCCCCCATTATGGGGGCCAATTAAGCAGCCCGGGGGAATTTAATTCCCCCGGTTTCCACCTTTCCGGCAGGCCTGACATGTTTGGCCGACTTCTTCTCAATAGGACCGGCAAGGGCCGGTCCTCTTCCGTCTTCCAACACCGACGGTCCGGCTGGCCGCCGGTCATCACGTTCCGCCGCGGCCCGGAACCGGTCGCGGCCTTCGTCATCAGGCACGGTGCGACGGCACCGCTCCCCTCCACCGCGGCCCCGCTCCGGCCGTGGCGCCTTCGGTTTCCTTCGACGCGGCGTGATGGCGTCGCGTCCATGAAATTCTTTCCACGGCGCGGCGCGACGGCGCCGTGCAATAATTGTCGTGTGATTCCCGGATGGTGCGACGGCACCACGCCATCTCGTTCCATCCGCAAGAAACAATCAAGAACAAAGGATGGGGGTTCGGCCATGATTGTGCGGTCCGGCCCCCCTCTCGTTAAACGATAACACTTAATCTTTTATCCTCAATGTTCTTCATGCTAGAAACAAGAACGAGAATAATTAAATAAAACAACAACAAACCCCTAACTTGGTTTCAAGTGCGGAGCACATCAACAAGCCGCAGAAGACAAGCGTCGCGGAGGTCGGGCATCACGGAAACCGAACGTCGTATTCGTTGACGTCGAGGTGCGTCTGAAGAGGTACGTCGCTGGAGAAGCTTCGAAAGCTGACGGAGAAAGTCTGAGGAAGAAACATCGTCTCCATTCGTTGACACTAAAAGAAGATCAAAGATGCGGCGTCATCGACCTTCGGAAACACACCGGCTACGAAGAAGAGAAGCGGTGTTCTTCGTCGGAGCTTAAGTGTTCTTCATCACGGATGAAGAAGAAGGAGAGAACTTCCCAAATCCTCTCAAGGTGGAAAAGGATACCAACCAAAATAAAATAAGCTTAAAGAATATTTTATTTACACAATTAAACAACTTTAATTTCAAAAGTTTGAAAGTAAAACAACTCAACTCAATTAATAACCTAAGTTGTCAAGATTAATTAAAGAGGAGTTATAGGAAGTTTAAAAGGGAGATGAAGTGTTAGGGTTCGTGTGGGGCCTACCACACTTAATCCTCTCAAGGGACGTTAAGTGGATGTGGGTCCCACCCCTAACTCCCTTTGGGAGGTTATAACCAACTTGGGTAAAAATAAAATGTGTTTCCATTTTTTATTTAACTTCATTTTAAATTCCCAAAAACTAACTCCCAACCCGCATAAAACGCAACCTTGGAAAAGGTATCCTTAAGCGAAAATCGGCGTTGCGGGTTCATCGGTGCCCTTGGAATTCGATTCTGGGCACTGGTTCAAAAGTTAGAAATTCCTGCTTGTTTGTTCACTGAACGTACCCGAGCCAAACTTCGGAAATTGATTCCGAGCACTCCGGGCCTCAGAATCAGGTGCCGTCAGAAACCGCGTTCTTGTAAAATTCCAAAGAAAATTAAGAAAAAAATTTCCCTTGATTTTTACTGGTCTTTACTTAAATAGTGTATAGGGTTACAGGTTTGGGTCATGTCGTGGGGAAGAGGAAAACACCACAAGTAGAAAACCAGGAGGGATTTCGACATTTAGGATTAGATCTAGCTTGAAATCAAGGGATGATATGCATCCATGCTTTATAAAGGGAGTGGATGGCTCAGATTCAGTTTGAGTATGATCGGATGACATGAGATCGATGCTGTATTTTTTAAAAACTTTGAACAGCCACAATTAAATCGTGCTTGATCGAATGGACCACAAAAACCTGCTGATGTGTCGCGGTTTCTAAAGGTCGAATGTGGGGTTGAGATCGCCGGCCTAGATCACGAAATATGTGTTCCAATGGCCACAATCTCGTTTCACCTATAAAAATGATTCCCACATCGAAATGGTGGGATGTTCATGCCTCCTTTATGAGACATAGCCTCCAATTCAACACTCAAAAATCACACAGCAGACACCCAGGGGGCCTTACACACGAGCTCCCGCCTCCCCTGTAGGCCTCGACCTACCCTTCCTCCCAGCGGCCTTATGCCCGCACTATGCACACATGCACCCTCACACTCCCAAGCTCATGTGCACCCCTCAAGAGACCTATACCCAAGCTTGGGTAGGCCCAGGATTGGGCTGAGGGATAGGGTCAGCCACCACGAGTGACCTGCCTCCCTTGGCCAAGACATAAAGGGATGGCCCTAGTGGGTCCAATTTTGTTTATAAAAACTAACCTAAATATTTGATGTCTTAAAGGAAAATAAAACACATAGGAATTTTTTTCCTTTAATCATGGCCTTTATTAGATATTAGAAGGTTAATGTGGACAAATTAGACTTTGTCTTAAAATTATTTTCTATGTTTGTTTATAAATATTAATCCATTAACATAAAGTCATAAATTGAATGATAATTCTTATTATAGTGTCATAGTGGTAAAATCATAGTTTAATTAAAAATATAATACAATCTCAAAGATATTAAACATATTTTAATACACTGAATCAAAATCATTACAATACATTTGAATTAAGTTCTACATGGTTGGAAATCTTTACTACATTTCAAAAACAGCAATGTATAATTCAAAACATTTCACTATGTCTTTTTAAAGTTAACGGTTAGGAGTAATTTTTTTATAATTAAATGATTATAACCTAATTACATGGTGGTCTAGAATATACTTAAACGTTTTCAATTAATTTTCCAATGAGGCCAATGACTATATTTGTTGCCATTAGAGTCCTCTGGTTTCCCAAGGCAATGGTCAAATTTTTGTCTAATAAATCCAAGACATAGGGTGTCCTAAAACTCATGTTGATTGATGAAAATGGTTCACATCATACCATTGGTCCTTAGTGTGGCCGCGGTGGCTTCATCCATTCTTATGTTCATTATAGAATATTCTAAGGATTCATATTACTTCATTGTGGTTCTCATTGTTTTAAGTTGTCTCCCTATAATTCTAATAGGGTTCTTAATATGTATTTTTGGTCATCATGATTACTCTTTTTATTTTGTTGTATTGTAAATGCTATGGTTTTTTTATTTCAATGAAAAGTCTTGTATCCACTTGTGTGTTTTACATGGTTGCATTCTAATAAATTAAAACCATATTATTACCCTCTCATGAGAAACAATTTTGTTCAGTTATTCAATCAAATGTAACCATAACTTATCAATACATAAGGTTCAGGTTTTGGGGTGATACAATGTTAAAGTCTAGGGCCTTATAATTGGTATCAAAGCCACAATTTAGACAAATCTGGAGAATGGATGTTGTCATCTAAGAGGCAGAGTTTAGAAGTCTTTCATTTCTTGATTATGTAATTCTGAAGACGGAAATTCAAAATTTTTTTTTCAGACGAAACGAATTGTGGGGGATGGATTATTTTATTGGGGGAGATAATGTAATAAACCATAAAATATTTAAATGACTTATAATTTAAATAAATAATGTTATATATCATTTCATTTAATCAAAAATGAAATTTTTTTATTTTTATTTGTAGTATTTTTTCAAAAATAACACTTTCTAGTATAAATATTTTTTTTGAAATAATATTTTTACCCAAAAATTGTTTTAATGGATAAAAATGATTAAGAGTAATATATTATTTTTATTTTTATTTTAAAGAAATATTATTTTCAATATATCATGTAAGTATGAACTTCTTTATAATTATCAATTTTTATTAGACTTATCTAAAATATTTTT
Organism: Viscum album; assembly: GCA_963277665.1. Taxonomy (NCBI): domain Eukaryota; kingdom Viridiplantae; phylum Streptophyta; class Magnoliopsida; order Santalales; family Viscaceae; genus Viscum; species Viscum album. The sequence goes on along the minus strand of OY728158.1, from coordinate 354,579,269 downwards.
CTTAATGATGTATTTGTTGTTTTTAAAACACTTAAGTATGACGTTTTAATAAAAATTATTGTTACATTGAATTATATATATATAATATTTAAATTTTTTTAAAGTTTCCAAATTACAAATATTTTGTAAAATTATCATATTTATTATTTTTATTTTTAGGTAAATATATTTTTAAATTATTATTTCAATTTATAACATTTTAAGAATATAATATGAAATATATATATATGTGTGTGTGTGTGTGTGTTAGTGTGTTTTATAAATAAGTTTACTATGAAAAAGTTGTGTTTTTTAAAAATTATTGATAACATAATTTTTGATATATTATTATTTTTATATAACTTTTGACTTTTTATAATTGTAAATAATATAATATATGATAATAATAGAAGATAATAAGGATAAAAAATATAACCATGTTATAAAAATTTAGTTGAATTTTTTTTTGCTAAATAGGAGAATGAAATGGGGATTTAGGGTTCATTGGGGAGTGTTGATCAGGCCGCTATGGTAGATAAGGTAGGGTTGTGTGGGTCTCATTTCGTGGGATTAGGGTTGAGATGTTCCACATCAGAGTTACTCTGCAAGGAGGAAAGGTTATGTCGAGTAGGGTGAGGCTGTGAGTGGGATGTAGGGTGTGTCGCGGTGGTCAAATCGAACACTGGTGAGGGACAGCATGTGTCGATTGATCTTGGAATGGGATTAATGGTTGGACGCATGTTTTTTCATGCAGCGTTAATGGGGATCCAAGATTCGTCTTGTTGGTTCACTTGTGGTTAGGGTTTCAAACCTGAATTTCCTCATCTGTTTGGATTTTCTTTATCTTCATTGAGGTATGTGTTTTTCTGCTTTGGTCCCTAGGTGTCCGAATTTTTATGACTACAATGTTCCTTAGTTTTCATTGGCCTTATCCTTAAATAATGACCTTCTTTTGTCTAATGATGCTATAATCTATTTTCACCCCTTCTATGAATTGATTCATGAAAGTATTTTGTTAGTATCTTGATTTTATCCTCTATTTTTTTCTCTTTTGAATTTTTATGTTTTAATTATTAATCTTCCTTTGGTTATTTAGTTAATTGATGTTAGATTTTTATTTTGGTCTATTTCTGTCAATTTTAACTTGTTTCTATCCATTTTGTTGGGTAGCTTTGTGTTTGGGCTTTCATGACAAGCTTATGTTGTGCCTCTATTTACATAGTGTGGTTTTTTGTTATAAAAATCATTACAAGAACGTGAAAATGTGAATTTTGATAACCTTGTTGTGTTTATTTTGGATAATGGGAGTTCAACTCACCTCTTGTTTTTTTCTAATATTTTGGTAAGGGACATTTTCTATGTTTTTTATTCTGTTTTGGGAATCTTCTATAAGGGATATATTGATTTTATTTCATTAACTTCATTTTAGGGTTTTAGTTATGCTTCAAACATTTGATTATTTTTTTATTTCAAGAAATTTTAATTTATTTTTCAAATGAAGATTCTATTAAAATACACATCTTTAATTTGAAATTATTTTTATGTTAGAGTATTTATTTTATAAGAGGGTGTTCTCTAATTTAAATTAATATGAATGAACCATTTCATGTCAAATCTCATATAAGAACTTATATTGCTTTCCATATCTAATAAATATTATAATTCTGAATGAGTGTTTTTATTTTTTAAATTTATGAATGGTAATATTTGACATTCAATAATATGTCTATATAATACATCGTAATACTAAACCTTTAAATATTTCAATTTGATGTTTAATTATATTTTAGGACATCGAATTTCATGTCAATATATATATATATATATTTTCCATTATTATATAATTTGAAATGAATGGGTAATTTATCCTGACATCACTCAAATTTATATTAAGGAATTATTATTATTATTCTTAAATGATTATCTTATAATTTTATGTGTGGCATATGATCTTCAATTCAAAATTATAAGTGAATGTTATATTTTCATTTCTTGAAATTGATCCATGTAAAATTATATATATATATATATATATATATATCAACGCATCTATAAATTATTTCATGATTTCGATGTGCAAAAAATCATGTATTAATATGCGTAAAATTAATAGCAATATCTTATACAAGACCTTAATTGAAATTTACTCATGGATGAAATGATTTATGACGTGTTATAAATTTTCATCTATTATAACATTATAAAAAATGCACATAGACTATTAATATTTCAAACTAAAATTATAAACATCACATATATAAATAATCATTACAACGTTTCCATGCATTATATCGACATCTATTCCATTTATAAAAACTTCACAATTTAATTTAAATTTTAAGGTTTAATTCAAAAAATAACAAGTACTTGGATATCATTGAAAATATTTTATTTTAAATGTTTCCATTAAAATTTTATAGTTAATTATTATAATCAATAATCGAAAATATATTTCACAAAAAAGGGATTAAATACCTGGATAGTCTATGAAAAGCCTATGTGGTATATGATTATTTTGTAACCAATATTGTAAGAGATGGTATGGAATTATTGTATCTATATATATAACTATAAATGTGCATTTTAAGATAGAAACATGTTTTCAAAATTAAAAACTCCAATGAAAAGATAAATATATAAGCTAAAGAGGATTAAAATTTTTTCAGAAAATCTGGAGCTTGATCACTATAAATATGGAAGGTCATTAGAGAATGAATCCATCATTCGCTAACTGTGTAGGCCTAGATAGCCTTCAAAGATTCAAGTGACCTCTAAATAGTGTCTTTTTTTCCGACGCTTGCTTATTGTTTTTTTGAATAACATTGGCTTATGGTTAATCAATTTTGAGCATATGTATTTTCTAAAACGACATATCATTTTAAATCACTATGTAATTTCAAGTAGTATTTTTTAAAAATGTATTTTTTTATGTATTTATTAATTTAATTTCAAATAATATTTTTTGAAGGATTTATCGAAGTTTTTTAAACCCCTTACTGGAAATATTAAATTCTCACCCCTTGTTTTAATTATCTTTTATAGGTCACATTGAAGACAAATCTTTGACGTTGTTGATTTTTTTTTCATGCGTGAAAGAGAATTTAGGATTCTACATTGTTTAATTTTGTTACAACTACAATATTTTCTAAGATTGTATTTTTTCTCTGGAACCTAGATCAGTAAAGGTTCCTCTTCTTGGTAATTTTTAAATCTTGGTCCTTATATTTACTAATTATTTTTTAAATAATATGATGTTTTTTTCTAGAATATTCTTATGGAATAAGTTTATTAAACTAAAATGACACGTTTACTTTGTAAAAATTCAACTTGAGTCATATCTTCGATATCATGAGTTGGATTTTCATGAAGTCAATTTCTATTTAACTCAAAGGAATCTTGGATCCCTTCCCTAATGTTTGAAAAAATATGATTATTTTTTCTTGGTTTGGCTATGTGACACATGGTTTAAAAAACGAAGAATTTACTTTGAAAATGCGCACTTTCATTAATAGAGGCCACTTAATGTGTGATGTATTCCAACAAACCACATAGAAATTATGGATTTTTTACTAATGCATGAAAATAATAATTGTTTTTTATTGTTTTGGGATATTTGACATGTGTTTTAATCTAAATTGAAAATTTATATTTAAAACTTTCACATTGAATATTATCGGCCACATCATGTTTCATATTGATCAGTGGTATATTCCTACATGTCAGAAATGAAATTTTTATTATTTCCCTAATGCTTTAGAAAAATATTGTCTTGTTTTATTGGTTTTGGTGGTTTGATATGTGCTTTAAACTAAAACAAAACTTCTATATTGAAAACATAGACTTTGAGTCATACCATCCACATCAGGTTTCAGATTGACATAATGTTGATTCATATATATCTAAAATGAATTAAGAAACTTTCCAAAATTTTGAATACAATTTGAGATTGTTTCCTTTGTTTTTTCTTTGTGACATTAAATTTAAGAAGAAAAAAACTTTCATAATAAAATCATACAGTTCGATTCATATTGATCACAACCTATGTTATATTGATGGGAGGTCAATTCTAACACATAAAAAAATTAATTACTAATCATTTACATAATATTTTTATAGAATCTAATCAATTTGAACAAATTTTGGTAGTGTGAAACATGTTTTGAACTAAAATGCAACTTTTATAATGAAAACACAAACTTAGAGTCATATCAGAAACATCATGCATTGAATTAATGTGTGGTAAACTATAATACTCAAAAAAAATGAATTATGGATCATTTTACTAATGTTTCAAGAGAATCGTTTCTCATTTACATAGTTTTTTTTTTCTTGTGAAACTCTTTTTACAGTAATTTAACCATTGAAAAAAACTATTTTAGTCATACCAGCCACATCATGTGTTATATTTACATATTTTCAGTTCCTATATCTGAAAAATGATTTTTGGATCAGTTTCTTGTGAATTGAAAACAATAAAATAACATTTATTTAGTTTTTTCAATTTGAATCACATTTTTAAAAAAAATGACACTACTATATTTGAAACATGAACTTTTATTCACACTATCCGCATAATGTGTAGGAATGACTAGATTATGATTCCTACATGTTACATGGGAATTATGGATTATTTTTTTATGTTTTTAAAATAATTAATGTTTGTTAAATTGGATTGGGCTAAGTGATGTGATTTTTATACTAAAATGAAACTTTTATATTGAAAACATGAACATTGCATATTACCGACAATATGTTGTGTCAAATTGATGTGTTGTCAATCCCTAAGTGTCAAAAATGAAATTTGGATAATTTTCTGAAATTTTGAGAAAATTATGATATCTCATTCTTGGTTTTGGCTTTGTGAAGTGTACTTTAAAATAACACGACAATTTCATATTGAAAACTCACACTTTGAGTCATACAGAACACATTGGGTTTCTGATTGACATGACTTTGATTGTTATATTTCACAAATGAATTATGAATCATTTTCCTAATGATTGAAATAAACATGATTTTGTTTTCCCTATTTTGGATATGTGATAGGTGTTTTATACTAAATAGAAACATTTATAATGAATATGTGCACATTGCGTCATACTGATCAAATCATCTAGTAGATTGATGTGAGGTAAATTACTATACATTATAAATTAATTATGGATTATTTTACTTATGTTTGAAAAAAATTTAATATATTTATATCTGTTTTTTAGTGTGAAAAATATTCTGAACTAAAATGAATCTTTTGTAATAAAACACACACTTAGAGTCATATCATCTAGATCATGTGTTTGATTGATGTGATGTCAATTATTACATTACAAAAATGAATTATGGATATGTTTCCAAAATATTCAAGATAATATTAGCTTGTTTACTCTATTTTGGCTATCTGACTTGTGTCTTAAACTAATTTTACACTTGATAAAAAAGAAATTTGAGTAATATTAGACACATCATATGTCCTATTTACATGAATTAAATTCATACACACAAAAAATAATTTTGTTTGATCATTTCACATAGGATTGAAAAAACACGAGGTCATTTTAATTGTTTTGTCTATGTGATGCTATTTTAGACTAAAAATACACTTTTATATTCAAAACAGTCATTTTCAATAATATAATCCAATTCATGTGTTAGATTGATGTGAGAAATATTCCTAAAATTTATATATTAATTTTGGATTATTTTTAATGTTTAAAAACAATTCCATCACATTTTCATAGTTTATATTAGTGAAGCATGTCGTAAACAAAAAATATAATTTTATATTAAAATAATGAAAATTGATTCATATTGGACACATAATTTGTTGGATTGGTATGTGTTCAATCCATACACAAGAATAATAAATTATAGACTATTTTCTTAAATTATGAAGTTAATACAATATTTTTTTCTTTTTTGGGATATGCGGTGCATTTCTTAATCTAAAATAAGTCGTTTACAATAAAAACACAAACTTTGTGTCATAGGATCCATGTCATGTGTTAGATTGATTCACAGTTAATTCCTATATATTAGAAATGAATTATGTGTTATTGTGATACTGTTTAAAAATAATATGATCTTTTTTAAATAGTTTTTAAAACATGACATGTGTTTTAAACGAAAATTACATTTTTATATTTAAAATTTTATTTTGGAGTTATTTTGATAAAATTTTGAGTCATATTTACCTTTGGTTGATTCCTATACATTCAAAATTAATTATGGATTATTTTCTAAAAGTATATAGAAAATACATGATGCTTTTCTTGATTACGGCTATGCAATGTTTGTTTTTGAGTAAAGTGATACATTGATTGTGAAGACATGAATGTTGAGTCATACTAACCAGATCATGTTACAAATTGATGTGAAATAAATCACAATACAACAGCCAATAATTATGGATAATTTTATTAATGTTTGGAAAAAATATGAGTTCATTTTCATGATATTTACAAGGTTATTCACATTTTTAACTAAAATGATAAACTTATATTAAAAACATGCACATTGAGTCAGAATGACCACATATTTTTTGAGATTGATGTGAAAACATTTATGGCACAACCAAAATTAAATATGGATCATTTTTAGATTTTTGTAAACCAAATGAACCAATTTGTTAATTTTTTAAAATATGAAGCGTGTTTTAAACTAAATTGGATGTTTTATATTAAAAACATGAATATGAAGTCATTCTAGACATATAATAAGTTTTATTGACGTTTTGATTATTCCAACATGTCACAAATAAATTATAGGACATTATCCTATTTTTTTAAAACAAGCTGAGCTCACTCGAACATGTTTGAAAATTTGATATGTTTTTAAACTAAATTTAAATGTAAATATCAACCAAACACTCAAAATTTTTATCTTCCATCACTACTAAATCTTCCTTCAAAACTAATTAATCACTTTATATTTATACATATTTTTAGAATATCATTGAAGAATATTTGTTAGTATTTATAATTTCAATCATTTCATGTATTTTATTGAATCTGACATGAATGTAAAGAAATTCAACATTCTTCTTCATTTGGGGGTGGAAGTATTTTTTATATGGCCTAAGAAAACATTAATAACTCATAAAAATATAGAAAGATAAAAAAATAAAAAATATGAGGCCTTGGGTATTGAAGTACCCTCCCTAAAAGTTGATAATATGTCTTTATATTTGTGGGTATAAGGATCCTGGAATTATTTTCCTCTCAACATTATCTCAGTTGTAGCCTCAATGTCTAAAATCCCATGAGCTCTAGTAGCTTTTCACATCTTACTAGATCTACTAAAATCTTTATATCATAACCATCCTTAATACTTCTCCTTGAGAAATTTCTAAAATATATCATTATTTTTTGGTCATCACCAAGGAATTTTGAAGTTTTTGCCCACTCATATGAACCCCTAAAGGATTAGAATTAGAGAAAAGTTGAAAATAAATGATTTTTAAATTGGGGAATGAGAATATACACTATAAAATAATTTAAATATTATTGCAAAAATAGTAAAATAATTTCGTCACACAATATAGAATTTTAGTAAATGTATCAGACATAATGAATTGAACATAGACTACATACACATATATAGGTGTAATGGAATGTATCTAAAATAATCTACCATCAAGGTTGGCCTATTATTGAGATACTTGTGTTATTTATCCTAGATACAAAAACCTTAATCAAATCATTTATACTGTTATCATCAGGCAGAGGAACCTAGATCAGGGGGGATCACCAAATCTATATCTCTTTTCATGATGGGAGAAAAATCTATGGTGTTTTTCGAATTTCATTAAATCGATGAGTAGATAAAATCTCAAAAAAATGGATTGTAATTAAAAATTTATGATTAGATTAAAAATATAAATAAAATATTTTCAAGAGTACATTAATTTTATTTTTTAAAATAAAATATCTATGAATTGAAATGTTTATTCATCACATCCCAAATGTATTACAAAGACATAGCCTCTACTATTTAATAATATTAATAGGTATTTACTTAAACCAAATGTTAGCAAACATTTTGACACCATGTACTCTTCAGGTCTATCTCAAAAAACAATTTATTTCTTCATTTTAGTACATAGAGATGTGGATGTCTTGGAAGTACATAGAAAATATAGACAAAGTGACTATTAAAAATATTATAATTGAAATTTTAATTAACATCTTAAATCACAGGTTTATGGATGCTAATTTGTTGATGGTATATAATATCCTTCTTAAATTTGGAAATGTAATATCCTCAAACATTGTAATTATTTTTTTTTCAAAGACTAAGGAATGATTTACCAAAATAAGAATTTTTTTTGAAATACATTTTGATTGATAAATATTACTATATATACCATAATCTTTTTCCATTTGATTAAATACATAATATTTTTATGTTTAGTCATCGACCCCAGTCTATAATTTTGATAAGATTTGTATATGACTCAATAATGAAAACATTATTGTCAAGGAAAAAACAAAATTCAATAACATTAATTTTATAAAAAAAATTGATTATAGGGCATTAAATATTCACAATGGACATCATGTGTTGTCAATTTGATAAGAATTCATTCTTTGGATCCAAAAAAATTAAAAAAAATTTATTCAAGTTATTTTTGACTAGCATCTAGTGATTTCATAAAAAAAATAAGTAATGTAAAAAAGAAATAAAATATTTTTTTATGATTAGATTGTTTATATTTATATAATAATTGTATTCATGATGATATAGTCATACATCTGTTATATTTTTCTCAAATTCCACACTTATTTCATATTTTATCACCTTATTTTTTTCGATTTCCAAACAAACTTTTACTATAGAAATGATATAGGGATTAATGAGTCAAAATACTTATTCTTAGGTTTTTCTATTTATATATTAGTAACATATTCAGGTATAGAAAATATGAAGTTATTAAAATTATATTCACCATACTAAATCAATTTTGATGGAAAAACATATTTTCATAAAGTACCTTGGGTATATATTCACCACCAACAATCTTAGCCCTTAAAAAGTTATAATTTCTTTTATACTCTTCATACTAAACATGTCTAAAAATACATATCCTAATATTTCATTTTTATATACAATGAAGTATATAATTATATCATTAACATTTGTATATGTATGAAGTTGTAATTTTAATACATGATTCATTGGAACTGGTGGGTTGAGTGTGCACTTAGAAGTTCCTTTGGATATCATGGATTATTCACTAAATTTTATTGATCTTAACATACATTTCACATTAATCTTACCCATATGTAATACCATATATCATTTCATACTTTTTATATGAATTTATAATGGTTTTTAATCATAATATTTTTATGTACATACATTATGTATCTTTATAAGATAGAATGAACATTTAGTGAATGTTATAATAGAATTATTACCATGTAAACAAACAGAACATCAAGCAGAATAAGAAACTCAGTGCTTGGCTCATGAGTTACTTAAATCACCATCATCATGTGTTATTTTGGGAATATTTTTTAATGTAACATTTCTCATAGGATATTATACATTATACACCTCCCAATAGGATGATGTGTGTGTGTTGATAGATATATAATTCAAAAAAAACCATATAGATTTTTAACAATATAAAGATACTAGAAGTTATTCGATTCACTTATAAGATAAATAGTTTTGATAAAATTGGACACTTCAGGTAAGGCAGAATCTTGAGGGGATAGGAACACCTTAAATCTTTTTGGGTTATGGGGATCTTCATGTACTAATCATTTTTTGTGCAATTGGTTCTTGTTGATCCTCTCATATATATTGTTCCAAAAAACTATCCTTAAGAATAATATATTTGTAACCATCTATATTTTCCTACATGGATTTAATCATATCATATGTTTCTCTTATAGGTATTATATTCTCAAAACATCTTTGAGGTGACACTAGAAAGCCCACACCTCTAATGCATTCATATTGTTCTGTCTGATTCAAATATATTAAAGGTAGTTTTTAATTTGGTAAAATTCATACAGACCAAGTGTCTAAATGAATTAAAAAACATATGAAAATTAATATATATTTTTAAGTAATACTATAATAAATAAATACTATTTTTATTATTCAATACTTACACATGAATCCTATACTACTTTTGTTTTTTCTTCTATTATTTTTCCATCTTAATTTATACGAGCCTCCATTTATAATACATGATGTGGTATAGAAGTGGCTACAAAATCAGATTCACTAATCTGTATATAAATAATGAAAACTATTTTGTTTCATATCATAATAAAAATTACTATATATTTAAAATACATTCTATTATTTTTAATTTATGAATATCACATCCATGATTTATAGTAGGGGAACATTTGTTTCGGTGCATGCTTATTATTTTCAACACTCCTTTTTTGTTTCATAAATGGATAAATTTAAATGAAATTAGATAAAATAAATAATTTTAAATATTATATTATCAATAAAAATTCAATGTAAATTATTCCTTGACATTAGAAGCAATGATCTATTTACAGGTTTTCTAGTTTAAAATGCCAGCAAACATTACTGGTGGTTCGAGGTTTACCTTCCCACAACCTATCTATTATGGTGCTTTGTTATAATTGTTCAGAAATCTCTACAATAATTTAAAGTGACCATTATGAAAAAATTATTTTTTAAATAATATAAAATTATGAAAATATTCAAGTGAAAATGAAAATTAAATCAATATTTCATTATATTTTTTTTTGTAAAATAGAGAATGTATATCATAGTATTACTATATTATCTTCCCACATGGTTGTCTATATTATAAGAATGGAATTTTTCCATGTATCTATATCAATTTGAATAATTATTCTCATTTCAACACTAATGTAACTAATGATCATTAACATAATCGGGTAAATAGGTCGGTCTCATTGATTCTATCCAACCTCAAACATTTTTCCTTTTATTCTTTCCTTGATAACATTAGTTAACATAGTGATTCTACACTACTCTTGTTTTTTTGTCCACATGATCTTGATCCCCTAATAATTCCATATGTTATCATTGATTATGTTTTATTCCATGATATTGGTAAAATCAACTTGGGTTGATGTCACTATAGGCATGAGAAGTTAAAAATTAATTTTCTATTATCTAATAGATGTATAGAATATATAATATTGTGAAAAAATGTAGCATATTAAAAACACATTAACCTATTAATTTAAATCACTTTATTTTCATTAATGGTTGAAGGTATTTGGATCCTCTGTTGAGTATACAACTCTCATCCTTATGTTCCACCTTAATGTACAACAAAATGTATACATTGGAACCAATGTCAAATGATTATGATCAAAAAATAAAAGGGCCTTCATAAATTGAATTTTATTCTGAACCTATACTGGTTTTAGTCTCTTTTAGAACAATTGAACAGTTCATGTTTGTGGGATATGGGACATAAAATAATTTCAGTACTTATGATTATGATTAATTTTTCCTAATACCCTTCCACACTGAAATACACCCTCATGGGGAAAAAATTACCAACCCTAACAACACTTATAAAATTAAACCATATGAAATTAAAAATAAAAACTGAACTATTTTATAATATAAGACATATATTTTTTCGATGATGCTAAAGATTTATATATCTTTTATAAATTGGATTTCTATCCATTGAACCAGATACATACATAACTTCTTCCAGAATCCTAACTCCACTATTTTTATTATATAATGATCATTGTGTTCTTTCAAATAGAGTGTATTACCATTAATTTTAAAAAATGTTTAAGAGATAACATTTCTATTTTGTCCCCTAGAAATAAATTTATGTCATTTGGTAATTGAAATCAAATTTTTGGATAAATCCTTATAAATATATTCTCAAAAACATCTTATACACTATATATTATGGAATGTGGTGTCCATAATTCATCAATTTAAGGAATAAAATGTCTATGAATTACTTTATGGGATTAAAATTATTGAGAAAACATTATTCTTTTATATAAAATGTAAAGGTGATCTAGATCCTACTCAGTAATTGTAATTGTAACATCATTATATCTAGAAATATTTTCCCCTATTTTCATTCTGATGTGATAAGATTTTGGTATACCAATTATATCAACATATTATATATAATTGGTATAAAATTTAATACATTATTAAATTATAAATATCTCGAAAATATCAATTTTTGGATGAATTACATTTTATATGTACCATTTCAAAATATTCATATAACATTCACTGGTGCACATCTATATTTAATAGACATGACCACATATTTGAATCTCTATAATAGAGTGAAAATTTAGGTGGACTATTTTATAAAAAAATTATCATTGGAATAATATATCTAATTAACATAATATAATTAACATTTATTTATTGACGATTGAAAATTATGTTGGCCTATTACATTACTAAATACACCTTTTAAAAAGATTCAATTAATGGTTAATGTACGTCGTTCATTTTTAAGAAGACTGAAACATAAATATATACGAATTTAATACTACGTCACGATGAGAAATTCATGTTATTTTAGACCCCATATCTTCAAATTAGGCTTTATAAATATATTATTGATATTTTATAAAAACCCTTATAATAGTTTTACACTATTAAAAAGTTATATAACTGAAATTTTTTATTTCCAGATATAGTGTTAACTACTAGAGGAAAAAATTTCATATTTCACCGTACACTAGGGATAACACAACCATTATCTTCATTTCAATCATATCCAAAATTTACTTAATTTCTTTTATCTTAGGTAAATTTATTATCCTCTTAAAAATACAATCACTAATATTTTTTTCAATGTACAAGGAATGAAGAAAACATATGATATAAAAAATATTTTAATATTGTCATTAAAAAAATTAACTTCCTTTTCAACAAACTTTAATAAGGTTTTCCTATTTTAATTTTTTCAAAACTTAGGGTCAATATCTGTTAATTTATTAAAAAGTTGATCAACCATAAATTGAGATTGTACAATACATTTTTCAATATTTATATAGAATTATGTCAACCATGGAAGATATTTATTTTTTGAGAGTAATAATATAAATGAACTAAAAAAAGGATTCAATGAATGTTTAAACCTAAATAAGTGATTACCATATTCACAAATGGGACACCCCAACATTACATTATTGTTATTTCTTAAAAAAGTTTAATAAGATGACAAATCATTTATCATCTTATAAAAAATGGATCTAAATGTGAACTTTTTACTTATATTAGCCTCACATAACATAAAATTTTTAACCCACATTAATTTCATATATTAAATTAATGTGGAAAAAGATAAATATATAGCATTATTGGGTTGTTTTTGTTTATATGTAAGTAAATAAAGAAAATTTCATTTTCACTTCATGTAAAACCATGTTGGAATGTAATAAATTACCACAAAATGAATCCATGTACTATGTGTACTAACTTATACGCTAAAAGGATTTTTTCCATCCTTTTATAGCACAATATGAAGGTTTATTGGATTGTTATAAAATTTGAGATACCAAAATTAACTTTCTTCAACTTAAGAGGGTATATTGGTTAACATAGTTTCCCATATTTTATTATTATACCTACATTACATGAAATTTTTTAACAGTCTCATGAAAAAAATATAGTCATCTATAGAATTTAATGATAGAAAAGTACCATACAAATTATAAATTACACTATTAATCATTCTTTTTTCGATATATTACAATTATAGGAAATTTTATGAGGGATTCATATAACATGATACATAAATCATTGTATCATCCTAGTCAGTATGTACAAACATAAATTTCACAACATTTAGTCCAATATTTATTGATTTGATCTATTCTATGAAAAAATAATTTCTTTCCACTCTTTTGGATGAATTCAACTTGAATAAAAACAATTTATATAGAGAAAAAGGTTTTGAGAATGATCAAATGGATTATTTATTGATAAGTTGATAAAAAATTTAAATCCATCATCACAATCGACTAAAATTTGATTAATATACATCCATTTTAGATTAATATATATCCTATAAGGTTAAATGATTTTCATTTTTAAAATATATAAATTAGCATATTTAAGGTATTAATTATAAATGTAGAAACTTATAGATACTTTGAATAAATTTGATTATTTTTCAAATAAAAAAACCATACCCCCTTTATACACTCAAGGAAGAAATAAAAAAAATTATAAAAAAAATATATTTATATTTATTGATATTTAAGTATTCGACTTCTTATGAGAATATTTCACATTGATAACATCCTCATAGAAAAAGAAAATATGAGTTTCTAAGATAATGATGGATGGTGTTTCTTAGCACTGAAGTAGCCAAGTAATTATGGGTGAAATCAGTAATGATGTGATATCATGATTGATGATAAATTCCAATATGGAGAACCCACATGGGAATATATCCACCATGATTCTATTTTCACATTTGGTATATTGTAATATTTATTGAAAAATAATCATAATCTTAGAATATGATAGTTGAATGAATGTAAAAATATGAATGTTATTGGTTATGATTATAAAAATAGTAAAATTATGCAGAAGGGTAACATTAAACGATTCAAATCATAGTGGATGAATGTTTATATGAACCCCAAAATAGTGAATAAGAAGTAAAATATTTTAAAAGAATAATTAAACCAATATAAATAAATTTTTATAAGATAATATGTTCTTGAGTATGTCTATTATTATTGTTTTGTAATGATGGGAATAATTAATGGAATGGAATTATATATATATATATATATAAAAGATTATAAATAAATTTAATCTATTTTAATACATAGAAACTAATAATTTTCACTCAAAAAATTATTTCTTGTTATCAGTTGGGATGAAATTTCAATGGATAATGATATTATTTGCGAGAAAACTTAAAACATTATATATGTTAAATTGTTATTTTATTTATATATATTTTAATTCATATAAATAGAAAAATGAAAATAAATTTTTTTGGAGTATAGTGAAATATAAAATCAACTAGAAACATAATTTTGAAATGTTAGTCAGGAATTAAACACCTATTGGGTCTATGGAACGTTTAGATACTTGATTTTTGAGGCATTATACATGCAAAATTAAAAAAAATTGATTTCAACATTGGTGAAGAAAATCATCACCTTTCAGATAATCATTCAATTATATATATTGCGACAAAGTGACAATTATTTATAGATATTAAAACTCAATAACTTATACATGAATTTATTTTATTATTGGAGGGTTTTTAGGCACATGAATTAATCATTGATTTTTTGTTAGAAAAAAATAACATAGGCATATTAAAAGAAGGAAATGAAGAAAATTCAATCAATATTGAAATTTATTGGGGTTGTAGACTAAAATACGTAATAATATTGTTATTCAAATAAAATATTTTTACAAAAATTTTGTATTTATAAAATAACATTAAATAAAAATAGTTTTTAGGAAACTTTTCTATAAAAATATTTCACCAATATAAATATTATCAAGATAGTCCAAAAAAGTAGTTAGAAAATTATTTTATTTGATATAGGGATAGTAAAGCCATGTTTGTGTTAAAACATGTTTATATCAATAATTTTTAACATGGGTTTTATTGTGGAATATTATGCTTTTACGCCTTCCTCTTGGTCACAAATTTAATCTTTACCTTACCCTAAATGATAACAATTAAATCTAATGGAACTATTATGAATTATATATATTATGAAAATATTGACAACACACTTATGTGATTTTTAGTTTTTTCCTTGAATTGAGTGTTGGTATTGAGGAATGATACAACAAGTTTTTTACCTATACATTAGTCTATACATTAGAATATTATGTTAGATTTGTGATTTGGGTGAATTTTGTTAGTTTGTACCAGAATAAAGGGAGCTCAATTTCTTGTTGTGGGTTTGATCATCGTGACCAAGATCAATGAGGATTATTTCTTCAAATAGATTATGTGGTCCTTAACATCTTCTACGTTTCTTATATTCTGGTTATTTTCTTATCCATAGTAATGAATGTAAGAGGTTTTGTTACTATCACTGTTGTAGTTCTAAAAATTTCTTAAGGATGTTCTATACCTTTATTCCGTCTTTTATTTTTCTGAATATTGTTTATCGTGATATTCAAGCAAAATTTTAATCATTTTTTGTTTTAAAATATGATTTATCTTTAAAAAAATTAAATGGTTTTTATAATTCGTAGGTTCATTTCATCCCATCCATGAAAGGATATCTGCAAAAAAATATTGAAATCAAAATTTATGTTATTTTACAAATTTGGATGGAATTTTTGATGACTTAAATATTAGAGATAATGATCCCAAAAACCAAGTTTTATTTAACTTTTAAAAAAATTATTGACTTATAAATATTGTACACTTGGTATGTGGAATAAAAACAACAACAAAATATTGTGATAAATTATTTGTAAATATTTGAAAAATGAGGGTGCCACATGGAACACTGTTATCGGTGATAGCATACGATATATGCCATCACACCCTACTGAAGTTTACCATCACAATCACCCACTCCCTAGTTGTGGCAGTCCTTGATTCACTCCCTGATGTACACTAGCAGAGTTTCCACAACCCTACTAATCCCCATGGCCCTCCTCTCTATAACCACTATACAAATATCCCGTGTTGAAGGATCAACATCTACCCTTCTACTTGATGGTCCAAAATTAGCTATAGAACCTTAGAACTCACAAGTAGGGGTTCCCCAACTAGAGAAGAGTAGAAATTACTATTTCCCCACCCCCAAACTATTACATAGACCATAAACTTCTAAAATATCGGTAGTTTCCCATGCATTTTGGATTATCAGCCACATTGATAAGTATTTTTTTGTTGTTATATATTGTCCATGTATTAATTAGTTTTGATTTTTCTGTTTTAATACTTCATCTCCATTTTATCTCCCCTCCCCAGCAATGAAAGATTAAATGTAGTATGAATTTTCTCCTATTTCTTATTTTTCTTTGTGGTTAAAAATATTCTTCATTATCAAATCTCAAATACATATAAATTCTTTAACAGTACTAGGAAAGATATTTTCAATGAAAAAAGTGTTAACAATCTGATTGATGATAAAATTACGCATCCTTTTTAGTGATAGGAACAACACTGACAAATAGCCAATTTATAAGTGAAAAAGGAAAGTGGTGATTAGGGACCCCTTTATTTGTACTAAAATAAAGAGATGATAAAGGGGTACTTTATCAATGTTCTATTTTAGTGCTAATAATGGGGTCTTTTATCAATGATTTATTTTATAATTGATAAAGGGTTCATTTTTCAGTTCTATTCTATCTCTAATAAAGGAGACCATTATTAGAACTTTTGGTAGCACTGATAAACCTCATAAAAATACTGTAAAGATGATATTTCCTTGCATCATCCATATAACAACAAACCCAATTATAAAATAAATAGATAGAAGTAACAATATACGGAAAATATGATTCAAATAAAAATATAGAATTTCAATATAATTTTAATTTAAAATTTACATACAAAATATATATATATTTTTTTTACATAAAACTAATAAAAAAATTACAACCAATATAAAAAATAGTAACTATTATAGTAGGATTTTTCCAAAGATCAAACTCTATACATAATCATTCCTCTTCAATAAAATCTATGTTTATTTTAGTAATAATAAATAAGAAAAATTAATGGATTATAATCCACATTTGATATATTATATTGTTAATTAAAATATATATGAAAAATATTATCACTTAATAATGTGTCAGATTGATGTGTAGTAAATTCAAACACATTAAGAATGAATTATGGATCATTTTATTAATGTTTGATAACAATACGAACTTGTTTTCATAGATTTGGCAATGAAATAATTATTTCATAATAAAAAAAAATTATATTGAAAACATGCACATTGATTCATACCAACCACATCATGTGTTTGATTGAAAAGTGGTCAATTCATACACATCAAAATGAAATTATTGAATATAGTCCTATGTTTGGAAATAATATCATCTTTTTTTTCTTTGTTTTGAGTATACTACACATGCTTTAATCTAAAATTTGTTTTCTATTGAAAAAATACAATTTGAATCATACTAGTCACATCATTTGTTGGAATTACGTCTGGTCGATTCCTAAATTTAAAAAAATAATTGTTGATAATTGTATTACTGTTTGAAAAAAATAGGAGCTTGTTTTCTCATTTTTCCCATAATGATCATTTTAAACTAAAACAGAACTTCTATATTGAGAATATGTACATCGTTTAAAGACGTCCACATGAAGAATCATATTGTCATGATCCCAATTCATATACATCAAAAAAAATATTGATAATATTTATAATGTATGAAAATATTCTAAGCTCGTTTTCATAGTTTTTTCTTTTTGATGCATGTTTTAAAAACATGTAACTTATTTATATAAAACATGAAATTTATGTCATACTAACAAAATAGTGTTTCATATTGATGTTAATTAAATCCCTACTTGTCAAAAATTAATTATTGTGTATTTTACTAAAATTTGAATACAATCTGATCTCATTTTAAAATTTTTGGCTAGTGAGTTGCGTTTTAAACTAAAATGAAATTCTTTTTATTAAATACATGAACTTCATGTTATATTAGAGAAATTAAGAATCATATAGATCTATGGTTAATTCATACACCACAAGAAAAATATGGTTAGTTTTCATAAATTTTTAAAAATTTCTGAAATCATTTTCCAGTTTTTGGATTTATGATGAGCGTTTTAATATAAAATGACACTTTTATATTGAAAACACACACATTGTGTCACTGAAACCACATAATGTGTTGTATTGATGTGTTGTTGATTCCAACAAGTCATAATTATATAATGGATCAATTGTTTAAGTATTTAATATAATCCCAGACAATTTTCATGGTTTTGCTTATGTGATGTGAATCTCAAATAATAATGCCCCATCTATATTGAAAACAAGAACTTCAATTAATTCCAACTACATCATGTGCCATAATCATGTGTGTTTAATTAAAATATGTCAAAATCAAATTATCAACCACTTTCCTAATGTTTGATAACAATCTTGGATCATTGTCTTTGGATTTTCATATATGATGCTAGTTTTAGACTAATATAGAGCATCAATATTGAAAACAGAGACTTAAAATAATACATATTGTATCATCTTTCATATTTAAATATAGTGAGTTGTTATATGTCATAAATAATATATGGATCATTTTTCTTTTTTTAAAAAAATATTTCCTCGTTTTTCAGTTTTTGCAATGTGACATGTTTGAAACATAAATCCAAATTTTATATTAAAAACATATACTTCATGTTATATGGAACGCATCATGTGTCATTTTGATGTGGGGGTTATTCCCATTAATCACAAATAAATTAAATTTTTCTTCATGATGTTTGAAAATAATCAAATCTGGTTTTCTTGGTTTTGGTTATGTGATGTGTGTTTTAAACTAAAATCGTACGTCTATATTTAAAACATGATACTCTAGTCATACCATAAAAATAGTTTTTTATGGTGATGGGGGAAAAATTCATACATATCAAAAATAGATTATGGAATGATTTACTAATGTATCTAAATAATATGAATTTTCCTTATGGTATTTGACTATGTCTACTGTGTTTTTCATTAAAATTTAAAATTTAATTTGAAAACATGCATTTCATTCCCTAATGGTCAAACCATGTATTAAATTGATGTGAAATAAACTACATCCCATCAAAAATAAAATATATATCATATTTATAATGTTTGAAATCAACATGATCTCATTTTTATTATTATGCTGATGTGACATGTTTTTTAAATACAAATTGATGCCATATTTTTGAAAACACAAAAATTAATTTCATATTAGCAATATAAAGTGCCAAATTGACATGCGATAAATTCATAAACATAACTGATTTTTTATAATTTATATAATGTTTGAAAAGAATATGGCCTTATACTCTAAAATTTTCAAATTATACAAATTTTAAACTAAAATTAATTTTATATATTAAAAACATGAACTTAGAGTCCTACCAACAACATCATGTGAAAAATCCTTGTGCAATAATTTTATATTCATTAAAATAAATTATGGCTAATATCCATAAATATTAAAAATAATATGATTTATTTTTCTCAATTATTTAATGTGACATGTTTTTTAATCTAATATGTCACATTTATATTGTGAACATAGACATGGAGATTTGTCGGCCACATCATGTGTTGGATTGATGTGTGGTCAATTATTACTTGAAAAAACGAATAATGGGTCATTTTATTAAACATTTAAGTCAATTTTAGATTTTTTTAGTTAGTTTTGGATGTATCATGTCTGCGTTACATGAAAATGGAACTTAAAAACATGAAATTTGAGTCATATCAGGAAAATCATGTTTTATATTTCGGTGTGGTCATTTCATAAACATAAAAAATAATTTATGAATTATTTTACTAATGGCTGAATAAAATTAGAGAACCTTACATAACTTTTTCAATGTGATGCATGTTTTAATCTAAAATCAAAATTTTATGTTAAAAAGAAGAACATTCTGTAATACCGGCCACATCATGTGTAAGAGTGACATGAGATAGATCCCTACATGTCACACACATAACATGGATAATTATTATATATTTGGAAAACAGTTATAGTTTTTTCTAAGAATTTTCTATGACGCATATTTTGTAAACTAAAATAAAGATTCTATTTTTAAAACTTGAACATTAAGTCATTATTTCTACATCTTGTGTCAGATTATTGTTTATTATATTCATAAACACAAAAAATTTAATGTAAAAAAGTTTCTATATTTTTCATACTGATATGATATTGTTTTATCAGTTTTATCTATATAATATATTTTTTAAGCTAAAATGACAAATTAAATGTGAAAAAAATGTAATTTGAGTCATACTAGACAAATACTATGTCATACTTATACATAGTTGATTCTTAGATATCAAAAATGATTTATGAATCATTTTATAAAATTTTGAAAAAAATATGATTTTGTTCACTCAGTTTTGATAATGTGCTTTTAATTTTAATCTAAAATAACATTTTTATATTGAAATAAAACACTTTGAGTCATTACAGTCACATCATGTGATATACTGATGTTCAGTAAATTCATTCATATAAAAAATTAATTATGGATTATTTTGATATATTTTTAACATAATACAATCTTGTATACTCTCTTTTTTCGATGTGATGGTTTTCTAGAGTAAAATGATACATTAATTTTTATTAAATAAATGTTGAGTCATAATGGCAAGATCATGTTTCATATTAATGTGTAGATGATTTCTACATGCCACACATAATTCATCATTGTCCAAAAATTTGAAAACATTATAATCTTTCTTTCAAGGTATTTATAATTTGGTTGATGTTTTAAAATAAAATAAATCATTTATATTGAAAACAAAAACATTAATTTACACATAAAACACCATGTTTTTATTGATTTTTAGTCAATTACTACACACAAAAAAATAAATTATGGATAAAATTATAGAATTTTGAAAATAAATTGATCATATTTGATTAGATTTGACAAGGTTACAAATGTTTTTAACTAAAATGGATCTTTTATATGTAAAAAATGAATTTTCCATCATACCAGCAGTAACTAATGTCAGGTTTGTATCATTTTTTATCATACACATCACAAATAAGATCACTCACACCGTTCAAATCCTTTAAAAAATTAGAAACAACCAAATTAGAACCAAAAATGTTAAAATAATGAAACATATTGAATGTAAGATCACAATTAAAAAAAATTAGATTTTTAAAGTGTTGATATTTCCAGGGTTTTCATTGGATATGGGTGTCAAAGATTCAATTCCTCCATAGAATGAACCAAATGAGGTATTGGGTCCTATGATGGGGTTCTATTTGACATATCATAATGGTTTTACTAGTCTTTTTTTAACAAACATTGAACAAGACCAATATTTTTCATTGCTAAAATATAAATTGATGAAAAAATCACTCTTTATAAGTTCTAACTCTTTGAACATATAAATATCGGATATTTTCAAAACTTTCTAGAAAAAGATGATAATGATTGGTTATGTAAGTACTTTAATTTTATCATAGAAAAAACCTATATTTTGAAAAATATTTGCAATGAGATGATAATGATTCATATTTCATAACCAGGGAGGAGATGGCCATTGAGACCATCCCTCACCCTACAGAATGGGAGGGACCTCTATCATTATTCATGATAACTCAACCTATCTCATTCTATACCTTTTCTATCATATATTTTCTTCCTTATTTCTCTCATATGTTACTTATCCGAAAAGTATTACAATTGTTTGATGGCTTCTTAGAACATTCTCTCTCATACTCAGACTTTAATAATGCCTCGTTTCATCTGAAACAGATGTTGATACTATGTTTCAAACAATGTTTTCCATTGGTGTATTCATTTTGCGGGTTTGTTTTCAGATATTTCGGACTACGGGAATGATTAACTATGGGTATACTCAATAATAAGAACATCATGATTCGGTTCCCTTTAAAGAATGAATTATTCTGGCCCTGGTCCAGTGCACCCCACATCTACAAATGATATTGTTTCTCTTTATTTAGGTGGAATTATGATTTAAACACGAAACAAGATACCCTGAGTACAATGATTTCGGTTACTTATCCAGAATACCCTCTTCTTTTTCATAATCCTTACATTATTCAAATTCTAGGTAATTTGGTTGGTATATATTTATGTTCTGGTAGTGTAACTATAATTATTTTCCATCCAATTTCTCCGAAAATTTAAATTGAATTAAATGTTTTAAAAATTCTGTCAACGAAGGTTTGGATTATAGTTTGGGGAATATTTCTTGATACAAGAAACCTATTTCTCTTGAGTCGTGGTTTTATTTTTCTCATCATTCAAAAAAAAGTGTTACATGATGGTAGTGTGTTGTCATCGGTGCATGAATCACTTCTAGAAGACAGATGCAATATTGGGATATAGTGCTAAGGGTATGGTTTTCATTTTTTTGTATGTCTGAAGAATAATTTTCAAATTCATGTTTCTATTGAGAAAATGAGTGATTCAGAGGTAATTAACTTTGGATCCCTTGAGGGTGGGGAGTCGAATGAGACATATTTTCTTGTCGGTATCATAGAAAAACAGTTGATTCCAAACATAACAGAAAAGGTAGTCCCCATCCAAAAGTATGCACATATATTAATCCATTATTCGAGAGCTTTAGACATATATGGTAGACTGGGATGTGATTTTGAGGTGGCATGTAGAACATGGTCCATGGAAATTAAAATAAATGCAGTTAAAGAGGAATCGAATAAATAGGCTATGAGAATTGGTGCTAAAGGTAATCAAAAGGCGGCGTTATATGTGAAATGTGAGGAAGATAAAAAAGAATGTATAACTAGTGGACATAGTTGGGGATGGGTGAAAGCAACATGAAGGTAGAGGTCGAGAGTGAGTAGAATGACTATTAATATTATTTTTCTCTTTGATGATTTGGAGGTTTAATGTTTGGTTCATGTATAAGGGTATTAAATACAAAAAAGAATGGAAATACAACCCCCAATACTAGTAGAGAACGTATCTGATGACCAAAGACTTTATGAGATAGATTAGAAGGATGATATATTTAGCCAGGTTTTGGTGAATAGTTCTGATGGATTGCATGTAAGAAGCATATACATCCCAAGAAATAGGAAAGGGAAGAAATAAAAAATGGATTTAGTGATATTCAATTTGTTAAAGAAAATAAGGTCTTAAGGATGCAAGGACTACTCTCAGTTAGCTAATAAAATGGAAACAAGGTCATCCAAATAGAATATGATGATGGGTAGTGAACCCTTGTCCCATGTATAAGAGAGAAATAACAGATAAAATCATTATAGTGAAAATCAGATAATGGAAATTTTTGAGACCAAGAAACAATAACAGGGTAGCGGTATAGTGGATATCAGATTTACGAATATGTGGTATCTAATAGTATGGTTAGGGAAGAATATAAGTAGGATGTGGAAATAAGGAAGTTATTGTGGGTTATTATTCATTTTAATGAAGAAATGTTATTGGATAAATCTATGATCAATGATTCATAGGAGGAAGTAGATGATGAATGAGAGGACAATTCATGTGGAAACTAATAAAGAATAGTGTGTATGGATTAATAATCAAGATTTTGTTTTGATAAGGGGCTTCAAAAAAAGAATATTACCATGGAATAGTGTATCCAAACGTTGGATAAGGCAACCTGCAATTTTGAAGACCTCTTCATGGATGACACAAACACAAAGGCCACTGCTCTTCAATGGAGGTTATGTAGAGGTAAGGTTTCCAATAGACTTAAACTCGATTTCAAGGATTTAGTGATTTCTTATGGTGTATTTTGATTGCATGTTCATAACATGAAATTCTTCCCATATTTTCCATAATAGTTATTTTCATAATAAAGTTATCTGATAAATATTATATAAAATAAATTATATAATATTAAATAAATATTTAATAAAAATGAATAAATAATAAAAAATGTGAAAAATAATTAACATCATTAATGAAATGATAATATTAAATGTATTAATGTAATAAGTTAATATTATTTACAAATTAAAATATATATATATATGACATTAAATGTTAATAAATCTAAATATAAAATAAATATTAAAATTTTAACAAATTAAATAAATATTATTTCCTGCGTACGTTCTATATAAAAATGAATTAACTACATATATATATGTTTCACAAAAATATAACACACCTTTGATATATGTTAAATTGAAAAAAATCATTTAATTAAATTTTCATTACATGATATAATTATTTTATTTTTTTTCATTAATATTGATTGTTATTTATAAATAATTTTTCACTAAGTATATGTCATATTTTATAATGATATACATATTTTGTGTTATATAAATCATATATAAGGAAATATTATATATATATATTGATATATATATAAATATATGAATATAATTCAATGTTAAAAAAATGAGTATATTAATGAATAATGTTTTTTTAAATTAATTCAAGATTAATATATTACAAAATTTTTAAATAGAAAATATTTAAAATCAATAAGTTATAAAAAATTAATAAAATATTTGTTGCTAAAAAATTACACAGCCATTATTTATGAATACAAATATATAAAGTACATTCATTAGTGCTAAAATGGGCTTTTAATTTCTAAAAAATCATGTAACCTTTATCATCATAGATAAATGACCCCTTGATCAGCGCTTCAATTAGCACTGGTAAGGGCCATGGAAGATAGTGAAAAATATATAGTCCTGCACCACCCCATAACATAACTGGATTAGAATCATAATACCCAATTGGAATATAAATATTATAGAAAACCCGAATAAAATATAAATATTACATTCCACTAGCATTTCAATTCAAAATTTAAATTTATGATATTTTCATTGATATGATATTTATAATTAGTTAAATAAGATTAAAATCTAATATACAAAATCAAAATAAATATAGAATGAATTTTTTGACATTCAACAAATATATTAACCAAGCATGTTCAATAAAACCAACATTATTCTATAACCATACACAAAAAATAAACAAATTATGATGTTAATACAATCCATATATGATAATTTATATTGTTAATTATTATATATGCAAATGATATCAATATTTATCCTATTAATTTTATTATTAATTCTTGAATTGTTAATTTTATATTAGTAATTGATTACAAAATATACCATTAATTAATAATTATATTAGAAATTATTAATTACATTATAAATTAATTATCTAAAAAATTATTAAGTCAAATAGATAATTTGTTAATGATATTATCAGCTACTAAATATTTGATTACATGATTTTTTTAAAAATTATATCATTAAACAAAATGAACATTTTTAAATTAAAAAATTGGACTTTGATAATACAGGCCACATTGTGGGTCATATTTATGTGTGGTAAATTTTTAAATATCATTGATTATTTACTGATCGTTTTCCTAATGTTTGAAAATAATTTGATCTTGTTTACTCAATTTTGATGTTATGACACAAGTTGCGAAATTAAATGAATTTTTTATATTGAAAAGACTCAGTTGGATTCCTACCGATAACATCATATATCATATTGATGTGTTGTTGATTCCTACAAGTCATAAATGAATTATGAACCATCTTACTAAATGTTTGAAATAATTTGATATCATTTACTCGATTGTGGTAATTTACTATTCAATTTAATCTAAAATAACAAATTTTATTTAAATCTCACACATTAAGTCATACTGACAACAACATATGTTATATTGATATGAGGTTGATTACTATACATCAAGAATTAATTATGGATCATCTACCTAAATTTTGAAAACAATATTTGATTTATTTCTCGGTTTTGGCTATCCTATGTATGATTTAAACTAAAATTACACTTTTTTATTGAAAAAAACAAATTGAGTCATATGGACTACATTATTTTTTAGATTAATGTGTAATAATAAATGAATTATATATATATATTTTCATGTTAAAAAATATTTAGTAATTTTTTAGTTATTTTTTTTATGTCAAGCACATTTTATACTAAAATTCCACTTTTATATTCAATGCACTACAGTGGAGTCATGATGGAAACATCATGTGCTATATTGACATGTGGTTGATTATAGCATTTCATGTATAAATTATGGATTATTTAACTACTGTTTAAAAATAATCAATGGATATTTTCTCAATTTTGGATCTTAGATGTGTGTTTTAAACTAAAATGAAACATTCCTATTGAAAACATTCATGTTGAGTCAAAAATACCATATCAAGAGTATGATTGAAATGTAGTCCATTATTATCCCTCTTAAATGTATTATGGTTTGTAAATAGTGTTTGAAAAGTATTAGTGAGTTTTTCTTGGTTTTGTCTATGTGACACATGTCTTACATTAAAATGGTAATTTTCTATTTAAAACACACAATTTCAATCATATCGAGAACATCATGTTTTATTTTGATGTTTGGTCGATTCCAATTCATCAAAAAAATGAATTGTGGATCATTTTATCTAATTTTGAAAAGAATCCAATATCATTTTCTTTTTTTTGACAATGTGACACACATTTTAAGATAAAATGTATCTTTTATATTGAATATATTCCCTTTTATTCACAGTAGTACATAAAATGTTTTTTACATCGGTAATTTTTCATTTTTTACTTCGGTTTCTAGCTGACGTTAATACGGACGACGTTATAAATAACATTTTTGATGCCGGTTATTTAAAAACTGACGTCAAAAACATAAAATCACGATGTTTATGACGTTGGTTATTTTATAACCGATGTGCTAAATAAAATGGGAAGGGTTTATCACGTCAGTTATTTATCAACCGACGTGATAAAAGGCCTGGAAAATGGTTTATCACGTTAGTTATTAAAAACCGACGTGATAAAAGGACGGGGAAATGGTCTATCACGTCGGTTATTAAAGAACCGACGTGATAAACCGGGGGGCGGGGGGTTTATCACGTCGGTTATTATAGAACCGCCATGATAAACCAGGGGGGTTTATCATGTCGGTTATTAAACAACCGACGTGATAAACCAGGGGGCGGAGGGTTTATCACGTCAGTTTTTTAATAACCGACGTGATAAACCGGGGGAGGGGGGGTTTATCTCATCGGTTATAATAGAAACGCCGTGATAAACCGAGGGGAGGGGGTTTATCATGTCGGTTATTAAACAACCGACGTGATAAACCGGGGGGTGGAGGGTTTATCACGTCGGTTTTTTAATAACCGACGTGATAAACCGGGGGAGGGGGGTTTATCACGTCTGTTATTATATAATCGCCATGATAAACTAGGGGAGGGGGGTTTATCATGTCGGTTATTAAATAACCTACGTGATAAACAGGGGGAGGTGGTTTATCACGCCGGTTATTAAATAACCGACGTGATAAACCATTTTCCAGGCCTTTTATCACGTCAGTTATTAAATAACCGACGTGATAAACCATTTCCTAGGCCTTTTATCACGTCGGTTATTAAATAACCAACGTGATAAACCTTTTCCCAGGCTTTTTATAACTCCGGTTATTAAATAACCGATGTGATAAACCAATTTTTTTAAAAAAAATTGAATGCAGTCATCTTCTCTCAACTAGAATCAACCAGAAAACAAATAAAGAAATCGTACCAAAAAAACTGAAGTAGATCAAAATTAAGCATGTGCATTGATAACATATAAAACATACCCCCTAGACAGCGCCCACCCTCATGTATACGCCATGGACAGCCCTCCCCACCCCGTTGAAGCCCTCACTCTCACGTATACCCCCTGGACAGCCCTCCCCCACCCCATTGGAGCTCCCACCCTCATGTATGCCCCTTGGACAGCCCTCCCCCACCCTATTGGAGCCCCCACCACACTCTTGGACTGCCCCCTGACCCTCGGACAGCCCCAAACACCCCTCTACAACCCCCACCCGCCTGAACAGCACCCCCTCACCCCCTCACCCAACTTGACAGCCCCCACCACACCCCTGGACAACCCCCACCCTCTTGTATACCCCCCACCCCTGGACCGCCTTCCCACACCCTTGGACAGCCCTGCCACCCCATGGACTGCCCCCCCACCCCACCGAACAACCCTCCCAGACCGCTAGACACCCCCAACCCCCCTGATCACACCCCCACACCCTTGTAACCCCTCCCCCACAGACCCAAATCCATACCAGAAAAACCATCATAAATATACTAAAACATGAAGTAGAGAAAAATTAAACATTCACTTATATAACATTCAAAACTTACACTGTCATCTTCAAAAAAATTAAATCCAACCTAAACAACTACCAAATACACAATTACAACGACAATAGTCAAAATTACATTTTACATTACAAACAACTAAAAGTCCATCAAACCTGTAAAATAATATGACCACTCCACTTTTAAGTTTTTGATGTCTTCAGCAGTATAGGGTTTAGGGTCATCAAAAATCTATAAATGAAAAAGAAAGTAGTTAACGTGTAAAATGAATAAATCAAATTGAAATATTATGGCAAAGTTTAAGAGGAAATCGTACCATGTCAAAATTCACAACTGTCCCAGTTGTTATTATTTCATACATAAATCTTAACATATAATATCCGCATTCGATGAGGCCTTGTTGTTCATGAAGATTCTGTTTGAATGAGTGTAAATTCAATATATTATTTTTATGTAATAAATCAAAAACTACAAATTATAAATGGATATTTACCTTCACATTTACATATTTGATCATTGCCCCTCTTTTCATTGTGTTTTTTCAAAAGTAGGCCCATGCACTGTTAGAAACTAATACGAATGGGGTAAATTTAAAATACATTATAATATATAAGACTATTGAGAAATTGAAACTTAATTTTCCAATATATTCCTAAAACATTCCCGCACATCACCATGGAAAGAGCATATCCAATAAAGGGATTTCTCCCTTGGGCAAAAAACCCCTAACATCCAATGATCACTGATAAAAGGAAATTTGACTTTAGTGGGTTTTTATGTTAAAAGATAATTGAATCTTTGAGAGAAATTTGTTTCATACCTCCCACAAAAAGGCATCATCCAACATTGTGTGATTATATTCTTTTCATATCCTTTAGCAATATATAAACCATTCTTTGTTCCTCATTCAATGAACATGCTTTTGGGGAAATCAATTGCGGGTCCATGAATCCATATAATTCTGTCAGCTCATTCCTCTCACAAATTTTATAAAGATACCTAATACAAAACATACATAAGTATACATTTTTAATAAATATAATGCAGGGAAAAGGTGTTAAGACTTACATGGAAAAAAATTACACAACGTTGATGACCAACTTATCTCTAGTAACAAGCTCCATGATATCAGTTTTTATAATCCCCGCTCTTATTTCATGTCCGCAAACATGAGATTCCATTGGAAACTCATAATAACCTGACAATAAATGTGAATATCTTCACAATAATTCAAGACCATTTGAATTTGTATCTGATGTCATAGCCATTTTTCTTTGTTTTTTTCTATACAGTATTTCATTACCTTTGAATTATTCCTATAAAAAAATTTAAAAAAATATTTTTTTTCAAATGATAAAACAACTTTAATAATAAAATAAAATAAAATATATAACATTCATACCTCTATGGTAATGAGTCGAAGAAGTCTGGATGGCCAAATTAAAAAATGGCCAATACTCTATCCAACTGTCACCACCTCATCTGTATGTATTGGTACCTAGCTGATCTATCTATAATATCCTGTACAGTGACCCTCTGATTCTCTACCACTAATTTTTTGATGATGAACTGTATCTCCTAAACAATATACCAACCCATACGCTACTATATGATGTTGAGAATCATCAAAATACAACTCGTAATTAGTAGGAAGCTGCGGCGGAGGCATAGGATAAAAAATGGGGGCCGCAGGCTGAGGTGGTGGAGTGGGAGCTACTGGCGGAGGTGGAGGATAAATAATGGGGTCTGTACGGGGAGGTGGAGGAGTGGGATCTGCAGTCTGAAATTGTCTTTTCATTTCTGCAAACATAGACTGCACCGACTCTATAATCTTTTCCTCCATCATCGCATTAATATTATGAACTTCAGCCTCCACGGATTATATTTTTTTATAAACCCCCTCAATGTTAGAAGTTGAAGAACGTGGAAACACTTTTCTTATCGATACACCTGTCGGATATCCTCTTACACGACCAGGATGTTAGGGCCTTCCCAATGCTGCAAATAAAATATCTTCCCTCCCAGTAGCTGTAAATGACCCCTCTAAACTCTACTCCTCAAGAGAGTCCTGTATTAATTAATTGAGAATTTCTTAATGATTGAAATTATATGAAGAAAATAGTTAACTTAAATAAATAAAATAGATATCTTACAGTCATCTTAGCTATGATTCTCGATTCATCTGAAATATATTGCCCTTTTTTTCCCTTTCGATATCTCTTCCATTTTTCATGACTAGATAGAGGGGATGGAGGGGCCACCTCTCCAAAGCTTGAAGACTTAGCTCTTAGATGTTGAAATTTTTCCACCATAATTTGTTCTTCCAATAATTCATACCCTCCCCGAGATAAACAATGAGGGTATACATTTTTAGATTGGATCTCCTGATGAGCGTTCCTTGTTTGCTATAATTTAAGAATATGAAATCATTAACAAAACATTAATAAAATCATTTATATAACAATGTTTATAAAAGTTTACATTTCCCTTACTAGAAATGACTATTTTATTCTACTTTCAAAAAACTATCTCCTTGTGTCTTCATCTATAATAGGATATATACGACATGGATTGTCATGAATCCTATGACCATAAATGAAATCAGATGAGAGGGTTGATTTTAAATCCCTCCATCTCCTGGAATCCAACGACAAGCATTTCTTCCTGACTCCTCCAGTATCAGGAATATCAAATGTCATCTGATAAAGAATATGTTAATCATATTATATATAGTAGATACATTAAAAGAATAGTCAAACAATGAAAAAAGATCTTACCAAAATCATCTCGCACAACTGAGAGATAATCTCTTTATCCACACTTCTCCAATCATCATACAGAATACTTACTTTTCTCTTAGGCTGAGTTGCTAGAAAACTCTTAAAATCTTTTGCATTCAGACCTCTAGGAATATCATCATCATCAAACTCAACGTCTATCCTTTGATCCTGCGTACGGGCAAGTGATAATTTTGGTAAACGTGTGCACCCACGTTTACCAACCTTTGAACTCTTTGTTGTAATAGTTGCATGTGAATGTTCATCCCCAGAGGTATGACAAGAAATATGCTCCTCTCTAGAATCATGTGGTTGATCATCTGAATGATCTATTATTATCCTTCACATCAAAAAAACAAACATCATTTCACAAATATACAAATTCAAATATTTTAATACTAATGTAATCAGAAAATATGAAAAGTGTACAAAGTTACATAATAGTAAACATTGGTAATATGGTAAACATGTTAAACAATGTTAAAGATGGTAAAGATGGCAAAGATGGAAAAAATGGTCAAGATGGTAAACATGGTAAAAATGGTAAACCTGGTAAACATGGTAAAATAATTGACAGTGATCAAAAATAATAGATATATATTTCATGTAATGGTTATAAACAAGATAAAGTAAACTAAAAAAACTTAAAACAAACAAAAACATATAATTATTTTGTTTTAAAACATGTTTTAATAAATAAAAAACTTACAATATCTAATATTTATGGAAAAAATAAATGTAAACAAGAAATAAACATATGTTACCTGTAATTTTAGGAATGTACAAATGGATTGTTTTCCAAAATTCCTTCATCGTGATCATTCCTTATGGCACAAACTATGTCTTAAACATGATCATCATTATGTTCTGTTAATATTTCAATGGAAATAGGGATCTCACATAAATCAGCATATTCATCAACTTCATCCTCACCAACATATTGTTTTTTCCCTTGTAAAACAAAAACCCACTGCATATCTGATTGATCTACTAAATTGAAAATTTGTTTTTCTTCTGTTGCCATTATAAAAGAATCAGTTGTGTCTTCTAATCTATTCAGATTAACAAGTGTCATTCCAAATTCATCGTGTCTGGCACTGTTGTTACCGTTAATCCATTTACAGTTAAAAACGGGAACATTAATTTTAAAGTAATCAACCTACCATATGTCTTCAATCACTCCATAATATGCACTTGATGCAGAAATTGGGTTTTTGTCCTCAGCACTAAAAAAATTCATTGCTTCTGCAAACACCAATACACCTCTATTCTAAACTGCACTTTTGTTGTCCTGAGATTTTGTATGAAATTTATAACCATTAATGTCATAACCGGACCATGTTATCACATTTAAACATGGACCACCCACTATCCATTTTAATGTCTCTGATACATCTGATCAACCAAGAAAAGTCTTTTTAATCCATGACAAAAAAGTTTTGTTGTGCTCATTCAAAATTCACATTTCTTTCTTCATTGGATGACATTGTTTCAACTCATTAATATGCAATGTGATATATGGTTGAGCATCAGCTATGTTATTCAAGATGTATGATTCTAACTTCTTCATCTATTCAGCTGACAATGATTTGACTTTCAAGCCGTGAATCCCCTTTCCCTCATTATTAACTCGTTCATGGCGAGATGGAGGCAAACCTATGTGTTGCGCCGCAGCCAAGTAGCTCGTACAAAACTCTTCTACCTCCTCAGAAATATACTTTTCAATAATGGAGGCTTCATGTCGATATATATTTTTAACATACCCCTTTAATATTTTCATATACCTTTCAAAATGATATATCCAACAAAGATATACAGGTCCACAAAGCTTTATTTCTCGAACCAGATAAATCATTAAATGCAACATTATGTCCAAAAAAGTTGGAGGAAAATACATTTCCAATTGACAACGTATAAAAATTGCATCTTTTTCCAAAATGTTCAAAGGATTCACATCAATCGCCTTGTTACAAATTGAATTGAAAAAATAACACAACTTCATTATAGTCTTTCTGACACGAATGGGAAATATTCCACGCAATGCAACTGGTATAATTTGTTGCATCATGACGTGACAATCATGTGATTTCATACCTATCAACTTTATGTCCTTCAATGAGAAAAAATTTTTTACATTAGAAGAATAACCTTGAGGAACTTTGTTATCATGAAGACACTGACAGAAGCTAATTTTCTCCCTCTTCGATAATGTATGACAAGCCGAGGGAAGAAATGTTCGTCTTCCTTTAGGAGTGGGAGATAACTCCAAATGTATTCCCATTGATAATAAGTCTAATCTTGCATTCAACCCATCTTTATTCTTTACTTTAATATCTAACAATGTTCCAATCAAAGAATCATAGATATTCTTCTCCACGTGCATGACATCAATATTATGTTTAACTTCATGATACCTCCAATATGGTAGCTCAAAAAAATTGACCTTTTCTTCCAAATATGTTTATCATTACCCGATTTCTGTGTCTTTCCCATTGTCATATCAAGGTTTTTTACCCTCTCCAAATACAGATCAGGGGATAAAGGTTTTGGAGCAGTATAAAATTCTTGTGAGCCATTGAATGCCTTTTTTAGTCTTCTATTAGGGTGTTACATAGGCAAAAACGTTCGATGACCCATGTACACTATTTTCCTCCCACGATGCAATTGACAATATGACGTCTATTGTTCGCAAATTGGACATGCTTTATGCCCTTTAACACTGTATACAGACAAATTTCCATATGCTGGGAAGTCATTTATAGTGAACAGAAGCACTGCATGTAGTTGAAAATATTCCATTTTATAAGAGTCATACACCCTAATACCATCAGCCCATAACAGTTTCCAATCATCAATCAACGGTGAAAAGTAAACATCAATATCATTACCGGGTTGCTTTGGACCAGATATCATTATACTCAACATGACATATTTGCGCTTCATACAAACTTTAGGAGAGAGGATTTAAATTACCAATAAAAAAGGCCATGAACTATGTGTGCTACTAAGGGTTCGGTATGGATTCATTCCATCTGTGCACAACCCTAGTTTGAGATTTCTAATTTCATTTCCAAATATAGAATACTGCGTGTCAATTTTCTTCCATTGTGGACAATCAGCTGGATGATGTATTTTTCCATCACATACTCGCTCTTCAGCATGCCATCTTAACCTTTTTGAATCATGTGAATTAGAAAATAAACGTTTGAAACGATTAATTATAGGAAGATACCAAAATACCTTTGAAGGGAGCTTTGTAATCTCTACACCAGCCTGTGATTTTTCTTTCACCTTATATCGTGATGTCTCACATTTAAGACACTCTGACAGAAATTCATATTCCTTCATATATATAATTCATTCATTCGGACAGACATGTATTTTCTTGTATCCCAATCCCATTGGGCATAATATTTTCTTGGCTTTGTAATGTGAATCTGGAAGATCGTTATCTTTTGGAAGAATGTCTTTCATCAATTGTAGTAGCTCTGTAAAGCTTTTGTCACTCCATCCATGTTTTTCCTTCAGGTTAATCAATATTAACACCGCTGACAAAACCGTAAAATCTACACAACCAAGATATAATGGTTTTTCAGCATCACCATATAGACGCGCAATTGTCAGTTCTATCTCAATTTGTTTTAATACAATATCGTGAATCATTTCTTCAATTCCATCGGAGTTACCATCTTGCGAATCATCATCATCAGTGACATTCCGTCCAGTTTCGCCATGCCAAATCCAAGGGCTGTAACTCAGAATAAAACCATGAAAAATCATATGATCTTTTATCTCTCTACTTTTCAACTTCTTCATATTCAAAAATTTCTGGCATGAACAGAAAAAAATGTCACTACTTCGAACATTTCATTTTGCAAATTCCAAAAAGGCATCAACACCTTCCTCAAATTCATTTCTCATTTGATGTGCCTTAATCCAACTTCTACTCATTATTTCCAATAACAAATATCAAAAAATATATATATTTTTAAGATAAGACAAATATATGTTTATATGAAAAAAAAATCATAATTTGAATGTAAAACAATTTAAAATATAAAACAAATCTATGGGTATTTAAGAAAATATGATTGAATGCTATTTTTAAAACAAAATATAGTTAGATATAACAGTTTTAAAGTTCATTGAATCCAAGAAAACCATGCCGCTTACATAGTTTATAGAAAATTGGAGAAAATGGAGTAAACCTGAGAATCACCCCCACCCCCCCGGACAACCTCCAAAACCCTCTTGGAGAGGCCCCCACCCCCTTGGACATCCCCCACACCCATCCACCCCCTTGGACCACCCCTGGACACCCCCAAGCCTCCGGACATCCCCCCACCCCTCTAGACAGCACCCCCACCCCTCCTGGACACAACCCCCCACCCCAACCCCTTCAACACCCCCCTGGACACACCCAACCCTCTAGACAGCCCCCCACCCCCGGACAACCCTCAAAACCCTCTGGACAGGCCCCCACCCCCATGGACAGCCACTCACACCCACCCACCTCCTTGGACACCCCCCGGACACCACCCATTTCCACATCATTGATATAACTTTTTTTTAAAATAAACGTGACATTATTAAAAAATTTTCATAAAATATGATGAAGAGTCCAGTCGTATTTCTTATGAAATTTTTCTTACTAGAAAGGGTCTTAGTATTGGATAGAATAATAAATAAAGTGGCATAAAATAGAAATATTATCCTAAAAAATTCATATAATCCAGCCTAAATATTTGAATAAATATGTTTTTAATCAACCATCAAATCCAAAAGGTGTATGAGAGAACAATTAGATAAAAACTGGAAATGAGAGATCATAGTCATTGAGGGGGGATGGTGTCAAAGGAAACACAAAATCAAATGAACCGAGACCACTTTATGAGGTAATTCATGAAAAAGAAGAACCTACATCAAATAAAATCATGAAACATCAAAAAACAAAAAAATACCCATTTGAATTAGAATCTAGTATCTTTATTCAGAAACTCTAAAAAATAAATAAATCACAATCTCATTGATTGAATCCTGAATTTCTAAAATAGAACAATACACTGGTTTCACTTTGGTGGTGGTGCAAATATTTGTCGTATTCGATCATCAATTAGTTTTTGACATAAAATCAAAAAATCTTGTGAAATACATATAAGTAACATTCATTATTCAAGTTCACATTCTTTTTGTAAAATTACCCATGTCTATATTATCATTAATAAAAAACATTATCATTATTCTCAACAAAAATCATGAGAATTGTGATATTCCCATTTTTAAAAACATATATTAATGATGTTATGATAGATTTTAGCATAACTAATAATATAAAAAATGGTATACTTGTCTATAGCAGAGTCCTATAAGACAAAATGGATGCATGATATTTCTGTGACATTTGGATTTTTTTAAGGGATATAATGATGTTTAATACTTCCCAGAAGGGTGAAATTATAAGGGAGTTTAGTGTCTTCTAAAAATACAAAGTGGGTAAAAGTGAATTTTTTCCATTAAAGAAAACAACTGGTTTATCATAGATTTATTAGACTCTATGAGGGTGAATGATAAATATTTATTTTATTATGTTCCATTATAACTCATGTGTAAATATTTATTTTTGTTCAATTAATGAATGATAAATGGTTTACATTAATGGTTTTTGTTTTCTAAAAAAATGACATCTTCAATATGGTTGATTGATTCATATTCTATGATAAGACACTAAACAAGGATGATTCACTATATATGATGATAATTTCTTTTAATTCTATAATCACATAAACATTATTGGTTATCCAACTACAAAATTGTTAGATGAACCTGAGCATTAAATGAAATATAGGATAAAAGGAATGGATGAATCAACCATACCTCAAATTTCTTTTTTATAATGAAATTCAAACCGGTCAAATCAAGAAATATTACAAATCATTCCTTAATTGTGCCATAGTCCTTCAATAAATAACCCCAAATATGTTTCCAACATAAGTGGATTTTGAGTCATTAAATGCAAGGTAATATATCAAAATTTGTTTTATAAATAAATACAAAAACAAGACACTCAAGATAAAAACGAATGTCCGGTGCCAAGGATATTCAAAAAGATATAATAGGGTTCGAAATGGAATAATCTAACCTAGTTTAAACAAAAAAATCGCAAAACATAAATATAGACTATCCGGAAAAAAACGAACGAAATAAATTCACGGAATGATTACTTGAGTGTTGCGAGTTGAGATGATAGATCTGAGGAGACTAAAGATGATAAACGATGAAGCCAAAATGAGTTTAACGCAGGTCGATCGACGAGCCGATTAGGGTTTACAGCGCGAGAGAGACGAGCCGGCAGGCTGTCAATCGAAAAAACGTAAATGACAGTCCACGGGGCTTTAATTTTTTAAATGTTTTATAATGAAGGTTATATAATAACCGACGTTATAAAATATTTTATATATTTATAACGTCGCTTATTTGAAAACTGACGTAACCCCCCCCCCCCCCCCCCGCCCCGCAATTTTGGTTGTTTACGTCGGTTATTTTATAACCGACGTAAAAAAAACCCCATGTGCTTTGGTTTTTACGTCGGTTATAAAATAACCGACGTAAAAAACGCCTAGATATCTATTTTCTTACGTCGGTTATCAAATAACCGATGTAAAAAACCCATGCGCTTTGGTTTTTTACGTCGGTTATAAAATTACCGACCTAAAAACCAAACACGCGCGATTTGTAACGTCGGTTATTTTAATAACCAACGTTAAAAAGATACTCAACACATTTGTTACGTCTGTTATTAAATAACCGACGTAAAAACCCATGTTTCATAGATTATCACGTCGGTTATATATAACCGACGTAAAAAAATGTGACGTAAATAACGTTTTCTGCACTAGTGTCATATTGACCAAATCATTTTTCAGAGGGATGTGTAGCAAATTTCATCACATAAAAAATGAATAATGGATAATTGTACTAATTTTTTAAGAAATTCATATCACATTTTTTTATGTGTCATGTGTTTAAAACTAAAATGAAACTTTAATATTGAAAAAAAACGAACATTGAGTCATACTGGACACATCGTGTGCGGGAGTAACATGTGATTAATTAATAAATATCACAAATAAAATACGCATGTTTTTTATATTGTCTGAAAACTACCCAACATAATTTTCACATTTATGGTTATTTGGTATGGGCTTAAAACTAAAATTACCCAATATATTGAAAATACACAATATGTGTCATACTAGCCACATCATGTGTCAGGTTGACATGAATTCAATTTATATATTTCAATGATGAATTATGGATCATTTTCACAATATTATAATGCTTTGGTAACTTGTTTTATCTATTTTGTATATGTGATTCATTTTTTTTACTAAAATAACAATTATATATTGAAAACGTGAAGTTTGAGTCATACTAACTAAATCAGGTGTTGGATTCATGTGTCGTAAATTCATACCCAACAAAAATGAGTTGTTTTTTATTTTATTATTGTTTAAAAACAATTTGATCATTTTTTCTCGGTTTTTTAGTGTGATGAGTATTTTATACAAAATGACACATTTCTATTGAAAACAATCATTTGGAGTCATACCGAACACAAAGTGTATTATATTAATATATGATCAAATATTAAATGAAAAAATGAATAATGGATCATTTTACTAAAAATTCAATAAAATATGATCTTTTTAATATAGTTTTGTCTATGTGATGTGTTTCTTACACTAAAATCGCACATAAAAACAAGCACTTTGGGTAATACCAGGAACATCATGTGTTGGATTTATGTTCAGTCAATTATTACATATCAAAAAAATAATTATAGATCATTTCCATAAGGTTTAAAATAATTAGAGATTTATTTCATAGTTTTTCTATGTGACGTGTGATCTATATTAAAATACTAATTTTATATTGAAAATATGTAATTTTAGTCATATTGACCACATCGTGTGTTAGCTTGACATGTAGTCAATTCATATATGTCACACTAGATTTATATTTTTTAATCGTATGTTTTTAAAACAATTCAAGATTTTTTCGATGGTTTTGGATTAGTGACACATTTTTTAACCAAAAATAAAACTTTTATATTGAAAACTCTCACATTGAGTCATACATGACACATGATGTGGTTGATTGAAATTCAGTCAATAGATACTCACCAAAAATAAATTATAGATCATTTCCTTGAATTATTAGGGAAATATAAGATCATATTCTCATTCTTGGATATGATATGTGTTTGTAAAATAAAATGATACTTTTAATGATAAAAATATGCACTTGGAGTCATACTATCCACTTTTTGTATCACATTGATGAGTAGTCCAAACCAATATTTCAAAAATATTTTATGGATCATTTTTCTAAAGATTAAAAATAATATATCATATTTTATTTTATTTTTGTTGTATGTTGTGTCTTTTAATCTAATCTGACACTTTTATATTGAAAACATCCTCATGGAGTCATTAGGGTCACATCTTGTGTCAGATGGACCTTCAATCAATTATTATACCAGAAAAACTAATTATTGATTATTTTTCTATAGTTTTTGGATAGTGTGATATCATACACTAGGTTTAGGCTATGTGATGTTTATTAGAGTAAAATGATTCTTTTAATTTGAATATTATTACATTGATTCATAATGGTCATATCGTCTATCAGGTTGATTGGTGGTGGATTCTAACACATCCAACAAGAATTATA
This sequence comes from Viscum album, assembly GCA_963277665.1. NCBI lineage: Eukaryota > Viridiplantae > Streptophyta > Magnoliopsida > Santalales > Viscaceae > Viscum > Viscum album. The sequence goes on along the minus strand of OY728158.1, from coordinate 354,538,980 downwards.
AATTGTTTTCCAAAAGTTTAAAAAATATATAATCTGGTTTTAATGGGATATTTAATTTGATTTTTATTTAAATATAAAATTAAAATTTTATATTGAAAACAAAAACATCGATTCATAAAAACCACATTGTGTGTCTGACTGTTGTGCATTAAATTTTTACTTTTATAAAATAAATTATGGATTGTTTTCCTTTATTTTGAAAACAATATGATTTCATTTGTTCAGTTTTGAAAATGTTAAAATCATTTTAAACTAAAATTATACTATTATATCGAAAACATGATCTTTGAATCATTCTTGAAACTTTGTATATTAAATTTTTATGTGGTCTGACTGACAATTTTAACATTTTTATTAATTAATGTGAAAAATAACAACATACTATTAAATTTTCACAAGGGAAAATAGCAATATATCCCAAGGGTATCACCATGAATAGTAAAATAACTATCAATTATAAGAGAACTAGTAGAAGAAAAAACATTAACATGTATTCCTAGTTACCTTTTGATGCAAGATGATCCGCCAACATGTTTCCCTCACAACATGTATATAGAACCGATATACTTGGAAAAATAATTTCCATGTATTAATGTATGAGGTAAATAATATTAGAAGGGAAATTTATCTGATCTATTAAGGAATTAATGATAATATAAAAATATGATTCAATAATATTTATCTGAATACCTTTTTCATTAAAGAATATGAGCCCTTGAATCATCACTGATGTAACATCCCGGTTCCAGAATCCACCCAGAGGCGCCCCGTACCCAGTTGGACAGATGCCCTCAAGCACACTTCCCCAAATTCAAGAGGCTTCCGACTAGAAGTGAGTGCCATTGGTGTGATAGTGGGGAAACAATGCCTTCATTGGAAGAGTACACAACGGAAGTGAACAACACATAAAATAGCGGAAGTAGTTAATATCCAACAATAGTAAATCGTGGACGTATAGAATAGTAAACAGCTAGAGAACATATATATATGTGAAATGATGCATTATACATATATCTAAGAAACCAGCCAAATAATTCACAATGATGGAATACAAATTTTCAAAACTAAAGTACAAAAACAATGATAAATATATAAACTCTTCATCATCGCAATCCATAGCATGGACCCATGCTCTCCTGCTCCACAGTAAGTCAAGTACCTGAAGTAGAAGGCTCTTAACCTTATCTATACCTGAAACAATATAATATGCATGGGCCTAACTCAAACAAGGTGTGAGACAAAATCCTAGTAGTCAACCCCCCGAAGTGTTGTGCCTAAATGTTAGTGAGTATATGGAAGGTAAAAGTATATTTAATATTAAACATAAAACAGAAGACCCGATAGTACTCAATAGTAAACAATCAAAAGTTTAATCAAGAAATAGTGCGGAAAACCGGTAACCAAAAGCAGGTAACCCTCTAAGAAGTACTCACAACCATCCCCTATGGTCCTACCTAAAAAGTATAGACAACCCTCTGAGCAGCACACTCGGTCTAACCCCTCTGGTTATGTATAGGAATTTAATAAAGACTCTGTGAGGAAACACTCATAGTCTATCACTTTATAGTCATAATAAAGTAAGACTCTCTGAGGAATCTCACATAGTCCATTCCCCACAATGTCTATGGTAGTACAAGACTCTATGAGAAAGCTCACATTTCAATTCCACTTATATTTCCATGGTCTAGGATTGTCTGAGGAAGCTCACTCAGTCAATTCCTCTTATAGCCTAGGTCATTCAATAAAAATTATGACTCTCCGAGGAAGCTCACACAGTCACTCCCTTTTTAGTCTAAAATAATCAAGGACTCTCTATGAATGCTCATTTGGTCAATTCCCCTTATAGCCGCAGGTGGTTCTAGGCTCTCTAAGGATACTCACTCAGTCAATCCCCCCTTATAGCTTGCTACACTAGGTTCTAACAACCCTGTGTAGGTCAACAAGCATAGCAATGTTTCATAGGCAAAGTAAACCTACATAACCACTTTTCTAAATAGTCGACATCATAACAAGAATTGTAGAATACAACTCTCCACCCTATAACAACAGGAATTGAAATCTGGAAACGCAGCCAAAGGCCAAACAGGACCAAACGGTCGTAAACAGAAAAATGAATGGGAAAAACACATCTGAATCATAGAAATCAACCCAAATTCATATCCAATTTACCATTACATAGGCATACAAGCATGGCATGAAAACAACACGGGTAAAAGGCTAAACCCGCAATACCCCGCTCAAGGGTATTGGTTGAATTTACACATAATACCCAATGACTTCAAACAGAAACAAAAAAACCACCTACCTCGGGGTAAGGAGATCAAAATAATTGAACCACGGAGCTTGAATATCCTTGGAATGTCATAGATCTAAGAAAACATCCAAAACGTTCAACCCACGATAACATAGAAAATAAGAGGAATTGGATAACAAGGATAAAGTAAAAGAGAGAATTCACCGATACGATTCCAACACAATAAACGGTGCTCGAATCGGAGGATGGATGGAGGATAGGGGGATCGTTGAGGATCTGTGGATGCTCAGTGCTCTCGGATGAACAAAACCTATAAGGAGTGGTTTCTGTCCGTCAGACGCGACCCCAGTGCATTTAATGAAAAAAAAAGTACACGACGTGTACTCGCCTTTTCCATACTCCTCTTTAAGTGGCCTCCAGTCACTCGCATACAGTCGTGTGTACGGCGACTACACGGCCTGCTACTGCAAAGAAGTACATGACGTGTACTCATAATGTACACGGCGAGTACATAGAAAATTTCCAAAAAATCCTCTTTTCTACAAAAACGACTATAAAGGAAAAACATGCCTGGAAAGAAGGTCTGTGTTCTTACAACTGATTCCTCTACCACTATTGAAGTACCATACCCATAGAATGAAAAAAAAAGATAAAATAATCAATCCCAAACCTTCACAAACAACACCACCAATACGCATGATACCTTGAAATAAATAACCATCCATATTTAATTTAATCCCATATACATGAGGCTTCTATCTAACCCAAACACCAGTTGACCTCTTCCCAGAAACAATAGCCTCAATCAAATAGGTAGTCAACACAGAAGAATGTCAAACCATGGATATTTTGTTATTTTCAAAGTTATTCACAATAAAATAGAGTGTCTCCATAAAATTTCACTTAATATAATGAATATTATTCTGAAAACATGAAGAAATGTAGGATTACACATCCCCCATAAAATCCCACCATGCAGTGGTGATGACAAAGGAAAATCACTTGGATTCTGCCACATCCAATTCTAGTGAATCCAAATGTAGCTATAAAAAACATCCATATATGTTACATATCCAAAGAAATCTATAAATCCATCTACATGAACCCACAAATACATATCCCATTAATTTTTACAAAATAGATTAACAACAAGTTTAGATTTGGAGTTAACACAACACTATACTTTCAATTCAATAGGAATATTAATTGTTTAGATATTATCGTCAATAGGAATCGAAATATTCTAAATTATTTAAAGAAGAAAACTAAAATTTGGGAAAAATAATTACCCCATTGTCTACTTCTCATATAATCAAAGTTATAACTTGAATCAATCATGGCAAAAAAAGAAGAGAAAAACAATTAAATATACATATATACATGACTAATTGTTACACATTGTAAATTAACTATGGATCATTTCAATAAATTTTAAAAATAATCATGTTCATTTTCAATGTTTTTACAATGTTACTTTTTTTAAACAAAATTATCATCTATAGATCTATCTTCCACATAAAAGTTTTATCTTCCATCCCTCATTCAACTTCCTTCACATAAAATTACATGATTCTACATTGAACATTCGATCAGAATATCAGAGAAAAATATCTATTAGTATTTAATGTATCATTCATTGGCATGAGTTCTGGTGAATAAAATGGAAATGTGATTGAATTTATCATTCATTCTCATCATGGTTGAGGATGTTATTATAATAGTGTTGAGACCATTATTACATAATCATAAAAATACATCAAAACAAAAAATGAAAATAATAATTATAGGACCATGGAAGTACATTCCCTATCATTTGGAAATATGACATCATATTTTTGGGTAAAATGATCATGTACACATTTCACTCTCATCATTATATTTACTATAGCCTCATTGTACAATATCTCATGAGAAAAACTAACTTCATGCATATTACAAGCTCAACCAAAATTTGTATAGTGTAGCCCTCCAAGATATATCTCGTTGAAAAATCACTCAAATAATTATTTATTTTTAGCTACATCAATACATAATTTTTTAGTTTCAAATAACTCAAACTAACACCTATTGGATGTAATTAGTGAAATGTTGAAAATAAATGCATGTCAATTTGGGAAATTATAATATACTATTTAGAAAGATTCAAGAAATATAGTAAGAGTTATATTATTGAATTTATTAGAAGTATCTTTAGTTAATATATTATACATGTTTATCTAAAGTTTTAATGCATCTATATATGTAATTGGATTTGAATGTATCTAAAATTATTTCTCGTCATGTTATGGCCTATTATAAAAATTATTTTTCTATTTCTTTTAAATTAAAACCACTCAATCAAAACATTCATACTATTTTCATCAAATGGAGGTACCATATGTTATGGAGGATCATCAAATCTATCTCCTCACTCAACAGAGAAAAAATATCTATGGATGGGTTGAAATTTATATTGAATGATGGGATGGTCAAATCATAAAAAACTTTTTATATGTTAATTAAAATGTATATCTATAATTAATATTGAACTAAAATATTTAAATAGTATAAGAATTTTATTATATATAAAGTAATTTAGATGTATTATTGTGATAAATCATAAAATCCCAAATTATCTCAAAGGTCACAGCATGTACAAGATCACATGAATAATCATTAAGGACATCAACTTGATGTCAAAAATAATTCTGACCCCATGCACTCTTCCCACTCACTGATAAAAGATATTTATTTTTTTAGTATTTATACATATATGTTATCCTGATATTATATATAAAATATAAACAAAAAACTTCTAAACAATATTATCAGTGAAATTTTAATTACCATGGAAAATTACATATTAGGGGGTGCAAGTTTGTTGATGGTATATAAACCATATAATTATTCGTGTTTTCAAGTCTCAATTTTTTATGTTAACTATAGATCTATTTTCACCCCTTGCTAAATTATAAATATTCACCTGAAATATTGAATTACCAAACATTTACATTCTTCCAATTGTATTAATGTATGACATATTCACATAAATTGGATTTCTATACTTAGAACCGAATATGTGCATCACATGCTCCATAATCCTAAATCAACTATTTATCATCATACTATGTTAAATGTGTTACTTCATATAGAATGTATAACCACTAACTAAAAAACCAGTATATGAGATAACATTTTCATTTGTTCTCCTGGATATCCAATGATGTAGTTCTAAAATAGAATTGGTATTGGAAGATAACTCCTCAAAAATATTATCATAGAACCATATTATAAAAAATGATTATGGGTAATTGATAAAGATATCTTTTCCCTTGATGGATTCAAATGTCTATGAATTACTCTATGTGAGTCTTTATATGGTGGGAAATCTAAAACAATATATAAATTGTAATGTTGAGTCTGCTCATACTATGTAGTGGTAATTCTAATAACACAAATTCCATAAATTTCTCATGAAATAAGGCTTCCACTATGATGCAATTTTAGGAGATAAATTCTACTAACATCTGGGTGGTAATTAGTTCAAAAATGGGACATCCAAACATTCCATTAATGTTATACCCTAAAAAATTTCAATAATAATTAAAGTAAATTATCAATTGACAAAACATATTTCTATATATATGAAATCTTCAATTCTAAAATCCTAATACAATGTAACATTTTTATTCAAATAAATTTCATATCATTAATAAATGAATCCAAATGTGTACTAATTTCATTAATAGGTTGTTTTTTTCATATATAAACAAAGGCAACATAATGTATTATTGATTCATTCCGGACCGTGGTGGAAAGCTATAAATTACAAACATAACTATCCATGTAATATATGTACTAAGTTTTACATCAATTGGACATATTCAATATGTAGATAATGCAAGTGAAATGATTCTTGGTTTATTTCCCATTTCAGGATACTCGTAATATATTTTCACCCACTAATTAGTGTTTGTTGGATGTAATATTGTTTCATCTTCAATTGTTGTATATTCCATTCTTGGAAATTTTATAACATATTCCTAGAATTTGTGGAGAAGTATAAACATTGTAATAATATGGAAATACCATACAAATTTTGATGTACTAGATTTATTTTTCTTGTATTGTTTTATGAAAAACCCTACATATGTTATGAGGGATTCATGGTCCTCTAAAAAATATACAATCATTTGGAAATTCATGTATTCTCTCAGATATCATACCCGTTGAACATGAAATTTTCTATTTTCCATATTTTTTATAAGGAATACCATTTTATTCTAATAATTAACATATCAATCATGAGACTGAGTAAATTAGTAAAGTTGGTGTCACTACTTATGCTACCAACTTATAAATTATATATCATTAATAAATCTGAAAACATTTTATATTTACTACATTTGATATACAATGGTGTCAATTATTAGATATTTAACTTCTCAAACAACAGTGTATAATCATGAAGATCATCTTGAATTGAAAGTTTTAATTTTTCGTTTATGATCTCTGTTATCATTTACTCTATCATTCATATAAACTGATCCATAAATTACAATATCATACTAATATGTATGTAAATTATTACATTTTCAATTTTTAATAAAAATGATTAGATTCAGAATGTTTCGTGACAAATAAAATATTCTATCAACACTTCGAATTGAATCTATCTTCAAAACCCACAATGTTATTAAGGAAAAATTATTTTATAAGGGTCATATGCATGCTCCATTGTAATCTTGATAAACATTTTGTTTCCATCCTCATACTAATTTTTTATATGATTAGCATCCATCCAGATTTCATTCATATCCATAATATTATGATGAATAATATTGATATTGAACAGAAATAAACAAATACACATAAGGTATTAATATTCAAAGGATAAAGGTATAGATACATAAAATAAATTTGATAATTTTTCAATGAAAAAAATTTATACTCACTTTAGAACCTCATTGAAGAAAGAAAAAGGATGTAATGATAATATGATATAATTCATTAAACTTTTAATATTATACTACATATAAGATCGCCTCACCTTGATATCCTCTAATGAAAACAAAAACAATTATTGCCTAAAACAATTTAGGATGGTGTGTATAGAATTAAAGCGGATAATTGATGATGGATTGAAGATTTGAAGCAAAGAGTTTGTGGTTAAAGATAAATTCTAATAAGGGGAACCAACATGGGATGATTCCCACCATGATGCTATTTCCAACACTGGTTTATTGTAATCTTGATTATATAATAATTATTATACTAGACTACTAAATTTTAATGAATCTCAACATTAAAATGTCATTGGTGAGGGTTCCTAACAAGTAATATTTTCACAAAATAGTAACATGAAAATAAAAAACATATTGTGGTAGAAGGTTTATAAATTCTATAATAGAGGGAATAAGTATTATAAAATTCTAAATGAATCACTTAACATACAAGAGGTTTTTTTATAAGATAATATTATTAGAATTATGTTTATTGAGATTGTTGTTTAGTGGTGAAAATAATTTACGGGATGAAATGTGTTATATCTATAGATTTATCAATAGTATAATAAAATATTCATCTATTGAAAAAGGTATAAATAAACAATTTTCACTCATAAAATTATTAATGGTTTTTAGTTAGTTTTAATTTATAAAAGATAATGATTTCTGTTGTTAAAACCCTCAAAACATTATATGTGATAAAAAGTAATTTTATTTCTAAATAATTTATTAAAGGTGACTATAAGCAATCCATTGGGTCATTTCAAAATATCCAATGAAGAACTAAAAATGAAAAAAAATAAAGATCATTAAAGGAATATCACAAGTTAAAAATAGGGGGTTTTAAAGAATTGATTAATCCAAGGAGTTCAATAGAGAGAACAAAAAATGTTTTCGTTTGATGAGAGATTGAATGAATAGAGTGATGGGTTAATATATTGGGTTTATGTTTAAAGATCACAATGTTATTATGAGTTTTTTAAAAAAATCCTAATAAACAATATTTATCAGCACTAAAATATAAATTTATGATAAAACGACTCTTAAGGAGTTCTAAATCTCATAGATGAGAAAGATGGTATATTATTAGTAATTTCTAGAAAAAATTTATTAAATTTATGTTTTGTATGTAATTTATATTTTATCACTTAAAAAAACTATAATTATAAGAAATATTTCGAAATGGATGATAGTGTTCCATATTTATTGACCTTAGACGTGATGGCCGCAGAGCTCATCCCTCCCCTTATAGAGTGAATGGTACCTCTATCATCCTTATAGGGAACTAATCCTCTCTCTTTCTCTCCCATTTCTATCCTCTATTTTTTCCCTTATTTCCATAAATATTTCTTATCCCAAAAGTTAGAAATTTTTTCATTGGAATCCTGAAACTTTTTCTCTCATCCTTGGGGTTCTCTGATGCCAGATTTCTTCTAAAACAGATGTTGATATCATGTTTCAAACAATTTTTTATATCATTGGATTTATTTGACTTATTTTTTTTATAAATTCATGGCTATAGGAACAATTAAATATTGGTCTTCCCAAAAAAGGCTCATCATGATTCGATTCTCTTTAAGGAATGACTGAGTGCAGCCCTTGTTTAGTTCTCCCTACAACTGGAATGGATTTTGTTTCTCCTTGTTTTGGTAGAATTTTGACTTCCACAAGAAATGGGATACACTAACTATAGCTATTTTTTTATTTTCCCATATGACCCTCATACTTTTTAGAAGCCTTCAATTATTGGAATGGTAGATAATTGTTTTGATAGATATTTATGTTCTGATAGTATAACTAGTATTATTTTGGATCATAATTCTCCAAATATTTGTTTTGAACTTGATGTTTTTAGAACACCAACTGATAATGTTTGGGTTGTAGTTAGGAATGAGTTCTAGTACAATAAAGCTATTTCTTTTGAGTATTTGATCGATTTTTTCTTATCATTAAAAAAATGTATTACTTGATTGTAGTTTCTAGGAATAAGGTCAAAAATCACATTTGGAAGATGGATGTAATATTTAGATGTAGTGGTAGGGTTATGGGGTACATTTTTTGGTGTAACTATATAGTAATAGATTCAAATTAGTGTTTTTATTGTCTCATTTAGTTATTCCGAGGTAGTCCACTTTGGATCACATGAGGTCGGGGAGTTTAATGAGACAGAATAACCAGTTAGCCTCAAAACAAAATAGTTGACTCTTAAGGGAATAGAAAAGGTTGTCATCATCCCAAATAAGGTAAAAATTTCAATTCCATATTCTAGAGTATTAGAAATATATCATATATTGAGATGTGATTTTGAGGGGGTGTGAGCAACATAGGCTATGGATATTAAAATAAATATAGCTAAAGAGGCATCCAATGAGGAGGTTGTGAGAATTGTAGATGAATATATACACAAAGAGGAGTTATAGGTGGTAGTTGACGATGATTAAATGGTTTGAATAACTTGTGGAGATATCTATGGCTGGGTGAATGCAACAAGAAGGATGGGGCCGAGAGGGATTACCTCGACTATTAATATTTATAATATATTTAAAATTCTAGAGTTAGAATGTCTAGTTCATGGATAAGGGGATGAAATACAGGATGGAATGGGTATCCAAACACCAATACCAGTAGAGAAATTCTCTGACAGCCACAGACATTATGGCAATGATTAGGTTGAGGATATATTTATCCTTGTTTGGGTGGATAGTGTCAAAAAAGTGCATGTTAGAATACCAAACAACCCAAGGAGGAGGAAAGGGTCAAAATGATAAAGGGATCTATGGAGATGTATTATGTTAAAGGGAAATAGGTCGATAGGATGTTGGGACTAATCTTAGTTACAAAAATATTATGGAATAATGGTTAGCCCCAAAAGAAAAAGGTGATGGATAGGTCACCCATGTCTCAAGCCCAGGAAGTCAATAAGGGTTAATATCTTCATAGAGATAATTAGATTGTAGAGTACGGTGAGGCCAATGAACAAGAATAGGTTGGTGGTATAATAGAAGATCATATTTAGTAATAGGAGGAATCTAATAGTAAGGCCAAGAAAAAATATTAGGAGGATGAGGAAAAGCAAAAGGCATTGATGTTTATTAGTCATTTTAATGAATGAAATTTTAGAGGAGGCATCTGTGATCAATGCAACATATGAGCTGGGCCAAAGGATGAATGAGAGGATGATTATAGTGGATAATGACAAGGAATATTGTGTATAGATCAATAAAAATCATTTAATTTTTATATATATATTCGACAAAAGGAAGACTAGTGTAGAAGAGTATATCCATGATTTGGGCAAGACAACCTATAATTTTGAAGAACTCATCAAGGATGACCCAGACATGAAGGTCACTACTCTTCAAGGGAGAATATATAGATTTGACTTGTCTAATAGAGTTAAAATAAATTTCAATAATTCAGTGATTTCTTATGGTGTTTTTTGATTTCATGTTCCGAACATGAAATATTTCCCACTTTTCCATAAATGTTCTTTGCATATAAAAAAGTGAATTTTCAATCAGACTCTAAAGACTATATAAAATAAATATTAAAAAATTACAATAATATACATTAAAAATGAGTAAAAAAATAAAAATTGTTACATTTTATTAAAATTATTAATGAACAGATAATCTTAAATGAAATAATGTAATAAATGAGATAAATTTAAAAAAAAAGTATAGGCTTCAAAAACAATCTAAAAATGCTTCTGTTTTTTTATTTATATACATTTTTAAGAAATAAAATAAATATATATTTAAATGAAATGAATACATATTAAATATATAAATTTAATCCATATTAGAAACCTTAAATTAAAATAAAAACTATGTATGCCTTATCATTAAAAATAATGAAATTATAAAAAAATTAAAACTGAATAAATTATAAATAAATTTTAACAAATTGTTAACATTAGTTGTCAATAAATAATACTAAATACTATAATTTAATGAATGTTAAAAAAGAGTGAAACTACATAATTAAAAATATGTATGTTGAAAAATATTACAAAATGATCAAGTATTATTTATTATTTTAATTATATAAAAAAGTGAATATTAATATATGATAAATATTAATTGTGTAAACTAAAAAAATATTAAAATCATTAAATATTAATGAACAAAAATGTATAAATAAATATTAAAAAGGGATAAAATTACAAAAAAAAATTAATAATGAATCTCTAAAAATGAATAAATTTCAAAAAAATATAAAAGAAATATTATTATTGACTAGAAAATATAAAAAATGAATAAATTAGAAAAAAAATATTTAAGAGAAATAAATAGTATATTTTTAATTGTAATATAAAGAATTAATAAACATTACTGATTACATATATATATATAATATAATAGGTTAATAATATATAATTATAAAATAAATATTCTAAATTGAATATTATAAATAAATATTATGTGTGAAAATTCTATATAAAAATTAATTAATTAAATATATTTATTTGTAAAATTATTTGAACACACATTTCATATATGTTAAACTGAATAAAATCACATTTAATTACATGTTTATTAATCGATATGATTACTTTATATTTTTAATTAATATTAATTGTTAATTATAAATTGTTTTTCGCTATGTATATGACTTATTTGATGTAAATATACAAATTATGTATTATCAAAATCATATCTATGTAAATATTATATATATATATATGATATATATATATGAATATATTTCAATAGTAAAAAGATCAAATATATTAAAGAACAATTTTTTATAGAGAAAGTAATGATTAAACCATTGCAAAAAAACATAAATAAAAAAAATTTAAAATTAATAAATTAATATAAATTAAAAAATAATATTTATTTCTAAAAAACATGCAACCATTATTTGTGATCATTAATATAAAAAACACATTAATTAGTGATAAAATCGTTTTTTTTTAAAAAAAGCATGGATATTTTATCATAACTTATAATGGACACCTTTATTAGCGTTGATAAAGAACCCCTTTGTTGGAACTTTTGTTAGCGCTCATAAAGGCCATGATTGCTGGTGAAAATATTAAATCATGCACCATCAATATAACAATACTAGATTTTAGGCATATAATAAAATTGGAATATAAATATTATGGACAAAAATGAAATATAAATATTAAATTTCACTATCATTTCAATTAAAAATATACAAACAAGATATTTTCATTTATGTGATATTTAAAACTAATTTAATAAAATGAATAACAAATATAAAAAACTAAAACATTTATAGCATGATTTTTTCAACAATCTTCCCCAATAAAAACCTTATCCAAGCAACAAAACTGTTGTTTTTTAATAATTGTGCATAACATAATAAACAAATAATGATTTTAATATAATCCATATATGAAAAATTATATTCATAATTACTATGTATGTCAATAATATTATTAGTTATACTATTAATTTTTTTATTAGTTATTTTATTGTTAATTTTACATTATTTAATATTTATTAAATATACCATTAATTAATAATTACATTGTGAATTATTAATTATGTTGTTAATTAATTATAAAAATAAATTATATTGTTAATTTCATAATATTTTAATGATATTATCAGTTATTGATTATTTTAATTACTTAAATTGTTTTCAAAAAAATATATCATTAAAAAAAATTAACTTTTTTAAATTGAAAGCATGAACATTGATAATAGCAGGGACATTGAGAGTCAGATTGATGCACAATTAATTCTTAATAGTCATTAATTGTTTACTGATCATTATCCTAATGCTTTAAAATATTATGATCACATATACTCAATTTTGAAAATGTGACACATATTTTTAACATAAATTAATCTTTTATATCGAAACACTTAGTTTGAGTAGCACATGCCTCATCATATGTCATATTGATATGGAGTTGATTACTATATTTTATATCTTAATTATGGACTGTCTGGATAGATTTTTAAAATAATTGGAGGTCATTTTCTCAGTTTTTACAATATGATGCTCATTATAAACTAAAATCAAACAATTATACATTAAACATACACATTAATTCATACTGAAAAAAATTTGTGTCAGATTGACATGAGGTTGATTCTTATACATCAAAAATGAATTATATATCATAATCCTAATGTTTGAAAAAAAATGTTTATTCTCAATATAGGCTATGTGATGTATGTTTTACAATAAAATTACATTATAATATTGAAACAAAACATTGAGTCATACAAAAAAAGTTGTGTGTCAGATTAATTTCTAATAGTTTACAATAATCTCATCTAAATTATGGATCATTTTAACAATGTTAAAAAATATTCAATTATTCTTATCCTGATTTTGTCTATGTGACATGCATTTTAAACTAAAATGACACATTTATACTAAAATTACTAAATTAGTGTCATGTTGGGAACATCATGTGTTATATTGATATGTGGTTGGTTCCAAAAAGTTACATTTGAGTTATGGATCATTATCCTAATGTTTAAAAATAGTCATGTCACGACCCGCCCTCGGGGTCCGTGCCGTGACTACCCCAAGCCCGCCTTCCATAGGCCAGGGGTTGGCGACTAGCACCAAGGCGTAATTCCCGGTAAAAGGGAAGGCATTGCCTTTGAAAAGTAAACACACACCACAGAGTAAACAAGCGGAAAGTAAACACTAAGCAAACAGAGTACGACTGAAAGTGCGGAAAAGTAAATGGGCCAGAATACAAACCCAAACTGAAAGTAAAGTACAACTCGAAAAGGGAAAAACAGCAACTGAAAAGTAAGCCGCTACTCCGAGCTGTCCACTGGAAATCCCACCTGAAGGGTGGGTACAGATAGCTCCTCTGCTCCACGGGTCCCGCCGTCCGCTCCGAGCACGTCCCGCCCAGTGGTCCACCTCCGGGTACCGTCCCGCTCTGCAAGCCTCAGCTAAGGTCAACGCTGTCCGTCGTCTGCAACCAACACAACGAAGTGCGGGCAAAGCCCGTGCAGGGGTGAGTATAAGCTACTCAGTAGGGACCCCGAGACCCCTGAAGGTCTCTCAAATCCACAAAGGATAAACCACGAAGAAAAGTACAATCACGAAGTAACAACCGACACTGCTTAGGTATATGCCCATACATATACCTAAGTCATCAATTCAAATACGCTCCAACCTCCGAGCCCAAGTACAACTCAGTCCACGCAGGAAAGTATACGTATTCCACATAGGAAAGCAAAATATAATCCACACAGGATTGCACAACACAATCCACACAGGAAAACAACAGGATTCAGCTCACACAGGTATACTTCTTCAAGGACGATAAAGATGATCACTGATCCATCTAAGTCGTCGGACCCACGAAGGATCGATAGGTAACTAACCCCCGCAGAAGACCCACACAGGATCGGGCTCACACAGAACCTGTAGGCGCTGGCTCACACAGAACCGCTGAGCGCAAGGACCCACACAGGATCGGGCTCACACAGAACCTGTAGCACTGATCCACGTAGGATCGCTGAGTGCTGTAGTCGTCGTCGTCGAATCCACACAGGATCTCTGTACTGTCGTCGTCAAATCCACACAGGATCTCTGTACTGTCGTCGTCAAATCCACACAGGATCTCTGTACTGTCGTCGTCAAATCCACACAGGATCTCTGCACTGTCGTCGTCAAATCCACACAGGATCTCTGCACTGTCGTCGTCAAATCCACACAAGATCTCTGTACTGTCGTCGTCGCAGTCACAGTAGCAGTCGTAGCAGTAGAACAGTCGCAGCCAGCACTAGGGTTCCCGCACACAGCAAGCTCGTACGGAGGGTCCGCTCCACGAGCCGAGAGGCTGATACATCAACTGTCACGAAGACCAGAGTTGATGTATCCAAAAGTTCCGTATCGTCAACAGGAACTCAACGCAACAGACGGCGCGTCGATCGGACGCCCGGTCTGAGAGTTATTGGCATTTTCGTCTCCGGGGCCCGGTTGGTTTTTAAGGCAAAACCAACCCGACCGTACTCCACCTGCGTCCAAACCTCGGGCGGAGTATGCCAAAAGATCCGTCTCACTAAGAGGAACACTACGCGACTGACGGCACGTCAATCGGACGTCCGTAGCTCAAGATATGAGCGTTTCCGCTCTGAAGGCCCGGTTGGTTTCGTGAACGAACCAACCCGGCCGAACTCAAAGTAAACCGAAACCTTGAGTGCGATATACCGAAACGACCGTCTCGATCCAAGGATCGCGTTGCCGCAGACGGTTCGTCATTCGGAGGTCCGAGGCTCAAGTTATGAGCCAAAAACCGAATCTGGTCCGAAACGGGGGGGTCCGGGTCCGGGCCGACCCGGCCCGACCCCCCCCCCCCCCCCCGGGCGGCGCGGCGGCCGGTGGCGGCGGTCGGCGGCGGCGGGCCGCGTGGCGGCGGCGGCGGTGGCGGGCCGCGTGGCGGCGGCGGCGGGCCGCGAGGCGGCGGCGGGCCGCGTGGCGGCGGCGGCGGGCCGCGTGGCGGCGGCGGCGGCTGGCCGCGTGGCGGCGGCGGCGGCGTGCCGCGCTGGCGGCGGGGTGCCGCGGCGCACGCGGGAGGCACGCGGGGGCTAAGCCCCGCGTTTCACAAAAACGGCACGGCTTTAAGCCGTGCCTTGAATTAAAAACGGCCCCCGCAGGTGGGGGCCGGCTGGACAAAAACCGGGGGGGCTTTGCCCCCCCCTCCTTAAATGAACCGCCCCCCTCATTAAGAGGGGGGTCTTGAAGGTCCGGCCGGGGGTTTAATCCCCCGGTTTTTATGACATCCGGCCGGCCCGCTGGCCGGCCGGTTTTTACCAACGGGACCGGAAATTCCGGTCCCGCCCTCGACTTCCGACGCCGGCGGCCCGGCCGCCGGTCTTTCCTTCCGCCGCGGCCCGGAACCGGCCGCGGTCTCCTCGTCCCGCCGCGTCCCGGAACCGGCCGCGGTCTTCTCGTTCCGCCGCGGCCCGGAACCGGCCGCGGTCTTCTCGTCCGGCGCGGTGCGACGGCACCGCGCCCCATTCGCCGTGCCATGAATCCTTCCAACGCGGCGCGACGGCGTCGCGTTCTTGAAGACTCTCCTCGGCGTAGCGCGACGGCGTTGCGGAAAAATTATAAGCATGTTCATCCGCGTGGTGTGACGGCACCACGCCACTTGCTTCCACCCGCATGAATAAAACGAGAACTAAGGAGGGGGGGTTCGGCCGTGTTCATGCGGTCCGACCCCCCTCACGTTAAATAATAACATAACTAAAGAATATTCAAAAGCCTCACATTTAGTCATGCTAAAATCCATGATTCAAGAATGGAATAAAAATAATCAATAAATAACATCCCCTACCTCTGGTTTCAAGAACGAAGATCGTCAACGACCCGCGGAAGACGCGTCGCGGTGGTCGGCGTCACGGAAGAAGGACGTCGATGTCGTGAAGCGAGGATTCGAAGTTCTTTGACGACGATTTCGTCGCGGGAAATCGTCGCGGAAGAGATGACGCGGAAGAAGACGTCGTCGGTGTCGCGGGTATGGCGTCGCGAAAGACGATTCCCGAGAACGTGGCGTTCTTCGTCGATGTTCGAAGGTTCTTCGCGTTCTTCGTCAAAGCTTGAAGAAGAAGAAGATGAAGGCTCCAAATTCTCTCAAGGTGGCTAGAGAATTCTAACCCAAATAAAATAAGCTAAGTCTTATTTTATTCACACAATTATCAATTTGAATTTCAAAGGTTTGAAATTCAAACAATTCAAACAATTCAACTCCATTAATTAACAAAGTTGTCATGTTATTAAAAGAGGAGTTTAAGGGGGAAGTTGAGAGGTTACTAAAAGATTTAGGGGTTCGTGTGGGCCCCACCACACTTAATCCTCCCAAGGGAGGTTAAGTGGGTGTGGGTCCCACTTCCAACCCCCTTAGGTAGGTTTTTTTTTAATAAGTTTAAATAAAATTTGTTTTACACAATTTTATTTAACTTAACTGAAAAACCCCAAAACGTAACTTTCAACCCGCAACAAACGCAACTCCCGAAAAGGTCTCATTAAGCGAATATCGGCGCTGCGAGTTCATCGGTGCCCTCGGATTTCAATTCCGAGCACCGGATCAAAAGTTAGGAATTCCCGCTCGTTCGTTCACTGAACGTACCCGAGCCAAACTTCGGAAATTAATTCCGGGCACTCCGGGCCTCGGAATCAGGTGCCGTCTGAAACCGCGCTCTTGTAAAATTCTAAAGAAAATTAAGAAAAAATTTTCCTTGAATTTTACGGGTCTTGACATTACTCCCACCTCAGGGCTTTACGTCCCCGTAAAGCTACATCAAAAACTAGGGAAACAAAAAGAGGATACTGAGCACGCATCTGAGCCTCCCGCTCCTATGTGCTCTCCTGGAGATTCCCGTGCCGCCATCTGTTGCGCACAAGAGGAATCGATCGTCCATGTAGGACCCGCTCCTGGATGACATGGACCTCCTCTGACGTGGCCCGGACCATCTCTGGTCCCACCAGAGCTGCAAGATTTCTCTTTTGCCGAAAAGAGAAATCTGGTCTCATCCCCTGGATGAACCACATTCTTTGCCTAAAACAGTCAATCCTAACATGGATGATACTAATCCATACTAAGGATGACGTCGTAAGGCCTCGACGCTACTACTAAGAGATTCAACCGTTACTCTCGCCTCCAAGGGTTGAGTCACACTGTCGGCATCAGTGTGTGGTAACTGGGTCTCCTCCAGTAGATGTCTCACAAGTGAGGGTCAAGTCAACAGCCAAAACTGGAACCTCTTAGTAACATTACGATAGAGGACAGGAACGAAAACATCACAAGGTATGCGTCTTTTATTATTGCAGCTCGTAATACAAGACGCTACACAAAAGCAACAAGGAACCAGAAGTACAAAGGATGTATCCACTAGTTCTGCTCCTGTCCATCAGCTCCCAGGGCTCCATGATCGAAGGCCTCGGCTGCCTGAAGCTGAGCTCTCCCCTGCGGTCAGGGTGGACCTCCTGGTGGTGGTGGTGGTAGAGCCTCAAAGCGTCGTCCACCACCTGCTGCTCGGCCTGCTCCTCTGCCTCGTCCGCCTCCTTCCTGCAGACCGCCACGGTCGAACCTCTGCCTCTGCCTAGGTGGTTCCTCAACCGTCTGCTGCTCCTCCGCATGGCGGGTCGGGCAGTCACGAGCCATGTGGCCTCGCCCGCCGCATGCATAGCACTGTCTTCCACTCGAAAGACTGGCTCCGCGTTGTGTGCCCTGCACTGCTGAGCCAGTGCCCTGAGGTCTGGTCTGTCTGGACCCCTGAGTCATTCGCCGACTGCCAGCTGCAGATGACTCTGCCACGTGCCGTCCTGCGGTGGGTCTCTGTGCTGGTGTAGACTCAGCAAGGAAGCTCTCGATCAGAAGGGCCCGCTCCAGTACTCCTGTCTGAGTCGGTATGCTGAGGGAGATCAGCGATGCCCTGATCTCGTGTCTCAAACCCTGCTCGAAGGTCCGGGCCCGGAAGAATGGGTCCCGTACCATGTCGGTCGAGTAGCGCGAGAGATCGGTAAATCTCGCCGAGTACTGAGCGACCGTCATGCTGCCCTGCCGCAGCTGTAGAAGCTCCTGGATACGCACCGCACGAAGGGTGGCTGGGACGAACTCCGAGCGGAAGATGCTCTCAAAGTCCGTCCAAAGAAGAGATGCCTCATCGTGCACCTGGAGCATCAAGCTCCACCATCGTCCTGCTGCTGCGTGTAGTAGGCTCGCAGCGAGGATCACCATGAGGTCTGCTGGTGTCCTCACTAGCCTAAACACTCGAACCACTGCCTCCAGCCAGTCCTCTGCTGCCTGGGGATCCGTCTCCCCGCGAAACCTGGGCGGTCGCTGGCGCTGAAACTCATGTAGTGCGCTGAGGCGACGTGCATCGTCAGCGGCTGCTGCTGGAAGCATCGGGGAATCGGCGGGTAAAGCTACTGCCGGTGCCACTGCTGACAAAGGGCCCTGCACCGAAGCCTCGTCGCTCGGTGGGCTGTCGTCTCGCTGGACTCTCGGAACCCTAACTGGCTGCCGTCGTGGGGCCATCCTGAAAAGGAAACAGGTGCGCCACGGTTAGAACAGTATACCTGGTGAGCTGGCACAAGTAATCACAAGGAAAACTTGAGACTTTCATAAAGCAGAACAGTATACCCGGTGAGCTGACACAAGTAATCACAAAGAAAACTTGAAACACACACGCAATCAATGTTTTCGTGCATTAAGTCGGAAATCAGAAGTCAGGGTCCTGGTGTACGGATACGTCGGCCGCCGCACCAACACTGGACTCCCTAGACTGATAACCACACTCAATACGCTAAACATTATTGCTTCATATAGAAAAGATCAGAGTTCGCGGTAGAACCGAACTCCTCTGATACCAATTTGTCACGACCCGCCCTCGGGGTCCGTGCCGTGACTACCCCAAGCCCGCCTTCCATAGGCCAGGGGTTGGCGACTAGCACCAAGGCGTAATTCCCGGTAAAAGGGAAGGCATTGCCTTTGAAAAGTAAACACACACCACAGAGTAAACAAGCGGAAAGTAAACACTAAGCAAACAGAGTACGACTGAAAGTGCGGAAAAGTAAATGGGCCATAATACAAACCCAAACTGAAAGTAAAGTACAACTCGAAAAGGGAAAAACAGCAACTGAAAAGTAAGCCGCTACTCCGAGCTGTCCACTGGAAATCCCACCTGAAGGGTGGGTACAGATAGCTCCTCTGCTCCACGGGTCCCGCCGTCCGCTCCGAGCACGTCCCGCCCAGTGGTCCACCTCCGGGTACCGTCCCGCTCTGCAAGCCTCAGCTAAGGTCAACGCTGTCCGTCGTCTGCAACCAACACAACGAAGTGCGGGCAAAGCCCGTGCAGGGGTGAGTATAAGCTACTCAGTAGGGACCCCGAGACCCCTGAAGGTCTCTCAAATCCACAAAGGATAAACCACGAAGAAAAGTACAATCACGAAGTAACAACCGACACTGCTTAGGTATATGCCCATACATATACCTAAGTCATCAATTCAAATACGCTCCAACCTCCGAGCCCAAGTACAACTCAGTCCACGCAGGAAAGTATACGTATTCCACATAGGAAAGCAAAATATAATCCACACAGGATTGCACAACACAATCCACACAGGAAAACAACAGGATTCAGCTCACACAGGTATACTTCTTCAAGGACGATAAAGATGATCACTGATCCATCTAAGTCGTCGGACCCACGAAGGATCGATAGGTAACTAACCCCCGCAGAAGACCCACACAGGATCGGGCTCACACAGAACCTGTAGGCGCTGGCTCACACAGAACCGCTGAGCGCAAGGACCCACACAGGATCGGGCTCACACAGAACCTGTAGCACTGATCCACGTAGGATCGCTGAGTGCTGTAGTCGTCGTCGTCGAATCCACACAGGATCTCTGTACTGTCGTCGTCAAATCCACACAGGATCTCTGTACTGTCGTCGTCAAATCCACACAGGATCTCTGTACTGTCGTCGTCAAATCCACACAGGATCTCTGCACTGTCGTCGTCAAATCCACACAGGATCTCTGCACTGTCGTCGTCAAATCCACACAGGATCTCTGTACTGTCGTCGTCGCAGTCACAGTAGCAGTCGTAGCAGTAGAACAGTCGCAGCCAGCACTAGGGTTCCCGCACACAGCAAGCTCGTACGGAGGGTCCGCTCCACGAGCCGAGAGGCTGATACATCAACTGTCACGAAGACCAGAGTTGATGTATCCAAAAGTTCCGTATCGTCAACAGGAACTCAACGCAACAGACGGCGCGTCGATCGGACGCCCGGTCTGAGAGTTATTGGCATTTTCGTCTCCGGGGCCCGGTTGGTTTTTAAGGCAAAACCAACCCGACCGTACTCCACCTGCGTCCAAACCTCGGTCGGAGTATGCCAAAAGATCCGTCTCACTAAGAGGAACACTACGCGACTGACGGCACGTCAATCGGACGTCCGTAGCTCAAGATATGAGCGTTTCCGCTCCGAAGGCCCGGTTGGTTTCGTGAACGAACCAACCCGGCCGAACTCAAAGTAAACTGAAACCTTGAGTGCGATATACCGAAACGACCGTCTCGATCCAAGGATCGCGTTGCCGCAGACGGTTCGTCATTCGGAGGTCCGAGGCTCAAGTTATGAGCCAAATACCGAATCTGGTCCGAAACGGGGGGGTCCGGGTCCGGGCCGACCCGGCCCGACCCCCCCCCCCCCCCCCCCCCGGGCGGCGCGGCGGCCGGCGGCGGCGGTCGGCGGCGGCGGGCCGCGTGGCGGCGGCGGCGGCGGCGGCGGGCCGCGTGGCGGCGGCGGGCCGCGTGGCGGCGGCGGCGGGCCGCGTGGCGGCGGCGGCGGCTGGCCGCGTGGCGGCGGCGGCGGCGTGCCGCGCTGGCGGCGGGGTGCCGCGGCGCACGCGGGAGGCACGCGGGGGCTAAGCCCCGCGTTTCACAAAAACGGCACGACTTTAAGCCGTGCCTTGAATTAAAAACGGCCCCCGCAGGTGGGGGCCGGCTGGACAAAAACCGGGGGGGCTTTGCCCCCCCTCCTTAAATGAACCGCCCCCCTCATTAAGAGGGGGGTCTTGAAGGTCCGGCCGGGGGTTTAATCCCCCGGTTTTTATGACATCCGGCTGGCCCGCTGGCCGGCCGGTTTTTACCAACGGGACCGGAAATTCCGGTCCCGCCCTCGACTTCCGACGCCGGCGGCCCGGCCGCCGGTCTTTCCTTCCGCCGCGGCCCGGAACCGGCCGCGGTCTCCTCGTCCCGCCGCGGCCCGGAACCGGCCGCGGTCTTCTCGTTCCGCCGCGGCCCGGAACCGGCCGCGGTCTTCTCGTCCGGCGCGGTGCGACGGCACCGCGCCCCATTCGCCGTGCCATGAATCCTTCCAACGCGGCGCGACGGCGTCGCGTTCTTGAAGACTCTCCTCGGCGTAGCGCGACGGCGTTGCGGAAAAATTATAAGCATGTTCATCCGCGTGGTGCGACGGCACCACGCCACTTGCTTCCACCCGCATGAATAAAACGAGAACTAAGGAGGGGGGGTTCGGCCGTGTTCATGCGGTCCGACCCCCCTCACGTTAAATAATAACATAACTAAAGAATATTCAAAAGCCTCACATTTAGTCATGCTAAAATCCATGATTCAAGAATGGAATAAAAATAATCAATAAATAACATCCCCTACCTCTGGTTTCAAGAACAAAGATCGTCAACGACCCGCGGAAGACGCGTCGCGGTGGTCGGCGTCACGGAAGAAGGACGTCGATGTCGTGAAGCGAGGATTCGAAGTTCTTTGACGACGATTTCGTCGCGGGAAATCGTCGCGGAAGAGATGACGCGGAAGAAGACGTCGTCGGTGTCGCGGGTATGGCGTCGCGAAAGACGATTCCCGAGAACGTGGCGTTCTTCGTCGATGTTCGAAGGTTCTTCGCGTTCTTCGTCAAAGCTTGAAGAAGAAGAAGATGAAGGCTCCAAATTCTCTCAAGGTGGCTAGAGAATTCTAACCCAAATAAAATAAGCTAAGTCTTATTTTATTCACACAATTATCAATTTGAATTTCAAAGGTTTGAAATTCAAACAATTCAAACAATTCAACTCCATTAATTAACAAAGTTGTCATGTTATTAAAAGAGGAGTTTAAGGGGGAAGTTGAGAGGTTACTAAAAGATTTAGGGGTTCGTGTGGGCCCCACCACACTTAATCCTCCCAAGGGAGGTTAAGTGGGTGTGGGTCCCACTTCCAACCCCCTTAGGTAGGTTTTTTTTAATAAGTTTAAATAAAATTTGTTTTACACAATTTTATTTAACTTAACTGAAAAACCCCAAAACGTAACTTTCAACCCGCAACAAACGCAACTCCCGAAAAGGTCTCATTAAGCGAATATCGGCGCTGCGAGTTCATCGGTGCCCTCGGATTTCAATTCCGAGCACCAGATCAAAAGTTAGGAATTCCCGCTCGTTCGTTCACTGAACGTACCCGAGCCAAACTTCGGAAATTAATTCCGGGCACTCCGGGCCTCGGAATCAGGTGCCGTCTGAAACCGCGCTCTTGTAAAATTCTAAAGAAAATTAAGAAAAAATTTTCCTTGAATTTTACGGGTCTTTACAAGTCAATAGTCATTTTTTAAATTTTGGCTATGTGACATGTGTTTTACACTAACATGACACTTTAATAATGATACCATGCATATTAGGTCATCATGATCATATCATGAGTTTGATTGACATGTAGCCAATTATTTCACATCTCAAATGTATTATTTTATTTACTAATGTTTGAAAATAATTCAATATTTTTTTAGTTTTTTCTTTGTGACACAAATTTTAAATTGAAATGAAACTTTTATATTGAAAACGTATAGTTTGAATCATGTCTAGAAAATCATGTTTCAATTTTATGTGTCGTCAATTCCAACTCATAAAAAATAAAGCAGGGAACATTTTATAAATATTTTAAAACATTCCAATCTCATTTTCTTGGTTTTTAAATTTTCAAAAAAAAAATACAATCTAAAATGACTGTTTTATATTGAATACATGTCCTTGGAGTATTACTGTAAAAATCATGTTTAGAAATGATGTGTAGTCAATTTATACAAATCAAAAATTTATTATGGATAATTTTACTAATTTTTTTAAACAATAATAGCTCATTTTTTTAATTTTTTCTATGTCAGCTGTGTTTTAAACAAAAACGAAACATTTATATTGAATCAGTTCACCTTGAATCAAATAAGCCACATCACCTGTTGAATTAACATATTATTGATTTATAAATTCAAAAAATTAAATATGGATCTTTTTTCTAATGTTTGAAAACAATCCGAGATAATTTTATCATTTTTGGATAAGTTATGTGTGTTTTAAAACTAAAATTGCACTTTTATATTTATAACACACTCTATGAGCCACACCAACCACACCATGTGTCGGGTTGAGATGAAGTCAATTTCTATACTTCATAGATGTATTATATATCATTTTCACAATTTTAGAAAATAATCATATTTTTTTCTATATTTTTTATATGTGATGAAAATATTTAGCTAAAGAAATAAATATTGAAAACATGAACATTGAGTCATAACAACTACATCATGTGTTGGATTGATATGCAGTCAATTCCTAGACAAAAAAATATTTATTTATCATTTTCCTAAATTTTTTAAACAATTAGATCTCGCTTTTTCATATTTCACTATGTGACACATTTTAAATAAAAATGTCACATTTCTAGTGAAAATACACTCTTGGATTCATACTGGACACATAGTGTATTATATTAATAGATTATTCATTATTACAAGACAAAAAATGAATCATGGATAATTTTAAAAATAATATATGACAATATTATCGTTGTTTATAGTTTTGTGCATTTGATGAATGTGTTACACTTAAAATAAATGAAAAAACAAGCAGTTTGTCTAATACTAAACACATCATGTCTCAGATTTATATGCAGTCAATTCGTACATTTCACAAATTAATAATGGATAATTTCCATAATGTTTGTAAATAATCATAAGTATTTTTATTATATTATTCTATGTGATATTCGATATGAACTAAAATGACACATTTATATGGAAAAATCATACTTTCAGTCATATCATCCACATCATGTGTTAGCATAACTTATAGCTTATTCCATTTTTATCACCCATGAATTATGTATTTAAATAATAATTTTTTAAAAAAAACAATTTTTTTTCATGTTTTTGGATAATTTACACATTTTTAAACTAAAATGACACTTTTTAAATGAAAAATCACACAATAATTCATACTGGAAACATCATGTGTTGGTTTGAAATTAAGCCATTTGATACACACCATAAAAAAATTGATAATTTTATTGATTTATCAGGACAATCATGGATCATATTATCTTTTTTGGCTATGATAATTTTTTTAAACTAAATTGACACTTTTAATGAGATAAAGATTCAATTTGAGTCATAACATCCACATCATGTGTCAGATTGATGCGCAATCAATTCTGATATGTCAATAAAATAATGGTTCATTCTCCTAATCTTTGAAAATAATATTAGAATTTATACTAATTTTTTACACTATGATGTGTGTTTTAATATATAAATAAAAATTTATATTTAAAACACACACATGGAGTTATTCGTGTCACATAATGTTTTAGATTAGCATTTGGTCAATTCCTATAAATCCAAAATTAATTATGGATTTTATTCTCGATTTTTTTCGATAGTTTGATCGCATTTACTTGGTTTTGGATATGTGAAATGTTTTTATAATAAAATTATAAATTTAATCTGATGATTCTTATAATGATTCCTAATGGCCACATCATGTGTTAGGTTGATTTTCAGTTGATTTTGACACATCCCACATGAATTATCCAGCACATTCCTAATGTTTAAAACAAATATAATCGTGTTTTCTTTGTATTAATATTGTGATTTTAATGTTAAATTATAATTACAAATCAATATTTATAAAACAAACTTTGATTGATAATAAACACATTGGGTTTCTTATTAATGTGCATTAAATTCCTACTTTTCAAAAATAAATTATAGACTATTTTCATTAATTTTGAAAATAGTATGATCTCATTCATTCTGTTTTGACAATGTGACAAGTGTTTTAAAATAAAATGACACTTTTATATTGAAAACATGATAATTTAATCTTTATTACCACATCATATATAATATTGATATGTGATCAATTCCTATACGTAAATAATAAATTATGATCCATTTATAATAAAATTGAAAAAATCGTATTTTTTCTATGTTTTGACAATCTGTCTTCTGTTTTAAATTTAATTACCTTTTTTAGATAAATTGTATAAAAAAATTCAACTTCCAATCCCCATTAATCTTCATTAACATATAATTCAAGGATTATACTTTGATCATTGAATCATAATATTATTGAGGAATCACTATTATTATTTATAGTAACATTCATTTTCATGTCATTGGTTGAATAAAATTTGAATGTGCAGGAATTCATCTTGAATTTTCAACAGAGTTCTGGAAGTGATTATAATAGAATCAGGACCCTTTTTATAATCTCATAAAAGTATAGAAAGAAACCAAATGAATATTTTATTTCTAGGATCACTGAATTATCATCCCAATAAATCGGTATTATAACATCATATTTTTGAACAAATAGATCCTTTAACCATTTCACACTTTCTTTTATCTTTACTACAGTCTCAATTTACAATCTCTCTTGAAAAAACTTGCTTTTATACATGTTAAAAGCTCAATCAGATTTTTTATAGTATAACACTCTATAATATATCTGCTTGAGAAATCACTCATATCATTATTTCCTTCCCAATTTCTCACTAAATAATTTTTTTTCTGTCAACCAACTGAAACTAACAACTAAAATAAGTAAATAAATAAAAAGATAAAAATAATTTAATAGATAATTGGGGTATGATAATGTACCTTTTAGAATCATTGAAGAATTATAGTAACAAAGGTATGATTGAATTTGTCACATGATATGAAGGTTTAATAAATATGTAAAACATGATGAATTATATTTGGACTATATCAATAGATTCTATTGGATTTAAATGTATCAAAAATTATTTTCAATCATGTTGGAGACTATTATAAACATGGTTTTTCTATTTCTCCTTGATGAAACACCCTTAATCAAAACATTCAGACTATTTTTATTAGGAACAGGAACCCTATGTGGAAGGATCATCAACTGTAAATCCTCACTCAAGAGAGCAAAAATTTCTTTGGTGGGGTTCAAATTTATTTGTAATTATCATACTGTTAAATCATAAAAAATGTTTCTTCGGTAATTAAAAATGTATGTTTAGAATAAATAAATAATTAAAATAGTTTTAATAATATATGAAAATTATTTTAGAGAATGTAATTTATATGAATTATGATAATGATGCTTCAAATCCCAAATTCATCTTTATGGTCATAGCCTATACAAGATCACATACATAATCAGAAATCACCTCAAATTGATTCCAAAAATCATTCAAACACCATGTACTCTTCCCACTCACCTATAAAAAAACATTTCTTCTTTTCAATATGTATAATTTCGGTTCTCCTAGTATCACTGAGAAAATATATTCAAAAAATCATTAAAATAGATTTTAATTGAAATTGTCATTACCTTGTAAAATTACATGTCTCGGGATTCTATTTTGTTGATGGTATATAATATCCTTTTTATATTTTAAAAAATATTATCAATAAACATTTTTGTTATTTTTTTATGATACTATAGAAATAATAACTAAAATAAATATATATTTTTCAAAGATATTTTGATAGATAAATATTAATATATAAACAATTATATATTTCCATTTGAAGAAATCCTTAGGTTATTTGTGTTTTCTTCATAACCGCATACCCTGATTTAGTTGATATTTATAGATAATTCTACTATAAAAATAATCACATTAAAATGAAAAATTAAAATTAATAATTTTATTTTTATTTATAAAATATTGATTGTAATGAATTAAAATTTCATTATTGACATCATGTGTGGTTTTTTTATATAAATCCTCAATTTAGATCCAAAAAACAAACATTCGATGCATCCAATTTGATTTATATTATCATTCATTGCTTCATAAGAATATTAATGAAAAATATATACATATATATATATGATTAGATTATAGAGTTTTACCAGTTCATTTTAGTCGTTAAGAGAAGTTCATCGTCTGTTATGTTCTTTTAAAACAATGAGATTAGTTCATCATTTTTATTATTTGTTTATTCTTTTTACAAAATTTCATTTTATATATAAAGGCTATAGGTATTAATGATTTAAAATCTTATATCACATATTTTTTCATTTATATAATATTAATATATTCACAAGTTGAAAATATGAATCCTTAATATCTATAATGAACATAGAATATCATATTTTTGAAAAATATTATATGAAAATGTACCTCATTTTTGTTGGGTTGTTTTTCCTATGACCAATTGTTTGTACTTATATCACATGTATATTATATTTATTTAATACTATTTAGACATATTTTTACATATTTCTAATATTATGAATGACTTTAATGGAATAATGTCCAGGATTATTTTTTCATTGATAAAGACATCACAGTTCCCCACAATGATGAGAACATTGAAGTGATATGAAAATATTCCTAATATGGTTATACGGTTGGATAACATAAGATGATGAGACACATAGTATTTATACCATCAAGTGTAATTACTCGTATGAATACATGGACACTTCTTATAAAGGTCGCACATGGTACACTCTAGGATTTGAGATAATGAAGATAAAACAAAAAATTTTAATTACACCTATTTTGGTGTCATATAATATTTTTATTTTTGAGTTTTTTAATGGTCCTTATACATTAATATAATCATTGATTCATGTCATTACTAGCACACATTGATTTCTTGATGAAAACAATGTCAACATATGTTCGCAGGAAGGTAGGGTATGTCAGGTGCATCATGATGGACATATCAATAATTCATAATTGAATGAAGTGTTTTACCATCCATGCATATGAATATTCATAATATATAACTATTTATTAGATTATAACCATTGTCCTAAATTCCACAGAAATGGTGTAATGTGTTTATTCCAAATGGGAAAATAAATACATGGCAACCATTTAGTTTTGTTGCATAGTTGTTTGAACTTATTGTTTAGATATTGTGGTAAGGGGATTTTTTTAAATATTGATCATTCATATGTGTTTTTCATTATTTAAAAATTAATATATTTCTCTTGGGTTTCATAACCCATTGCTAGAGAATAATTTTGGACATTATAAAAGAACGGGTAATGCAAATGAAAAAGAATCCTATAGGGTCACACACTATGTATTTCGTTGATCTCAATTATAATTATATTAGAACATAATTAATAGAATGAGTATTATTTTCAAGGAAAATGAATAATTCTTATTCACAATTTATTTATCAGATAAATTAAAATAATATTTATTCAATGGATTGAGAAAAATTATTATTTATTTTCATTAATATATAATAAATATTTATTTACTGGTTTGTGTATATATTATTATCTATGAAAATAAAATAATTTATTTTGGTATTCAATAAATGATAGAGGAGTTCATATCAGCTGAGATAGCACTTGTTGAAAAATATTAATTAACAGGATGGTTAAATAATAATAATTATTGATAATGTTTGTGTGCACCAAAAATTATTAATAATAATAATTTATAGTGTTATATGGTTTTAATTAATGGTTATTGTATAATTTAATTTTGTAAAAGAATTAACAAATTATTTTAACAAAACCCTTACAATATAAAAAAGACAATTATGCATGTTATATATAGTATCAACTAGTTTAATTAAAATAGATAATTTTTGCACAGAAATAATTCCATGTCAACTTTTTCTTATATCTCACTGTCATGAATGATAAATAAAAGATATATTTTCTTCAATACTAAATAATTAGTTTTTAATAACTAACAACACAAGAAATTTCATTCACCGTACTAGGAGTTGGATATTGAGGGTCATTGAGCGGAGATAATAAAAACATGTTTTGATCACTGTTAGAGTATTTATAGATCCAAAAAACACAGAAAAAGTAAATATGGAAAGGTCTTTTAAATAGATGAAAATTAATCAATAAAGAAAGAAACTGAACCTATTATTAATTCCTTCATATATCAAAGAAGTAAATTATAAATTTTTAGTAGTACATCCTTCCACATGGTTTGAGGAAATGATAAATAAAATAAATTTTAATTTATAACCCACCATTGTACGCTTCTACAGCATATAAACCAACAAGTGGTATCAGGGTAGTCACATTTAAATTTATAATAATTTTTATGATTGTCTATCTATGTATAATTGTGGTTATATTTTCATTTCATATTATTCATTCTTTAATGGGATTTAAATCAACAATGTTTAACATATTTATCACAATTAATTCAGTGTTTCATTTTTATAAATTCATTATAATATATGAAAAATGACAGATGATTCCACTGGGAAACTACTGATTTTTTCTAGTAAGATAGGTTTACATGATGCATACTCCAAATTACACATTGTATACCCATTGGAGTTGTATATGGACGCACCGAAGGATTTATTGTGTGCGATGTTATAATGGCATGAGGTCTGTGCCACATTTTGACTGTCCAACCTAGGACATGGTGTTCAGATTACACGGTGTGTATTGGTGTACACACCATTTTTAATACACAAGTTAGAAGTGTAAATCATGCAATATTTGTTGTCATTATACACATTGAAACCCATGTAATACCAAAAACAGAGAGAATTTATTATATAAATGGTATGTATGTAGTGTAAACAATGTGTAGCTCATTAATTCTCATATCTAAAACACACGCCAAAGTCCTAGGTGTGCATCCCAAACAAATTGAATGTGAAACAAACAATGTGTAGCTAGAAATAAATCACCATGTTGTTCAGATGAGTTACACGCTATAGAACCGGGTGTGTACATTGGATACACAACAACTAAGATACAAGTCATGTGGATGGGCTATACATCCGATGTAGTCTACCATTAATGTAAAGAATTAAATATTACATTAATTTGATAATTACATATTTAGACCCAAATTTTATTGTTTGTCACACCAATGTGTGTTTGAAAATTTTGTAATGTTTTTAAAAAATATAAAAATATTAAATAATTTATTATAATTAGTATGCCATTATTATTTTTTATATTTATTTTCCATGGGTTGCATCAATTATGGGTATCTCTAATTATGTTAAGATGATCATTAATATGAAACGGGACTTATTAATTATTTCATTAATTAATTAATTCACATTAAATAATATTAATAATAAAGAGAGAACATTAATGTGAATTGTAGATAGTTACTTTTTCATATTCATTTCAAGTATTACAATTAAAGAGATTGATCGTGACTTGTGTTTGTGTTGAATGTTTAAAATTAATTTATTTCATGGGTTATTAATTATTTATTGTTAATGTAAATATGATTTACTATGATTCAACCCCACTAAATTATTATGTAAGACCTACATGTCAAAGTATATTTAGGTAATCATCTAAAAACATATTATTTGGTTCCCCTCAACTACATGTGAGTCATAAATAAATGAAATTGATGTATTATCCAACGTCATGGGGAGGCTGTTCAAGATAAAAACCATTTTGTTACTAACTATAGTGATACCCTAGTGGCCAAGTGGAATGTAGTAACCTAGGGAATGAATACCAATAAATGTTATTTCTCTAAGGATAATGGTTGATTTAATATATTTCTATTAAATCAAACAATAAATAAAGCTCATGAATGGGTCATTTAATTATTATTTAATTTTAATCTATTTAAAGGTTTTTTATTCATACATCATCATAACCACATAAATAAATGAATTACTGTGAATAGAATAAAATTAAATAAATGAATTTTTCATAATTATTTTATCTATCATGATTAATTAATTAATTAACATCCATTTAATATTAACAAGACATGTAAATGATATGGAATGATTAAAAAATAATTCATAATTAATTAAAATCCATAAATTAAATATAATTTA
The DNA here is from genome assembly GCA_963277665.1 of Viscum album. Taxonomy (NCBI): domain Eukaryota; kingdom Viridiplantae; phylum Streptophyta; class Magnoliopsida; order Santalales; family Viscaceae; genus Viscum; species Viscum album. The sequence goes on along the minus strand of OY728158.1, from coordinate 354,507,194 downwards.
CACTTTACCTTCCACAACATAATTGGGAATTCATTTTTTGAAACTAAGTGTTTTAACAACCCTCACTTGGACACTTACTTTTAATTTGGAGTTATTATGAATGATATGGGTTTATATAACCACCATACATTAGGATAAGCATCCCTCACTAGACATTTTGTTACATAGAGGCATTTTATAGAAAATCAAAGTCAATAATTAATGAAAAGGGAGTCCACTCAATGGATTATGGAGCTACAAGCCCATAGTTTAAAATGGGATAACTACCTAAAAACATTAAATTAGCTTGACCATCCTGCATTGGGGTTATGAGAAAGGGAATATGGATCTATTCCATTAGAATGTCATAAAAACTAGTAATTAGAATTTAATTTTTGATGGATATTGGTACATGATAAAATATTTGTAATTTTAATTAAAATTAAAAAAATTAAATTTACTTATTTTTTATCACATAAATTATAATCAAGAAATATATTGATAATTTTATCTTTTTATGGTAGAATTAAATGTTAAGGTAATCATACACATTATCTCTACAATCAATATTTTATAAATAAAGAAACCTCACTTAAATTAATGTCTTGAAGTTGTTATGACTCTTTCAGGTTACACTACACCATAATTGAAAATTATACATTCTAGAATCGTCAATGAATGATATTTCTCCTAAATAAGTGAGTGATGAGTATTTCTTGTTCTATAAAAAACATTTGAGATATGTGGTTGATGTTCTATTTTTGATGATTTCTTATATGTCTAGTTAACTCATGATGTCTCATGAAATCATGTATGGATAGAAAATTCTTGAGAACCACTATCTATTTACCATGAGAGAGATAGAAAAAAATGGTTGGATATATCCACGAAACTCTTTCTTATATATTTTGTAGAGGTTTCCCCAACTAGGCCTCACGTAGTCATTCTAATTGGCTATATTGAGCACCTATATTTTCTAGGGATTAAAGACTCTATTGATCTAGTCACTGATAGCATTCTATAATCCCTCCCTCAGTGCTTATATATCTTTAATTTAAATTTTAATACATACAACATTGAGATGTCTCTACGAGATCTACTAACTCTCCTTCACCAAGTCGATAAGGATACAAAGAATGAGAATTCTTCTATCCTTATTCTGAAGAAAATGAATGGTAAATGGGATATCTTTAACCCAAAATATTCTTCATACTATTCCACAAAGAATAATATCAAGGGGAAGAAGTGGGAATATAATTTTTCTTATTTAGAAAGTGGAATGAAGGCCCACTAGAAAAAAAAACATCTAAGCGATGAAGTAAGCGGAATCTTCTGGTGTGTTTTTCATCAAGTTCTATTTTTATATTTTTCTAAATTGGGTATTATATACATGTTTTTGTTCTCACAAATGTATTATAATATAATAACTGTGTAGATCTAATAATATTGATTGAGGAGATGATGATCAATGGGGAATCAATAGAGAAAAACATAATGTTGTATCTTTCATTGACTACCATCTCTCATTTACAAGTTGGATGATCTTAGTATTAATTATTTTTATTATGTGACTTCACATGCCAAAAACATTTTATTCGTATCCAGAATAGACGTAGATGGTTATATTTTCAAATTACGAATTAAATTTTTCATATTTTACAAAAATGTTTTTTTATTGTATGGAAGAATTAAATAATAGTCTTTGTGTTTGACTATACAAACCATGTAATTTAAATAGATAAGGAAACAAACTCACATGACTTAGACAACAACTAAAATTGGCATCACTGGCTAGCTCATGTAAACAAAAATAACTTGAAAAAACTACATCAAGATGGATATTTAGATTAATTTGAACTAAAACCACATGTTTTTCATCACTCTTTATTATAAGGTAAAATTATAATAAACACATTTAGTGGAAAAGGTGGATGTTCAAAATAGATTTATAAAGTAATTTATACCGATGTGTGGGGAAAATTCCTATTGATGTAATGGGTGATTTCTCAAACATTGCAAAAAAATTTAATGATTTTAGTAGATATGGATATGTCTATGTAATGATTTATATGTATCATTCTATTGGTAAATTTAAGGAATATGATAATGATGTTCAGAACCATCTTGTTAATATGATTCAAAAACTCCACTCAGACCATGGAAGATAATATCTTAATCCAGATTTCATTGATCACTTGTAGGAAATTTTGATTCCCTCTCAACTCACTCCTCCCTATATGCCTTACTGGATTGGTGTTAGATAAAGGATTAATTTTACTCTACTAGAAATGGTGATATTAAGAAAGAGCCATGTGAGAATTACATTATAATTTTTTGGTTACACATTACAAATAGCAGTACAAATACTAAAACCAAGATCAAACTAATGAGTAAGGTGGTATACTATAACAATTATGGAAATGAAGAAAACATGTGTTGTCACACATTCATGCGTGGGGTTGTGGAGATTTATTATTTTCAACATTAGGTAACAAATTAGTAATTTATGGGACAAAATATACATTTATACGATTTACTAAATTAATAAGGGGTTAATATCTATATGACCCCTCAGAAAAAAAAATTATAGTAACAAGACACACTTTATTGATTTAGAAGGAGAGCATCTCTAAAAGATATTGTATGAGGGAGATAGATGTCGATGATGTTTAGTATCTAGGTACACAAGAGTTGGTACAAGAATTGATTCCACAATTCCTAGTGGATGATGAAACATTTATATATAAACAAGGACTTTATAGGTGTATAATATAGGTTATAGAAATAGAATGTTATGTATTTATGGTCACTAAAGATGGTGACTCATTATTAGTTGATAACAATAATTCCCTAAACTAAAATAATTTATTACGTGTAATAGATTTTTCCATGTTTAAATATTAAAAGAATTCTATAATGGATTTAGTGTACAGTAGCCAAATTTAGTTGTTGGTAGATCCTCTAGTGGATGTTATGCAGGTTGGAAGAAAATGAGAAATTAAGAAGAAACTGCACATGGAAGGAAAATTTAGTAACTTTATGGAACAACTTGTTGAAAGGGGGTTTAAATAGTATTAAATGAGTGACTATGATTAAACATGTTCACTAAATTGAGTGAACAAATCCATTCAAATTATAAAATACATTTCAGCTTACCATGTCTATGAGATTTAGAAAATAAATGATAAAACATCCTTTTTAAGGGGTTACTTCAAGAATATGTCTGTATGAAAAACCCAGAAGGTATTTCTACTCCAAAGAATGAATGTAAGATGTAATTTTTTTAATAAATAATTTATGTATTAATGAAATAATCTCAGTCATGGAACATTCATTTTCATGAATCCGTAATAGAATTTTGTTTTATAATGACTGAGAGTGATATTTGTATTTGTAAACAGTTTAGTTAGAGTGTATTCAATTTAATATTATTATATTTCTATAGCATATTATTAATTGGAATTGAAAAACCATTCATATAGTATAAATGGTTGAAAAAAATACTCTCTATGATGGACTAGGGAGAGGGAGCATATATACTTGGTACTATGATCCATCGTGATAGATCTAAGAGGTTTCTTCAGCCTAATTCAAAGTATACACATTGATAATATACAAAAGAGATTTAGTATTGAATAATCAATTAGAGGATTTATGAAAGAAGCTAAAGCCATTCATCATTATTTTAAATTTTCCCTTAGACAGACGGGTAAATAAATATAATTTATAGGATTCCATATGCATTAGTGATTAGGACATTCAGGTATTCTATGTTATGTACAATGAAAGATGTTTCCTACACATTATGTGTGATAAGAATATATAATGTCATTCAAGGTTACCTCTATTGGATGTCAATCAGGATATCATTAACTATCTAAAACATATTATGGAAATTTCATATTTTATAGATGAGATGAGGAACATGTCATTTTAGGTTATGAAGATTCTAGTTTCTAAACTGATCAAGGTGACATAATATCACAATTTGGATAACTACAAACCCCTTTTTTCAATTTTTCCATAAACCACATTATAGTTGTATGGGATCCATAATATAAAAGATATGAAACACCCAATTTTAAACACCACAAACATAAAACGTATACAAGAATCAAAATGCACCGAAAACCATCAAAATTAAACATCACATTTCAAATTCAAGAACACATTCAAAAAACCCACATGTCAACACCTCAGGTTGTGTCCTCCTTGAGCCACACTCTATGAATCATCACCCAGATTCAAAATCAAACAACTGAAAAAATCAGCCTCATGGGAAATTATAATCTGTCAATGAAGATCATTGTCACTATTAGAAAAAATTAAGGAACATTGATATATGTTTGGGGACATCTCCCTCGAACCAATAAATAAAAATTTTATAACCAGAATGAAAAAAATTAACATCACAGGGTACTAAGACCTAGTTTAATTCCTTCAACCATTGAAACTCACCTCCCAACACACCTTCAAAACCACCATGCAAATCTTACTTGGAGGCAAGTGGAGGAATCATAGAGAATGAGGAGAGTAAGAATGGATTTTGTCGAGTAAAATGTCAATAAAAAAACATATGTTGTCAATGAGGATGAAATCCATGAACTAATAAAGAACTTCACGGGTCCAAACATCAACGATGAAAAAAATTATCCATATGGAAATACCTTTAAATAATAGAAAAGTCTAAATTGAAACCAATGTAGGGGAATGAAACCCTAAGGCAATAGAGAGACAACCTGAATTGAGACTTTGAGAAAAACAATGATTCTGAACCCACACATTCCAAATAAGAAATTAGAGCCACATCATTATAAAAAAATGGAATCTAGTGAAATAAATTATGGATTAAGACTAAAGATTGAGATGAATAAGTCCTGTACAGTGAGCCATAATCATAGAGAGATAGAAACAATCGAACGATATGGATGTAAAAAGAGTGGAATATAGAAACAAAGGAATGAAGGGAAACTATGGAGAAAAACCAATTCCCCAAAGGAGATAACCCATATAAGATATTTAATCAAGAATGAAAGGTGAAACATAGAAACAAAACAATGAGGAAAGGAGCCAGATGAAGGAAAAGTATCATCTGAAGTATGAAAAGGATGACCATATATATGGAAAAAAACACAAGAATAAGGAGAGGTGTTGTATTCTTAGAAGAGATAAAATCATTATTTCTTGGTAGGTTCAATAGTATAGTCCATGTATATTTTAGATTTTATGTTTTTGAAGAATTAGTAATGATTTAAAACATCATCCAAGAGCCTGATGTGGTACCTAGAAGTAAAGATCACATCACACTCTACTGTGATAATAATGTAGTTATGGAACATAAAAAAGATCCAAGGTCTCATCATCAGACTATGAACATGAATTGGATGTATCATCTCTTTATATATTTTTCTAACAGTGTTCAGGTTTGAGTGAGAAGTATTTCATTGGAAGACAACATGGTAGACCCCTCTAATAATTAAATAACTCAAGAGAAACATGATTATCATTTGAGGTCTAGTAAACATAAATTAATAAGTTGTTGGCTCTAGTCCATGTGGGGATTTGACGGAATTTGTTACCACGGACCAACTCTTTGTACATTTATTACATTTATATTTGTTGTATTCAATATTAATTAAACATTTTATTAATTATTCTTCTTTGTTCAACATAAATTTAATGTAATAATGCCCAAGAGTATTTTAATGTTGATGTGGTCATATAAGTGACCCACTATGATGGGGGACGTGGTGTTCTCTGAAAACATTAGTAATATAGATTATGGTTGAATATTATACTTTGATGAGAAATATATTATTTAGAATATCATTTATGGGAACTCATTATCGGATGAGGCTTCTTCTCCGGAAGTTCCCTCTTGGAAATTTCCAAGAAGGGAGATTATAAAAATATAACCACTAGTAAGAATTCCACATGTTTTGGTGTCATTGGGTATTCCTATTAGCGACCATGTGTGATGATATATATAATTTAAGAATATCAGTAATTTAGGGAAAGACTCACACACTAATATTTTATAATGAAAACTACGATGCCATATGTTCACAGTGAGGTAGGGTGAATTAGAAGAATATGAATTGGCATGACATTAATGGACATGTTGAGGAAGGATTTTTCACTTCCATATTTATGGAATCTAATATCTCAAAACTATTTTTTAATAGAACTCTCTCCTTAAATTCAATAGACATTGTGAAACAACGAATGGTGTATCAAGAATATATGTTGGTGAAATTAAGGAGCAACATGCGTGATGAGATATTATGAAAAAATTGAGTATATTACACAGTTATTATTTTTATGTGGTTTCATTGTTGAGAAATTGAGTTCTTTCCATGGGCTTCCTTGGCCCATTTCTAGATAGTAATCTTGAACATTACGCATACCTACCTAATTCAAGTGGTAAAAAATCTTATAGGGTCGCATGCTATGTTTTTTCATTGATCTCTATTATATTCTAATGGTATTTAATTAATGTAATAACAATTAACCTCAAGACTACGTAATAATATTTAATCATGTTTTGTTGATTGAATAAATTAAATAAATATTTATTTCCTAGATTGTAAAGAAAATATATTCATTTGTTTTAATGAATATTTAAAAAATATTAATATAATAGTTCATGAATAAAATTTTAATTAGGTAAATAAAATGTTTTATTTAGGTATTCAATAAATACTAGAATATTTTGATGGACCATGACCGAGTCTAGTGACATATAATAATTAAAAATTCAATTTAATAATACATGTTATTTTTTAAGATGTTGAGCACCAAAAATTAATATTTTTATTATTTTATTATATGGTTTGTGGTTTTTAAATGGTATTGTATTACTTAATTTTTGGAGTGCATTAAATATTTATTTTATTCTAAACAATTGATCTATAAATAAAGAGTTTTGCATATTGTGTAGAGTATCAACTAGTGCAATAATAATAGAATATATTTTCACAAAATGAATCAAATTTTGACATCATCTTCTCTCCCCCGCTCATGAACATGAAAGGTTAGGGAGATTTATTCCAGACCAAAGAATAAGATATCAATAGTAAACAAGGAAATACATTCAATTCACTGTGCTATCACTAAGAGATCAAGTGTCATTTCTCAGAGTTCATAGGTGCATGTGTGGATAACCACTAGGAGTATAGGATCCTTAGATCCTCATAGTGTAATGAAGCAAATCTGGAAGGGTTTTTTTGGACGATCAATATTCATCCATGAATAAATTTTACAATTATTTTAATTCTTTTTTTAGATAATATATTAATAAAATATAAATATGACGTACAAGATCATCCCGCATGGTTTTAGGAAATATTAATTAAAATTAAATTTCATTTATTTCCAACCACTGCATGCATATAATATACCCAGAACCAAAAAAGTATGTATCCATAACTAAGACTCATAGCTATTCAAACATCATAATTTCATTTATAATCTCAAGATCAATCCCATTTTTAATGGACTCTCAAAATATTTAATCATTATATTAAATGTAAGATATAATTTCACCATTGAAAGTTGTATTTTCATGAAATTTGAATGTGAATATATGTTAAGGTGGAAGTAGTGGGTTGATTGTACTCTTACATGGTATTTTTGATTTCTTGGTTCATTTACGTGATTTTCTTGATCTGATCTTTTATTTCCCCTTATTTTTTTCTTTTTCTAATACTATAACCAATTTTAGACCATTTTTATCAATTTTAAAAAAATAATAATTTAACAATCTGTTAAGAGAATTAATCATGTATCATTATAAGATTACATGACCATTATAGTGTATTCCTATCAATATTATCAACCATTGTAACATCTAGATCTTCAATAGGAACTGAAAAATAAATGCTCGGCTCACATGATACATAAATCCACACTTTAATTTGATATGTTGGATGTTCTTTTTGTATTTTATGACCCCTAGGACACTTTACACCATAAACAAAGAAATAAAGTGATGTGTGGGTGTTGATGGATATAAATCTCTTTAAATTTCACACAATGTAATTTTTTTAATTTAACGTTATATCATGTTGATTGATTCACATTTAGGAGAAACAGTTATGATAAAATTAGTTACTCAGTTAGGTAATATAGTTTATGGGAATGTCTAGTCTTAAAGCTATTGGGGTCATGTTCTTCTTCATGAACTGAGTATTTTTCTACTATTATTTAACCTTGATCCCTTTTCATATACTAGCCTACAAAACCAAAGTGAACTATAATCTATTTTTATGTATCTATATGTGCCTAAATTCCTTTCATCAACTCATTTTTATCTTCATGTGGATTTATATTCTCAAAATACGTAATATTCTAAACTCTAAAACCCAAACCATTAGTACGACGATATTGTTCTAGCTTATTCAAAGTTAATAAAATTAGTTTTTAGTAAGCAAAAATACATTTTCATTTTGAGTAATATGTACCAATTTCGTTATTTTACTATAGGGGTACATTGGTTTTGATGAAAAATACTTATTTTTAGAAATCCCTTGTTGTTTAATAAATTATCATTTTTTTCAAAATAGATAAAATAAATATTTTCAAACAAAATATTCCTGATTACAATACAAAAAAATGATTCCTCTGAAAAGGGACAAATGAATTATTTCAATATTTCATGGTTTATAATACGTGTATATATATCTAGTGTGTTTAGTTCACTTTCCCCTCAACATTAATAAGATCATGTTTTTTTACATGTTCCAGGAAGACTCTATAATAATTTCTAGTGACTATTATGATGAATATCCTATAGAGATCTTATAATATAAATGAAAAATTAAAGGGATAATGAAAATTAAATCAATCTAATATTTTATGGATTTTTTGTAAAATAGATAAATTATATCATAAAATTACACTATTATCTTTCAATGTGGTTATATTAATTGAAATCATGAAATTATTCCATATATATGTGATAATTAGAATATACATTCTTGTTGTCAACCCAAATTAACTAATGACCATTGAATTGTTTTTCCAAAATGTTTTCAATGTTGACACCATCTAACGTAAAATATTAATAATTGTTTACCTACCTATATAACATTAGTTAAAACATTGATTCTATGATACTCTTGTTTTTCTTCATCCACATGTTGGCGATCCCATAATAATTCCATAATTTTCACATCAACTGTATGTTTTTTCAAAGGATTGGTAACATCAACATGTGGATGATTAATTATCAATGTGGATAGTTAAAATTTAAATTTATATTATGTAAATATTTTATAGAAAACATAATATTATATATAAAATCAAACTATAAAAAATACATTAACCTATACATTGAAATATCGTTATTTTCATTAAATATTTATAGGATTTGGCATATTTATTTATTATAAAAATTACATCATTGTGGTTCCCTTTAATGTAAGGACACTCACAATATTGGTACCTTCATTAGTTGGTTATGATCTCCCTATAAAAGGTCCACCATCAATTAAATTTTAGTCTGACCCTTTAGTTGTTTTGGTCACCAAAAAAGTAACTATTTCAATTTTACTAGATCTATGACATAGAATAATTTCAAGGATTCTACTTCCATTATGAGTGGTTCTTCCTTATAACCTTCCTCACTAAAACACACCTTTATGAAGCTCAATTCCTAGGCTTCAACTACATCTTTATTTCCAACACAATTTCAATTAAAAAATATTGCTTGATATGTCGTATTATCTAAATCATATATTTCTTCAATTCTGATGATGTGTGTCATATTAACATAAATTTTATTTATATAATTGGAACTAAATATGTTCACCACATCCTCCATAATCCAAACTCAACTATTTTACATCACACTATGTTCATTGTGTTTCTTTATATGGAATGAAATACTATTAATTACAAAACTAGTGTAAGAGAAAACATTTAAATTTGACTCCCTCAATAGCCAATGAGGTTGTTAGGAACTAGAAATGGGATTTAAAAATAAATCCTAATAAAAATTTACATATGATAATCATATAAAAAATTAATTATTTTTAATTAATATCCATATTTTAGCCCTTGAAGGATTAAAATGCCTATAAATTACTCTGTGGGATTCATCATAGGGAGGAAAATCTAGTCTATTATATTAAATTGATTGGTTAAACTATTCATTCCCAAAAATGATAATTGTAAAAACACCTAAGAGATATGTTTTTCCCCCATAAGGTTTCCACTATGATGAGATTTTGGGAGACCAATGATATCAACATCTGAGAGGTAATCGGTATAGAATTCAACACCTTCATCCAAAATAAATAACTCCTAAATAAATACTCCTAAATAAAATTAATTTATTATTTACCCCGTGAAAATACTCATATATCATTCAATGGGTTAAATCCATAAAAAATGTTCATGACCACATAGTTGAATCTATAAAAGATAGTGAACCATTAGGTTGAAAATTATATCAATAAATTATTTTAAGAATAATTACTCCATGTATCATAGCATTACAAAAATTTCTTTCTTCATGATTGGAAACATTGCTGGGTCTATTCTCCAATGGACCAAAGGACATTATTTTTTATTGATTTTTGATAATCCACATTTCAAGGGGTTTGGTGGAACCCTTATAAGAGCCGTAGGCATAAGAATTACATGGACTATACCCCATAAAAGAATTCATTTCCCGTAGGCTTCAGACATTACATTCAACCCAGAGTAACTACTTGGAACTGATCCTCCAAATCATCTTCATCAGGAAATCATCTCTCCGCCTTCACATAGCTATTCGACTAGGATTTCCCATGCAAACACAAGCTTATCCTGATGGTAGGTGTCCTAATCTCTCATTCTTGAAATCTATTTAGCTCCTACTATGGTGAAATCTCCTTGCTCGTCCTCCTTCGGAAGCTTGTTCTTATAGGTTGTATCATTTTCATCTATACTTAAGGTGGCCTGAAAAACTTTACGTGGCCCGAAGGCCTTACTGACCTGAAGTGCTTGGCAGCCCAAATGCCTTAAAGGACATGAGGACCAAATCGGTGGCCTGAATGCCCAAACAGGGCAATATTTTCAGCTACTACAGTGCCATATAGTTCCTACTACAGTTCTCTCTACTGTACCTACTACAGTTCTGTACAGTTCTTGCTACAGTACATGTAATAGTACTTCTACAGTATCAGAAATTCGCCTCTTCCTAAATGAAATGTAATTATATAATAATTAAATTTTCATAAAAACAATTCAATAATGTTATTGGAGTCCCCAAAACATCAAATTATTCATTTAAATTTTATTCTTGATATTTCATGGATACCCCTCTAATGAATTTACACGATTAAAGATGTTTCATAATATAAATTTTCATTGTCATGATAAAGTGTAAGTTGGTGGAAGAATAATTGTTGTCCTTTCACCCTTAAATGGTTCCAACACATCCCTTATCCCCATGTATATAATTTCAATCATTTCCTTAATTCCATATTTTATGATATCTAGTACATTTTTTAATGTGACAACAACAACATCGGTTATATATTTTTCAATTTTCATGACATAAAAAAAAATGATGTAAAAACAATTCCAGTACAATAATTCAATTACAATTAATCTATTTTTTTCCAAAAATATTTTGTATGGATTTTAAAAAATTTATTTCAAGAATTAGTTTCATTATCATTTACTATATTGAGAATTTGATCACTCATTAATTGAGACGATGTTGTACATTTTTCAGTATTTATGTTTAATGTTGTCTTATCAGAACAATATTTATGTCTTCAGGGAAAAAATTTACATTATCTAAAAAATACAATCTTTGAGGAATGTTTCAACATAATTTGGTGTGTACCATCTACACTAAAGTTCCCAAATCACTGTGAATCCATGAGAGAAGGATGGATGGATCAGTTATCCCTTTAATCTTTTTACAAAATTGATTCTTTCAAATTAAACCACTGTTGATAATAAAGGTCTTGATCCAATCTAATTATTTCTCTCATCCTTACCTCAAATGATGATGTAAATATAAAGGCACTAAACACAAGGATTTACAAGGTTTCTTTTAAAGAAATAATCCTTGATGTGTTAGTTATTCACCCCAACACAAATTATCCTCTATAATATTATTATCAATTACAATGGTTGATTCGAAGTCTAAATGTATCTCTCCTATGTCCCACGTGAGGGTCTTTATATTGCATCCTATGGAGTTTCAAGAATCCATTGGCCACTTTCAGACACTACTAGAATTATATATATTTGTGACGACCTATTTTCAATGGCATCCCATTGTAGAAAACGGTGTCGCAAATACATTTATTTTCTATGGGTCCATCGCAAAACATGGTATTTGCAATGAGATTTTTTTCCGTTTCAAATAAGCCTCTGATTATTTACATTATATATCAATCAACTTTTTATGATGGGTCTGTCGTAAGTAACCGTCATATTATATTCATTATATATATAAAAACATTTTGAGATGGGTCTGTCACAAATAATATTTGCGACGGGCCTGGTCCCCCATCACAAATACTATATCTAAAAAAAAATTTAGAATATTTGTGATGGGATCCTATCGCAAAAGGTGTTGTCACAAATATTAATCATAATAAAAAAATAAAGAAATTATGATTAATGAAAAAATTATATTATTATTATTAAAATAATAAAAAATTAAAAAAATTTATTATTAGTAAAATAAACAAACATATAAAAATATAATAGTAGAAAAATATATTTAATAAAATTAATATTAATTATAAATTAATATTAATATTATTAAAAAATAGAAAAATAAAAATTTATTAAAATTATCAATTTTTTTAAAAAAATATTAAAAAATCGTAAAATATTATTATTATTAATAAAATAAAAAAATATTAAAAAAATATAATATTAATAATAAATAATAAAATATTAAAAATAAAAAAACAAATTATGCAATATTTTCACCAATATAAAAGATAGAAAGTGTAAATAGTTCATTTTACTACAAATCATGAATTCAAATGTTATTAATATAAAAAAAAAATCACAGCGGGGTCGTCTATTGGAGGAGGAGGAGGAGGTGGAGGAGATAGTGGAGGAAACTCCATCCCTAAACTATGAGTTAGATGGCGCATGTACTTGATTTGATTGTTATGCAACTATTGTCGCTGCTGCTCCCATCGACGCATCTCCTCCTCGTGCTGCTACTACTACTTCTGATGTTGTCATCACATATTTTCATTCTTTTTCTGCAAACTCTCTATAAGCCCAGCCTGAGTTCGCAACTGCTCCTGATACTATGAGGCAAAAGATGATGCCTCTCTACGATCTCCTCTGGAGATGGACACCGACATCGCAGTAGTACCATAATAAGTACCATGAATCAAATGAGATCTGATACCAACTACTCAGCCCTTCTCAAAGCCATACTGAGTAACCTGCATATATGCCACTTCATCGAAATGGTGGGCACTGGTCTGCTCAGTCATCTCGTCCTGTCTCTCAGCCTGTGCCTGAGAGGTCGCAACCTCATATGACTCCTTCAATTCCAATTTGAAATTAAAATGGTGAAAATATTATATGTAGTAAATAAAAAATTGAAAAAATTAATACAAACCACATTCTGATGCTGACAATCATCTCTAATCTCTCCAGTGGCTGGATCACTCTACATCCTCTGATAAACGTCAAACTCTATAATATCAGGATACTTAACTCCCTACAAGAAATAAAAAATTAACTGTTTATATTTAAATTTATATAAAATATTTAAAAAAATATACATACCATATGTTCTCTATGCATATTGAATGTATGGCTACCAACTCGATGTGTCACCTCATGTCTCCCTCGATTCTGTCGTCCCACTAAATATCTTCTCTGATATCCATCACCCAACCAGTGTAAAGATAATCCATCACAAACGTGAGATAAAATGTAATCTGGTTGGTGGGATCTATAGGACTCATTATATTCTATCACTCCTTTATTAATGGTTATTCTTCTCCAATTTTGTAAAAACTAATGGAAAAAGTCACGGATACACACCTGGCGGGCCGGGAGGATAGCTTCACGCATGCTATCAACATTGGGATACCACAAACATTACAAATAATTTATAATATAAAGTTATTAATAAAATAATTTTTTCAATAAATATTCTTTAATTACATACCAACCAATGATCCAACATATCGCACTGCACACCAACGGAAATCCATTCCCATGTGATCCATGGCTAATAAAAATAATTGTTCAAGATATCTCTCCCATTTCCAATAGCTACATGCGCAAAACAATGAAAAAGGAATAAATGATCAAAAAATATATATATATGTATATAAAATAATGAAATCTAACTAAAATATACATGTTACAATTTCTCTGTGTGCGTGGATCTAAGCCAAGACATGGACGCCACTTGGGGATAATGTTAGGAATCATCATTCGTGAAAGACCGTGCCCCCTCCACGTATGCCCTGAACTGCCAGAAGGCTGAGGGACAGGTGATCGAAAATCCCCCACATCCGGTGGTAGATCAGCCTCCTGCAACAAGTGAAATATATTATGATTCATCTGAAACACAAAATTATTATTGTTACCAGATAGTTGAAAATAACCATTTTATATAGATATATATTAGTTATGATTATAACCAGCATCTAAATGTGTCAATGTTCTTCTTCATCCTCATCTTTGTAGCTGTCCATGTCAATGTCTTTATCTTCCTCCTTACCATCATTAATATACATATGAGTTTCAGTTTCTTCATCTCTTGTAATTTCAGATTCATTTGTAACATCATTAACATCTTGATCATCATAGACCCTTAATTTTTGGGTGTCATAATCGATATTCACGTCTCTATGTGAAAAAATATGGATTTTGTGGAGTCTCTTGAAAATTTTCATTTCCTTAAACTTCAGTGGAACCACATTCAGCTTGAGTAAACTGATTTTCCCAAGATTTCATTTTTATTATGCTCCAACAATCACTCATGTCTCTTGAAGTAGTAGTGTACCTTGTGTAATAAATTTGGAGTGCCTATTGAGCTAGTAAAAATGGTTCATTTAATGGAATAATACTTGTATATTTATTATCGATGATTCCATGAGTCGGATGAACATGCAAGCCTTACTTAGTATTCAACCACTGATATTTAAACTTCATTATGTAATTCTGTCTTAGATAACAGAGCTTGATAATTTCATCCAGAATGCCATCAAAGTCAACTTCAGTTTCTCTGTGATGCGATCCTCTCAAGAAAACTCCACTTTTCATTGTTTTTTTTGATTCCCCATATACATGTTCAATAAATCTAAAAACATTCATCACATATGCATTATAAGATTTAACCATTTTGGATGTTGGGTTACTCAATATACACAGTCACTTATCAATTTTATCAGAATGTTTAGACACCATAAAATTTGTAAAAAAATTATCCAAAAAATAAATAATAATTATAATTGATATTAAACCATCAATAACTTATGTTACCAGTTTTTGAAACCATTGAGAATTTTTGTTGGTCTGTGTTCTTCAAGAACAGCTGCTTTAATTTGTGGAAGTTGTTTCATGGTATGATTATCATACAACCAACAAATAAAATAAGTTTTCATACTTCAACATAAATTATAGAATAAGTGATATATTCACTCATAGTGAAATTGATGTCATTTCGTCCCAGTTGAGAAGAACATATGTACGAGCTCTGTGATGTTCATCATCTGAAATCCACCATTCGTTATCTCCAACAAAACCAAGATTTGGCTTATTAACAACTGGTAAATTATTTTCCATTTTTTCATTAACATTACCCTCATTTCATCCCATGTGATTGTTTTTTTGATGGATATTGAGAATCAAAATAATCAGAGCACAAAAAATAATTTCCTCTTGAAAATAAGCATCATTAATTTAGCCTTCAACTGATTCTTTGTTACGTACTTTTTCCATCAATTTTTTCTTGCATCTCTCGAATGGGTAAATCCATTGAAACTTTACGGGACCTTCACATTTAGCTTTATGTGTAAAATTTAATATTAGATTTTCTATTGAATCAAATAATGCCGGTGGAAATATTTTTTTCAGTTTATATACAATTACAACAACATCTTCTTCTAGTTTTCTTAGGGTATCGTAATCTTTTGACGCTGCATAAATGTCTCGAAAAAAATATGATATGTCTGTTATCGAATCCCAAATCATAGAATTCAGAAAACATATGAATCCAATCAGAATAATTATTTCCATTATAACATAACAATCATGACTTATTAATCTGATAATATAACCATTCTTAACACATCTACCCAAATTGGAAGCATAACCATCTAAATGTCTAAAATCTATAATCCACTGATAAAATAATAAGCGACTCTCTTTGGACAATGTATAAGTTTCTGTTGTCTTTATTAACCTCTGTCATCTGACATTTTCAAATATTTCAAGTTTTAGTCACCTACAAATTTTGGCAACATCTAATCAATCCTTTACAGTATATTTGGTCTTACGTACTGTATCCAAAAATGTATGAAATAAATTATCAAAATAGTTTTTCTCAGTATGCATGACATCTATCATGTGGTGGACCAACATATCAGACCAATATGGATGATCCCAAAAAATGCTTCATTTTATCCAATTATATTCATTCCCAAAGCCATCAATTTTTTTGTTGGTTTACTGTTGGCCCCTATGTGGTGTCAGTTAATGAAAACAAAAATGATTTTAACTCTGTACCTGAGATCATCTTTGGAGGTGCATCCCATTCAATTGTACCTTTAATGAAATGAGATTTGTTCCTTCAAAAAGAATGGTCGATTTGAAGAAATATATGTTGACAATCATAATAGCATGGTTTTTTCTTTTAACAAGCATAAAGGCTTTGTTGTCTTTCATACAGTAGGGACATGATCTCGGACAATGTGTACTCCAGCTAGATGACATGCCATATGTCAGAATATTAATAATTGTCCACATCAATGTATCTTTTAATATAAATTTTTGTTTAGCAGCAAAATCATATGTACTAACACCATCACTCCATAATGAATTTAACTCATCAATCAATGGCTTCAAATGAACATAAATATTCTTTTCTAGATGTCCTAAGATTAATAGGGTCAAAAAGATATAGGGCTGCTTCATCAATATCCATGTAGGTAAATTGTACAGAGTTATAAAGATAGGTCAACATGAATACTGACTACCATAATAACCAAACGAACAAAAACCGCCAGTAGAAAGACCCAATCGCACATTTTGGCCTTCTTAAGATAATAAAGGATGAAGATGGTCAAAATGCTTCCATGAATCACCATCAGATGGATGGTTCAAGGTTTTATAAGATATAATCTTGGTTTTGTTCCATAACATCATTGTGCATGTGTTCTGAGACATAAATAAACGCTCCAACTTGGGTGTAAGGGGAAATATCTCAACTATTTTATTGTAATCTATCCAGACATCCATGATTCAGATTCTTTATACCTTGATTGTCCGCATGTGGTAAAACTATCCAATGACTCATTTTCATCAATATATAATATGCAATCATTTGGACAAGCATGAATCTTCTGATAACTAAGGACTATATTACAAAGTAGCCTCATGCTCTCATAGTAATTTTCAGGTAACACATTTTCTTCAGGTTATAGTGTTTTATCCAAAGAAAATAGCTGATCAAAATAGTCGTTTAAAATTGCATTATCTGATTTAATAGCCAAAAATTTTGCAACCACTTTGAATTTTCTTATCTTTCAACCGTGATATAATGTATCCTCCGTAGACCTCAACAAATCATAAAATTTGGATGGTTCCAACTTAAGAGATAAATCACTATCATCATGAGTTTCAGTTTTAGAATAGATGGAACTACAACATCAAGTACTAAATTTTGAAACTGTGATAGCTCCGAAATCAAGTTTTTAGTATCTTCTCTAGAACTCTGTTCACCGTGTTGATACCAGAAAACATAATCTGGTTGAAAACTAAACCTCAAGAGATGTTCCCCAACCTTTTCAAATGTGTCAAACGTCCTCAGAGCACATTCTTTACAAGGACACATAATTGTTCCTTCTGAAGCATATTCTGGTTTTGATGATGCAAATGATAAGAATGCTTCAACACACTTAATATAAATAGGATTTAAACCATAACCATTTGTATTTTTATGGTGATTCATCCAAGAGCGATCATCTAATAAAGACTGATGTCAATTTCCTTGTTCTATATTTTTCTACAAAATACAAATCATCATTGTTTTTGAAAAATTTGAAATTATAAAAACACTATCTGAAAAAAGAAGATAATTAATATCAACTACTTCTTAATAATTTCCATTAAATTTTGGTGACACAATTTCAA
The DNA here is from genome assembly GCA_963277665.1 of Viscum album. NCBI lineage: Eukaryota > Viridiplantae > Streptophyta > Magnoliopsida > Santalales > Viscaceae > Viscum > Viscum album. Next base: position 354,488,864 of record OY728158.1, on the reverse strand, counting down.
TTGTATTGAGGGCTAATCTTTTTTCTGACAGCTCATTTAATTGCATCTTTCTCACATAGAAATCACAATGATGAATCTTCTAGGAGGTACGCATATTCATTCTCGTGCATATGAGAATATATAAGCATACCTTCTAGGAGTTTCTTCATTGTGATTTTTGTGTGAGAAAGATGCAAGTAAATGAGCCGTCAGACAAAAGAGCCCCCTTTTCGTTGATGAATCATCTTCTTGCAACTATAACCGCCTGAACACATTAAAAAAGTGTGGTCTTATGAATTCATATTCAAACTCATGCATACTAGATTGGATATGCATACGTAGAAGCATACTTTTCATTAAGTTATGAGTCAGTGAAAGTTAAAATTTGGAGAGTCATTGAGAAAAGGGAGTGTCATCAATCCACATGAAATTGTGCCAAGTTATTACAAGTTATTATAATTTATTCCTATTTATTCTAATTTTTTAATATTTATTTCTAATTTCTCATATTTATTACTAATTATTCATATTTATCAGTAAGTATTACTATTTATTTCTAATTATTACTATTTATTCATAATTATAAATATTTATTGCTAATTATAAATATTTGTTACTAATTATTACTAATTATTCATAATTGTTACTAATTATTCTTAATTATTACTAATTATTGCTAATTATTACTAATTATTACAATTTGATCTAATTTATTACTAATTATTCCTAAATATTTCTATTTATTAATATTTATTATTATTTATTCATATTTATTACTTATTATTTCTAGTTATTACTATTTATGTCTAAATACTACTATTTTTTTCTAATTATAAATATGTATTGGTAATAATAAATATTTATTATTTCTAATTATTCTTATTTATTTCTAATTATTCTTATTTAATACTAATTTTTCTTAATTATTCCTATTTATTAGTATTTTTTATTATTTATTCCCATTTATTACTATTTATTTTTAAATATTACAATTTAACATTAGTTGTATATATTTATTGCTAATTATAAAGATATATTATTTCTAATTATTCTTATTTATTTCTAATTATTCTCATTTATTTCTAATTATTCCTAATTATTCCTAATTATTAGAATTTATTATTATTTATTCTTATTTATTACTAATTATTTCTAAATATTACTTTTTATTACTAATTTTAAATGATTTTTGCTAATTATAAATATTTATTCCTAATAATTCTTTATTATTCTTAATTATTCCTAATTATTCCTAATTATTCATAATTATTCCTAATTATTCCTAATTTTTTCTAATTATTCATAATTATTCCTAATTTTTCCTAATTATTCCTAATTATTCTTAATTTTTCATAATTATTCCTAATTATTCCTAATTATTCCTAATTATTACTAATTTTTTCTATTATTTCAATGTATTTCTATTTATTCGTTATTATTTCTATTTATTACTATTTATTACTATTTATTCCTATTTATTTATTATTATTCATATTAATTTCCAATTATTACTATTAATTGCTAATTATTCCCATTTATTATAAATTATACCTATTTATTACTAATTATTCTTATTATTAGTATTTATTCTTATTTATTATTATTTGTTTATTATTATTATTATTATTATTATTTATTATTACTTATTCCTATTTATTATTAATTATTACAATTTATTATTAATTATTTTAATTTAATACTAATTATTCATAATTTTTACTAATTATTCTTATTTAATACTAATTATCACAAATTGTTACTAATTTTTTCTGATTGTTACTATTTATTTCTAATAATAAATATTTATTCTTATTTATTCCTAATTATTCATAATTATTTACAATTATTCAAAATTATTCCTAATTATTGGTAATTATTCCTAATTATTCATAATTATTCCCATTGTTCCTAATTATTCCTAATTATTTATAATTATTCCTAATTATTACTATTTATTACTATTTATTCTTATTTATTCGTAATTATTGTTATTTATTACTATTTATTGCTAATTATTCTTATTTATGGATAATTATTCCTATTTATTGCTAATTATTAATATTTATTAAAAATTATTTCTCTTTATTACTAATTATTCATATTTATTAGTATTTCTTCCAATTTATTAGTATTTATTGTTATATATTCCTATTTATTACTATTTATTGTCATTTATTCATAATTATTGTTAATTATTTCTGTTTATTATTAATTATTCCTATTTATTACTAATTATTCATATTTATTACTAATTATTTCTAATTGTTAGTAATTATTCCTAATTGTTACTAATTATTCCTAATTATTTCTAATTATTTTTAATTGTTACTTTTTATTGCTAATTATTCCTAATTTTTCCTAATTTTTCCAAATTATTCCAAATTATTCCAAATTATTCCAAATTATTCCAAATTATTCTGAAATATTCATAATTATTCGTAATTATTCCTAATTCTTTTTAATTATTCCTAATTATTCCGAATTATTCCGAATTATTTCTAATTATTCCTAATTATTCTTAATTATTACTAATTATTCCTAATTATTAGTAAGTATTTTTATTTGTTACTAATTATTATTAATTATTTTTAATTATTTTTATTTCTTACTATTTATTTGTATTTATTACAATTTATTGCTAATTATTTCTATTTATTGTTAATTATTCCTATTTATTGTTAATTATTCTTATTTATTTCTAATTATTCCTACTTATTGCTAAGTATTCCCAATTTTTAGTATTTATTCTTATTTATTAGAATTTATTCTTATTTAATTTTAATTATTTCTATTTATTAGTATTTATTCCTATTTATTACTATTTGTTCCTATTTATTAGTATTTATTATTATTTATTCCTATTTATTCGTAATTATTACTATTTATTAATAATTATTCCTATTTATTATTAATTATTCCTATTTATTAGTAATTATTCCTATTTATTATTAATTCTTCCAATTTAAAATTAATTATTCCGATTTATTAATAATTATTCATATTTATTACTAATTATTCATTTTTATTTTTAATTATTCATATTTATTAAAAATTAGTATTAATACTTTAAATTTATTATTACAAATAACTACTATTAACAAAAAAATTTAAATCTAATTAAATTAAAACTAATCAAAAAAAATTAACATTAACATTAGATAAAATATATAAACCTTTAAACATGATATTCTTTTGATGTGGACGACTTCAAAAAAATTTCATCAAAAAAAACTAACTCAAACAAATTCTCACTCTGAAAATAGGGTTGAGAGAGAGAGAGAGAATTGAGAGGAGGATTTGAAAAAGCAAATGGGGGTATATAAAGGATAGATAAGTTGCGATGGGACTACCATCGCAATAGATACCCTTTGCGATGGGCCCCATCGCAAATATCTTAGCCAACATTAATTGATGTCGGTGGTAAAAAGGGTATTTGCGACAGGCCATGTCGCAAAAGGTATCTGTCGACACACGTTTTACAACGAGGTATCATCCCGTCACAAAAACTCATTTACCACAGTCGGGTATTTGCGACGGGACCAGTCGCAAATAACTTCTGAGTGATGAAGCATTTGCGAAGGGGAAATTCCCCATCCCATCCCAAAAAAACCATTTACCGCTGCCGGGTATTTGTGACTGGACCTGTCGCAAATACCTCAGAGCGACGAACTATTTGCGACGGGAATATTCCTCCTATCGGAAATAAGCATCCAGCGTTTTGGCGTGCAATCCGCACCAAACCACACATTACTTTTTGAGACGGGGCACCAAAACGCGTCGCAAATAACAAGGTATTTGTGACAGGATGACTCCCCTGTCGCAAATATTCTCTGGACTAGACACTTTGCGACGTGATATTATCCCATCGGAAATAACCCGTGGCAACATGTTGTTTTTCTTGTAGTGCGAGTCCCACTAAAGACTTCTTCTCTACCCTGAATCCAAGTGGTTTCTCAAAGATCTTGAATCACATGATAAAATATTTTATTTTTTCATTTTATTCACTTAATATTGATCTTATTCTCTCCCCGTGTGATCTTGCTGAATCAAATATAACTGTGTAACTCTTCAACAGTCTTCAGCAGCCATTGGTAATGTCTGTTGCCCTTTCTCAGTAATTCTGAAAACTTGTTCTGATTAGTCCTCAGTGCTACAATGTCCAGGTAATTCTTTCTTCTTTGGATGAAGTATGTCCTCACTTATGTGTGTACAAATGATGCACATAACTTATTAAAGAATATTGATAGGAAATAATGATCTTGCACTATGTAATCTCTGTCTGTCTTGAATACTCAATCATTGCCAACTCAGTTATAATATCTTCTTTAACTCTTCCCCTACTTCAGTCTCAAAACACATTCATGTCATGCTTGGGTTTCATAGAATACAATACCTCTCATCAAGGGTATCTCAAATGCTTCTCACACGTGTATGTGATTATGCATGATTTCCTGCATGAATATTATGTTTTTATTAAGTATAAATGCAAACTCTTCACAGGTATCAATATCTTAACTTCAATGTGTTTGTATCATGCATGTACTATCCACTTAGTTCATCTCTAAATATCCACACATTCAATTCATTATTCATTCGGTTTTTTCATACACACACATGTTTTGTTTCATTTTGGTTCATTATAGGTGTTTTATGAATGTTCACGTACTCCCTTCTAGGTGAAACTCACATTCCAATTTCTATTTCTCAATACACACACAATTCGCCTCTTCTTTATTCTATTCTCTCTCTAATCTTATCTTTGAATTTGGTTAAAATGTATTTAGGTTTTATGTATGTTCTTCTTAAAAATGAATTGGTTTGTACCTTTGGATAATTTTTCCCTGAGACTTCTTCTTTCTTCACATGTGCACACACACTTCCTCTAAATGGTCATAATTCATGTGCACCATGTATGTAACCTCCTGCATTCTCTATAAACACAAGAGTCCTTGGGTTTCGTCAAAGAGGGTGCATTCGTGTTTTCACGTGCATACATCATTTCCCCTTGAAAACATCTTCTTCACTAAACACGGTCCCTTGTAAGTAGTATATAATTAATGTGTAAAAATGAAGGGTGATATTCTTTTTTTTTTGAAACTAACAGGTTCACGACTCTACTCCTTGCAAACCAGAGGATCGCAGGTAATTCTTCTTCAACCAAAGGGTGGGATTGGATATCTCAACCAAATAAACAGTGAGAGAGGCTTCGAGCTTCTGGATGTACCACGCAAATAAGGGAGGTGCAATGTACTGTACATATTTGGTTTCAAAGACCATTTTCTTCACGAGGCACAACAAGGGTATATTAAACCAATCATGTGTTTCTGGGTTTCCTTCTCATCGAGAGAGTGCGGTCATCCTTTCATCACAATGACAGTTCAATAGTGAATTGCAGTAATTGAATGCCTATGGGGCACATTGTTCCTTCACTTAGAGAGATGGTTATGGAGTGCTATATTTCGGAGAGACACGAACACCCAATTCAATGTGAATGGCATCACCATCAATGGGATCAGTGCTTCTACTTTTATTTTAACGATCATAGCTTTTAAAATGTTAAAATTCCTCATGATATGATATGAAGATCAATTATTTGAATGCCTGATATCTCTAGAATTTAAATATGTTTAAATGTGGATAATATATTTGCGTATCATGGTTTGATACTATTCAATTTTGGCTACTCAATTTATAGTTAAATCATTACATGTCGTCTCTGAATGTCGCATGAAAATCTCTATCATGAACCCCTGAGCTCTATGGCCTCTAGAAACGCCATTTTCCTCAGACAATCGTGAGTTCTTACTTTTATTCACATTCATATTAATTTAATTTCATTCATCAGTTCATGACCTGATGAAGATACTCATGATGTGGATTTGATCGACAATGATGGTCATAAATGGGATTACAGAGGTGCAGCTTCATCTCTAGCATTATACGGTGTCGGGTGATCCGTTGGTTCAAGACGACGCGACTGCAGATAATAGTATGGTTGTGGTTCAAAAAGATGATGTGTGAGATGCATGGATGACTCTGATTGAATCGTAGAATACATGATGAGACTTTCGGTCATGATCACTCATGAGATCAGATGGAGGGAATGAATTCCTTTCGTGTTTTTAAAATATTTACCCACATTTAAACAGAGAAATGTCTTCATTATAATTTAAATATCATGTCGCTCTGTTATACTGCCTGAATACTCCTTCCCCCTCCAGGTTACCACTCTATACCATGTTCTTCTTGTGGGGGCGCTCTGTGCCAACCGAATTCCCTTCTATCGTTCCACCCTTCATGGTGGTTCGCCACATTGCTATCCCATATGCTCTTATGGGCTATCATGTGTGCCCCATGCACTTGACAGTGGCTGGCCATACTGGATGGCTGGCTAGTGTCAAGTTTAACCACCCACTCTTGTGGTGCGTGCTGCTTCCCTGACTTGGCTGGTTGGTTGGCTATCCAAGCTGATTATTTTTTAAATAAATCAATATAAATACTTTGTAAAAACCAAAGTATACATATAATGTAATTTCAAAATGAAATTCATGACACATATCCTACTTATCATCTTCATTCTCATCCATCCGCCTTCTTCTTCTTCGATTATTTTTTGCATACCTCTAAAATAGTTAAGATCAGCTCACTCTTTTCAATCACTTCATCCAATTAGATACCAGTGGATGGATCTTCTAAATGCACTGGGAAATAAATTATTTAATGGCCTTAATCAAATTTTGTATCAAAGATTCATTCATTGACACATTTCTTGGAAATTAAAATTAGTTCAATAATAATCAGAATTAACTATAGAGAATGATTATGGATGACATCTAATGTCCCATCTCATTTATCACCATTTCTGAATAAAATTCATTATCAATGTGGGCTCTTCACTGAGTTAATAATATTACTTTTAGCATCACCACTTCAATCATAATCACCACTTCAATCATTACCTTCCCATACACATATTGACACATTATTGATAACAAATGAAACACTATGCTAAAAAATCCACCCTTCTGTATTTTTTTTTCAATATCACCTATGCACACCTTGTATGAGTCAATATGTGTGAAAATATTTTCTCCCCCTTATTTGAAACCAAATGAAAAGGTTCAGTGGGGTATATTCAGAAACATGTTCTCCTCCCATTAAATAATATCTTCTTGAATATTTCTAAGATAGGGATGATGTCACATGGTTTACATAGCAAAGAGATTTTAGTTTATCAACTCTAAGTCTATTTGGTATATCCTAGTGTATAAAACAAGAGAGAAATTACCAAGGTTTTCAATGATGTCTATAAACAACCATACATGTTAAATCTTGATCAGAATGTATCAATTCTTTACCTACGTATTAGATATAGTAAGATTTATCCATAAAATGTTAAATCCTACATATATATAAAAAAACATATTAATGAGTTAAAATTCAAAGATAAACCTCCCCATTCATTCCATCATGTCATCAATCATACACTCCCCTTTAATTGACATGATAAATACCATTAAAAACAAGTGATAAATGTGTGATTTGAATACCTCAAGGTTCAACATCATGAGATGATGTGAATTTTATGATTTTTCATGATATAATCCTTGATATGATCTCCTTCATATTTTCTCCCTCTTAGGGGAGAAAACCATTTGATTTACCATGGTGGAAAATATCATCATATTATTATCAAGATATTCATGTTGATAATATTCCACTATGGAACATTCCAAATATTTATGAAACCATGAATAAGTATTCCAAAATGTTGTTCTCCACATTGATTATACATTTCTCATCATGAAAATTACCTTCACCATCAATTCCACAGTTGAGCTTCTTAATAGGGGTAAGAGGGATGGGAATTTCATCTCAACCCAAGAACTTCTTTCCTGGTAGCTCTAATGTTTCTGGTACTCTTCATGCTTGTGTCTCCTCTAAATTTAACTTTTTGACCATTGATTGTCAGCATGGAACCTTTACTTCCATTCACCTTCAAATTGTGTGGATTGTTTCTCCATACTTCTGATGGTAGTGAATAAGTTTCCACATGTGCATTTTTTATTTCAATTTTCAACATATCCATTTGAGCTACTAAAATAGTTATAATTTTTTTTCTATGATTTCCATCCTTCTTGAACCTTCCACCCAATACTTTTATGACACTTGGGTTGTTATCGGTTGATAAACTCTCAAAAAAAATTAATTCATCTTTATGTGGACTGATTTGTTTCCCCTTTGCCTTAGCTTTAGCTAGTACTTTATCTTCAACTCCATGAAGTTATCTAGAAATTATCAATTGATAAGGCCAGATAACTAAACACTACTTCTTATCATATTCCTGTATGGAGCTTCCACAAGGATTCATTAATTTTTTCAAGTTACCTTTCTTAGGCAACTTATAAATGTCATCTTTAGAATGTCTTCAATCAATCCTAACTTCACATGGATTGATCCTATTTTTAATTTTATATTACATCCATTCATTTACATTGATTTTTAGTATTCATCTAGGGTATGAACCTTCCTTTTATAGTAAAATCATCTTTTCATGGTTGAAATGACATTCTTGGACCCCATATTACACATTTTCTTGGGAATAGATTCTTTCACCGTTTTCCTGACATTAGTGTTTTTCATATTCCCAATGGAATTATTTTTATCTATTGGTACTTTTTTATTCATTTTTGTGGCCTTTTATTATTATCAAATATGATTTATATATGGTGGGACTAAAATAGAACTCAAAATATATGTGAATACTTCTATTGCAATTATCACAGAAGTCTTCAAGATATTCAAATCTATTCTGGATAGATATATTCGTCTTCATCTATGTATTATTCTTTTGTTTTTTAGGTTTCTCTATTTCTCCACATATACTTTACTTGAATGTAGACCTTCCATAATTTTCATATGTAGTAACATTATTCCATCAATCATTGGCCTAATTCCTAAACTTCCAACAACACAAATAATATCCAATAAATCTCTTTCTTTTTATTGTAGTATCATTTTCGCTAGATTTAGTGTAGTTTTTTTCTAGAATTATCCTACTTTATTTAGAGCATACATTTGGGATTTATTCTTGTTAATCATACCAGTATCCATCCTTGAATCATTAATGGATGTATTAACATTTTTATCTTTTTATATCTTCTATGATTTTAACTTTGAACCTATAATTGCAGATGAAACTACATTAGTAGAAACAAAGATTGCATGGTTATAGAATAGCTTCTTTGTAACTCCCTAACCCCAGTTACCTAGAGTAGGTGCATTATTACATAACATTGACATGATCATAAAGGAATCATGTCCTAATAGACCGATTAGTTTAGTATTATTGAAAAAAATATTCATACATATGTTCAACTTTACAACATGAAAATAAATACAACACTAATTTATTCAATTAGAAACATCCAAGCCTCTTATGTTATTCCTGAAAGTCACTCATAAATAACATCTTCATATCCTCAAAAAATGAAACATAAGAAAGGGGTGAGCTCAAATGCTTAGTAAGGGTAAGAAATACAGTAGAAGATAACATAAATATTAAGCATGATGAATAATTGAAAACAAATGACTTTACCAATATTAAACAGGAACACTTTTATGGAAAGAATATGAGTTGAGTAAATAATTCCATAATAAAACATAATCATGGGTATTTTACTAATATAATGACCACATAAACCATCAATATTATTTTCATAATGTGGGAATGTCTAATGACGGACATTCTGAAACATTTTTTCAAGGCCTCGACCGAGATGTCTAAAAATGATTGAGGCCTCAACCAAAACCATATATCCAATTGGAAAAGGCCTCAGCCAATTCCATGTCTAGTTGTCTCATGAGACCTACCGATGCATCGAGTAGATATGGCGGTCTCCACCTGTCACTTACTAAGTCCAATACATTCCTCATGTGAAATATTTGAAATATAACATAAACATTTGTATTAAAACTAGAATATGAAATGTCAATACTTTAACCATAAACCATGAATGGTATGAAAATAATACATCCACAATAAAACATATTACAAAAATTTCAATATAATATGGAAGATATGTATCATAATGAATCAACTTCAAATAAGTATAAAATCCATCTATTAATGTTGACATAGATGAAATCAAAACTATTTGAGAGAAATATCTCTTTTTTTAATCATTTTCGTAATTATAAAATAAAAAATTTATTTTGAAAATATTCTTATAATCTTGTAAAGGAATCTTTTATGATGATATAATGGCGGAGAATAACTGAACCCGCCGTATAAGTTAAAAAATTCATTATTGCCTTAATTTTTTCTAAAAGGTCGTAAAGTACCTTGTTTGGAAAACGACTGAAAATACCTTTAAATAACGTAAACGTTAAAATAAGGGTATAAATTTCTTTAACCCATTGTATAGTAAATAGTAAAAATGTTTTGAAATACATTTTTACAAAACATGGATGTGGACGATAAATAGGTCCCAGTAGATACGTAAAAACAACCTTGGATAATAAAGAGATAATATAATTAACCTTTACCTTATAATTTTCCTTGGTCGAGGGTAGTTTAACCTCCTGTATAATGGTTAAATAATTGTTATTAAGTTATAAAAAAAACATATACAATAATATGATATCATATATGATCTTTTAATATTTTTCTATAAAAATATTTTATTATTATCGTCTTTTTGGGTGTTAACTAATTCATTTTCCTTTATATGATTTGTTATGTCAGTAATGTTTGTTATGGGTAAGATGTATCTTATTAATATTCAGAACAATACTATGTCTTTAAAAATTATTTTTAATAATCAAATGAAAATTATTCTTGAATGGATACGATGGGAAATGAATCTCATCGTGTTCGTGGAGATGGTAATCCGTACGTAAGCATGAGCGACAACATCCTTCTTTTGATATTAAAATCGTATATAATTGAATGTTATATCATATATAAAAAATAATTATCATATAATATTTAATATTTACATCAATTATACATCATTATTATTCCCATAAAAATACTAGTGTATTGAATAACAAATAAACCATGACGTGGAGACTGTAAGACATACGTACGCACGTATGGTGACATGTCATTCAAAGGATGGAAATAATAATGAATAAGTTTGTAACATTTTTATAATAACATCACATTATATATAAGATTATGTGTTTATTGTTTTAGAATGAAAACATCAAGGAAAGAAGAAGTGGAATAAAAAAACATGGAAGAGGTGATGAAATATTTACCTCTTCTTCGGGTTCTTCCTTTTGATTTGATAAAAAGGCCTCCATAGGATGGATTTATGACTAAAGTGAGGCCTATAGGATGAAGTTAGGATAGTGGAGAGGATATATGGATAGGGGTTGGACGATCCAAATGGCTTTGAAGGTGTGAATTTGAGATAAGGAGAAGTTCCCTTTTATTAGAGGGGTGGGGGCACCTTAGGAAAAGATTGAAATATTATTTTATAATAATCTAATTTCGAATTATAATGGCTCCAAAATAATTTATTTCTAGGATAATGTGGGTATTGGTATAAATAATTTCAATAAATAGGTTTTAGACATGTTTAGGTTACCCTTTTATCTTTATCATTTAGATTTAACTCTTAGTTAAATAGTTTGACATTTACCATGTCTCTTTAAATTTTTATATTATATTAGTTAGTAAACTTATTATAAAAATTCAAGAGAACCCCAAATGTTTTATTATTAATATATATAACCTTATATACGTCATTTGGAGGACCCATTGATTTTTAGTAATATTATATCAATTAATAATATAATATTTTTTTAAAAAGCACTTTTATGTCAATTTTGCCACTATTTGGTATTTTGTTTTTCCTTAATTTTAAACACCATTATTACTTTGAAATAAATTCATATAATCAACCCTCACTTTTCATTTTATTCTAGACAATTATTTTAATTTATGAAAAGTCTCAAATTACATTTATATGGGTATTAATAATATCAATTATTTTAATATTTCATTAATAAGGTAATTATTGCATCATAATTGTGTCATAAATAAACTAAATTATATAATCTCTAAAAATTATTAATAAAATACCATTATGTATTAAATCTATTTATATTTCTAATTAACATTTATATTCTAATTTATCTTATGTATAACCCTATATTAACTATGGATTATTTATTAAAATTTAATTTTAGCACTTTTAACTCTTCTTTGAATTAAATAATAATAAATGTCCTAATCTAATCCACGTAGACCAAAAGGATCATATATTATTTATAAGGTTTTTTTGGTCGAATTACAGGTATCTAATTGAATTAAAACATGTGTTATGGTAATAATATTTTTATTTTTACCCTTAATTACCCTATTTACATTTAACCGTGGTAAATAAAAGCCAAAAGTTATTATTCAGAAAAATTACTTTTATCTTATTGAACTGCATTTTACTTACTGATATCAACAATGTCTCTCATATTTTTGAAATTCAATTCATAGAAAGGGTAAATTTATGTTTTCTACAAATTTTCAAATTCTCCTAGGAGGTGGGTAAAATATGTTAAAAAGTTCGATAATTCTTTATATATCTAAAATTATTATATACAAAATCCATTGAATTACATTGAACTTATATAAGTATTATGTATCTATTTTTACCTAAAATTAATGTAAATAAAATAAATATTTATTTAAATAAAAAGTTTTTTTAAAACTATAAACTGGTGTTTTTCACTATTCATCAAAAGTTGAATGTTTTCAGAAAAATTACAAAAATTCACCATAAGGTAATTTCAATATTCTGAATCCAAAAATTAAGTCCATTTTGAAATATAAAATTTATTAAATTTCAAATAGTGGCTATTACTATTCATAATGGCTAGTTTGATTGGTCACGATGTGTTAGAATTTCAAAGTTGCATACAATTTAATCTATTGTGTTATTCAAAAGAAAACATATCGTAGAAGCTTGGGGTGTTACATTCTCCCATATTTCAAATAATTTCATCCTGGAAATTTCAAGAATACTACTTCATTAAATGAATTGGGTGGTTCTTCATTATAATTTCCTCGGGTTCCCACGTTTCCTATTCCATTTTATGTTTTTTTAATAGAAATTTTACTAGACAAGTTGTCCAATTTCTCAACACCTATTATCTTGTAACAATAATCTTGACAGGCCCTTTGCAATAAGATAGATCATGTTCCAGTTCTAATTCCTCATAAGTTATCACATGCATTGGGTCAGACATGTATTTTCTCCATAGAAAAACATGGAACACATCATAAACTTTGGAGATACTTGGAAGCATTGACAAATGGTGAGCTATAACCCCAATTCATTCTAGAATTTTGAAACGCCGGATGTACCTTGGACTTAATTTACCCTTCTTACCGAATCTTATAACTCCCTTCCATGGAGATATCTTCAATATAACATGATATCATACATGAAATTTCAATTCCTTCCTTCAGTTATCGTCATAGCTCTTCTACCGACATTGATATGCTTTGATGTGGGTTTTTATATCCTTCACCTTCTCCATCATTTCCTCCACAAGTTTTAGGACTATGAGTTTTTTTTCACCAATACCATCCAAACAGGTTGGTGTGTGACATCTCTTTCTATAGAACGCTTCATATGGTGCCATTTGAATACTTGAATGGAATGTTTCATTATAGGAAAATTCTACCAGAGGTAAATATTTATCCCACATACCTTGAATGTCAAGGGATCAAGATCTCTACATGTCCTTTTAGGTTTGAATTGTTCATTCTGATTGTCCATCAGTTTGAGGGTGGTAGGCAGTGCTCAAACAAAGTTCAGTATCCAGGGATTTCTGATGACTTTTCCAAAATCTTGATGTAAAACATTGATCAAGATCAGAAAAAATTTGATAGGGTTACTCCCAGATATCTTACAACTTCATTAATATACAGTCTTGCTAAACATTCAAGTGGTAAATCTTCTCTTATAGAAAAAAATTGTGCTGACTTGGTAAGATGATCAACAATGACCCATATGGCATCATTATTTCTAGGATTCTTTGGTAGTCCCATGACAAAGTCCATCGTAATATTATCCCATTTCTACTCAGGTATGGGTAGAAGTTTCATGAATCATCTGGGTTGTTTCTATCCATCATTCACTAGTTAACAAACCATACATCTTGACACGAAATCAGCAATCTCCCTCTTCATGTTGTCCCAACAAAAATGCTCCTTCAAATTTTTATACATCATTGTGCTCACATGGTGTATAGTGAAATTGGAGTTATGGGCATCATCTAACAATTTCCTTTTTAGATCAGGTATATCGGGAACATAAAGTCTATTCCCAAATTTCAAAATTACATCTTTATGTACGAAGTTGATCAATCTCCCATCGTTCACATATTTAATCTTCTTTCAAAATTCCTCATCATCAGCCTGAGAACTTTTTTTCCTTTCTAGTAAAGATGGTTTGGAAACCATTTGAAAAAGTATTGATGTTTCACCTTCCATGGTTATTCCCATATCCATCATTACTAGATCTAAGAAAATAGAATCCCTTTCAACTCTCATCTTGTTCAAAACTCTATGATACTTTCTTCTCAAATCATATTCCACCTTATTTTCCTTCCCCAGTTGGTAGTGTATCGTGAAATCATAATCTTGGAGTAGTTCAAGCCATCTCCTTTGCCTCATGTTGAGTTCCTTCTGGGAGAAAATATACTTCAATCACTTGTGATCAGTATAAATCAAAAAAAAATTCACCATAGAGATAGTGTCTCTAAATATTCAAATAAAATATTACATATGTTAACCCAAGATCATGAGTAAGATATTTTTTCTCTTGAAATTTCAGCGGTCGTGATGCATAGGCAATAACTCTATCATTCTGCATAAGGACATAACCATGTCCTTTCTTTGAGAGCATCACTTTAAATAACAAACCCATAATTCCTGGATGGTAGAGTCAAGATAGGATAATTGACTAATATTCTATTCAGTTCTTCGAAACATTCTTCAGAATCTTTTGTACAAACAAATTTAACCCCATTACATGTGATCTTAGTTAATGGGTTAGCCAATCAAGAAATATTCTGGATGAAACATCGATAATAACCTGCTAAACCAATAAAGTAGCGTACCTCAGTTATACTTGTCAGTGTGGGCCATTCATGGATTACAATTTTATTAGAAAGGTTAACAAATATTATATCCTTAAAGACAATATAGCCATGAAATGAAATCTTCTGAATCCAAAATTCACACATTCAAAACTTCCCGTATAATTAGTTTCTTCTTATGGTTTTCAAAATGGCGCACAAGTGATTTTCATGATCTTTATAGCTTTTAGAGTATACTAGGATATCATAAATACATACCACTAAAAATTCATCAAGATATTACAAGAAATATATGTTCATTAGATCCATGAAAAAATAGGTTGCATTATTCAGCCTGAAATGCATAACTGTGAACTCATAATTCCCTTACCTAGTTCGATATGCTATTTTCGAAATGTCTTCCTTCTTCCCACACAAATGATGTTATCCAGATCGAAGGTCAATCTTTTAAAAATATTTTTCTCCATGATTTTGGTCGAATAAATCATCAATCCGAGTAAGGGGATACATGTTCTTTATTGTTATAGCATTGATCTCCTTGTATTCAATACACAACCACATAGATCCATATTTCTTCTTAACAAAAAGAACATGGGATCCCCATAAAGAAACCCTAGGGAAAATAAATCCCTTATTACTCAATTCCTCTTGTAGTTTCATTAGTTCAACTAATTACTCAATGGCCATTCAATAAGGGGTATTCAATATGGGCCTTGAACCAGGAATTTAATCAATGGAAAACTCAATTTTTCATTCTGGAGGATGTCCGTGTAAATCCTCTAGAAACACATCAACATATTCTTGAATAATAGGTACATCCTCTATTTGAACATTCTATTCCTCAACCACAGTTATTTCATTATCATCCTCACCAATATTTGAATTTAGTTGAGCTACTAGGGGTGGATCTATATAAGAATGAGGTGGGTACATTTCTGCACTAAACATATGGTACTCCTTATCATCATCGAAAATTGTAAACTCCTTCTTCTTATAATAAATTTTAACATCATGGTCCAAATGCCAATCCATTCCGAGGATTATATCAAATTCAATCATAGATATTATGATGAGATCAGAAAATAAAGAGTATTTATATTCCCTAATGGGAACAGATTCACAAATCATGTTGCAATGATACTTCACTTAAGAGTTTTGACAGATAACTTCCTTGTTAAATCAAATTCAAAATATCTAATTTTCATATAAAAATAGAAAGATATGAAATAATGTGATGATCTAGAATCAAATAATGCATTGGCTAAACTTGATGAAACCCTTAAATTACTTACCACCACATCTTTTAGAGCTTCAACCACAGCAGTAGTGATCGCATAAGATTCTCCTTGACCCCATTCAATTTTCTAAGGTAAGTTTCCCTAAAACTTAAAAAATTAATTTTCATAATGTCCCATATCCCTAAAATTGTAGCATTGAACATTGGTAACATCTTTCTTTACCTTACAATCACCAGTAATATGACCTTTCTATACACATTTGTAGCATACTCTTTTTACTTTTAGAGAGGCACCAAGGTCCTTCCTTCCAAAAATATCACATGGTGGAAATTCAATTCATCCCTTCTTCCATTCTTTTGTATTTCCTTTTCCAGAGTGTTCAACAGATCTATTCTTCTTTTTCTTTTCTTCAAAGTCGTCTGATATATTGAATTACTTTTATATCTTGATAGCACACGAGACTATATCTTCGTATGATGGGAAGGATTGTGATACTAATTCTTGAAGTAGAAATGGTTTTAACCCATCAACGAAATTTTAAATCTTACTTCTTGGGTTATTTATATAATCTACATCATGACTTACTAACCTTGTAAAGTTAGCTTCATACTTTGTGAAATTCTCATCCTATTTTTTAATCAGACACAAAAATTTCATTTCTATATCCGCTCGATGGTCACGGGGAAAATGTTTTCTAATAAAAGATATTTAAACTCCCTCTATTCTATACTGAACACTTCTTCATCATCCTTTCCATTTCAAATAAATGACCACCACTGATTAGCATCTCCAGTGAGGTGATAAACTCCCATGACAAATGTTTTCCTTCCACTACTCCCCAAAACATTAAATATTTTCTCAAATAAATTTATCCTTGTTAATCCACTAATGGATTTGTACTCCCATTTAATGATGGTGGATGATTCTTCATGAAGCTTTCTAACATTAATCCTCTGCATTGTGGATTATGGTGCTTCATACAGGTAAGGTTATTATTCATAACCTATGTGAGTTGTCCCAGTATGGTGATAAGCTGATCATCACCAATTGAATCGCCAGCTCCGCTATAAATAACTTCAGTATGATGGAAATACCTACATGGATTACGTGCATTGATATAGTTTCCATTCCTTCCACTAGGAACCATTTCTAGAAAATGGCATACTCTAAATTAGTTTATGAATCACAATACATAAATCCAAACTTCTAAAACACTTAACATAAATTGAACAGTTTATGGATATAAACCTTAATCATAAAATAGTTTTTCTTTGAGGATGTATATACTCATAAACCCTTCATAATGGTTTTTAAATAAAATGAGAATTATCCTAATCATATCCCTGAAGAGTGTCGTAACCAAGAGTGTAGAAAGAACTGTTGTCGTGCACTAGTTACCATTATAGTCTATCTCATAGTGGTGTTTTTGGGTTTTACCCTTAGGTACATTTTTTCCAGAGCCGCCTCTACCTGCTCGTATCCATACAGGGATGTATTTTTTGGAAAAATTACTAAATATATACAGTAACAACATTCTAGGAAGATCTTCTATACAAATCCTCAAACCCTATCTTAGGTCTATGTGCTCTAATCAGAGTTTATCTAAATATAGTTTCCAAGGATTGTACTAATCTTCCTATGATACAACTATCATGCCCTGACCCCAGTTACACAGAGTCATCGCATTATTACATAACATTAGCATTATCACAAGGAAATCATGTCCTGAAAGACTTATCAGTTTGTAATTATTGGAAAAAACATTCATACATAAGTTAAACATTAAAACATGAAAAGAAATACAACACTAATTTATTCCATTAGAAACATCCAATTCTCCTAGATTATGTCTGAAATTCATTCATAACTAAATTTTTCACTTCCTAGGAAAATGAAACAAAAGAAAGGGGTGAGCTCAAATGCTCGGTAAGGGTAATAAATACAGTGGAAGATAACATAAATATTAATCATGGTGAATAATTGAAAACACATGCCTTTACCAATATTAAACATTAAAAATTTTATGGTAGGAATATGGGTTGTGTAAATAATGCCATAATAAAACATAATCATGGTTATTCTACTAGTCAAATGACCACATGAACCATGAATATTATTTTCATAATAAGAGAATGTATACTGCTAGACATTCTGAAACATTTTGTCAAGGCCTCGGTCAAAATGTTTAAAAATGATTAAGGCCTTGGACAAAACCATATATCAAATTGGGAAAGGCCTTGGACAATTCCATGTCTAGTTGTCTCATGAGACCTATCGATGCATCGAGGAGCTCTAGCGGGCTCCACCTGTAAAATAAAAAGTCCAATACATTCCTCATATGAAAAGATTGAAATATAATATAGACATTCATATTAAAACTAGCATATCAAATGTCAATAAATTAACCAGAAACTATGAATGGTATAAAAATAACACATCCACATTCAATCATATCACAAAACCTTCAATACAATATAGAATATTTGTATCATAATGAAATGACTTCAAACAAGTATAAAATCCATCAAAGGATGTTCACATAGTTGAAATCAAAACTATTTGAGAGAAATATCTCTTCCTTTTTTTAAACCATTTAAAGATACATAATTATAAAAAAAATTGAAAATATTTTTATAATCTTGTAAGGGAATCTTTGATGATGTTATATTTGTGGATTATAACCACACCCGCTGTATAAGTTAAAAAAGACATTGTTACCTTAATTTTTTCGAAAAGGTCGTAAGGTACCTTGTTTAGAAAATGACTAAAAGATTCGTTTCAAACAAAATAGTTCAAATAAGGGTGTAAATGAATTTATCCAATTTTCTATAAAATATTGAAAAAACATAAATACATTTTTACGAAACAAGGATGTGGATGACAAAGAGGTCCCAATAGACACTTACCTAAAAACAACCTCGGACAATAAAGAGATTGTAGAATTAACCCTTAACTTTAATTTTCATGGGATGAGGGTAGGTTAACCTCCTGTATAATGGTGAAATAATTGTTATTAAATTATACATGAACCATGTACATTAATATGATATCATATATAATCTTTTAATATTGCTTTGTTAATAATATTTTAGTATTATCGTTGTTTCGGGTGTTAACTGATCTATTTTCCTTTATATGATTTGTTACGTAAGAAATGTTTGTTATGGATAGGATGTAGATTATTCATATTAAAAATGAAATTATGTATTTAGAAATTATTTGTAATCATCAAATGAAAATTATTCTTGAATGGATATGATGGAGAATGCATCTCATTGTTTTCGTGGAAATGGTAATTCGTACGTATGAACGCGTGACAATATCACTATTATGATATTTAAATAATGTATAATTGGATGGTATATTATATATAAAAATAATTATCATTTTATATTGATTATTTAAGTAAATTATACATCATTATTATACCCATCCGAATAATATAGTATTGAATAACAACTACACCACGACGTGGAGACGGTAAGCTGTACGTACGCATGTATGGTGACATGTAATTCAAAGGATAGATAGAATAATAAAAATGGTTGTACCATATTTATAAAAATTTCATATTATATAGAAGGTACTGAAGTTATTATTTTATAATGTAAACAACAAGGAAAGAAGAAGTGGAAGAAGAAAAAACTTGAAAGGGGTGATGAAATAATTACCTCTTTTCGTGTTCTTCCTTTTGATTTGATCAAAAGGGCTCTATAGGTAGGCTTTCTGACTAAAGTAATTCCTCTATAATGAAGGGTGGATAGTGTAGTGGAATTTTTGGTAGGGTTTGTCCGACCCAAATAGTTTTGAATGTATGAATTTTACTGAAGGGGATTTCCCTTTTATAATAGGGGTGAGGGGCACCTTAGGAAAAGATTGAAATGTTATTTTATAATAAACTCATTTTCAGTTTCTAATGGATCCAAAATAATTTATATCAAGGATAAAGTTGGTATGGGTCTAATTCCTCTCAACCAATACGTTTTAGGCATGTTTAGGTCACCATATTAACCTTATCATTTAGATTTAACTCTAAGTTAAATAGTTTAACATTTACCATGTCTCTTTCTATTTTTATATTAAATGGTTAATATTCATACTATAAAAATACAAGAGAACCCCAAATTGTTAATTATTAATATATATAACTTTATCTAAGTCATTTGTCCTATCCTTATATTTCATGAAATATTATATCAATTAATAATGTAATATTTGTTTTAAAAACTCTTTTATGTCAATTTTGACACTATTTGGTATTTTGATTTTTCTAAATTCATGACAGAATTATTACGTCAAACTAATTTATTTAATCAACCCTAACATGTCATATTAACCTATAAAAATAGTTTAATTCATAAAATCCTCAAATTACATTTATTTGGGTGTTTATAATATCAATTATTTTAAGACTTCAATAATAAGGTAATTACTACATCATCATTGTGTCATTAATAAATTAAATTTTTTTAATGTCTAAAAATTATAAATAAAATACAAATATGTATTAAATCAATTTATCTTTATAATGAATATTTATTGTTGAATTTATCTTATTTATAACCCTATATTAAAAATGGTTTAGTTATTAAACACGGATTTTAACACATTTAACTCTTCTTTGAATTAAATACTAATAAATGTCCTAATCTAATCCAGGTGGACCTGTAGAATAATATTTTATTCCTAAGGTTATTTTTGTCATATTAACTTATATAATAGAATGAGGACATGTTTTAGGGTAATATTAATATCATTTTTACCCCTAATTACCCTATTTACTTTTTACCTTGGTAAATAAAATTCAAAGTTACTGTTCATCAAAAATAATTTTTATCTTATTGAAATACATTTTACTTACTGATATCAACGATATTTGTAATATTTTTAAAATTCAACTCACAGAAGTGGTAAAATTATGTTTTATACAAATATGCAAATGCTTCTAAGAGGTGTGTAAATGATGGTAAGAAGTTTGATAAAACATTTTATATATAAATGTTTTGTAAGTTGCCTCCAATGAATTACATCAATATTATATAGGTAATATTTTTATATTTTGACCTAAATTTAATTTAAATAAAATAAATAATTGTTTAAATAAAATGTCGATTTTAAACTATAACTCAGTGTTTTTCACTATTCATCAAAAATTGATGTTTTTCAGAAAAATACCAAAAACTCACCCTAAGCTAATTTCGATATTCCAAATCCAAAAATAAAGACCATTTTGAAAAATAAATTTATAAAATTTTAAAAAGTGGTTATTTCTGTTCATAACAATTATTTTGATTGGCCATAGTGTGTTAAAATCTTGAAGTTGCGTACAATGCAAGCTATTGCATTATTCAATGGGAAACATACCATAGAAGATTGGGGTGTTACATTATTCATGGAGTAAGTTTCCATTAGATTATAGGATTATCTAATACTCCTTTCAGAATTATTATTCTCAATGAAAATTTGAGTGGAAACATCTCTAATTCTACTTATTTTGGAAGTTCCATCTTTGAGTGATTGTTGATTATTCAATTTTACCTCCATCTCTAGACACTTCTTGTTGAGGTAGTTCTTCTCATCCTCAACTGATCTCAACATACTTTCCTATTTCTCCTTCAACATTATCATTCATTCTTCATTCACATTTTTTTTATTCTTTCAATGAAATGTCAATCTCCTTTATCTTGTTATCTTTGTCATCCAGTTTATCATCTTTTACAACCTTAGAAGCTTTTTGAAACTTTTCAAATGCATGGAATTCTTCTAAAAATAAAATCTCAAAGAATTATTTATCACAAATTCTTCTTTGAAATTAGTCATCAACTTCATCATATCTTTCATTTCAAATAGAAATGTTTTTTACTTTGCCTTTAGATGATTTGTGAGAGTGTTAGATTTTCCATCCCTTTCATCCAATCCCTCTTCCATGGAACATGCTTATTCATCCAGCTGTAAATTATCATCATGATGAGAACTAATGATTGAAGACATATGTCTTTCCACTTCTCTAGTTATTTCCATAATATGATATTTAAGTCTATACTGAAGTTCACTAATTAATCTATCATTGGCACATTTTGAACATGCTTTATGAGAAGTGTAATAATAAAAGAAACTATCACATGTTGTACCTTTCATATTATCTTCTGTATAAGGTTTCTCCCCATTAACAGTATGCTTCTTCTTCATCTACCATGGATGTTTCTTATTTCTGTTCTTTTGAGTCATCGAAGATATATTTATTTGAGTATGTTCACTCATCTCATGAAATAAGAACTTCATAAAGACTCCCTTAGATCATTAGAGGTGATCTTCCCTCTCATACCAATTGAAGTTTGAAAATTAGTGTGAGTCACTGAGATGAAGAGGGGATGAATCCGTGATCCCATAACCTTTTTAAAAATGATTATTATAAATTGAAACTGTATGGATGGTTAAATCCTATATCCACTCCTCTTATGTCTCTCATATTTTCTTCGAACGATGATGTAAATATAAAGGCACTGAACACAAGGTTTTGAAATGTTTGGTTGAAAGACTCACTCCATGAGGTTTTGGTTATTCCCCCCAGCATCGATTATCTACTCTAATATTATTACCAATTACAATGGTGTATACCGATTCCAACTATATCTCTCATGATTCCCACATGAGGGTATTTATAGTGCATCCCATAGTGCTACCATAATCAACTGGCCTACTCCAAGGTCCCATTTAAGGCTTCTTCTCCCCCTTGAATCTCACAGGGTTCTTATAGCTCTAGAGTCACATGTGCATCTTCCTTGTTTTTTCAATTGATTCACTATAGATATGTCTTATGGTCTTCCCCCCAAGATTTTTGAATCAAACCTACCCATGTATCTCTTCAAGAATATTCAACATCCTTTGGTAAGGTCTATTGACCTTGCTCAAAATTTTTTGATCACTTGTTCTAATAAGTCCTTAGTGCTACAATTATCAGGAGATTATTTCTCATTCTGATGAACATGAAGCCTAACTTATGTGTTTTAAAATTATGCACACAACTTCTTCAAGAATATTGATTGGTTATAATGATCCTGCACTATGTCAGCTCTGTCTATATTTAATACTCAATCAATGTCATCTCTATTATACAATATTCCTTAACTCTCCACTGAATTTAGTCTAAATACGCATTCACTTCATGCATGGGTTTCATGGAATTAAATACCTCGTGTCATGGGTATCTCAAAGACATTTTACACGTGCATGTTATTATGCACGATGGAATGCATGTATATTATGTTTCTCGTATGTCCAGACACACAATCTTCACTTGTATCAATATCTTAGGTTCAATGTGTTTACATCGGGCATGTATTGTCCACTTAGTTAATCTATAAATAATAACACTTTCAATCCCTTCTTATTTTGGATCTTTTCACCCACACACTTGTTCCTTTTAATTTGGGTTCATTTTATGTGTTTTATTAATGTGCATGTACTCCCTTCTGGATAAAACTCACTTTCCACTTTGTATTTCTCAATGAACTAACAATATACCTCTTCATTATTTTCTTCTACATATTTATTTTCTTTTCTAATAGTTCGGGTGTCTTTAAGTTTTATGTCTATTATTCTTCAAACCCAAATGGGTTGGTACGTTTGGATAGGTTCTCCTTCATTCTTCTTATTTCTTCACATATGCACACTCACTTTTTCTGGATGGTCTTAATGAATGTGCACCATGTATGTAACCTCCAACATTCTATTAAAACAAATGAGCACTCAGGTTTATTCAAATGGGGGGGATTTGTTCTTGCATGTGTGTACTACCTCTCACCATAAAAAATACTTCTTCACTAAATATAATCCTTTAAAATATTATATCAATAACATGTAAAATATAAGGGTGATATTATTATTTTGTGAAATCAATGGGTTCACAACTCTTCTTCTTTGAGAAAACCAGAGGGTCATGGGTTCTTGTTCTTCACGCAATGGGTGAGCCTGGATATCTCATCCAAATACATGAACCAGAGAAGCTGTGTGATTCTGGATGTGTCACACAAATAAGAGAGGTGCAATGAACTGTACCTTCTTGGTTTCACAGACTATTTTCTTCATGAGGTAAGATGAGTGTTTGTTAAATCAATCGTGTGTTAATAGTTTTCCTTTTCAGAGAGATAGTGTGGTATTACCTTCTTTGAAAGGATGGTTCAAGGATTCATTTCACCTATTGATCACATACGGGAAATATTGATCCTTCATGTAAATAGTTGATTATGTCGTTCTCTATTTCTGAGAAATTACAACACCCAATGTAATGTGAATGGAAGAACCTCCAATGGGATCAACGATTCTCCTTTTATAGAGAGGATCATAGCCTTTTACACATTCAAATTTCATGTGATATTCTATGATGATCAAGGCTTTGAATGCCTGAAATCTTAAAATTTTAAATATTTGTTATAATCGGATAATAGATATGAAAATATTGGACTGATTCTGTTTAATGTAGGATCCTCATTTCATTTCATATTCCTCACGTGCATGCACTGAGAGTCTCATTAAAATATCAATCATGGACCCCAGAGCTCAGTGGCCTCCAGAAACTCCATTTTCTTCAATCAATCACAAGTTCTGCATTTTATTCACATGCATGAATATTTAATTGCATGCATGTGGTCATGACATGCAGACTATACTAATGATGTGGATTTGATCGACAATAGTGGCCAGAAATTGGATTATGGAGGTGTGGAATAATCTCTAAAGTTAAATAGAGTCAAGTGATCTAGAGGTTGAAGATGACATGGTTGCATATCAATAGACAATCATGGTTCAAAAATATAAGTCACGGGATGGATTGACGACTCTGATTGAATTGATGGATGCTGGATGAGATGTTTAGTTGCGATCTCTCATGATATTATATGGATGACGTGGATTGATTCTGTGGTTTCAAAATTTTCACCCACCACAAAATAGAGGCATGGCTTTGTTGAGGTTTAAATATCTAGTTTCCCCACCATACCTCCATAATACTCCTTCCCCCTCCACGGTACTTCCACATACCATGTTATCCTTTATGGGAACTCTATGCTACCACCACATGTTATGCCATCATTCCTTCCCACACCATGGTTCTCTACATTTATCTCTCATGCACTCATGTGGGAGCTCATGCGTTCCCCATTCACTCGACTACATCCGGTCACACCAATATCTCGTTTGGGGTCAAGCTCAACCACCCCCTCCTTTGGTGTGTTATTCTTCTCTAGGATGGCTAGTTAGCTGGCTAGGAAAGTCAATTTTTTTACATAAAACCATTTAATTAATTTGGAAAACCAAATGTATACATATAATGAAATTTGAAAAATAATTTCATGCCACTTGTCCTTCTTATCAACTTCACTCTTTTCATGCACTTCATCCAATAAGAAACTAGTTATTGGATCATCCAAATGCATCATGAAATAAAGTATTTTATGGCCTTATTTATATGTTGTAACAAAGTTTCATTCATTGACACATGTCTTAGAACATAAGATCTGTTCATCAATTCTCAGAATTAACTATGGATAATGGCAAGGGATGACATCCAATGTCCCATGTCATTGCTCACAGTTTCTGTGTAGAATTAATGATCAATGTGGGATCTTCACTTAGTTATAATATTAATTTAAGAATCACCACTTAATTCCTCATCACCACTTAAATCATTACCTATTTATACACGTATATACAAATTATTGGAAAAAAATGCAACACTATGCTCAACATACACAAATGGTTCACACAAAAATTTTATTAATGTTAGAGCCTAAAAATTTCCATAATAAGTAAATTCAATTATCAACCTATAAAACATGGCTTTTAATCATAATGATTAAATTATATGAGCCTCATAAAAATGTTAAAATGGAATCCTATTTCAAATTTAGGTATTCAATAAATGAATCCAACAATGTATTAATATTATTATAGGATTGTTTTTGTTGAAATATAAAAAAAGAAAACATATCATATATGAGCATCAAGCATGAACTATTGGAAGTCTCTAAATTACCAACATAACTAGAAGTGTTATGTGAGAACTAATTTTCGAACCAATATTACTTATTCCATATATAGATAATACAAGACAAATTTCTCTAGGAATTTTTTCAAATTCAAGATAATTATAATAAATTTTCATCCACCGAGGAGAGATCATTGGGTGTATTATATTACAATCTTTAATTCCTGTATCTAAATTCCATGAAAATTTTCTAATGGTTTCTTGACATCCATAGATATTTCTAAACATCAGAAAGAAATTAAATTACAATACACAATTTCATATAATCGGAAAATTTTTCTTGTATAAATCTGTGTAAAACCCATCACATGTTATGAGTGATTCATGGTCCTTAAAAAATACAATCATTTTTACATGAATGTATTTTATTTAAAAATCATTTACATTGAACATAGTACTGACATAGTTTCATCTATTATACAAGGTATATAATTTTCTTCTGGTAATATATCAATCAAGATACCATGTAAATCAGTAATTTTGGTTCTACATTTTATGTTTTTATATTTCAAAATATATATAATTAATATAGATAAAAATTTTGTATATTAATTACAACTGGTATACAATGGTATATTTTCATTGATTTTTAACTTCTAAAACAAAATTTTACAATCATGAAGTTCATCTTAAATTTTCATTTATATTTTTGTATTATGGTATCTGTTATCATTTACACTATCATTCAAATCAGCTGATCCATAAATCACAATATCATACCAATAAAAATGTAATTTTTTTATGTTTAATCCAAAATTTATAGATTTGATCTATTTCATGACAAATTAAATATTATTGTATCTTTTCTAAGAGAAATATTATTGAATAGCAATAATTTTAACACAGATGAATTATTTCAGAAGTGTCAATTTAATAATATATTTCAAAGTAGATGAAAATTTTAATTCCATCATCATAATCATTTTTCATCAGATTAAAATTCATTCAGGTTTGATTCATATAAATCATATTATATTCACTAATATTCATCTTTTAAAAAAATAAATTAATTCACAAAAGGTATTAATAATAAAAGTAAAATTTTATGGGTACTTTGATAAAATTTGATAATTTTTCCAAGAAAACATTTATACTAAATTCAAACAAAAATGATGAAATTAAAAAGGTTATAATGATAAAATGATAGAATTCATTTAAATTGGAATATTAGACTCAACATGAGAATGTTAAAAATTGATAAACTCTAAATAAAACAAGGTTTTTTATTTTCTGATTCAAATTTGGATGGTGTGTGTCATTAATGTAATAAATTGATGATGGATAAAAGATTTGAAGAAAAGTGGACAATGCTGATACTAAATTCTAATAAGGAAAACCCACATAGGATGATATCCGCCATGATGTTGTTTCCCCCTTTATTCGATTGTAGTCATGATTGTATAATAATGATCCTGCTGAACTCCGAATGTTGAAACAATATGAACATGCCAATTTTATTGGTGATGATTTATTTTGTTTCAAAAAATAGTATCATTCAAAGAAACAACCTATGATGGTTTTAGGGGTACATGTTCCATAATAGAGATAATAAGTATTAGAACACACTTAAATAATAATTTAAGATACATTAATTAATTAATCTAAGATAGTAAGAGTATAATTATGTGTTTTGATATAGTATTATAGTGTTGTATATCATTTAGGGAATGATTTTTTTATATCTATAATGATACGAAGAGTAAAATTAAGTTTTCATTTATTGAAAGAGGTGTAGATCAAAAATGTTCATTTAGAAAATTATTAATGGTTATTAGTTAGTGTCAAATTTTGAAGGATATTTATGGTTGTGGAAATAACCTTTATAACATTATATGTTTTAAAAGTAATTTTATTACTATATATTAAATGTAAGGTGACTAAAACCATAAAAATTATTTTCTTAGGATTATAATGAATTAAAATTAACACTAGACACTACATGATGTAATCTTATTAAATTATGCAACAACTATTAACTCTAAGATACTATTATGTAGTTCATTTTAGATACATTATACATGGCAAATTTTCAAATATTAGTTAAAAATTGGAGGATGACATCATCATTTTTAGTTGGATCATTGCATTATAAGTAATGAAGGGAATTGAAAACTATTTGGTGCTATAAAAACACAATATGTTATTCATGGATTGGTTTAATTATTGGAAGAATGTAGGAAACTATTAGAATTCATTGATGTTTTGTTAATCTAAAAACAATGTTCACTAATTTAGATATAGAAGGAAAAAATTCATTCAATAATAACATTTATTTTCCTACTAGACTTTATTTGGTTATGATCATGATATTAAAAGAAAATCCATTTATAAAAAATGTATAATTACATAATAACATGATAAAAAATTATATTTTAAGATATTTGTTTCGACAACTACTGTAAAAACATAAAGAATATATGGATAGTGAAAACAATTATATGGAATGGTTGTGATTATAAATTAAGTGTCTAAATTCAATTATTTTTCACAATGTGATTTTGTTAAAAGTTTATTAAAGTGGTATCTATCATAACATCTTGAATTTTTAAACATTCATTTATGTAACCTCTTTAATCTATGAGTTACCCTATCCACCAACTATTAATGTGTTGTAGCCACTATGGATACGATTACTTAAGCTAACAAATAGAATTTGAGGTGTTGTTCTTATGGTTAGTGTAGGTCCAAATCGGGCTAAAGGATGTTAAATACATTAGTTCCTTCCATTAATTTCATAGAGATTGTGAATGGTGATATTCTAGTACACCTTTCATTATGTTTTTGTAATCAAAAAAATTTTATCATTACAAATTGTATTGATTTTTATAAGTAGGTGGATCCTTTTTTCACATCCATTTAATGTTTTCCACAAGTACTTCTATTTTTTATGTCCTTTGCAAAAGAATATTTATTTTTATTTTTTATTTATAGTATCTTTATGTCATTCTATATATATATGTCAATAACATAACTAATATTATATTTTATATATTAAATATTAAATATAGTTAGTAATAATTAATATTTACATATTAAAAATTATATATAAATTATGAAATTAAATAAGTTGTATTTTAAAATTAAAATTGATTTTTTTATCATATTTTAAAAAATATTAATAATATCATTAATATGAATTCGATTTAATCGAGTTGGGTACCATTTAAATAGGTATTTATTATTAGTGTTAAGTTTTATTGATGAAGACATTGTTTCTCGATAGATGTCTTCTGATGAGAGGGTTCCCTTAGGGTTTCCAAGGTCTGGGTCGTGTTAGGTTTTCCTAGGATGGGTGTTGTCTTAGCAGCGTTACAGCATTTCTTCTTCTCTATCTTTCCTCCCCCACATGTCTGTTTAGTCCCCATTTCTACATATGTCTTCTTGAAAAAGGAGCACATTAATTCCAACATAGATGATAAACACTTATTTGTACATAGGATATCTATATTAAAGATGGGTAAACTCATAGAAACTAACCATTTGACTTAAATGCACTAAAAACCTGATGCCATACATTTTTCCCCTGGATGAAAGTGTGGCCACAAGAGAAATATGATTAGTACACCTGATCTTCAAGTTATTCTATAAAAAAGATAAGTGAAAGGTTCTACATGAAACACCATGTTCATTCAAAAATCACCTAATATTAATGGAATACCTGAAAATGAAGTCAATTTATAGAGTATCATCTTTCTGAAAGTAGTCTTATGGGTCCTCCAGAAAGACATCACCTTTAGCAGAAGATCATAACAAACTTTTCAGAATATTGATATCCCTATACAATGTATTATTAATTCGGATTGATCAGATCCAATCCTATAGGGGGCAAAAAATTGGATAAAAGTAATCATCAATGAATAGCAACCTATTATGATGAGAGAATTTCATTCAAAGGAGGATCATCATATATGGATACTATTTGAATTGGAAAAACATCATATCTTATATTTTTTGGACGAATCAAACATGATGAAAACTAGTGCTTATTTTGGGTAAAATATGTTAAAGGTAACATCATCCTTTAGTGTATCCCATGGAACAAGGTAAATAAATATAGGATTCACATCATTCCAGAAGTAGAAAGGAAATTGGAAAGGGAAAATATTTAAAAGGCCATTAGTTTGTACTCCTCCCCAACTCTAGGGTAGTAGATGAAGAAGGAAACATGATCCTCCTGTATGGCCCATCCCTCCATGAAAATAAAGAAAGGATGCTCTTTGTTCTAGACATTGAAATGCAATTGCATAGAGAAAATATTTCAAAGGCCATTTGTTTGCAATCAACCCTGAATCCCTCAACAGATTTAATTCTAGGTACTCAACCTTCTATCATATATAAAAACTACAGTGATCCAAAGAAATTCCTATATCTAATTAACCAAAATCATGCTTGAAATCCTATAGATACCATTTAATCTCATCAAAAAACCTTTATCAAGGACTAAAATCCATCTTACCTATACCCCAAACTGATAAATATCATCACATCCCCCCACCTAGACCAAAACATATTCATCATGAACCATCAGCCCCTGATACATACCCATCAATATGTCCACATTCTCCACCCACTATTCTCAAAAAAAATACCATTCAAAATGACTACAAATATCCCTAAAAATAACTGACCTTGGATGAGAAAATATAATGGTGAATATGACATCGATATCTCTATACTGAAAGGCAGTGAGTCCAAAAGAACCCCTGAGACCTGACTTTCATGAAAATGACTAAAAAAGAGATGGAAGATGATGAAGGATAGTTATTTTACCTAATAAACATATATTAAGGTTGTCTCAATCCATACATTCTTATATTAATGAAAATATTGTGCTAGAATTTTCATGGGCTATGTAACCAACAGATAGTTCGAAGCATTCAGTGCAAGTTCTATAAAAGTGGTCGTAGCATTGTTTTTCTATCTGAATACATTATAAAAATAAAAAAATTCATAGAATCTCTTAAATGGTGGGTTTTTAAGTATATTTCTCAGTTTCTCTCCAAGTCCATGCTAACATCTTCTTCCTCCTATGGAAGGAGGTGGATATTAGGATTACAAACATTACTCTGAACAATATTGTGACCTCTATCAAATGGTATGGTGCACCCACCTAGGAATTTGTGGGTTTCCTTCGATGGCCCTAAAAAAGAAAATTTATTATCCTAGGATCTCCATTGGTCGATTTGGAGTGTTCTTTTAGGGAATCTTCTCTAGGGTGGGGACTTCAATGATGTTATTCTTCACAGAGAAAAGAGAAGTGGTTCATGAATATCCTCTCCTCATATGAGTGACTTCTTATAAGTGGTTTAATTCACAGGGCTCCCTGACATGTGACATTCTGGTATACCTTTCACATTGTTTATGTGTGCTCTATGAACCCATGCACTGTAAAAAATTTGAAAATTTTCTTGGATTCTTCCATTTGGATCACCATAATCAACCTCTAATTTGTTTATTATCTTACAAATGACATCTGGACCATTGGCCTATTGTCATCAAAAATAATACAAAACATAGTAATAAGAGAAAATATATTCCTATTATATTTTTAAGCTATAGGATGATGGAAAGAGAATTTGATTTTATAATTAAATCAAGATGGAATATGAAAGGCCCTAGTGTTCCCAATAAAATCCATCAGCTATCTTCCAACCTAAAGTACTACTATTGCAATCGATAACACCAGCCAGATCATCAATTCAATTCATTAATTTAAAGTATCGATAATCTTTACTCACTTCCTCGCTCATGTGAAACCCTCTATAGAATACCCACCATTCAAAATTATCTTAATAAATCATTCAAAATTAAATAAATTTTTTGGCTACTCTGTGTTTAGACATCCAAAATAAAGAGGGTGACACAAATACACATTATTTTCAACAAAAATAATATGGGAGGGCATGCATGAACCTCATTTCTTGTCTGACATATCCAAAAGGGAATACCATCTCTAAGTAGGATGATATACATGGCCTTATCTTGTGTTTTTTCAGGATCTCTACTATATTGTCACAAATTTTTATAAATAAAATTCCTCGAGAATTTTAATAAAATGTATTATTATATATTATGGATATTTAAAATGCATGAACTTATTCAGTTTTATTTTATCCCACTAAATTTAAATTACTATCAACAATTTTACAATTGATAATATAGATGTGTAACAGTGATCATGTGATTAATATAAATATATTGTTTTGTTAAATCTGAATTTAAACAAAAAAAGGAGGTGATGGACTCTACCAGTATGATCATTCCTTATAAATCCAAATTATCAAATCTTTTGACGGAGATATCATCTATAATATTTTCCCTTCACCACACCCAATTTTTTATCCAACAATATACACATGAGAGAAATCATTTACGAGATATGTTGAAGCTCATCAAGATCACGACTCAACCCTTTTACGCTAAACCAACCCATAAAAAGGCTAATCATCACGCACTATACCCTTAGTGAATTTTATATTGTATTAAATTTATATTAATCATGAACATAATAATATGAATATGAATATTTTATTTTTAATAGAATAAGAGTCATATTTTGTTCTTATCATTACTTTATAAAAAAATTATTTTTAAATAATAAAACACCAATTGGATTATAATTAGTATTAAATTTTGAAGAAGACTTTTGTTTTGATTTGTTAATAGATTTTTGAAATGAATAATAAAATACTATTTTTAAATAATTGTTATTATATACAGATAATCATATATTTCTATGAATTTAAAATATAATTCTTTTAAGGGTCAAAAACTATTATTTGTTAAAAAATAATTTCTCAATAAATATTTATTTTATTTGAAAATTGAATATTCATATATTTATAAAATTATTTATTAAAAATAAATATTTTTTTGGAATCCCAAATTAGAATTATCCAACAATAAATTTTTCATAATTTTATGACAATGTCAAATTTTCGGTAAAAATTTATATACTGTATAAATATATTGTGTGTACTATAACAACAAAATGAACTAAAAGTGATGTAATAAATAATATAAAAGGTATCCATGCCCAAAAATATTTTTTACCTTCAAAATAATTTTATTTTATTTTTATTTTATTAACTTAAAAATCATTAAGAATCATCCAAAACTATTAATAAATTTAATGTTTTTAAAATAATTTCTTTTAGAGTATGACTCATATACACATAATCCAGGGTATTATTTTATTATGATAGGCCATTATAATTATAATATAATGAAAACCACTACTATTTAGAAGAAACCATGGTCAAATACAGTATAAGGTTTGTTGTTTAATTAAATAGAGGCCAAAACCTATGTTTGAGAAATAACAAAGAATTCCCCACTAATGTCCCTTTTAAACCCACCCATTCTACCCTTTCTATTCACTAAAAATATATTCATCACATATTTAATCTTTCTTCACCACCCTAGAGTCCTCCAAAGGTTCCCTAATCCCTCAAGAATCCCCTCCTAAGCATTTTAGAGTCACACTTTCAAGGTAAGGGTTCTTTTCCTATTTTTTATTTAGGTGTCTTCATTATATTATTCCTCTTATATACATTTTTTATCATTGGGATATGTTCATACATATCCCTTATACTTACATTATGATTTATAAATAATTATAGACTAATTTCTCTCTCATTAATCCCTCCTATGAACATTTATATTCCCCCGTTATGCACCTGAAATTTCACCGTAATTTTTCATGCTAAACATTTGGGTAGTGAATAACTATACCAACTTCATACCAAGGGTGTTCACATTTATTGAAATTTTACATATATATTGGGGACATAAATGAATCTATTATACACTCATTTTCCAAGGAATAAAATATTATTACGTATAAATGCATTTTGTTTGATATATGTGGCACACTTAAGTAAGAGAGTGAAATGGCAGTGATCAGTGATCCCAAAATTATACATCTCTCCAATGAAATGGTTAATATTTATTTTCATGAGACTTCATGTTGGGATAGGGTGTAAACCCCATTATTTTGTGGGAATTTTTCCATCATTATGTCTTGGAAGTTATCGTTGCCCTTTGTTTATGATCTAGTGTTTTATGTTGTTTCCACATTTCCCATGCAACCTTTATGATTTATGATATATCATATCTAATTGTTCATGTTTATGATTCCTACTCCTTTTATTCCCCATTTATTATACTATGGTCTATGTTTTTTATTCTATGTAGGTTACTCCATGTTAACTACCTTACTAGACATTATATATTACCCCATTATTATGTATGACCCTAAGATATCCCATGCATTTTTATGTATGGGAATGTTAAGGATTTTTTCAATAATGATGATGTATTATTTTTTTTAGTTGTTATATAATGTTCCTAATTCCCAAATACACAATACTTCACAATATTATAGGATGTATTAGGTTTAATTGTATGTAATATATAAATTTTCAATTTGAAATAAAGACAATGGCATCCATAGTTACAATTAAAGGAAATGTTTAGTTATTTTTGGGATTAGGATTAGAAAACTATAGGAAAAACTATGGGGATGGATCTAATTATGATAAAACATCATTAATTTTTTTAAGAATATAATAATTTTTTAATCAACAAAATATATCCCTATTTGGATACTACTTTTTGATGTGGCTCTGGTATAGATTTCCATAGGGGTAAGACCCAAAATCACTACTTTTATCCATACTCAACTGATAAACTGTGCACATCTATTATCCTAACTACACACCTGGTTTGACAGACTTGGTGGATATGGTTATCTTAATTTATAAATTCATTATAAAACATTATTATGGAAAAAATACTCATAAAAATATTTGTTAAAAAATAGATCATGGATAACATATATTGAAGCCTATAAATTTATAAATCAAAATAATACATTTAATTTATTATTTACCTATATTATTACATTGTATTCTTATTTATATGCTTAATAGTTAAAAAATAATCATCCATAATTTTCCATTTATTCAATCTAATTTCCTAAAATAGGAGGAATTAGGTAAACAATCAATGTGATGGGAAATGTGATGACTGTCACAACGATATTTTGAAATCGATGGGAGGGGGAATCAAAGTCTTTTTCCTCATAATTTCTTAGCTGAATAGAGTTCAGAATAAAATCTATTATCAAGAGGAGCACCCAATATTTTCTAATAAAGAACAAGAAGAAATTTAGATCTTTATAAGACAAGGTCCAATGATTTTTAATGGATATTATGATCCAATAATCATGGAAAATTGGTTCAAATCCATTGAGAAGATCATATCCATCCTTCAATTATTTGAGTGAGGGAATGTTTTTCTATTTATCATATAGAGGGATAAGCTAATTATTGGTGGATATTAATCAGGACTAAAAATATTGAGGAATAGATAAAATCATGAGGAATAAGGAATTACAAATTTGTTTTGATAAATATTTTCCACACACTAGCTGAATTAAAAATGAAAAGGAAACCATTTCCCTCAAGAAATAATTTGACTAATTTATGAGATCGTATGAGGAAAACATCAAAATACCTTCATGATACACCTATGGAATTATTTTTTCCCATGATTTAAATTTTCACCACATCTTTGTTGGGTTAAAAGCTAGTCTATAAAAATACCTTGTGATTGAGACATTGATATCTATGAGGAAATAGTACAATTTTCCCCTAAAGTCAAAATAGTGATATGTGAATCTAATGGTTATCATGATTATATGAAGTGAAAATTGAAGTTTAATTGTATTGTGATGATTTAAAGAACTAATGGTGTTAATATATTTCAACATCTCACTTTTCAAATGTGTCGATAGAAGCACCCATAAAATAGCCTAAGAGGGGAATAGAAATGATTTAGGTGCTGTAAGGAAGGGCACATGGCTAGTTATTTTTGGCAGGAGAAAGCCACTAATATGATAGAGGGAGTAAATCTTCAATTCAATGCTCATCGCATCTTTTAGTACATCAACTGCAAGGAACTATAGAACTCTAAAAACTAGTGCACTGATCCAAGGGTATTGAAAGACAACCTACAACCTCCAACGAAAAAAATGTGATATTTTTCCATCAACACCATAGAGGTGGATCCTAGTAATGAAGTGGTGGAAGGTATACTATTTAATCATTCATTAATAGTGAAGGTTATTTATTATTTTATTTATTTTCATTCCTTCATATCAAAAAATTTTATTAGAACTATTCAAACACCACCACAAATCATGGAAGTAGAGTTGTTAGTGAAAATGAAAAATAGGAAAATTTTTGAATTTTTAGTATATAACTCCTCCCCTATCAAAATTTATTGTATGAGAATCCTTTTGAACCTATTAAAAACAATTTATTAGAATTTGATGTAATTATTTTAATGGATTTGATTTCCTTATATAGATCCATCATAAATTTCTTCAAGAAGGAAATCACTCTCCACATCACGAATCATCCTCCAATTCCGTACAAGTGAAAGGAGAAGGAATAATATTTTTTTAAACCCAAATATCAAGAATGGATATTATTTCCTTATGAGAAATCATATCTATCTTTAATTATTGAGTTTAAGTAATGAATTATGCTTTAATACATTCCCATTGTGAGGAAATACACTGATGTTTTTCCTAACGAATTGTCTCGTCTTTCTTCTAACAGAGTGGTTAAATTTAAAATCAAGATTATACCCAGGAAATTACCATTATACATGAATCTATATAGAATTTCTAATGAGAAACATTCAGCGATGAATAATGACTATAGAAAAATCTTGATAAAGTGCGCATACACCCATGTGATTCACCATGGGGTCCACCTGACCTCTTCATCAAGAAGAATGATGGGACAATGTGACTTTTAATTGATTATATTGATCTCAAAAAGTTCACAATAAAGAAAATGTATCCTATGGCATGGATTTATGAATTTTTTGATCAGCTATGTGGAGCATAATAATTTTTCATGGTGGATTTTTGGTCGAGGTATTACCATGTTTGGGTGAAGAAGGGGGATGTCACCAATACTGCTTTTCTCAAAAGGTATTGTCACTATGATTTAATATTATTTCCTTTCAGACTCACTAATGATCTAGAAATCTTCCTGGAATTTATTATTAGAGTATTTAAATACATCTTAATCAAATAAATGGTAGTATTTATTGATTATATTCTAATATACTCCAAAGGTAAGGAGGTTCATGATGAGTATGTGATCATTGTGCTAAAGACCCTGAGAAGTTTTATGAAAATGTGTGTTCATGTTAAAGGAAGTATAATTATTGGATAATATCATCACAAGAAATGGGATATCTTTGGACCCTTCAAAAACATAGATATTTAAGGATGGATGAGGCCCACATCTGTGTCATATATACATAGTTTACATGGATTAGATCAGTAATATTGTAGATATATGAGAAATTTGATGTGATTATTAAACCATATAAACTAGCTAACTCAGAAGGGAGTCACATTTTATTTGAATCATTAATGTGAAGAGATATTCAAGGATTTAAAAGAAGATTTATCACGACCCCTATAATCACACTACCCATAAGCGGATAACTTTTCATGGTACTTAGTTTTGATTTGAAAAAAATATTGGGTTGTGTGTTAATGAAAAATGAACAATTGATAGCCTACGCTTCATGGAATATTAAATTTCACAAAAAAAACTACCCAATGCTTGATCGTGATTTGTATTTAGTAATCATAACATTAAAAATATAGCGTAATTATCTATTTAGAGGGAAGTGTAAAATATAGAAGGATATCAAAATCTACAAGAATATATTCACATAGAAATAGATGAAAATTTACTAAATTATATGGTTAAAGATAGTCAAGGAATACGACTAGTCAATTCACTACCATCTGAAGAAAGTGGATGAAGTGGAAGATGTTCTATGTAGAAAAGATCCAACAATTCTATCATTGATGAAAATTGAGATGGATATCATCTTCTCATATTTAAAACAGATGCACATGAGAATCATAGTAGAAGTAGCATCATCAGTCCTGTCACAAATGGTTTATCAAATTCCCCCTTTGGAGAAGAAAAAGGATGATCAATGTGATGATTTGGTAATTTAGAAAAAAATCGAAGCTATAAGAAAAACGAAATCCTAAATCTGCAATATTAATAAATAAGGAGTTGTAAGATTTGAATAATGGCTATGCATACCATAAAATATAAGGATAAAGAAGGATGTATTGGATGATGTACATTGTTTCTATTCCTCTTTCCATATAGAAAAAACATTTTGTTGTTGAGATTTTTGAGAGATCTTCTAGTGGTACAACATGAAGAAGGATATAATAGAATATAAATCAAGATGTCTTGTATAAGAGCAGGTGAAGTATGAAAGTAAAAAATACATAGGGATAATGAAACCATTACCCATACGTACATTGAAATGTGAAAACATCACCATATACATTATCAATGCTCTTTGAAAGACATAAATATGAATGATTTCTATCTAGGTTGTTATAGATAATATTAATAATAATTCACATTTCATTATAATTAAAGTGGAATTCTCAAATGATCCACATGAAAGGATATAAAACAGAGAAGTGGTGAGGCTACAGGGAAAACAAATATTGATTGTATCTGATTGAGACCAAAGATATACCACTATGTTCTAAAAGTGTATCCAACAAGATCTATATATAGATTTGACCTTCAGTACGAATTATCACACTAAAAGTGATGGCCAATCTGAGAAGACTATTCAGAAACTTGTCGACATGTTTAGAGGATTCATAATTCATGTGAATGAGGATGAGACCAACATATTCCTATGGTCATTTTATCATACAATAATAGTTTACACTCAAGAATCCAAATGGATCCCTACAAATCATTTTATGGGAAGAGGTGAAAAACACCTATATGAATGGATGAATATTTGGAACAAAAACATATAGGTCTTGAAATTTTCAAGGAAATTGTAGAAAACGTTAATACCATTTGGAAAAACATCATGACTAATCAGAGTCAACAAAATATCTATGATAAAAATCATTAATGAGACCTAGAGTTTGATATTGGAAACATGGTCTTCATATTCATATCTCTATGGAATAAATTCATGAGATTTTCAATGAAGGAAGATTTTATTTAAAGATACATCCCCCCTATGGGGTCCGTGACCTCATTGGAGTGGTGTATTATCGACTAGCACTACCACCTAACATATCTCAAGTACATGATGTATTCCATTTATTCCTCTTAAATATTTTCATACCAGACCCACCACATGTGCTCAATTCAAATGTGTTGTCATCAGAAAATGATATATCATACGTGGATCAATCAGTGAAGATATTGGATTGTAGATACATAGTTATATGAAATAATCCAATGTACATTGTCAAGGTTTTCTGGAGATACTGTATGTTTTAAGAAGATGTGTGGGAACCATAATAAGTGGTGAAATAAAATTACCCTAATCGCTTTTAATGTGGAGAAACAAATTATAAGGGAATTTTTTTGAAAGGTTGGAGATTGTATCAAACCTATCTTTTATATTTTTATTATATTATATCAGATTTCAAATAACTTTATTCATATTTACCATTGATAATATAGTTACTGAACAATGACCATATTATTTGTATAAATATTGGGTTTTAATAAACCAATTGTCATCGAAAAAGGATTTGATGGGAACAGCCAGAAGAATCATACTTTATGAGGCCCATTTATAAAATATTCTAATAGAGATAGAATATATAGCCTTTTACATTGGACAAGACCTTGCTGAGATCCAAAAAAATTAAGAATTAGAGAAACTATTTATTGTAAAGGTTCACTGTCATTGAGAAGAGAACCCAAAACATGTATGCCGAACCACCCCGAGAAAGTATCACCATTGTGCACCATACCCATAGGGGTTTTTATGGTGTATTAAATAGATATGTATCAAGAAAATAATTATATGAGTATGTATATTAAACTTTCAACAGAATAATGTTCATGTAGTCTTCTAATCATTTAATTATAGATGGTTTTCATTTTATACAATAAAAAACAAAAAGTTTTTTCAATTAGTATTAAATTTAAAATAAGATTCTTATTTCAATGAAATAACATATTTTTAAAATAAATAATAAATTATTATTTTTAAATAATTTTTAATAAATATAAATGATCTTTTAATTTCTATTAAGTACAATGTAAATTTTGTAAGGGTTCAAAAATTATTTTGTCAAAAAAAACACACATTTATAAATTTATGTCAAATTTATTATATAATATGAAATTTAAAAACTTTTAAAATTAATCTGTTAAAATAAATAATATTTTTCGAATCTAGATGTAAAAATTATCCAATGTTTGATTTTTCATAATTATTTGAGATAGTCAAAATTTTGGGTAAAAAATATCATATAAATATACAGGGTGTATTACGACATCATAATGACCCAATATCATTGTAATAAATAAAATAAAGGGTGTCTCATTACAAATATATGTATTCATGTAAAATATTGAGGTTTTATGTTTATTTTATTTATTAAATAAATCTTTTTTCAATCCACTAAAACCATTAATATATTTTGTGGTTTTAATGTCATTTCATTAAGAGTATGACTCACTTACACAAAAGGAATGATATTAATTCATTCTCTAAGGACCATGAAATTATAAAATAATAAAAACCAATCCCTTTTTAAAGTATCCATATAAAAACCCCTATGATGGTTTGTGGTTTTCATTCCTTTAATATAGAGAGTCCAAAACCTCAGTTGGATAAACAATAAAGAATTCCCCACACATTTGTTATATATAACCACCCATGAACCCATTTTTCTTAACTAAAAATATATGTAGAATGTATTTACTATTCTATCCTTTTTCTATATTCCTCCCAAGGTGAATAATGCTCTTAAAAATCTCATCCTAATCATTTGGATTAAAACTCTCAATGAAATGGTTCATTTTTTTCTCATCTTTATTCAAGCATCTTCATTATCATGTGCCTCTTAGCTGCATTTTACAACTCTAGGATAAGTTATTTCACATCATCATTACTAAAAATATTATTTATAAATAATTATAGATCCATTTTTTATAATTAATCTTTTCCCTGATCATTTATACGCACCCATCTTGCTGCTAAAATTTCACTTTGATTTTTAATGATAAACAATTGTGTAGGGAATACCCACACTCATTCTATATCAATGGGGTTCACCTTTATACACATATACTAGTTGAATGAGGACATACATGTATTTATTTCACACTTCTCAATCATGTATGAATATTTTATGATCAATTAATCCATGTTGTATGATCTTTTTGGCACACATAAGCATGAGAATGAAATGAATGTGATTAGTTTTTCTAGAATTATATAGCACCCTAATAGATTAGTTAATGTTTAGTATCATTCAACATCATGTTGGAATAGGGATTAAACCTAATTTATTTATGGGAATTTTTTCATCATGATATCTTCCCAGTTAGACATGCCCTATGATTATGATGGAGTGTTTTAAGTTGTTTCCACATTTCCCATGTTGTGTTTTTGATTATCAGGCTATATCATGTCTAATTTTTCATGATTATGATTCATACTCTTTTTATTCCCCATTGATATACCTATTTTCTAACATATTTGTTTTCTATTCTTATTAAAAAAAATTCCGTACTCGGATTTATAGATCAGACATTTCTTATGTATTTTCATTTGTAATCCCATGTATTTTTAAGTACAACAATGTTAAAGAGGTTTTCTAAAACTATGATGTATTCCTTATTATAAGTTATGTAATGTAGATAATTAGAAAATTCTTAAGAATTATCAATCTTACTGGTTTAATAAAGTGTAATTTAATGTTATAAAGCATGTATTAATGTGAAATAAAGATCAAGGTTGTGATATCTACACAGTAGGTGAATCTTGTATCCCTAGTAAAATTACCTCATATATCAATCTAGTAGAGATGAAATCTATGAGCCACAATATCACAGTAAACATCCTAGAATTAGAAATAATTATTACACTCATGAAAATACATTCCTCTAAATCCATGGACTCTGTTGGATTTAACACCCTCTCTTTAGAAAATCATGCATATCATAGGACCAGATATTTAGGGTCTGATAAGAGACCGATGGAATAGAAAAGATAAACTATCCACCATCAATAAAATGATAAAAACTATCATTTCATATTTCTATAAACCCTAAGTAATATCAAATTTAATTCCAGTAATACTTTTCAATGTAACCTATAAAATCATCTTAGATATTCTATTAAACTACTTGTGCCTCTGGCTCTCATCTATTATCTCAGAAAATCGAAGCACATTTGTCCCCAACAAGATAATTTTAGGTATTAAAATTATTTCCAATTAAAAGATTCATTCTATGAATACATAAACTAAAACAAAAAAGGGTATTATGATCTAGAAACTATAATATAAAAATGTTTTTGACATAGTGGA
Source organism: Viscum album (assembly GCA_963277665.1). Classification (NCBI taxonomy): domain Eukaryota; kingdom Viridiplantae; phylum Streptophyta; class Magnoliopsida; order Santalales; family Viscaceae; genus Viscum; species Viscum album. The sequence goes on along the minus strand of OY728158.1, from coordinate 354,446,056 downwards.
ATGTCCCTTCTTCAGGTTCGTGCGGATTAAGATGGACATCTTCTAAAAATCTGTGTTTTTGGTTATTCAATGTTTCTCTTTTGTATTCTAAAAAATCTACAACAACAGTGGAATAAAACAGAGAGTTTCTCTACAAGGGGCCTTCCCTAGGGAGACACCCCTTCCCCTTCCCTCTTAATTTTAAAGGTTTTTGTGTTTTCTATAATAATTTCAATAAGAACAAACGATAATATTAATCATGGTATGAAGCCATGTCTATGGGGGCCTCCCATCTGTCACCTCTTCTACTTTGATGATTTTCTACTCATATACAATCCAATTTGAATGAATTAAAGGATATATATATCTTCAAATTAACCTTAATTAAAATTTATTGGGGTAACCGTTCAATATATCGAAAAAATCCACCTTCAACATTAGAATTCCTTAAAGTATGAAGATAACCTTTAACATGTGTTTAGTATTCAGATGATGAAAAACACAAAAAATATCTCATACTTCTGGTGATATTTGGATTGTTGAAAATGATGTATTCTCTATAATCCATGAATGATAGAAAAATAATTACAATGATGGAATTTCAAAATGGTTTCCAACTAATGATAAAAAATTCTCACTAAGGTATTCACATAGTACATACCCTTATATTTTATTATTGTCTTCATATTCCCAAAAATAATAATCAAAAAAATCATGGAACATATCACCAATATATAGGGGTGGGGGATCGACAATAAGGTAAAACATATTCACTATATGGTGGGTGACATTATTTGGAAACCTAGAAATCATGGTGAATGTGGTCCATGTATTTAGTCTCTTTAATGACGCAGCAGGTTGGGTTCCTTAGGCCCCTGCCCTAGATTCTTATATCCTAGATTGTTGGGTCTCAATGAACTCATTAAAAGGGGTATTTACTAGATAATTGGTTATGTATAATTTGTTATGTTTTGTAATGACATGTGGATATTCGATGAAACTGGAAACAATATAACTTACCCTACCCTGGAAGGCCTGGAAGTTTCAATTTTCCTATATTTATTCAATGTGGCCGATAATGGTTGGTGAAATAAGAAAATATTGTCCTAAATTAAGGATAAAGAGAGGAATATTATTTAGAGATTCCATATTGTGAGATATATGGGTTCAGATCACCTCTATTGGAGCAGAAGAATAACATGCTCATATAGTGTAAAATCATGATATTTTTTTGAAATTATTGAATCAGTTTTAGAGGTCAGTGTTCATTGGAAATCCGTCAACAACCCCTTGATCCCACATAAACCATGGTATTTCTAGTTGAAGGCCTACTTAAAAATCCTCAACCTTATATAATGTTCCTTTAATTTCACCTTGTAAAGGAGAAACCTTGGTGTTCAATATGAATGACCATGGATAAGTCTTACATGAAATTCATCTTTCACTATCCTAGAACTGGGGACATCTGGAATACCTAACATATTAACATTGATTACCTCCTAGAAATGACCCCATACTAACTTATCATCACAAAAAATTGTCATAAATTTTACCCGTTGAGGGCATGGAAGTCATTTTTATAGTCAAACAGATTATTTGGGTTAGGTGGGTGACATTATCTTTAATTAGGTTTCAAAATGATGAATATATTGAATTGATCATGAAAACCACTTATTAGCTGTGTGGACACATAATGATCATCAGCTTTAAGACCATGTGGTAATGCTTGATCCATAATCCTAGAACCCTACCATAATAGGGATCCTAGATATTAATGTTTCTATATCACCCTCAGAAAAAGGCATCACCAGTTTTAGTGTTATTTTCAAGGAATCTTTCGGAATGATCATTACGGAAACCCAAAATTCCTTCAAGGAATAATTCCCAATAGTTGTTATGGAATAACAATAAATCATAATTGGAATTGACCACTATATTGAAAATCGGTGGGATTATATAACACTTGAGTCAGAATTCCTCAAAATAATTATTGTTATCTCTTATTTTGAGGTTGGGCTCTAGCTGCCATGTCTGTTAGTCTTGAATATCATTTCCCTATAATGTGTCTTCTCATCATTCTCCATATTTTCTACCAAATGATTGGCTAATACATAGGATCATAATTTGGATACCATGATTCTTATAGATGAACATCAGGTCTCATTGGATTTTTCCCTTGTTGGTCAACATACCATGGTTAATATAAACTATGATATCGTAATATATGAGTCCTCCATTATCCTACAAAAAATATTAGATAAGGTAGATGTTGTAAAATATTAAATCCTTCAACATCCCTAGTATATAACCTTATTATAAAAAAATTAAAATTGGAATACAAATATTATAGAAAATAAAAATGAAATACTAATATTATATTTCAAAATCATTTCAATTCAACATTTCAATAAATAATATTTTCATTGAATTGATATTCACAATTAATTATAAAAATGACAATCCAATATACAAAACACTTATAACATTATTTTTTCAACAATAAACTTGCATACAAAAGCTTAACCATATAATTAAACCAATGGGTTTTTAGTAAAAATGCATAAAAAATAAAAAAATTATAATTTTCATATTATTTACATATGATATTTTATATTTTTAATTATCAAATATAGTAATAACTACCCGTGTTATGGGAGGGTTATTATGGTTGGAGGGAGGCTGCACATGTCACGTGGTGAAGTCCTCAGGCTTGCCAATTTACAATATTTTTTTCTTTCTTTGTGTTCCACAATGGGGGACGTAATCGACCTACTACTAAATATATTAATGATATTATATGTTATTTTATTAGTCGTACTATTATTTATGATATTGTTATATTATATTAATTATTAATTATTAGTTATTTTATTAATTATTAATTATATTATGAAATATTAAATACATTTTTAGTTACTAATATATATAAATTATATAGTTTTTAAATGATTATGATAAAGATATTATCAGTTATTAAGTATTTTTCTACTTAAATAGTTAATAATTATATCATTAATGTAAAATTTTATTTTTATATTGAGATCAGGCACTTTGAGTTATATCAGACACATTTTTTTTGGATTGATATATGGTAGATTTTGACCCATCACAAATGAATTATGTATCGTTAACCTAATGTTTAAAAACAATATGATCTCGTTTACTTGGTTTTTATAATGTTAAATTCATTTTAAAATTAAAAGACACTATTTATTTTTAAGAATTTAGTTCGAGACATACTGGCCACATCATTTAGCAGATTTATGTGTGGTTGATTCCTAAACTTCACTAAGGAATTATGGACAGTTGTCCTAATTTTTAAAAACAATGTGATTCTTTACTATATTTTTCCGATTTTATTATAATTTTAAACTAAAATTATACTTGTATATTTGAAACACACACTTTGTTTCCAACCAACCACATTATGTATCCTATTGATAAGTGGTTGATTCTTATACATCCAAAATGAATTACGGATCATTGTCCTAATGTTTGAAAAAAATTATAAATTTTTTGTCATTTTTTACTAGGTGATTCACACTTTAAACAAAAATTACACTTTTTTTTGAAATAACACTATATGTGTCAAAAAAACATAGAATGATAAAATGCCGAGAATTCGATTCTTACACATCACAAATGAATAATGGATTGTTTTCCTAATGTTTCAAAATAATTTGATCATGTTCTCTCACTTGTTCCTATGTGACGAATGTTTAAATCTAAAATGACACTTTAAAATTAAAAGCACACTCTTATAGAAATAACAACCACTTCATGTGCAATATTGAAAGGTTGATGATACCTATATATCATAAATGAATTAGGCATCATTGTCCTAAATTTTGAAAAAAAGATACATAGTTACCTTATTTTTATATTGCGACAACCATTTTAAACTAAAATGAAATTTTATTTTGAAAACGCAAACATTTAGTTATATTGAAAATATCATGAAATATATTATCATGTGTCAGGTTCCTATAAATAAAAAATTATTTATGGATCATTTTTCAAATCTTTTAAAAAATAGTGTTTTTTCATGATTTTGTCTATGAGATCCACGTTTTAAACTAAAATAACAATTTTATATTTAAAATACATAAATTGTGTCATACCGACCACATCTTTCTCAAATTGACATGTGGTAGATTCCATCAGATATAAAATTAAATATGCTTAATTTTCTTAAATTTTATCATTAATCTAAGCACATTTTATTTGTTTTGACTATTTGAAATATTTTTTAAAACAAAAAGACTATTTTTAATTGATAACACACACTAAGAGTCATACTGACCACATCGTGTGTCATATTAACATGTGGTGAATTCTTGGATGTCAAAAACAATTTATGTAATGTTTATATGGTGTTTAAAAATAATAAAACTTCATTTTATTTTTATTATATAAAATCCATTTTATTCAAAAATGACACTTTTCTATTGAAAACATGAACTTCAAGTCATACAGGCACATCGTGTGTCGGATTGATGTGTGGTAAATTATTATACAACAAAAATGAATTATGTTTTGTATTCCTAATTATTTTAAAATAAAATGTGGTTTTTACTAGAATTTTCTTACTAAACAAGTCTTTTGAAATAATATTAATCTTTATTTTGTAAACACACACCTTCAATCATATTTTCTACATCATGAGTTATATTTTTTGATGTTGATTTCAGTAAAACACAACCTAATTATATATCTATTTCCAATTTCATGAAAAACATATGATTTATTTTATTCATTTTTGTTATGTGACTAATATTTTAAACAAAAATTACAATTTTATATTGAAAACACACATTTCATTCATACTGGCTACATCATGTGTTTGATAAACATAAAGTTTATTCCAACACCTTAAACATGAATTATGGATCATTTTAATAAGGTTTGAAAATAATTATATATTTTATAGGTGTGGGATATGTGACTTGTTTTCTATAAAAAATTACACTTTATATTGAAAACAAGCATTTTAGATCTGACTAGGCACATCATGTTTCAGATTGATCCGTGGTCTATTCCATTATGTCACAAATAATATTCGTATAATTTCCCTAATGTTTGAGAAAAATATGATCTTTTTTATTGGTTTTGGAATATGATAAGTTCTCAAAACTAATACGAAAATTTTATATTGAAAAAACACACCTTGATTCATAATTACCACATAATGTGTTGGATTAACATGAAGTTGATTATAATAAATTTCAAATGAATAAGAACAATTTTACTAATGTTTGAAGGAAGTCTAACCTTTTTTTCTCTGTTTTCTATTTATGAAATCCATTTTATATAAAAAATAAACTTTTTTTTGAAAACATACAGTTTGATTCATTTTGATCACAACATGTGTTAGATTGATGTGAGGTCAATTTCTACACATAAAAAATGAATTAACAATCATTTTTTTAATGATTGAAAAAAAACTTGGATTCTTTTTTTGGATGTATGACACGTGGTTTGAAATAATATAACACTTTTATATATAAAAACACTCTCTTAGAGTCAAATCAACCACATCATGTGTTAGATTGATGTCCGATCAATTATTATATATCAAAAACTAATTATGGATCAATTTCATAAATACTGAAGGGTATTTGAACTCATTTAATTAGTTTTCTCCATGTGGTATTTTTGTACACTAATTTGACAATTGAAAATACACACTTTTGATTCATTCCGGCCAAATCATATGTAAGATTTACATGAATTCCATTTTTATCTCTCAAATATAATTTTTGTATCACTTTCATAAGGATTGAAAACAATCAATTCTTCTTTTATTAGTTTTGTTTATGTGACATGCATTCTAAACTAAAACACCTCTTTTATATTTAAAACATCAAATTTTGTTGATATTTCTCACATCATGTGTATAAATGATTGACTAGTGATTCCTATATATTAAACCATAAATAATGAACATTTTCCTATGTTTGGAAAATAATTCGTGTCTTTATCTTGGTTTTTCCCATGTGATGTGACTTTTGGACTAAAATGAAACTTCTATACTGAAAACATGCACCTTGCATGTTTCTGAAAACATCATGTGTAAAATTAATGTGGGATCGATTCCTATATGACCCAAATGAAATTTGGATAATTTACAGAAATATTAAAAAAATTATGATCTCACATTTTTTTAGGATCTATGAGGCCTTATTTAAACCAATATGACACATTCACATTGAAACACGCGCTTTGAGTCATATAGACCACATTCTATTTCTGATAGAAATGAATTTTATTATAACATGTATCAAATGGATTATGAATTATTTTCTCAATGTTTTAAAACATTCTGATATTGTTTCCCTTTATTGGCTATGTGACATGTGTTTTAAACTAAAATCAAACATTAATAATGAAAATATCCACATTGAGTCATACTAATCACATAATGCGGTAGATTGATCTGTGTTCAATTTTTATACAGGAAAAATTAATTATGTATCAGTTTCCTATTTTTTTAAAACAAGATAAGCTCATCTGATCTACTTTTGTTGTGTAATTTTTTTTAAACTAAAATGATATTTTTATAATAAAACACACAGTTTTATTCGAACCATCGAGATCATGTGTTGTATTGATGTTTATTCAATTATTACATAACAAAAAGAATATATGGATCAATTTCCTAAACATTATAGATATTATTATCTTGTTTACTCAGTTTAAGATCTATGATATGTGTTTAAATTAATTTGATAGTTGAAAACACACACTTTCAATAAAATCATACAAATCATGTGTTGAATTTACATGCATTCAATTCTGATACATATAAATTATTTTTTGATTATTTCACACATGATTGAAAATGATCAGAGTCCATTTTCATGGTTTTTTCTATGTGATGCGTGTTTTAAACTAAAATGACACTTTTATATTGAATACATGCACTTTCAATCATATTTTCCAAATCATTCTTCTTATTAATGTGTTGTATATTCCTACAAGTCACATATAAATTATGAATCATTTTTTAGGATTGAAAACAATTCCAACTCATTTTCACTTTCATTGATAAGTGACAGGTTTTATTAACTAAAATGATAATTTTATATTGAAAACACAAACATCGAGTCATATTGGATACATCATGTGTTGTGTTGATGTGTGTTCAATTATAGCACACCAACAATTAATTATAGATCATTTCCAAAAATTATGAAATACTATGGTATTTTTTTATATGTGGTACATTTTAAAACTATAATAAAAATTATACTATAAAAACACACACTTTGGGTCATACGATACATGTATTGTGTCAGACTAATGCAAGATCAACTACAATATGTCAAAAATGAATTATTGATCGTTGTGATAATGGTTTAGGTCAATTTGAACATTTTACTTTGTTTTTAAAATGTGACATGCTTTTTAAGCTATAATTACATATTTATATTAAAAACATGAACTTTGATTCATTCTTGTCAAATTATGAGTCAGATTGTGATTTGGTTGATTTCTAAAGACCTAAAATAAATTATGGATTATTCTAAACTAACTTTAGGACAATCCATGCAGGTTTTCCCCATTATGTCTATATTATGTTTGTTTTAGATTAAAGTGATACTTTCAAGGTGAAGACATGAACTTTGAGTCATACTAACCAAATCATGTGTTGGATTGATGTGAAATAAATTCTAACACACATGTGTGGAAACAATGTGAAATCAATTCCAACACATTGAATAGGAATTAGGGATCATTTTCATAATGGTTGTGAATAATATTAGTTCATTTTATCAATATTGGTAATGTGATGCACATTTTAATCTAAAATGAAACATTTATATTGAAAAAATTCACATTTATTCATAATGATTTAATATTGTTCTATATTGATGTGGAGACATTTATTACACATCAGAAATTGAATTAGGGATCATTTTTATAAACTGTATACAAAAACTATACTAATGTTCTTATTTTTGACATTATCGAGTGAGTTTTAAACAAAAATAGAAGTTTTATATTAAAAACATTCACTTTGACTCACACTATCTACAATATATATTGTATTGTTGTTTTTACTATCCCTAAATGTCAAAAATAAATTATAGATCATTTTACTAAATATCTATAATTATTTGAGATCAATTTATTGGTTTGGAAGGTTTGATGCGTTTTTTAAAAACAAATTCCATGTAAAGACCAACTAGTCTCTCAATATTTTAAACTTCCACCCCTAGCACAACTTTCAGGAAAATAAATTCATCACTTATACATTTATAAAATTATCATGTTATAAATTAAACATCATTATTAATATTTATACTATCAATAATTCCATGTATTTTGTTTAATAAAATATGAATGTAATGAAATAAATGTTTATTCACCATCGTGGGTGTGGAAGTGATTACAGTAGGACCCAAATATTTTTTTAAAATTGCATCAATAGATATAAGGACACAAAATGAAAATTAGGATCCTTTTTGTATAACATTACCTTACACAAAATTTGTTAATATTTCTTCAAATTTTTGGGTTGAAGAAACCTTAAACTATTTATCTCTCGCAATTATCTTAGTTGAAGCTTCATGTTCCAATATATAATGAGCTCAAGAATCTTTATACATGTTACAAGATCTACCAAAATATTTAGAAAATAACACTACATGGTACTTATCCTTGAAAAGTTGCTCAAATAATTGTTTATTTACATATTATCTCCAATTAATTTTACAGTTTTTACCAACTCAACTGAACTACTAAAGGATGGAAATTAGTGAAAAGTTGAAAATAAATGTATGGTAAATTAGGGAATTAGATTATTTATAATAAAATAATTTAAATATTATAGAAAAAATAGTAAAATTAATTTCATCACAAAATGTGGAGTTTTAGTAAATGTATCAGACTTGATCAATTGAAAATGAACTGCATCCATATATGTATGTTGATTAGACTGTATCTTAAATTATTTAACATCATGATAGGGCATGTTAGTAAGATAGTTTTTCTTTTTCTCCCAGATTCAACACCCTCAATCAAACCATTATACTGTTGTCATCTAGCAGAGAAACCACGATCTGACAGGCTCAACAAAATTATATCCATTATCGGCAGGGAAAAAAATCTATGGTGGAGTTAAATTGTATTTGGATTTTTGGTTAGATAAAAATTAAAAAAAAAATCTGTATTTTAATTCAAAATTTATGATTAGAATATAAATATTACTAATGTTTTTTCAATAGTACATGAATTTTATTTTATGAAAAATAATATATATGAAGTTTGATGTTAATTCCTCACAAACTATGTTTATCTCTAAGGAAATGGCCTCTAGTATATCAAAAACATAACAGGTAATCACTTCAACATGATGTGAGAAAACATTCTAACATCGTGTACTCTGCTCATTCATCACTAGAAAAAGATACTTCTTCTTTTGAGTGGATAGGAATTTGGACATCGTAGTAGTATATTGAATATATAGACAAATAAAGTATTAGAAATATTATATTTGAAATTATAATTACCTTCAAAAATTAATTATTTTAGGATGCTATTATGTTGATGGTATATAATAACCTTTATAAATTTAGAGATTTATTATCCAAAATCATTATAATTATTTAGTTTCAAACACAGAAAAAACATTGACCAAAATAAGTAGTTTTTTAAATATGATTTTATAGTTAAATCTTACTATATATACATTAATAAATTTCCTTTTGAAGAAATACTTAGGATTATTATGAATAGTCATCAACCTAAAAATATAATTTAAATAATATTTATATATCACTATATCATAACAAAATTCTTGTTAAAATAAAAAGAAGTAGAATAATATGAATTTTATCATCAAAATATAGATTTTAGAGCATTAAAATTTCACAATGGACATCATGTGTGGTCAATTTTGATGAAATACATTCATTGGATCCAAAAAATAAAAACATGGTGCATCCAATTTTTTTTTATTAGAATCTAGTGGATTCTTAGAAAAAAATATATAATTGTAAAAAAGAATGTATATATTTTTTCTGATTATATAGTAGAGATTTACACATTCATTGTATCCACCAAGAGAAACCTTCCATCAATTATTTTATATTCAAATTAAACTCATAATTCATATTTTGTCTTTTGTCTTTTTTATTTTTAAATCAAGGCAAAATTTTCTATAGAAATGATAGAGGGGGTAATGAGTTCAAATATTTCATATAAATTAGTAATATATAACCCTACATGATATATTAATATATATTAATGATAATGAACCGAATATATCAATATTTTTGTACAAGATAATTTTGAAAATATACCTCATTTATATATTCACAACTAAGACTACTGGCTATTCAAAAATTATAATTTCATTTATAATATTGAGACCAACCATGTATAAAAAGGCCTACCCAAATATTTATTATTCATTTTTAATGTAGTATATAATTTCATCTTTAAATGTTGTATATATTTGAAGTTGTGATGTTAATACATGATATAGTGCATGTGGTGTGTTGAGTGTTCTCTCAGAAGTTAAATTTGATTTATTGGTTGATTCACTACATTTTATTGATCTAAAATTTCATTACTCATTCATTTTTTCCCATTTATAAAACCATATCTTATTTATAGATTTTTATATCAATTTATATTGGTTTTTATTTGAATTTTTTTAATGACATTCCTCATGTACCATTATAAGATTGATTGAAAATTCCATGAATGTTACAATAGAAATATCAACCATGTTAACATACAAGACATAAATAGATATAAAAAACATATTTCCTATCTCATGAGCTACTTAAATCCAAATTATCATGTGATATTTTGGGTTTTTTATCATGTAACATGTCTTGTAGGATATTATACACTATACACATCGCAACAAGGCTATGTGTGTGTGTTGATATATATAAATAACATACAGTTTCACCATATTTATTTTTAATAATATAATTCTATTATAAGTTGTCCTATATACATATAGGATAAAGAGTTATGATAAAATTGGTTACCTTTGGTAAGGGAGGCAGTTGAGGGGATTGGTGTAACATCCTAGGTAAATAAATAATATGACATTCTAATGTTTATCAATATTTATGAATAAAATGTTAATACTACTTTAAAGGGAATACTATGCTCGATGGCATACCCAATACACAACAACGAGTTTCTTTGAAATCTTACGTTGCACACTAATAATAAAATAATATTATAATAGTTAACGCCTAGCCGTTGTAATGGAGGGAATGAACATAACTGACTAAAAAATAATTATATATGTTTGTAAAATATTTTTACTTTTTACAATAAATTTTAAAGGATTAAAAATGTGAATGAATCCAATTTTAAGCGTAAACATTTTAATATTCTTTAAAGTGTTGATTAACAGCCTTTTGATGGCGAACCTCTTTTAAATCCACTTTTTCACAATTTTATCTATCATATTTGACAAAATAAAATTCTTCTTTAGAATCAAGACATCAAAATTTACTTTGTGTAAATTTTTGGTATTTTTCCGATAAAGTTCATTTTTTAATGAATAGTGAAAAATGTTGTATTTTAATTAAAAAACTCTTTTTAATATAATTTATTTATGTGACTAGATTATATTTTTAATTGGTTTTAAAGTGAAATTAAAATATATTTTTACCATTTAATCTAATATTGGTCCTTGGAAATAATTTCACTTTGAAATTGGAATTAAACTAGTGTCAATCTTTTGATATATATTGTTTCATAAAAACAAGCTATTTGTTCTGACAGTGGGAGTTAATTATTAAATTAATCACTGAAAATTATATGTTTTGAATTTTGTAAAATAGAAATCATTTTTGAATTTGTAATATCAAATATAGCTTACGGTGAATTTTTGGTAATTTTCTGAAAAACATCAATTTTTGATGAATAGTGAAACCACTAAGTGGAAGTTTAAAAACGATTTTTTTGTTTAAATGAAACTTTACCACTTCTGTGGTTTGAATTTCAAAAATCTGACATACATGTATGTCATTAGGATTTAAATGTGGTTCAATGGGATTTAAATAAATTTTTGGTAAATAGTAACTCTTATGTTTTTAATCGTGATTAGAGGTAATTAGTGTAATTTAAGGTAAAGATAATGTTATAATAATATGAAATGACCTTGAAACATGTTTAACCCTTATTGGATGAGTCATGGACGACCACAAAAATCTATGGGTCAACTTGGGGACCCCATGGAGCCACTTTGGTGGGAAAATGACATTAATACCTTTTTATTTAAATATAAAATTAAAATTTCACAAACATGTGTTGTTTTACTAAAACAATTTTTACAACGGGTTATGTAAGTCATATTTTTTACTATAAATATTAATTATAAATCTAAAAATATTACCTACATAATGATATTTTTTTTAATTTTTAGATATTAAATAAATTAATTTATTTATGACGCCGTGATGATGCAGTGATTACCTCATAAATGAACGATTTAAATAAAATGAGAAGATAGGGTGAAATATAAGTCTTAAACTTGTCACAATCCTATTGGATGGGTGGATCTAGAAACCTTATCACCATATCCTAGAAATATATCCTTTTGGGACCTTTAAAATCCGTAAATCATTTTATAATAAAGAAATATTTTATAACATTCTAATAGTGCCTCTCCTCTCCTCTTATAAAAGGCCCCCACCTCTACCTCCTTACCCACACCATTAAAGCCTTTGGATCATCCATGCTCTGATAATTTTGTCTCTCAACATCCCTCTACTCATCCTAGAATCCTCACCTTTGGTAGAATTATCGTTATGAAACCCTTTTGGTTCAAACCAAGAGGAGTTACCCGATTTTACGGTAATGTCTACACTTGTGTTCTTTTGTATTATATTGATTCTCCAAACCCCTAAACTCTTTTTATTAACTTCTTTTGTAAAAACTCCAGTATCTTAAATATACTAGGTTGTTTTTATAAGAATGATTCTATCTACACTTACACACACCTACATATAATTGTTAAAAAAACATACTATTTCTGTGGATGGTGAATTTCTGCCTCACGAAACGATGATTGTTCAATATTCTTTTAACACATTCAAAGGTGTCCATTAAGATGTCACTATATTTATATATGATATGTAATATGTTTATGTTTTCCTTAAGCTTCTGTATTTTTCATTTATGGCATACCTTTATGGTTTCCAATATGGGTAAACACGGTATCTTCATTTTAGGAAATGTGGACTACCGCCCCCTCAAAGTGATTTGATTTGTTAATACCATATGTGGTATGTATAAAGTATAGATTTAATTATATTATATATGATACCATACTAGAATTATAATACTATTATGTATCATTATGTTTTAATTCCATTAAATATGAAATAGAAATGGAAGTAGTGTTCATGGGTATGTACGGCTTACCGTCTCCATGAACGGTGCATTTCATTTATTACCTCTAAATGTTATGTAATATTATAAATTCTTGTATATAATGGATATATATTTATATATATGATATCTACATAATGAATATAATTCTGGATATAATGGATATTTTAACCCATGAAAAACGTGTAATTATAATGAGTTTATTTTTGACTCAAGTAGCAATGATCGAAAAAACGGCCATTATTAACTTAAATAATTACATATTGTTCATAACATGGTAATAAGTGATATAAAAGTAATAATGAACTTTAAAAAGGTTCTTAAGCAAGTATAAATTAACTCATGTTTATTATTCAGGAGGTTAAAGAACGATCGAGTAAAGTTGGACCCGAGGTAATGGATCCTACCCCTCTCTTTCTTTTTAAGTATACTCTTTTATGTCATTCCTTTTAAACTCATCTTTATAATGATTGGGATGTTATTTTATATTACCCTTACTGTAATTTTCTATGTTCATATGATGAGACACCCTATTTTCTCTCATCAATCGATTTTGGAAGTTTTGAGTGGCGCTGTTAGGCTGCCGAATTTTCGTAAGGGATCCTACCTCTCTCTTTCTTTTTAAGTACTCTCTTTTATGTCGTTTCTTTTAAGATCCTCTTTCTTAGTTGGGGGATGTTCTCTTATATTCCTATTACTCAAACTTATATGTTAATATGATGATATACTCTATTTTATTTCATCAATACATTTTTTTGGAAGTTTTATGTGGCGCCGTTAGCCTGCCGAGTTTTCGTAAGGGATTCTTCATCTCACTTTTATTCCCGTGAGATTTATGCTGCATTTTCCGCCATTTCCTTTTAGTGGTATATTTACTGCCCATTATTCTAATCTTTGTGTAATATAATTTCATTTATAATTATTTACATCAATGTTGAATTGTCCTTCTTTCATGGGGTGTATGTTTCGAAAGATACCCAAGTCGATAAGGGAACCTTTCACCCTCCTATTTTTAAAATACTTCTTTTGTTGGGTCTTTTAATTTACATATTATAATGTTGGATTATGTTATTTTATATCCTTATTGATGTAAATTTTATGTCGATGTGATGAGTTACCCTTTTTATCTCTCATCAACTCATTTTCTGAATTTTAAAGTGAAGTCGTTAGGCTGTCGAATTTTTGCAAGGGAACTTCTTAACCAAATTTTGATTCTTTGAGATAAACATGCACTCCTTGAATATGCCATTCTGTGAATATGTGTGAATAACCTCTGATTGTTTTACACTTAATATCCACTTATATTTGGTGTATTTTTTTGTCACACATAATTATGTAATTGATTTATCCTTAATCCAATGATATCGTCTTTGTATGGGACTTCGTCTCAATCTCATTTCATTAAGGCATGTTTTGTTTTATATACAACCTTCTTTTATATGGTGTATAAACCCCTTTGACTTTTAAATTTATCCAAAAAGAGTCTTTTTATATGAAGCGTTTTACTAAACGTCAAAAGGGAATGTTTTTGTCATACGTATGCGGCGACAACAACTTCTCCGCCGCCGTGACCATTATTTGAGTTTCAGATTCCTCTAAAAGCCATGCCTTTTTTATCAAAAATAATTACCATGTTTTACTTTTCTTTTATTTTGGTATTGAAAATGGTTTTCATGATGTTTTTATATCAATTTGTTGTATTGATATATTGTGATTGAAAAGTGAAAATGTTATGTTTCCTTTATGAATGTTTTATGTGATACGATTATGTTATGGTTCTTGGGCATTATTATAAAGATGGTTGGTTCCATGATAAACTAATGGCGGGTGAGCTCGATATAGATCTCCAATGAATTGGGTAACACGAAGGTGTTAAACATTAATGTTTCTCTGAAGAGATTTAGGGAATGAATTTTTTCGGCAATAGAATTTAAATTTTCATTAAACTCTTTATAAATATAATCTTAGAACCATCTTATAAAATATAGATTATGGGTAATCAATATCCATATTTCATCCCATGATAGATTCTAATGTCTATGAATTAATCTATCGGATCCATCATATGGAGGAAATACTGAACCATTATTTAAAATATAAAGGTGAGTCTTCTCATGCTCCATAATGGTAATTCTAACAACAACTCTTCAAGAAATTTTATATCCCATAAGGCTTCCACAATAATGACATTTTGGGAGAACAATTCTATCAAAATCTAGGTGTTAATCGGTAGATAATTCAACTGCTTCTTAAAAAAATCACACTTCATTAAAACCTTCTAAATAACTTCAATTCATGATGTTTCCCTTAAAAATATTTATATATCATTCAGTGGGGTACATCCATCAACATTATTGATGACCACATAGTTTAATCAATCTAACCTAGTGAACCATCAGGTAGACAATTATATCAATGAATTATGGTTAGAAGAATAACTCCACTTATGATAATATGATATAAATTTCCATATCCATGATTGGAAATTTAGTTGGGTATATTACTTTACCACATATGTATTTGAAAATGATGAAAATTTTGGTTAATATATTTTGTGAATTGTTTGGCAGAATACAATGTAATTCAAAAAGAATGCAATATTCATTGAAACAGGACAATAATTTTAGTTTAGTCCCAATAAAATCAAATTATTTATTTTAATGATATTATTCATATTTGATGGATACCCGCTGAAAATGTAATACAATAATGATGTTTTATAATTAAAATTGTTCTTTTCAAGATAAGATGGTGTAGGAATAATTGTTTTCTATTAACCCTTGAATGGGGCCAACACAACCCTTATCCTCTCATTGGTTATTTTCTATATTTCCTTAATTTCATATTTTATTATATCTAGTACATTTTGTAACATGTCAACAACAATATAACATATTTTTTTATACTAACAGAATCAATAAAATATCTAACATATAAATACCTAGTGTAGTAATTCAATAAAAATTCAACTATTGTTTTCAAACATATTTTGAATGGTTTTTCAAAAAATTATTTCCAAAGACAGTTTAATTATCTTTTACTTTCTTGCGATGTTGAAAACTAATTAATAAGATTAGTGTTGTAGCTTTTTTTATTTCCATTCAAAGATATCATACAATATAGGTATTTTTGTATTCAAGGAAAAAATTTACCACTTCCAAAAAACACAGTCTTCTATGAATGTTTCAACCTAATTTAGAGTGAACCATCTATAAAAATGGGTTACCCAATAATTCCATTAATGTTATAGTCGAAAAAATTTCCATAATAATGAAATTCAATAATCACCATATAAAAAATGGTTCTTAATATGATATATTGAATTTTATGTTCCTCATACAATGTAACAATTTTATCCCACATCAATTTTAGATATTCAATCAAGGAATCCAAATAGATATCAATATAATTACCCGGGTGTTTGAGTCCAGATATAAAGAAATAAACTATAATTTATATATTCATCATGCATGAATATGGTGGAAACATATAAATTACCAACATAACTGTCCATGTAATATTATTACTACTTTTCACAAAAATAGGTCTTATTCTATATATAGATAACTCAAGTGAAATGTTTCTTGGATTTTTTCAAAATTCAGGATAATCCTAAATAATATTCATCGAATATAGAGAGTTTATTGGTTTTCATAATTTACCACATTAAACAATTGTATCTTCATGAAACAGAACTTTTTTAACAGTTTCCTGAAATCTATAGAGATGTCCAAACATTGGTATGAAAGGAAAATCCAGAAAACTTTTAATGTAATTGATTAATTTCTCTCGTATTGATCAATAAAAAACCCAGCAAGTGTTATGAGTACTTCATGTTCCTTGAAAAAAAATACAATCACTTGGATATGAATGTATTTTCTCAGAGATCATACCCATTAAACATATAATTCACTATGTTACATATTTCTTAAAAAGAATATCTTTTTATTCTGGTAACATATCAATTAGGGGACAATGTAAATCCATAAATCTAGTGTTACGCCTTCTACTGCCTACTATAATATTTTATAACAATAATAGAGCTAAAAATGTTGTATATTTTTTAAAAATGGTGTACAATGGTGTCTTTTCATAGATATTTAACTTATCAAACTACATTATACAGTCATTAAGGTCATCTTGAATTGTCATTTTCACTTCTTCCATATGATCTCCATCATCATTTATTCTAGAGTTCATATCAACAAATCCATAAATAACAATATCATACCAGTCATTATGAACATTCCTTTTTTCTGATGTTTAGTCCGAAATTTATAGATTTTATCAATTTCGTAATGTATGAAATATTATTTCATCTCTTCATAGTGAATTCATCTTGAATAACAACAATGTAAACATGTATAAATGATTTCAAAAAAATCATATTCATGATCTAATGCAATATTGATGAGCATTTTGACACAATCCCTAGAATCTGTTTTTCATAAAATTAGCATCTATCTATATTTCATTAATATCCATACTTTTATATTCAATAACAATAATTTTTTAGAAAAATAAATAAATAAAAATATTATATTAATAATCAAAGTAGAAAGTTATAGATACTACGACGAAATTTGATAATTTTCTGAAGAAAAACTTTTTAATCACTTTGGACACTCCATGATGAAATAAAAAAAATTAAAATGTTAATATGATTTAATTTATTGAAATTTCAATATTATACTCCATATGAGAATTTTTCACAGTGATAAATCCAACTAAAACAAGAATTTTTATTCTCTAAAACAAAGAAGGGTGGTTTGTGTGGAATTAAAGTAGGAAATTTTTGATGTATTAAATCATTTATGAATGGAGGTTAAGGTTGACGAAAAATTCCAATAAGGGGAACCCATATGAGATGATTTCCACTATGATTCTATTTCCCCTTTTAAGGATTGTAATATTTATTTTATAATAATGATCATATTTGACTACTAAAGTTGAATAAATCTGAACATTCCAATGTTATTGGTGATGATTCCTAATGTGTTAAATTTTTTCAAAACGGGAACATGAAAAGAAACATCCAATAGTGTTTAAAAGGTTATAAATTATATAATATCGGTAATAAGTATTATAACACCCTTAAAGAATTAATTAATCTACATGAAGTTATTATTCTATAATAATAGGAGTCAAATTATGTGTACTGATATTGTTTTTTAGTGGTGGGAATCATTTATGGAAGGGAATGTTTTATATATATAAATTTATGAAGAGTATAATTAAATTTTCATATATTAATAAATAAAAATATCAAAAAAAATTACTCAACAAATTATTAATGGTTAATAGTTAGTGTTAAATTAAGAAGGATAATGATGTCTGTGGTGAGAAACCTTAAAATAATTTATGTCATAAAAAGTAATTTTATTCCTATATAATTTATTGAAAGTGACTGTAACCAAATAAATTGGGAAAATAAAAACACCTAAATAAAAACTAAAAATTTTGAAGTAATGAACTATCTTGAATGAAAGATTACAGCTAAAAATACGGTGGGTTTTTTAAGTGTTTATTTGTCCAAGGAATTCAAGGGGGGGAACAATGTTTTTATTCCATGAAAGTTTGAATGACTTGATGGATAGGGTCCTCTACTAGCATTACATTTAATGATCATAAAGGTTTTGTCATTTATTTTTTAAAATAATTGATAATGACCCATATTTAATATCACTAAAATAGAACTTGATGATAAAATCATTATTTTTGAGTTCTAACTCTTAGTGCTGGGAAAAATGTGTAATACCCGAAGATTTTATGAGAAGTAGTGTATTAAATTTATTTGTGGTCTTGTGTTTAATGCTACACCAAGATTATATTGCGCTATACACAACACCGTATTAGCTTTCATTATACGCAACACTATTCATGGATCTTGTTACACGCAATTTCATGTTCATTTGATAGAAGTTATTCTATGCAACATTAAGTATATATTTTGTTTAATGTATAAATGAAATAAGTTATGATTATGTTATACACAACACAAATAGAGCTTTCACAACATGCATCCCTGTCTTGGCTTGCATTGCACGCAATCAAGACCTTCTTCATTAGCGTGTGTAGTATGCAGTACCATGTTTCACTAAACGAGATATTATTATAATATTATTATGAATTAGCATGTATAAATAGTAATACCCACTTTTTAAAATTTTATAAATTTTATCTATCAAAATGGACTTCATTTTTGGATTTGGAATATTGAAATTATCCTCAGGTGAATTTTTGGTATTTTTATGAAAACATTCAATTTTTTTTATGAATAGTGAAAACATTGGGTTACTATTTAAATACTGACTTTTTATTTAAATAATTATTTATTTTATTAAAATTTATTTTAGGTCAAAATTGATACATAATACCTAAATATGTTCAATTTAATTCATTGAAGTCATTTTATAATAGTTTTAGATATATAAAAATTTTTATTGAACTTTTCACCGTCTTTTAACCACCTACTAGGATAATTTGCAATAGTACATAAAAATTAATTTTATGACTTTTTTGAGTTGAATTTCAAAAATCTAAGAGACACGGTTAATAACAAGGATTAAAAATGTGGTTCAATAAGATAAAAATAATTTTTTGTGAATAGTAACTTTTTACTTTTATTTACTAGGGTTAAAAGTAAATAGCGCAATTAAGGGTAAAAATGATATTATTATTACCCTAACACATGTCGTAATTCTATTGAAAATTTGTAATTCGACCAAAAACAACCTTAGGAATAAAATATGGCCATTTAGTTCTATTTGTATTAGATTAGGACACTTATTATTTTTTTATTTAAAGAAGAGTTAAAAGAGTTAAAATTAAAGTTTAATAACTAAGAAATTTTCAATATAGGGTTATAAATAAGTTAAATTCGACTATAAATATTAATTAGAGAGTTGAAAAGATTTCCTACATAATAGTATTGTATTTATAATTTTTATACATTAAATAATTTAATTTATTGATGACATAATGATGATGCAGTAATTACCTTATTAATGAAATATTAACATAATTAATATTATAAATACCCAAATAAATGTAATTTGCGACTTTTTATGAATTACACTAGTTTTATAGGTTAATATGACATGTTATTATTTATTTAATTAACTTTTTTAGAACTAATCATGTTGTAATTAGTTTCAAAAAAATAAATTACCAAATAGTGTCAAAATTGACATAAAATTGTTTTTAAAAAAATATTATATTATTAATTGTTATTCTATTCTTGAAAATCTAAGGTTCAGCCAAATTACATAGATAAGGTTATATATATCAATAATGAACAACTTGGGTTTCTTTTGGATTGTTAAAGTATGTTTACTAACCATATAGTGTAAGAAAACAAGAAGACACAGTAAAAGATAAATTATTTAACTAAGAGTTAAATCTAAATGATATTGTTAAAATAGTAACCTAAACTTGTCTAAAACCTATTGTTTGAGAGGATTTAGACCCATCACCACATTATCTTTGAAATAAATTAATTTTGATCTATTATAAACCAAATATTACATTATTATAAAATAATATTTTACGTTTTCCTAAGGTGCCCCTCTCCTCCCTTATAAAAGGGAACCTCCTCCCTCTCCTCTTCAAAAAACATTTAGCCTTCAACCTTGGCCAAACCCTGCGCATTTTTCTTCTCCACATACCTAGAAACATTCTTGGAGGTTCTATTATTCTCAAAAGAAAACTCTAGCCCTTTAAGAGGAAGCTTAAAGGAGGTACATCGAAAAAGAGGTAATCTTTTCTACCGATTCTTTCATGTTTCTATCTTCTTCAACTTATTTTTCATTATTTTTTCATTATAAAGTAATAAACTTAGTATCACTAATATACGTATATGTTATTATAAATATGAAACAACAAAATTTCACCTTCTATCCATCCTATGAAAAACAAAATCACCACGCGTGCGTACGTACGGAATACTGTCTTCACGCTGTGGTGTAATCTGTTTTTCCACCACCACCTTACTTGGATGGGCATAATGGTGTAAAGAATAACTATATATGTTTATTATAACATCATACTGATTATGAGATATTATATCATCCAATCCAATTCCATTCAATAATTATGGGAATGATATCACCGCTCGTGCGTGCGTACGGATTACCGTCTCCATGACGCGATGAGATTCGGTCTCTATGATAACCATTCGAGAATAATTTTAAAGTATATATAATGAATAATAATGATATATATGACATAATAATTCTACTGGATTTATGTATATATATATATATATGTCATCAACTTACTTCCAATCAAGTCAATAAGGAAAGGAAAACACCGTTCATGCGTATGTACGGCCTACCGTCTCCATGAACAGTGTATTTCATTTCATTCATCTATATTATATATATATATACTGAATATATATGATATATAAACCATGATTTACATTATGGAAGTAATTAAATCATGATATAAGTAATAATAATATCATGAACAACAAGTCCAAACACGTACGATAAATAAAATGATTTTACCCAAAACACTGCTTTAACATGGAATTTACAAAAGAACGGGTAATATAACGTCATAAGTGAAACATATATGATATCATAACAATGAATATGATTCCTTAATAAGTCAATGGCATTATTTAAATCATTATAAAGGAGTTTTGGATACGTATGTAGCATATCGGACCTAAGGTAAGGGAAAATTTTTCAATCTCATTTTTAACTGTGATTGCTTATATGTAAGTATTTACTAGAGTTATATTTTTTATCCATGTCCATAATTTTTTTTTCATAGTTTAATTAATATTCTTCCATGTATTTTTAAAGTAATTTTTACCCCTCTTGGACTTTTACTTTGTGTTATGGAAGAAGTCTTTATTTTGTTTACCATACGTGGCACTTATTGACTTTTCCGACAAAAGTACAAGGAGAATGTTTTTTTAACTTATACGACATGAACAGATTTTTTTGGTTTCATAATGCCTAATTTTCATTAATATTATTATACAATCATTCATGATTATTTTCAAAAAATTATTTTCTTTTAATATTTCATGGCATTTTGAGAAGAGAAAATGATTTTGAAGAAGAAAGTATATTTTCCTCAAGAATTAAATTCAGGTGTTTTATAAAAACAATTTTCCATCTAAGAGGACATTATTAAGTATGTTTATGATTCAAGTATAATGTATCTATTTTTTACATGGTTTGAATTTTCTAATGATGAAATGATATCCATTTATTTTATATGTATTATGTTATGATGGGATGTTTTTTTATGAAATCCATTTTATTCGTTGGGTTATTATTAATAATGTATGTTTATTTTGTGGCACATAAAAGAATGATTTCATTATGAGTTTTGTGGGATCTATATCTCCATACAATGCATTGGGTAAAGATTTATATCTCATGAGATAGACATGTCTAGAACGGTAAGTTAATCTGGTTCAATGATACATGACTGGAAGGAGGAGTGAACTCGATTCAGAATGGGAATTTTTCCACTAAGATGGTCTTGGCAGCAATGCCTTGGCTACTATAGAAATAATATCATCTGATTAATGGTTTCCACAATTACATGTTTTATTCCCATTATATTTTATCATGATTGATCTTACTTTATGATATATTCCTTATGTACATCCAAGATTTATGTCATTGCTCAAGATTTTGATGTTTAGATTTTACGTTCAAGTTTTTGTATTCAAATATTTATGGATTGTTTTGTGTTCCCTATGTTTACCCTTACTGAGCATTTATGCTCACTTTTTTTATGTTTTCTTTTCCTCGAGATATAATGAAAGCTTCTAGGAAAGAAAACAAAAGCGGAAGATCTTTATGGGAGATGTTGAAGATCTTTCACCATCATTAGAAGATTATATTCTGAGTTTCCAAAGACAGTAAACTATTACGGTGCTTTTGTGTATGTTTTTGTTATGTATTAAGTCTTATGAAAAAGAAATTTAATGTCTATGTACATCAAGTATGGGTCTCTATAGTTTGTATCAGAGGAAAGGTTAATCTAACCTTTGGAATCTATGATCCGAAAAACTTTAGTGAGATCCCTAGAGATGTTTCGAATGTATGTCTAGGGATGTCCCTAAGGTTAAGTATAAGTATAGGTTATAGTCCTAGAATTACGGTAACAATATTAAATTAAACATAAGATGATAGATATTGAAGGTACTCCCCCTTTATTATGATTTTTGCCTCTCACGCTATTCTTTTTGGGTTTTAGAAAATGGCTGGAAACAGGAAGATTCTGGATAATGGAGGATATTATGGATAGTGGAATTATATTCTTCATGAGAAACCACATGAAATTGGATTTGGAAGTCCATATATCATTATTTTTCCAAATCAGAAATCTGAAAATATTATCAATAATCTTAGCTTTGGTAAGTTTCCTAACTCGTCTAATAAGAGAAAGATAGAGTTTCATGATGATCATAGAGGAGAGAATGTTCAATTTCCATCATGTAAATCATGTGGGAAGAGGTATCAAGGAGAATGTTTCAAAGGAACTGGAAGATGCTTTGGTTGTGGAAAAGAAGGACACAAAGCCAGTAATTGTAAAGGAAAAGGTTCAGTTAACACCAAGGGCAAGGATAATGGTATTGCTAAGACATCAACAACAGTTAAATGTTTTAAATGTGGAATATACGGGCATTATGCAAGCCAATTCCATAAGGGAAAATCACATTAAGCGAATCAGCATGGTCATATAAGTTGTATTTGTGTTGATGATGATGAAGAGACTACAAATGATATATGATATGAAAGAAGTGATGAATCTCAGTCATTGGTTTAATAAGGTAGTGGAATTATTGTATGTTTATCAAGAATAATGTATGGTACTGTGGAATAAAAAAATATAAGGATAGTTACACTATTGTCCTTCCTTGAGTATTTGAAAGTATATGATGAATGGTAATGGTAACCATGAAAATTGATTTAAATATTTTTGTAAAGAAGATTATTTGTGCATAATGAAGGGATAAAGAGAAAATAATATGTTTGATAATATTAATGATCTCATGACGGATATGAGGAAAAAATGATATCATGGTTTGAGTATATAGAAAATTTTGGGATTTTGGTATGTGGAAAGAGTTAACTTTTTATAGAATTCATGTTTTCACTAAGGTTCAATGGGTATTCATTTTTCAGGAGAATTCATTATTAAGGTATTCACATGTTTGGAATGCGATCAACAAGATATATCTTATGATATATGGGGGATAAATGATGGTATTCACGTTCTTATTATGTGACCTTTCCAGTAATCGTTTTCGTTATACTATGAGATTGGACATATTTATTTTGGATAAGTCTAATGATAGGAATGAAATATGTTGGACATCAGATAGTATTGTTTAAGGCTAGAACATTTTTCGATATTATATCTATAATGTTAGAATAGTGTAGTTCTAGAAAAAGGACAACCTATTCGACAAACAACAACCCATCGCGTCAGATAAGGTTGCGGGAATCGAACCCACAACCAGAGTTCCACATGCCTTTATCGCTTACCAATGGCCTACAGGAAGTCTCTGGTTAGTGGAAACTAGTTTTATATTATTAAGTAGTATGATAGATGAAGTATAATTCCATTTTTGGAATCATATATGATTAATCTCACCATAGATGTACTTATGTATATTTGATAACTTTTTCTACCCTTTTTGAGACAGATGGAATGACCCATCATTCTATCACGTGATCTTCTAACAATTAACAAATGACAAATTCAACTTCATTTATTTAAGATATGAAGTGGAAATTGTTCATGGAACGACAAATGGCAAGATTGTTCCAAAATCATGTAAGTATTTCTTTTAATTCAAAAATTCTTCAACATTAGGGAAATGATCTTGAAAACCAAAAATTTTGTCCTAGTGTCCTTATATCTCATGAATTAGATGGTTCTTTAGATTATCACAAATTTATGGCTTTGTGATTGTTGGCTTTTTCATACCCTTGTTCTCTACCACTCTCCATCAAAACATGATGGTTAGATTTTCTTCCATATCCATATTTTCACCTATGTTGTCCTATGTCAAAACCCAGTGCTGAGTTACTTTGTGTGACTATTATGATTCTAACATTTTTTTAAATGAAGTTTTAGAATTCCTTTTTATGATGTGGGTTTATATGAATCATACTTTCAAGTAGTAAACGATTTATTACCCCGACGAATTTCGAGGGCGAAATACATTTTAAGGGGCTAAAATGTAACACCCCAAGATTTTATGAGAAGTAATCTTTTAAATTTATTTGATGTCTTGTGTTGTATGCTACACCAATATTATCTTACGCTATACGTAACACTATTCGTGGATCGTGTTACACAAAATTTCAAGTTCGTTTGATAGATGTTATTCTACACAACATTAAGTATAGATTTTGATTAATGTATAAATGAATTAAGTTTTGATTATTTTATAAAAAATACCAAATAGTGATTTCACTATACATAGCCCTGACTTGGCTTGCATTACACGAAATCAAGACCTTATTCGATAGCTTGTGTAGTACGCAATACAGAGTTTCACTATATGAGATATTATTATAATATTATTATGAACTAGCCGTTATGAATAATAATACCCACTTTTTGAAATTTTATAACTTTTATCATTCAAAATTGACCTCATTTTTGTATTTGGAATATCAAAATTATCCTCAGGTCAATTTTTGGTATTTTTCAGAAAACATTCAATTTTTTGATTAATAGTGAAAACATTGGGTTACTAATTAAAACCCGTATTTTTATCTAAATAATTATTTATTTTATTTAACATTATTTTAGGTAAAAATTGATATATAATACCTATATAAGTTCAATGTAATTCATTCGAGTCATTTTATCATAATTCTAGATATATAAATACTTTTATTGAACTATTCACAATCTTTTACCCACCTCCTAGGAGCATTTGCAATTGTACATAAAACATAATTTTACCGCATCTGTGAGTTGAATTTTGAAAATTCGAGATACACGGTTAATGTCAAGGAGTAAAATGTGGTTCAATAAAATAATAATAATTTTTGGTGAATAGTAACTTTTACTTTTATTTACTACGGTTAAAAGTAAATAGAATAATTAAGGGTAAAAATGATATTATTATTACCCTAACACTTGTCCTAATTCTATTGAAGAAGTTTA
The DNA here is from genome assembly GCA_963277665.1 of Viscum album. Lineage (NCBI taxonomy): Eukaryota > Viridiplantae > Streptophyta > Magnoliopsida > Santalales > Viscaceae > Viscum > Viscum album. The sequence goes on along the minus strand of OY728158.1, from coordinate 354,419,545 downwards.
ATTCGACCGAAAACAACCTTAGGAATATAATATGACCATTTAGATCAACTTGGATTAGATTAGGACACCTATTATTATTTTATTTAAGGAATTGTTAAAAGAGTTAAAATCAATGTTTAATAAGTAAAAAAATTAATATAGGGTTATACATAAGATAAATTAGACTATAAGTATTAATTATAAATATAAAAATATTTCCTATATAATGGTATTTTATTTATAATTTTTAGACCTCAAATATATTAATTTATTTATGGCACAATGATGATCCAGTAAGTACCTTATTAATGAAATATTAACATAATTATTATTATAAATACCCAAATAAATGTAATTTGAGACTTTTTATGAATTAAACTAATTTAATAGGATAATATGAATTGTTATTATTGATTAAATTAACTTTTTTCGAACTAATAATTCTGTTATAAGTTTCAAAAAAATCAATTACCAAATAGTGTCAAAATTGACATAAAATATTTTTTAAAACAAATATTATATTATTAATTGTTATTCTATTCATAAAAATCTAAGGTTCGACCAAATTATTTAGATAAGGTTATATATATTAATAATGAACCACTTGGGGTTCTTTTTTCTGGTTATAGTAATTTTATTAACCATATAGTGTTAGAAAACAAGAATACACGGTAAAAGATAATATATTTAACATAGTGTTAAATCTAAATGATAAGGTCAAAATAGTAACATAAACTTGTCCAAAACCAATTTTTTGATAGGATTTAAACCCATTCCCACATTATCTTAAAAATAAATCAATATGGAGCTATTATAAACTGAATATGACTTTATTATAAAATAATATTTTATGTTTTTTCGAAGGTGCCCCTCTCCTCCCTTATAAAAGGGCACCTCCTCCCTCTCCTCTTCACAACACTTTGAGCCTTCAAATTCGTCCAACCCCTGCCCATTTCTCTTGTCCACTTCCCTAGAAATATTCTGGAGGTTCTGGTCTTCTCAAAATACCAACTCTAGTCCATTAAGAGGATGCTTAAAAGAGGTGCGTCGAAGAAGTGGTAATCTCTTCTACCGATTCTTTCAAGTTTCTTTCCTCTTAAACTTCTTCTTCTTAAGTTGTTTAATTATAATGAAATAAAATAAGTATCAATAATATACTTATAATTTATTATAAATATGAAACAACTCCATTTCACCTTCTATCCATCCTACCGAAAATGAAATCACCATGTGTGCGTACGTACGGAATACCGTCTACACGCCGTGGTGTAATCTAATTTTCCACCACCACCTTACTTGGATGGGTATAATGGTGTAAATAATAACAATATATGGTTATTATAACTTCATAATTATTATGAGATATTATATAATTCAATCCAATTCCATTCAATAATTATGGGAACTATATCACCGCTAGTGCGTACGTTCGGATTACCGTCTCCACGACGTGATGAGATTCATTCTCCATGTTAACCATTAAAGAATAATTATAATGTATTCATAATGAATAATAATGATATATATGACATAATAATGATACTATATATATATATATGTCATCTAATTACTTCAATTCATGTCAACAAGGAAAGGAAAACAACATTCATTCGTATGTACGGCCCACCGTCTCCATGAACGGTGTATTTCATTTCATTAATCTATCTATTACATATATATATATACTGAATATATATGATATATAAACATGATTTACATTCTTGAAGTAATTAAATCATGATATTTTTAATAATAATATCAAGAACAAAAAGTTGAAACACGTACGATAAATAAAAAGATTTTACCAAAAATGCTGCTTTAACATGGAATTTATAAAAGAACGGGTAATAAAAAGTCATAAGTGAACCATATATGATATCATAACAATGAATATGATTCTTTAATAAGTCAATGACATTAATTTAATCATTATAAATGGGGTTCAGATACGTACGAAGAATATCGGTCCAAAGGTATGGGGTAATTTTGCAATCTCATTTTTATCCGAGATTGGTTATATGTAAGTATTTACTGGGGTTATATTTATCATCCAGGTCCATAAAATTGTTTTTTATAAAGTTTTTAATATTCTTAAATGTATTATTAATGTAAGTTTTACCCCTCATTGACTTTGAATTTGTGTTATGGAATGATTCTTTCTTTTTTTACCATACGTGGTAACTTTTGACTTTTCTAACAAAAGTACGAGGAGAATGTTTTTTTAACTTATATGGAATGAATGGATTTTTACAATTTCATAACACCTAATTTTCATTAAGATTAATCAAAATGTTTTCATGATTATTTTCAATAAAATCCTTTTCTTTTAAATTTTCATGGCATTTTGATAAAAGAAAATGATTTTGAAGAAGAAAAGATATTTTCCTCAAAAATTCATTTATTGTATTTTATCAAAACTATTTTCCATCTAAGATGACATTATTAAGTATGTTTATGTTTCAAGTATAATGTATCTATTATTTACATGGTTTGATTTTTCTTATGATGGAATGATATCTATTTCTTTTATATGGATTATGTTACGATGATATGATGTTTATGAAACCCATTTTATTCGTTGGGTTGTTATGAATAATGTATGTTTATTTTGTGGCACACGAAAGAATGATTTCATTATGAGATAGGTGGGACCTATATCTCCCTATTATTAATTGGGTAAAGATTTATATCTCATAATATAAACATGTCTGGAATGGTAATTTAATCTGTTTCAGTGATACATGACTCGAACGAGGAGTGAACACAATTCAGAAAGGGACTTTATCCACTAAGATAGTCTTGGAAGAAATGCCTTGGCTACTGTGGAAATCATATCATGTGATTAATGGTTTCCATAATTACATGTTTTATTCCCATTCTATTTTATCATGATTGATGTTCCTTTATGATATTTGTCTTACGTACTTCCAAGATTTATGTCATTTCTCAATATTTTGATGTTTAGATTTTATGTTCATGTTTTTGCATTCAAATATTTATGGATTGTTTTACATTCCCTATGTTTACCCTTATTGTGCATTTTAGCTCACCCTATTTATGATTTATTATCCCCATGATATAAATAATGGTTTTAGGTATGAAAACAAAAGGGGAATAGTTTTATGGGAGATGTTCAAGATCTTTCACCATGATAAGAAGATTACATTCCGAGTTTCCAAATACACTAAACTATTACAGTCCTTTAGTGTAGGTTTTTGTTATATATTAAGTCTTACATAAAAGTAATTTAATGTCTATGTACGTCTAGTACGGGTCTCTACAAAATGAGATTATATCCACACTTTTAAGAAAAAATTGATAATGATATATTTTTTGGTAATTTTTTTAGTTCTCAAGATACCTATATTTATTAGCAATATTTAGTAAGTGCTGATAATATCCGTATTTCATAGCCTAGAAATTGATGGTTGTTGAGCCTATATATCCTCCTATGGAGTGGGAGGGACCTCTATCATCTTTCAAGGGAGCTCATCCTCTCTCACTCTCTCCCTTTTATTTCCTTTATTTTCATCCTTCATTCCCTCATATATTTCTTATTCCTAAATTTTTACATTTTTTGATGACTTCATAAAACATTCACTCTCTTCCCTGACATTTACTTATGCCTCGTTGCATCTAAACCTAATGCTGATATAACTTTTTAAACAATGTTTTCCATTGGTGGAATCATTTGACTAGTTTGTTTTCAAATATTGGGGACTTCATGAATGATTAATTGTGGGTCTTCTCAACAATATGAACATCCTCATTCGGTTCTATTTGGAGAATGACTCGGCCCATCCCTGGTCCAGTGCCCCCACATCTACGAAGGTTCTTGTTTCTCCTTATTCGGGTGGACATATGATTTTCTTATGAACTAAGATACCCCAAATATAGTGATTTTGGTTATTTATCTAAATAACCATATTAATTTTCATAATCCTTCCATTATTAAAATGCCAAAAAAAATTGTTGGTAGATATTTATGTTCTGATAGTAGAACTAGAACAATTTTCCATCTTATTTCTCCAAAAATTTGTATTGAAGGTAATGTTATAAGAGTGACAGATGAGAATGTTTTGATTGATGTTGTGGAAGATTTTTACTAAAAGAAACCTATTTCTTTTGAGTCTTTGATCTATTTTTTCTCTTCATTAAATAAAATGTGTCACTTTATGGTGGTGTGAAGGCATGGGTGAATAAATTACTTCTACAAGACAGATGAAGAATTGGGATGAAATGGAAAATGTATGGTGTCCATTTTTGGTGTAGGTTAGAAGGAACAAATTGAAATTGATGTTTTTATTTACTCAATCATTAATTAGAAGGTAGTTCACTTTGGATCACATAAGTGAGAGGAGTTGAATGAGACCAAACCCCTTATTGGCCTCACAGCCAAACCGCTGACTCTGAACAGAATAAAAGATGTTTGTCACCATCTAGAAGGATGCATGACTTTTAATCCCAGATTCAGTAGTAGTATAAATATATGGTAGATTGAGATGTGATTTTTATTGATGTGTCTGAAATAAGTCATGTGGAAATTTAAATAAATACAGCTAAGGAGGAATCTAATGAGAAGGTTGGGAGAATTGGTCATGAAGATAAACACAATGAGGTGTTATGGGTGGAAGGGTAGGAAGATTAAATGGTATGTATAACCAGTGGAGGTAGGTGGGGAGGGGTTAATGAAACAACCAGGTTGTAGCCAAGAGGTAATAGATCTACTATTAATATTAGTAATATCTTTGAAGATCTGTAGGTTGAATGTTTGGTTCAGGGACAAAAGGATAAAATACATGAAGGAATGGAAATCCAAAACACAATACCATTAAATAACTTCTGTAATGGCCAAAGCCTTTATGGGACAGATTGGGAAGTTAAAATATGTATCCATGTTTTGGTGGACAGTGTTGATGGAGGGCATTTAAGAAGCCTATATATCTAAAGGAGGAGGAAGGGGAGAAAAGGAAAAATATATTTAGGGAGATATATTGTGTTAAAGGTAAATAGGTATAAAGTATTTAATGACTAAACGTAGTTACATAATTTGATGGAAACAAGGTCATCCAAAAAGAATAGGGTGATGGATAAGGAACTCATGTCTCATGGCCATGAAGGGGATAAGAGTTCAAATATTCATTGTGAATATCAAATAGTAGTGTGTGGTGAGGAAAATGATCAAGAGTAGTTTGGTGGTATAATAGAATATCCGATTTTGGAATAAGATGTATCTAATTGTAAGGTTAGGGAAATAGATAGGGTGGACGGGGGAAAAGGGAAGGCAAGGTAGATTATTATTCAATCCAATGAAGAAATGTTAGAGGAGGCATCTAAGATCATTGATACATAGGAGGAGTCCCACATGATGAATGGTAAAATGATTGAAGTGGATTATAAAAATGAAAAATGTGTATGTATCTACAATCAAGATTGTATTTTGATATGTGGATTCAATAAAAGGAAGATTGTTGTGGAAGTGTATATCCAATCATTGGACTAGATGACCTATAAATTTGAAGACCTCCTCGAGGATGACCCGGACATGAAGTCCATTTCTCTTCAATGGAGGTTATACAAAGGTAAGGTTTCTAATAGTCATAAACTCGATTTCAACAATTCGGTGATTTCATAGGGTGTTTGTAGATTGCATGTTCCGAACATGAATTTATTCCCACTTTTTCCAGAAATGTGCTTTGCATAATAAAAAGTTAATTTTCAATAATCTACTAAAGACTATATAAATAAATTATAAAATATTAAACAATTATATATTAAAAATGAATAAATAATAAAAAAGGTGAAAATTGATCGAAATTATTAATGAATATATAATATTAAATACATGAATGTAATAAAATAGTGAAATTTAATAAATAAAAATATATAGGCATCAAAATTCTTCAAAAAATGCATGTGTTAAAGTAATTATATTAAATATTTGAAAATAAAAATGAATATATATTTAAATGAAATGAATACAAATTAAATATATACATTAAAACCATATTAGAAACCTTAAATGTTGAAGAATAAATTTTTATAACTAAATATTAAAAATAATAAATTACATTAATATTAAAAATGAATCAATTATAATGAATTTTTAAAAATAAGTAACATAAGAAGTTAATAAATAATACTAAATAATATATAATTTAACAAATTGTAAAATTCCATAATTAAAAATATCTAGATTATAAAAAGATTAACAAAGAATAAAAAATAATATTTATTTAAATTATTGAAAAAATAAAAATAAATATATGATAAAATGAAAATAAATAGATATTAATTAAATAAATTAAAATAATATTAAAATAAAATAATATTAATTAATATATATATATGTAATAATTATTAAAATTAGAATAAATTTCAAAATAAATTAACAATGAAACTTTAAAATTTAATAAATTTACAAAAAATTATAAAATTAAAATTATTATTGATCAGGTAATATAAAAAATTAATAAATACGAAACCAATATTTAAAAGTAATAAATAGTATATTTTTTATAATTATATAAATAATGAATAATATTTACTGATTAAAAATAATATATATATATATATATATAATATTTGGCGTTAAAAAATATAACTCTGAATAAAATATAAAAAATTTAAAAAATTAATAATTATTGTGTTTGTGTGTGAATTATATATAAAAATGAATTAATTAAATATATATATGAGTCACATTTTTGTATCACACATTTGATATATGTTAAAATGAAAAAAACACCTTTAATTTAATTTACATTACATGATATAATTAAAAAATATTTTTAGTTAATATTAATTGTTAATTATATACTTTTTTCACTTATTATATGACTTATTTAATGTAAATATCAATATTTTGTATTATATAAATCATATATGAGGAAATATTATATATATTGATATATATATATATGTGTGTGTGTGTGTGTGTGTGAATATCTTTCAATGTTAAAATGATTAAATATATTGACGAATAATTATGTATAAAGAAAGTAATGTTAAGTAAATTAAAAAAACATTAAATATAAAATATTTAAAAAAAATAATTTATAAGAAGATAAAAAAAAGAATTATTATTAAAAAAAGAACTCGACCTTTTTTTTTTTGAAAACTAATATATAAAGCACATTCATTATGACTAAAATGGGATTTTAATTTCTAAAAAAGAAAGAAACCTTTATCATCACTAATAAAGGACCACTTTATAAGTTCTAATAAAGGACCCCTTTATTGGTGTTTTTGTTAGCACTAGTAAGGTCCATGAGAGATATTAAAAAATATGAAATCCTAAACCATCCCTATAACATAACCATATTACAAACATAAAATAAAATTGAAAATTAAGTTTTACCGAAATCCAAATAGAAATGCAGATATTAAATTGCTCTACACTTTCAAATAAAAATTTACATACAATATATATTTGTTGATGTGATATTTAAAATTAATTATTTAAAATTATAATTCAATGTACCAACTAAAAAAATTATAGAATGATTTTTTCAATACTAATTCCCGATAAAAACCTTCTCCCACTATGAAAACTAATTTATTTTTGTAACCATATATAAAATAATAAAAATTTATGATTTTAATATGTAATGCATATATGATAAGTTATAAATTTAATTACTATGTACAATAATGATATTATCAATTATAATATTAATTATATTATTAGTTCTTTTATTTGTTATTTTTTATTAGTTAATATTTTTTAAATATACCATTAATTATTTCTTTTATTTTTTATTTTTTATTAGTTAATATTTATTAAATATACCAATAATTAATATTTATATTATTAATTATTAATTACACTGCTAATTAATAATCTAAATAAATCATATTGTTGATTAAATCATATTTCATTAATTTTATCATACATTAAATATATTAATTGCCAAAATTGTTTTTAAAAATTATATCATTAATCAAAATTAACATTATTAAATTGAAGACACGAACTTTGATAATATCAAGAACATTTTGTCTGAGATTGACACTCAGTCAATTCATATAGGTCACTAATTATTAAAAAATAATTATCCTTATGATTGAATATAATATGTGTAACACCCCATGATTTCATAGTACATTATCTCTTCAATTTAATGAAATAACAAGCGCTACATGCAACATCGAGTTCGAGCGTAACATGACTTACTAAATTAGCCATTGAAAAAGAAATTATGAATAATATTAACTAAATATTGAATTTTATATAATCTATAAAATTTTATAATCCATATTCTGTGTTTCTTAGACATAATATAAGAACAAATTCATTTTTTTAGATAAAAGAAATATTTTTCAAAAAAATTCAATTTTACCGCCTTTTAATGAAGAACCCTTTTTAAAACCAATATTTGCAACATTAATATATTCAGTTTAATGAAATTAAATTCGCATTTATAATTAGGACATAAAAATTTATTTTGGATAAATTTATGGAATTTTTCTGATAACATTCAAATTTTGATGAATAGTGAAAAAGACTATATTTTAATTAAAAACAACATTTTTAATCAAAATAATTTATAGTGGTAAATTTTAATTTTGAATGATTTTAAAATAGAATTTGATTATATTTTTACCATTTAATAAAATTTTGGCCATTTAATTTAATTTTACATTTAAACTGAACATAAACATGTGTCAATCTTTTGATAGTTATTATTTCCTAAAAACACGCTTTTTGTTTTGACAGTGGGAATTAATTTTAAATTAATTTCAGCCACCTATATGTTTAAATTTGTAAAAATGGATTCCATATTTGGAATTAGTTGGTCAAAATTGTGTAAATAGGTAACTTTTATTTTTGGACATTTTAAATATTTATTTCGGTGAATATTTTATTTACCGTGGTAAAAGGGTAAATCCAGTAAAAAAGGGTAAAAAAATAATATTATAACAATACTAAATTACCCTAACATGTGTCTTATTCCTATTTGATGATTAATTTCCGATAATGGGCATCATTGGGATGAATTTGGGACCTCATCATGCCACATGGGTGTGATAATGACATTTTATATTAAATAATCTAAAGTAATGACAAATATAACAAATGCTAATATCTTTTAGTAAAACACTTTTTATATGAGGATATATAATTGATATAATCGATTATAAATAATCATTATAAATCCAAATGTATTTAATAAATCATGATATTTTATTTATAATTTTTAGACATAAAATAAATATATTTATATTTGACACAATAATGACGAAGTATTTTACTTATTAATGAAAGAATCCAAAAATGATATTATAAATATTAAAATAAATATAATTTAAATTTTTGGATTCCATCAACAAATTTTACTGGTTAATATTACATGTTATGGTTGATTATGTGAATTTGTTTTGATGTAATAATGATTTTATGACTTTAACAAAAATAAATTATTAAATAATGCCAAAATTGACATAATTGGGTTTTTAAAACAAATACTATATTATTGGTTAATATAATATTACTAAAAGTATAAGGTGCGGAAAAAGGGACTAAATAATATTATAAGTCTCATTAATTATCCTATTGGGGTTCTCTTGGTAGTTTATAGTTTGTTTACTAATCATATAATATAAAAATACAAAGGGACATGGTTAAAGTCAATCTATTTAACTAAGAGTTAAATCTAAATGATAAAGTCAATATGGTGACCTAAACCTTTATAAAACCTATTGTTTGAGATACTTTCGACCCATAACCACCATATTCTCAAAATAAACCTTTTTGGAGCTATTAGAAGGCGAAAATTATTTTATTATAAAATAATATTTCATGTTTTTTCTAAAGTGACCTTCACCACTATTACAAAAGGGTACTCCCCCTTCTCTTAAATTCACACATCCGAAGCCTTTTTGTTTTGCCAAACCCAACCCAAATATCCTCTAAAATATCATCCCTTCATCCTAGAGGCATTCCCTTGGTCAGAATGCCAACCTAAAGAGACATTTTGATCAAATCAAAAATAAAAGAACCTGAAGAATAAGTAAATACTTCATCACCTCTTTCATGTTCTTTTCATCTTACACTTCCTCATTCATTGTAGTTTCCATTCTAAAATAATTACTTCAGTGTCTTCTATATAATGTGATTTCATTAAAAATATGGTACAACCCTATTCATTATTCTATCCATCCTATGAATGACATGTCACCATACGTGCGTATATACAGCTTACCGTCTCCACTCCGTGGTGTACTTGTTATTCAAATAACATTATTATTTGGATTGGAATAATATTTAGTATAAATGATGTAAATAATAAATATAACATGATAATGATTATGTATATATGATATACCACCCAATTATATTCTATTTTAATATCAAAAAAATGATATTATCACTCGTGCGTACGTACGGATTACCGTCTCCACAAACGCAATAAGATTAATTCTCCATCAGAATCAATCAAAAATAATTTTCATTTGCTTATTAAAAATAATTATTTAGAACATAATATCATTCTCGATATGAATCAAATACATCCTATCCATAATAAACACGGTTTATGTATCAAAACATATAAAGTAAAACGAATCAGTTAAAACCTGAAACAAAAATACTACAGAAGTATCATTATCAAAGAAATATTATAATATCATATATGATATCATATTAATGTATACGGTTCTTCTATAATTTAATAACAATTATTTCACCATTATATAGGAGGTTAACCTACCCTCGTCCAAGGAAATGTTTACGTTGAGGTTTAATTTCACAATCTCTTTATTATCTGAGATTGTTTTTAAGTATCTATTGGGACCTCTTTACCATCCTCATCAGTGTTTTCATAAAAATGTATTTTAAAAAAAATTTATTGTTTACTAGACTATGGGTTAAATTCATTTATACAATTATTTTACCTTATATGATTCGAATAGAATCTTTCCATCATTTTCCAAATAATGTAACTTACGACCTTTTTGAAAAAATCAAGGTAATAATGTTTTTTAACTTATACGGAGGGTGTGGTTATTATCTACCCAATAACAACGTAGAAGCTTACCTTACAAGCTTATCAGAATATTTTCAAAATAAATGTTTTCTTTTATAACTATGTGACTTAAAATGATTTCAAAAAAAGAAAGAGATATTTCTGTCAAATAGTTTTGATTTCATCTATGTCAGCATCCTTTTATGGATTTTATACTTGTTTGAAATCGATTCATTATAATAAAAATCATCCATATTTTATTGAAGGTTTTGTGATATTTTGGAATTTGGATGTGTTATTTTTATACCATTCATGGTTTATGGTTAACGTATTTAAATTTTGTATGCTATTTTTAACACGAATGTTTATGTTATGTTTCATCCTTTTCATATGAGGAATTTATTTGACTTAGTTTGTGATGGGTGGAGCCTGCTATAGCTACTCGGTGCATTGGTAGGTCTCATCAGACAATTAGACGTGGAATTTTTTGAGGCCTTTCCCAATTTGATATATGGTTTTGGCCGAGGCCCTATTCATTTTTAGACATCTTGGCCAACGCCTAAAAAAATGATTCATAATTTCGGTCATTATACATTCCCTCATTTTGAAAATAATATTGATGGATCATGTGGTTATTAGAATTGTATATTAACCATGATTATGTTTTATTATTTAATTATTTAATCAGCTTATATTCCTTCCATAAAAGTAATCCTATTTATTATTTTTAAAGGCATGTGTTTTCAATTATTCATCATGCCTAATATTTATGTTTTCTTCCACTGTATTTCTTACCCTTACTGAGCATTTGAGATCACCCCTTTCATATGTTTAATTTTCTCAGGATATGGAGATGTTATTTATGAGTGACTTTTAGGGATAATATATGGGGATTTTATGTTTCTAGTGGAATAAATTAGTGTTGTATTTCTTTTCAAGTTATAAATTTGAACTTATCTATGAATCATCTTTCCAATGATACTAAACTGATCAGACTTTCGGGACATGATTTCCTCATATCATGCAAATATTATGTAATAATGTATCGACTCTGGGAAACTAGGGTCGGGGCATTACAGTTGGTATCAGAGGAAGTTTAGTACCAACCTTGGAAACTAGATTTAGATAAACTCTAATTAAAGCAAATTACATGAAGATAGACATTGAGGATTAGTATAAAAGAACATCCTAGAATATTGGTAATGTAGATTTTTTGTGTATTTTCCAAGAAATACATCCCTGTCTAGATATGATCAGGTAGAGGCTTCTCTGGCACAGATATACCAAGGGGTTAAACCCAAACACACTGCTTTGAGCTAGACTCGAACGGGAACAGGTGCACGACAATGGGCCTTGTCACACTTTTTATTACAACACTCTCAGGAGATATGGTTAGGATAATTCTTATTTTCATTACAAACCATTATGAAGGGTTTATGAGTATATACTTTCTCAAGGAAGACATTTTTATGATTATGGATATATCCATAAACTGTTCAATTTATGTTAAGTGTTTTACAAGAATGTAATTATGTATTTCGATTCATAAACTGATCTAGTTTATGCCATTGTTTATTAATGGTTCCTAGTGTTAATAATGGAAAGATTATAAATGCATGCAATCCATGTAGGAATTTCCCTCATAATCAAGATAATTATAGCGGAGCTAGTGATGTAACTGGTGCTGATCATCTTATCATCATACTTGGACAACTCACTCAGGTTATGAATAATAACCTTACCCATATGGAGCACCCTGATCCACAACGCAGAGGATAAATGTTATATCTCTTCATGAGGAAACAACCACCAACATTCAATGGGATTACAAATCCATTAGTAGCTGAGAAATGTATAAATTCTTTAGAGAAAATATTTTATGCTTTGAGGAGTTGTTAAAGAGAAAACATTTTTAGGGCAGTTTGTCACCTCACAGGAGATGCAGATCAATGGTTGTCATTGATTCAAAACACAAATGAGGATGAATAAGTATCAAGTATGGAATGGAGGGTGTTTAAAGAGATTTTCATAGAAAAATAATTTCCTTGTGGCCATCGAGCAGATATGGAAAGACAAATTCTGAGCCTGAGACAAAATGAGGATGGGAATGTCACGAAGTATTAAGCTAATTTACAAGGTTGGCAAGGCATGCAGCATATTATATACGTGAGTCAAGGAGTAAGATTGACCGGTTCTTTTATTGGTTAAAACCATTTCTCCATCGAGCGTTAGTCTCACAATCCTTCTCATCATATGAAGATATTGTCTCATGTGATATCAAGACAGAAAAAAATCCTCTAAATCCTATGACAATAATGTAAATCAAGAGAAGAAGAAAATGGTGGAGCAAGAGACAGATAAATGGAAAAAGAGATAGAAGGATTTTACATTATGTGATAATTGTGGGAAGAAACACCCTGGGACTAGCATAAAAGTAAGGGGAGTCCGATACAAGTTTGTTGAAAAAGGCCATTAATCTCATGATTCCAAGGGAAATAAAGTTGTTGTCAATGTTTAATGCTACAATTATAGAGACATGGGTCATTATGAAAATGAATGTCCAATGATCCAAGGAAACGTACCTCAGAAAAGGTCAAGGGAGAAAGGCCAAGAATATGTTGTTACTATAGTTGAAGTGGAATAATTAATGTATTTGTTTTTTTTTTACTCAAGAATTATATTCTTGTTATAAGAATAATTTGACATATATAAGAATTTTATGGTAGTACATGTTGTTTTCATTATGGTTTTAATATGATGTAGGTAATCAAATTTTCAGTATGTGACAATAATATTAACTTTACTTTGTTTGGGGAATACAATTTTACCATTGATTTTGGAATTTAGAGACCTTTTAGTCAGAGATTGGATGTTAGTATTTTGGATAAGTATAAAGGCTAGAATGAATTATGTTTGAAATTTGATACTATTCTTAAGGATAAAAAAAGTTTGACATTATTTTTGGATAATTATAAAAATGACAACCTAGAGGTGAGGCGACAACCTGTCGCGTCCGGTAAGGCCGTGAGACTTTAACCTGTAATCGAAGGGCAACAAGGGTGCATCACCTACCACTGGCGGATGTGATGTCCTGGTTTTTATAATGTATTTTTTAAAAAAATATCACAAATGAATTATAAATTCAGTATTTTGGAACCTTATATGATTAATATAAATAGAGTATTTTTATGTTTTATTATCTTTTGGAGTGAATGATGAGTTTGTGGTATAAATTAGTTAAAGTATAGAACTTTACTTGTCTAGTATATTTTTTCACTCTTATTTTTATGAAGAAATTAATTCTTAAACTTTATTTATGGTATCTTAAAACAAACAATTTATTTTCCTAATACATTATGTTTTCTTGAACTGATGATATTTGAAATCATCATAGATTGAAGGCCTGAGGCCCTCAAATTTTAGAATTGTTTGGGATTAATGACCTCAATCACACCCTATAAATATTTACACATTTCCTATAATTATGTGCCTCTAATTTACACCAATGTTATCTTAATAGATATAATAATTTGGTGGTGAATTTTATTTTCCTTTCCCTCTTACTAAGACTAAATTTTATAAACCCAATTTCTGATGTGGGTCTTCTGGAAAGGAATTTTCTATTTTTAACCTTTTACTTTCGATGATCAATTTCAAATTGTGAGGAAACCATTTATTGAAGGTGGGGGAAAATGTAATACCATAAGATTTCATATAACATTATCTCTTCAAAGTAATTAAATAACCTGCGCTACACGCAACACCGAGTTCGAGCGTAACAAGACATACTAAACTATCCGTTCAAAAAGTGTTTATGAATAGTATTAACTGAATTTTGAATTTAATAAAATCTATAAAATTTTATAATCCATATTCTGTGTATCTTAGACATAATATAATAACAAATTCATATTTTAGATAAAATAAATATTTTTCAAAAAATGTACTTTTACTGCCATTTAATAGAGAACCCTTTTTAAAAACAATATTTGGAACTTTTATATATTCAATTTAATGAAAAAAAATTCTTATTTATATTCATGATATAAAAATTTAGTCTGGATAATTTTTTGGAATTTTTCTAATAACATTCTTATTTTGATTAATATTGAAAAATACTGAATTTTATTTAAAAAAAACTTTTTTAATTTAAATAATTTATAGTGTCAAATTATAATTTTGAGTTGTTTTATAGTATAATTATAATATATATTTACCATTTAATCCAATTTTGATCATTGGATGTACCATCACATTTTAACTGGACATAAACAAGTGTTAATCTTTTGATATTTATTATTTCGCAAAAACACGCTTTTTGTTTTGAGAGCGGGAATTAATTTAAAATTAATTTATTCCACTTCTGTGTTTCAAAATTTGAAAAATTGGATTCCATATTTGGAATTCGTAGGTCCAAATTATGTAAATAGGAAAATTTTATTTTTAATCGTTTTAAATATTTATATCCGTAAATATTTTATAAACCATGGTTAAAGTGTAAATCCGATAAATAAGTTTAAAAAATTATAATAATACTAAATTACACTAACATGTGTCCTATTCTTATTGGTTGATTAATTTATGACCATGGAAATCCTTGTTATTACATTGGGACCCCCTCGAGCCACATGGCTGTGATAATGACATTTTATGTTAAATAATCTAAAGAAAAGAAAAAAATAACAAAAGAAAATATCTTTTAATAAAACAATTTTTATATGAGGATATATAATTGATATATTCAGATATAAATAGTAATTATAAATATAAAAATATTTCCTACGTCATGATATTTTATTTATAATTTTTTACATAAGATAAATATATTTATATATGACACAATAATGATGTAGTATTTTCTTTATTAATGGAAGAATAAAATAATTGATATTATGTATAATAAAATAAATATAATTTTAATTTTTTGATTCCAAGAAAGAATTTTATATTTTAATATGACATGTTAAAGTGTATTCAATGAATTTTTGTCGAATTAATAATTCTTTTATGATAATAACAAAAATAAATTATTAAATAATGTCCAAATTAACATAATTGTGTTTTTAAAAATAATTATATATTATTAGTTAATATAATATTCCTAAAAGTATAAGGTTCGTAAAAAGTCCTAAATAATATTATATGGGTCATAAATGAACCTATTGGGGTTTTCTTGGCATTTTATATTAAGTTTATTAACCATATAATATAAAAATACAAAGGGGCATGGTAAAAGTCAAGCAATTTAACAAAGAGTTAAATCTAAATGATAAAGTTAATATGGTTACTTAAACCTATCTAAACCTATTTGTTGAGGTCATTTAGACCTATAACAACCCTATACACGAAATAAACCATTTTGGATCCATTTGTAACCGATAATTATTTTATTATAAAATAATATATCAAGATTTTCCTAAAGTGACCTTCACCTCTTTTATAAAAGGGCACTCACCCTTCTCTTAATTTCACACCCACGAAGTCTTTTGGTTTGGCCAAAACCTGCCCAAATATCCTCTAAACTATCATAAATTCATCCCAGAGGCATTAATTTGGTTATAAATCCATCCTAAGGATCCCTTTTGATCAAATCAAAAGGAAGAACCCGAAGAAGAGGTAAGTACTTCATCACCCCTTTCATGTTCTTTTACTCTTCCACTTCCTCTTTCTTTGTTGTTTCCATTTTAAAATAATAACTTAGGTATCTTCTATATACTGTGATGTCATTATAAATATGGTACAACCATATTCATTATTCAATCCATCCTATGAATGACATGTCACCATATGTATATATGTATGACTTACTGTCTCCATGTCGTGGTGTAGTTGTTATTAAAATAACATTATTATTTGGATGGGTAAAATAATGAGTATAACTAATGTAAATAATAAATTTGATATGATAATGATTCCTTATATATTATATACCACCCATTTATATACTATTTTAATATCAAAATAATGATATTTTCACTCGTGCGTACATACGGATTACCATCTCCATGAACTCGATAAGATTAATTCCACATTGTAACCATTCAAGAATAATTTTCATTTGCTTTTTAAAAATAATTATGAATAACGTAATATACTTCTAGATATGATTCAAATACATCCTATCCATAACAAACAAAAATTATGTATCCAAACATATAAAGTAAAATGAATCAGTTAACACCCGAAACGACGATACTACTGAAATATCATTATCGAAGAAATATTAGAAGATCAAATATGATATCATATTAATGTATATTTTTATTTTATACATTAATAACAATGATTTCACCATTATAAAGGAGGTTAACCTACCCTCTACAAAGGAAATTTACAAGGTAAGGGTTAATTTCACAATCTTTTTATTATCCGAGGTTGTTTTTACGTAAGTATATACTGGGACCTATTTATCATCCTCGTCCGTGTTTTTTTAAAAATGTACTTCAAAACATTTTTATTTTTTACTAGAATATGGTTTAAATTCATTTATACCCTTATTGGACCTTATATTTTTCTATAGGAATCTTTCTATCGTTTACCAAACAAGGTACTTTATGACCTTTTCAACAAAATTAAGGTAAGAATGTTTTTTAACTTATACGGAGGGTATAATTATTCTACATAATATTAAATCCTAGAAGATTCCATTACAATATTATAAGAATATTTTCAAAATAAATTTTTTCTTTTATAATTATGTGACTTTAAATTATTTCAAAAAAATAATGAGATATTTTTGTCAAATAGTTTTGATTTCATCTATGTCAACATCTTTTGTTGGATTTTATAATTGTTTGAAGTTGAATAATTATGATACAAATAGTCCATATTTTATTGAAGGTTTTGTGATATGTTTGAATGTGGATGTGTTATTTTTATAACATTCATTTTTTATGGTTATAGTATTGACATTTCTTATGGTAGTTTTAAAATAAATGTTAATGTTATGTTTCAACATTTTCATATGAGGAATGTAATGGACTTAGTATGTGATTGGTGGAGCCCTCTATACCTGCTCGGTGCATCATTTTGTATCATGAGACAACTAGACATGGAGTTTTCCGAGGCCTTTTCTAAATTTGATATATGGTTTTGGCTGAGGCCTTGATCATTTTTAGATGTCTTGGCTGAGGCCCTGACAAAATGTTTTAGAAAGTCTGGCATTATACATTCCCTCATTATGAAAATAATATTGATGGTTCATGTGGTTATTTGACTAGTAGAATTCTATGACTATGTTTTATAATGACATTATTTACTCAACTCATATTCCTACCATAAAAGTGATCAGGTTAATTATTTTTGAAGGCATGTGTTTTCAATTATTCACCATGCCTAATATTTATGTTATCTTCCGCTGTATCTCTTACCCTTACTGAGTGTTTGAGCTCACCTCTTTCTTATGTTTCAATTTACCAGGATATGAATAAGTTAGTAATGAGTCACTTATAGGCATAATCTAGGAGGCTTGGATGTTTATAATGTAATAAATTAGTGTTGTATTTCTTTTTAAGTAGTAAAGTTGAACTTATGTATGAATCTTGTTTCCAATGCTACTAAACTGATCAGTATTTAGGGACATGATTTCCTCATGTCATGCCAATTTTATGTAATAATGCACTGACTCTGGGTAACTAGGGTCGGGGCATTACAATATGAGCTCATTTGAACTATTTTGAAAATGTGACACATGTTTTAAATATAAATTAATAATTTATATTAAAAAAATTATAATTTGGAGTCACACTGGCCTCCTCATATGTTAGATCAATATGCTAGTTGATACTTATATGTCATAAACTAATTATGTACCATGATACAAAAAATTTAAAATAATTGGGGCTCAATTAGTCGGTTTTGATAATGTGATGCTAATTTTAAACTAAAGTTAAACATTTTTATTTCAAAAATACACTTTGAGTCATACTAATGACAATATATGTCAGATTTACATGAGGTTGATTTTTATACATCAAGAATAAATTATGGTTCATCATCCTAAAGATTGAAAAAAATCTGAGTTTTTTCTCAATTTTCTATAGGTGATGTTTGTATTAACCTAATATTATGAATTTATATTGAAAAAAAAGTCATTGATTCGTACAGACCACATTGTGTTTTGGATTAATATATGATATTTTACTATAATCACATATGAATTATGGATCATTTTACTAATGTTAAAAAATATTCAATGCTTCTTTCCTGATTTTTGATATGTGATAGACATTTTAAACTAAAATTTTACTTTTATATTCAAATAACTAAATTATAGTCATGATAGACACATCATGTGTCAGATTGACATACTGATGATTCCATCATGTCACATACAAATTATATATCATTATCCTATTGTTTAAAATTAATCATAGGTCATTTTCTCAATTTTTTCTTTGTGATGCTTGTTTTAAACTAAAATGACCCTTTAATTTTCAAAAAAAATAATGTTTAGTATTAAAGACTATATCATAAGTCTGATTGACATGTAGTCCAATATTATATATATTAAATGTATTATTTTTTTTCAATATTGTTTGAAAACAATTCAATATTTTTATTTATTTTTTCTCTATGAAATTAGTTTTAAACTAAAATGACACTTTTATATTGAAAACATTGAATTTGAATCATATCAAGATATTCATGTTTCAAATTTATTTGTGGTTGATTATGACTCATCTAAAATGAATTATGGAATGTTTTCTGAAGTTTTTTAAAAAATATAATCTCAGTTGCTTAGTTTTGACAATGTGACGCACATTTTAATCTAAAATGAATATTTTATATTTAATGCTTTCCCTTGGAGTCATACAAGCTAAATCAAGTGTCAGAATGATGTTTAGTCAATTTATAATCAGCCAGAATAAATTATGGATCATCATACTAAGGGTTTAAGAAAATTATAGGTCATTGGTCTATTTTTTTCTATCTCGCATGTGTTTCATACTAAAATGAAACTTTTTTATTGAAACAATTCACATTAAGACATATCAGCCACATAATGTGTTGGATTAACATGTGATTCATCCATAAATTTCTCAAGTGAAATAAGCACCGGTTTCCTAATGTTTGAAAACAATCCAAGATAATTTTCTCATTTTTGGACATGTGATGTTCATTTTAATGTACAATTACACATTTATATTGAGAACACACGCTACGATTCATACGAACAACATTGTGTGTTAGGTTTAAAATAATTCAATTTCAATATTTCCATGATGAATTATGTATCATTTTCATAATGTAATAAAACAATCATAGTTTTTCCCTATTTTAGTTATGTGATGCATGTTTTCAACCAAAATTACAACTTCGTATTGAAAATATGAACTTCGAGTCATATTAACGACGTCATGTGTTATATGGATGTGTGTTCAATTACAAAATAATAACAATGAATTATTTATAATTTTATTATTGTTTGGAAAAAATTTGATCTCAATTTTTCTGTTTTTATAGTGTGATGCATGTTTTAAAAAAAATACACATTTCTATTAAAAACAGAGAAATAGAGTCATACCAGACACATCAGGTATGATCTTAATTTGTAATCAATTATTACATGAGAAAAATGAATCAGGGATAATGTTCCTAATTTTTTAAGACAAAATGAGTTTTTTATTTAGTTTTTTCTATGTGATGTGTGGTTTACACTTAAAAACTGACATTTTGTGTAATAGTATACACAACTTGTGTCATATTTATATGCAGTAAATTCTTAAATGTCAAAAATGAATTATGGATCATTTTCATAATGTTTGAAAATAATGATAAACTATTTTCTTAGTTTTTTCTATGTGACATGATATCTAAACTAAAACTACACTTTTATATTGAAAACACATACTTTTAGTCATACTGACCAATTCATGTGTTAGAGTGACATGCAATCAATTCCTATATGTTACACTTGAAAAACGAATTGTAATCATACTTTTTGAAAATAATTCAGGACTTTTTCCATGGTTTTGGATAAGTGATGAAAATTTTAAACTAAAATAATAATTTTATAATGAAAACTCTCATATTATGTCCTACAGGACACATCATGTCTTGGATTGAAATTCAGTCAATTCCCACACACCAAAAATGAATAATAGATCTTTTTCTTGAATTTTCAAAACAATAAAAGATATTATTATTATTTTTAAATGATATGTGTTTTTTAAACTTAAATTAAATTATTAATGGGATAATGATGCACTTTGAGTCGTACTATCAACATCGTGAGTCAGATTGATGTAATGTCAATTTTAATATGCTTAAGATAAATGAAGGATCATTTTCCTAATGTTTTAAAACAATATAAACTTTTTACTCAATTTTTACAATGTTATGTGTATTTAAATATTAAATTACACTTTTATATTGAAAACACAGATAGTGTCAATCCGGTCAAATCATTTTTTAGATTGACCTTCCGTTAATTCGTATACATCAAAAATTAATTATGAATTTTTTTCCTTTTGTTTTTGGATAGTTTAATCTCATTTATGTGGGTTGGGATATTTTATGTTTAATTGAATAAAATGACGCTTTTTATGTGAATATGTACACATTGATTATAAATGGACACATCGTTTGTCATGTTGATTTGTAGTTTATTCCTACACATACCACATGAATTAACGATCATTTTCTAATAGTTTATAAACTATATAAGATTGTTTTCATGTTATATAAAATGTGATTTTCATTTAAAAAAAGGAAAATGTTATATTCAAAACATGCACTTTTATTCATACCAAGAACATTGTGTTTTAGATTTATGTGATTTAAATTCCTACTTATCAGAAATGAATTATAGATTTTTCTACAATTTTAAAAGTAATATGAACTAATTTGTTTTGTTTTTACAATGTGATAATCATTTCAAACTAAAATGAATCATTTATATTGAAAATAGGTTCCTTGAAACATTCTAGCCTCATATTATGTTAGATATATATGTGATATATTCCTACACATCATAAGTAAATTATTGATCATTTCCAAAAAATAAAACAATCCATGTTTGTTTTCTTAGTTATGAATATTTGAAATGTGTTTTAAAGTATATTACCTTGTAGATTTCAATCACCAATCACATATTTTTAACATCCAACAATTGTTTAACTTCCATCAAATATAATTTAAGGATTCTAATTTAAACATTGGATTAGAATATTCGAGAGGGTTCACTATTTGTATTTACAGTAACATTCATTGTAATGTAATTGTTTGAACAAAATGTCACTATGAGGAATTCATCTTTCATTTTCATCATGGATGTGGTACTGATTATGAATGATCTAGGTCTCTTTTTAAATACTCATAATGACTGAAAGACCCCAAATAAAAATGATTAGACAATGAGCATGGAAGTACCTTCCCAATAATTTGGTAATATGACTTGAGATTTCTGGGTAAAAGTTTCATTTACTCATTTATCTTGTGCCATTATCATTACTACATCCTAAATGTACAATCTCTCATGATAAAAAGTTGTTTCATGCATGTTACTAGATTAACATGAATCTTTATAGTGTAACCCTCCATGATACATCTCCTTGATAAATCATTCAAATCATTATTTATTTATAACATCATCAGTAAATCATTTTTCAGGGTCAACCAACTCAAACTAACACATAGATAGAAGGAAATTAGTGATATGGTGATAAGAAAATCGTTGCTAATTAGGGAATGATATTTCCATTTAGAATCAATAAAGAATTATAGTCACAGTGAAATTATTGAATTTATAACATGATATTCATGATTAGAAAATATATCATACATGCTGACTTGAAGTTGGAATGCATTTATAGATACATGTTTTTTGAATGTATCTGAATTTATTTACCATCAAGTTGGGGCCTACTATAAACATGAATTTTCTATTACTTCTAGATGCAACACCGTCAATAAAAAAATTCGTACTATTTCCATCTGGCAGAGGAACCTTATGGGGGGAAAATCATTATATTTTTATCCTCACTCAAGAGTTGAATAATATCTATGGTGGTGATCAAATTTATTTGTAATTATTTGAGGGTAAAATCATAAAAAAAATATTTATGGTTTTTAAAAATTTATGTTTAGAATAAATATATAAATAAAATATTTCTTATTTGTATCAAATTTATTTTAGGAAAAGTAATTTATATATATTATGATGATGATGCTTCAAATCCCCAATGTATCTGTATGGTCATAGCATATAAAATATAACAAACATAATCAGAAATCACCCTCACCTGATGTCGAAAATCATTCCGATTTCATGTACTCTACCAACACCCCTTTAAAAATCTTATAATTAGTATGTAGAATTTATGTTATTCTAGTAGTACTAATAAAATATAGAAAAAAACTATTAAAAATTTCCTTAATTGAAATTTTAATTACCATGGAAAACTACATGTTTGGGGATTCTAGTTTGTTGATGGTATATAATATCCTTTATAAATTTTAAAAAAATATATCAATAAACACTGTTTTTATTTTTTTTAATTCTATATAAACAATGACCTAAATAATTTAATAGTTTCCAAATATGTTTTCCTAGATAAATATTACTATATAAACCAAATCTATTTCCATTTGAAGAAATCTATTGGATTCTTATGTTTACATAATGACCTTATACCCTAGTTTATCTGATATTTATAGATCAACCTATAATAATATTGTTTTTGTTAAAACAATAATTAAAAAAAAATAAAATTTTACCTATAAAGTATTTATTTTAGTGTAATAAAAATTCACAATTGACATCATTTGTCGTTATTTTGATGTAAATCAATGCTTTGTACCTATGAAATAACCATTCAATGTATCCAATTTTATTTATATTTTCATCATGTTCTTCTTAAAAAATAACTAATGAAATATATGTATACTTATATATATATTTTTTACGATTAGATTATTGGGTTTTATTCCCATTATTTTATCCATCAAGAGAAGTTCATTATATATATTTTTTTCAAAAACTGTGATTAGTTAATCATTTTTCTTGTTAGTTTTTTCTTATTAAAAAAACGTTTATATAGGATTCATAGAGGGATTAATGATTTCAGCGCTTACATCCCAGAGTTTTCCCTTTATATAATAGTAATATATACACCACTTGAAAATATGTATTGTTATTATCTATAATGAACATAGTATATAATATTTTTGACAAAAAAATATGAAAATGTAATTCATTTTTCTTGGAATTGGATTCCTAGTAAACAATGTTTTTTTCATTTATTAATCATATATTAAAATACATTATTACAAATTAAACAACTTATTAAATATTGTTCAATATTATGAACTTCTGTAATGTAATAATTTCCAAGTGTATTTTTTCACTAAGAAGGTCATACCAGTTCCTCACGATGATGAAAACCCTGATGTGATATGATGGTATTCTTAATATAGTTTTGTGGTTGGCTACCATACTATGATGGTACACATAGTAATTATACCATGAAGCATCAATACTTGTAAGAAGATGAAGATTCTTATTATAAATTCCACACATGGTAATATACAAGATGTGAGATTCTAAAAATACAACCACCAATTGGAAGTCCATATGTTTTTTTGACATAGAATATTCCTACATTCGAGCATGTGTAGTGGTCCTTATATATCAATATTATCATTATTTTAAGTCTTGGCCAGAACACTTATATTTTCTGATGAAAATAATTAACAAGGTTAGGTACGATGGGTGTGTCACAATTGACATGTCATTAATGGATTATTCTAGGAATTATATTTACCTTCTATCTTTATAGAATGTTGATATATGGTCCCTTTGATTAAAATATAATTGTTTTTATAAATTCCATAGCAAGGTAGTAATGACGTGCTTATTCCAAATGGAGAAATAAAGATATATCAAACATAATGTTTGGGGATATTGACATGAAACCTTATTGATGATATATTGTTAATAGGGAATTATATTAAATAGTGATCATTCATATGTGGTTTTCATCATTTCAATCTTAAGAAATTTCTTTTGGGTTCCTTAACTGGTTTCTAGATAATAATTTTGGACTTTAGGCTAGCCCACCAAATGCAAATGACAATAAATCCTATAGGGTCACACACATTTTTGACAGATCATTATTAAACTGGGTTTGGATTTAGTTAATGGAATAAATATTATTCTCAATATTGAGGAATAATTTTTATTCATATTTTATTGATCACTTAAATTAAATAAATATTTATTCACCATATTGTGAAAAAAAATATCTGTATTTATTTTATATAGTATTTAATAAATATTTATTTACTAGTTTATGAAGAAATTATATATCTAAGAGAATAAAATATTTTATTTGGGTATTCAATAAATTTAGGTGGGTTCAAACTAGTTGAGGTTATGTTAGGTGATAATTATTAATTAACATGCTCGTTAAATAATACTTGTTATTTCACAAGTTAGAATTCCCCAAAAAATAATATTATTATTAATTTATTATGTGTAATTGTGTTTATTAAAGCGTATTATATAATTAAAATTTTGAAAAGAATTAAATAATTATCTTAACCAAGTCCCATGCACTATAAAAAGATGACTATGTCTATTGTGCAGAGTATCAATTAGTTTAATTGATATAAATAATTGTTGCAAAAAAATAATTCTCTAGAAACTCATCCTTCTATATACATCTCAAGTATAAGAAATACATGACATATTTTCCTCAATACTAAGGAACGAGTGGTAAATAATGAAAAAAATACATTTGAATCATCGTACTAGCTTATGTAGATCGAGTGGAATTTCACAAGGATCATAAGAGCACATTTGGATCACCGTTAGAGTATCCTTAGTTTCTTAGAGAAAAAAATAAGGAAATACAGAAGGATCTTTTCAGAAGGTTAACATTAGTCAATGAAGAAATAAAAAAACCCTAGTTATTCATTTTATCATATATTAAATAAATAAAAAATAAATTTGATGTGAAAGATCCTCTATCATGGTTTTAAGAAATGATAACTAAAATAAATTTTAATTTCTCGGCAACCATCACATGATTCTAATACATCTGGAAATAAAAAGTTGTATCATAGTGGTCACATTTATATTTAAAATTATTTATTTGATTATATATCTGTGTCAAATTGTTGTTAGATTTTTATTTACTATTAATAATTATTTGTTTATATTTAAATTAACACTCATCACCATATTTATCATGATTAATTTAATGTTATATTTTCAGAAATGATTAAAAATATATGTCGAATCACAAATGTATCCATCGAAAAAAAACTATTTGTTGGTAAGATAGGGTTACATGGTGTGTACTCTAAATTAAATATTTTGTACCCTAGGGAGATGCATCTTGAAAAACTGGGGGATTAAATGTGTTCCATGGAATAGTTATATGTCTTGTATGATGTATGTCATATGGATAACTTGGGATGTGGTTCTTGGATTACACAACATGTATCGATGTATAAACCATTTAGTATACACACGTCAACATTGTAAATAATGAAATTTTTGTGGTCATTTTACATGGTTAAAACCTTGTGAGACTGATAACCAAGAGCATTTATGACGTACACGACATGTATGTGGTGTACAAGGTGTGTATTTTATCAATTCCCAAATTTGAAACACAATCTAAAGACCTATGTGTGCATCCTAGACACATGGAATGTGAAACACACAATGTGTAGATAGCCTTTACTCTCCATGTTTTTCAGATGAGTTAAACATTGTAGACATAGGCGTGTGCCTTGGATACAAAAAAAACTAGAAACATTTAATTTGGATGGTCTATATGTTCCATGTAGACAACTATTAAAGTACATAATTAAACATTACATTAAAATGATACTTACAAAATTAAAACCATGTTTTCTGATTGGAACAGTAAAATGTGTTTTAAAATTTAATAATGGTTTTAAAAACTGTTAAATTAACAATTAATTCATTGTAATTTATATGTCATTTTTAGTTTTGAAATTTATTTTCCATGAGTTCCATAATTTATGAGAATATATAATTTTTTTCAAATGATCATTACTATGAAAGGGGATTTACTAGTTATTTCATTAATAAATTAGTTCAAGTGAATTCACTTTAAAAATAATGAGAAAATAATGAAATGAATGTTGTCTAGTTACTTTTTGGTATACATTACCTGTATGACCACACAGAAACCTTAACCAAGAACTATATATGTTTTGAATGTTTTAATATAATTTATTTCATGAGTTTCAATTATTTATTATTAATTTAAATATTATGTCCTAAGATTAATCAATCCCTCCATTATTTTGTAGGACTTGTGTGTCCAAGGATATTTATGTAATATCATGTTAACATATCCTTTAGTTCCCCTCCCCTACTTATGAGCCATAAATACATGTAATTGATGGAGAACCAAAGGCATGTGGAAGTTGTTCAAGATAGAACCATTTTGTTACTAACTTTGGAGTTATGGGGGTGGACAGGTGGAATGTAGTAACATATTCCATGAATGGAAATATAAGTTATTTCCCTATAACAACGCTTTAATTAATGTATTATCATTATATCAAGCATTATATAAATCTTGTGAATGGTTTATTTAGTTATTTTTTTTATTTCTATCTAAATATTTATTTTATGGATGCAAGTTCTTGAAAACATAAATAAATGAATTAATGTGCATAGAAGGAAATTAAATAAATGAATTCTGTATAAATATTTTATCCATCATTGTTAGTTAATTAAATAACATCCACTTAATATTAACTTGACATGTAATTGATAAAACAAGAAAAAAAATTACTCATAAGTAGTTAAAATAAATCAATTAAATATTTTTTTCAAACTTTTCCTTCTATTACTTGATTAAGAATGAAATTATTGAAACTAAGTGTTTTAACAACCATGATTGTGAAATTTACTTTTAATGTGGAGTTATTATAATGGTTAATGGTTGACTTAACCATCTTACATCAAAAGAATTATTCCTTTCTAGTATTTTTGTTACTTGAAGGAACGTGTTGAGGAAATCCTAGTCAATATTTCTTTATAGGGGAGTCCACACAATGGATTAGGGAGTTGCATGACCATAGTTATAAAAAACCTATCATCCTAAAAACCTGAAAGTAGCTTGACCATCCTGCATTTGGGTTATGTGATGGAGAATACATAACTATTTCACTAGAATGTCATAGAAACTTTAAATTCCAATTACAATGGTGATGGCTATTGGCACATGGTAAAATAGTTGGAGAATTAATAAAAAAATAATAAAATCAAATTTATTTTTTGTTTCGCACATATTTTGTAATCAAGAAATATATTAATAATATTCTATTATAATTGTAGAATATAATGGTATCCTCTTCATCCAAATTATTCCTATAATAAATATTTGAGAAATACAACCTCCTCACTTTTAGTAATGACTAAGAGTTATTTAGACACCTCTATGTTATGCTACACCATGGACTGAAATCATATGTTATTGAATCCTCAATGCCTGATCTTTTTTCTAAAGAGTTCTGTGATGAAGTGTTCTTGGAATACACAAAAAACATTTGGGATATGTGGTTTTTGTTCTATGTTTTATGCTTTCGTACTTGTATAGTGAACTCATCATTTCTCATAAAAACATGTAAGTGTACAAATTTCATGATAAACTCTATAGTATTTACATTGAGAGAGACATAAAGGAATAGTTTGACATAAAAAGGTATCCCTTTCCTAGAAATATTGGAGATAGTGGCCAATATGGGCCTTGCATAGACAATCTCATTGGCTACATTGAGTTCCTAAAGTCCTTCTGCTTTGAACTCTCTGAAGAAATGTGCCCTGATATCATTTTGGTGTCACTTCCTCAGAGCTTCTATATATTTTTTTTTGTATATTTTAATATGAAAAACATTGAGAAGTATCTTCAAAATCTATTAACACTCATTCACTAAGTCGGTAAGGATAAAAAGAAGGGAAATACATCGGTCCATATGGTGAAGAAAATGAATCGGGAATGGGAGATATTTAATCCCAAATCTTCTTCATACACTTCCAAGAAGAATAATGTTAGGGGAATGAAAGGGAATATGAATATTCCTATTTTTCATGCGGTAATAAGGTCTAATAGAAGAAATATAACACTCAAGTAAAGAAGCAAGTGTATGCTTCATTTGTTTTTTTATTGAGTGAAATTTTTATGTTTCAAATATTTCGGTATTAGATACATCTTTTGGTGATCACATACATATTCATATATAGGAAATAATTAGATTCTAGAAGATTGATCGATGGGAGGCTCATCTATGATCCACCAACAGAGATAAAATTGATGTTGTAGCTATCAGTGTCTACCACCTCACATTTCTAGATAAGATGATAGTGGTATTAATGAGTTTTTTTTTATGTAAATATAGATACCAAAAATAGTATATCAATAACTCGAATAGTTGAGAATGGTTTTATTATTAAATTATGGTATAATTTTTTCTTCTTTAATAAAAATAAAAAAATTCATGGTAATAAACTATTATATATTTGTCTTTAGGTTATGGACTACAAAAACAATGGAATTTAAATATATTAAGAAACTAACTAAAATGAATGAGACCACACCCAACATTGGAATCATGAGCTGGGTCATGTATGTAAAAAGTTCTTTACTAACCTACATCACATTTGATATTTAGATTCTTTTTAACTAAAACCACTTTTTTAATATCACGCATGTTTATAAGGTAAAAAATATCAAATCCCTATTTAATGTTAATGATGAAAGGGTTAAATAGATTCATGAATTAATTCATAATGATGTGTGTGGACAATTTCTTATTGATGAAAGCAGTGATAACTCAAACCCCATAAATTTTACTAACGATTTTAGTAGATATGGATATGTCTACATAATGAGTTATAAGTCACATTCCATTGATAAATTGAAGGAATGAAATAATGATATTGAGAATCATATTGGTAGACGATTAAAAAACACCACTCAAGAAAATGGTGGAGAATATCTTAATCAAGATTTAATTGATCATTTATGGGAGTTCAATATACAATCTCAACCCACTCCTCCATATATTACTCAGTGGAATGGGTCAATATTAAGGGAAGACAACACATTATTAGAAATGGTGAGACTAAGGAGATCCATGTGAGTCTTCCATTATCCTTTTTGGGATACAAATCACAAACATTAGAATAAATACTAAAACCAACATCCAACTAAAGAGAAAGATGGTATACCATACCAATTATGGAATTGATCAAAACCTGTGTAGTCTTACTTGCATGGGTGGGGTTGTGGAGAATTAATTATGGCCTCTTTAGGAAACAAACATGGACCGTATGTCACAAAGTATACCATTATAAAATATCTTAATGACTTAAGGGAGTATTACCTATAAGAACCCTAATCCAAAAAAGGTTATAGTGACAATACACACCTTATTCATTGAGAAGAAGTACATATCTAGATGATACAATAAAAGTGATATAGACTTTGATGAAGTTAAGGCTCAAGGTACACAAGAGTGGATACAATAATATATTCCCAAAATCCCAGTGCAAGAAGAAATTGTTTCAGATACATAAGTACCGTGTAGGAGTAAAATAGAGGTTATAGAATTAGAACATTATGTATTTCCAGTCACTGAGGATGGTGACTCATTATTAGCTGATACTAAGGATCCTCAAAACTACAACGAATCATTAATTTGTAATGATGTTTCCCAGTGAAAAGTGTCTAAGAATTTTATAATGTATTCTAGGTACAAAAACCAAGTCTGGATTTTGGTAGATCCTTTGGTGGATGTGAGGCGCGTAGGATGCAAATGGTAATTAAAGAAGAAACTAGAAATATAATGAAATGTTAGTACCTATATGGAATTACATGTTGATAAATGTTTTGAATAGTGTGAAATCATTGAATATGATGAATCATGTTCACTAGTTTCAATGAAAAAATCCATCATAATTATATTTGACATTACTACAATGACTCTGAGTTTATGAAAATAGGTTTTAAAAAGCTTTCCTTAAGGGGATTCTTCAAGGAGATTTCTATATAAAAACCCCAAAGGTTTATTTACTCCAAAGTATTCATGTAAGATTTAAAAATTGAAAAAATATATTTATGTATTAAATAAATAATCTTGGTCCTAGAACATTCTTTTTTATGAGTCCAAAACAAAATTCGATTTTATAATGAATGAGTGTGAGTCTTATATCTAAAAATATTTTAGTTGGAGTGATTTTTTTTCTTAATAGTATATATTGATAACATATTACTAATTGGAATAAAAAACTATTCATATAGTCTATTAAATCTTGTTTGAATGTATTCTTCTCTTTGATGGAGTTGGGATAGGTATCATATATACTTGAAATCAAGATACATCATGATATATCCTAGAGGTTTCTCAACCTAATTCAAAGTATACACATTGAAAAGACATTAAATAGATATTGTATGGAAAAATCCAAGTGTGGATTGTTTCCATAATCAAATCGAATTCAAATTTATAGGAAATTTGTCCTCATACACATGGAAAAATAAAGTGAATGGAAAGATTTTCGTATGCATCAGTGATTAGGTCATTCATGTATGTTATTTCATGTACTATGCTAGATGTTTTCAAGGAATTATGTGCAGTATGAGGATATCATGTTAATCCATGTCACATATATTGGATGGTTGTCAAGTCAATCATTAAGTGTATCGGGAATATTAATGATATGTTATTGGTTTATAGATGAGATGATGAACCAATCATTATAGGATATGAAGATTCTAATTTCCAAACCGATCACATTGACATTTTGTAAAAAACAAGATAACTCAAAATCCATTTCTTCATTTTCATCATAAACTAATTTATGGATGAGTGGGAACCATACAATACAAGATACCAAATATAAAATTTTAAACAATACAATAATAAATGGAAAAAAGGATCAAAATCCAAAAAAAATATCAGATTTCAAATTCAGATTCCAAATTCAATCATATTAAAAAAACAGGAATGTCAAATCCTCAGGTCGTACCCTCCCTGATCCATGCCCCCTGAATCATCACCATGATTCACAATCAAACCAGTGTCAAAATCAAAATTACTTGAAATAAAAAAAACCATCACACCATATCATCATTTCCATTAGAAAAATCAGAATACCTTTGAGATATGTTGGGGAATCTCTATCTATTAAACAAAAATAACATCAGATTGACATCAAAAAACTTTACATCACATTGCACTTTGAACAAGTTGAATTCCATCAATCATTTTAAATAAACTCTAAAAACACCTTGAAAACTACCAAAAAAATCCAACTAGGAGTTGAGTTGAGGAATAACGTAGAACGAGAAGAGTAGGAATGAACATGGTTGAGAAAAAACACCAACACTAAAAACTTATCTTATCACCGATGATGAAAGAAATTAATAAATCCAGAACATTAGGATCCCAAACTTAAATCGTGATAGAAAAAACAACCTTGATCAAAATACCTCTAAATCGAATAATGTACCAAATTCTACCAACAGAAGGGGACTAAGACCCTAAGGTGGGAGATAACCATAAAAATCGATGATCCTAGAAAATTAGTGACTCTCAACCAGTACATCTCAAACCCACACGAGAGCCATAACATCATGCCAAAATAGATTCTAATGAAATATATTTTAGATTAATAGTAGATATTGAGATGAAAAGGTCATTTTCAGTGAACCATGATCACAGAGAAAAATATAAACCTCAATGAGACGAATGGAAAGGGAGAAAAATAGAGTAGTGAAAGAAATGTGAAGAGAGAAACCCTAGAGAAAAACATGGTGCCCTAAAGAGAGAAACCCAACTGAGAAATTTAATAATGAATGAAAGGTGAAACCTATAAACAAAAAAAATATATAGGGAACTAGAAAAATGAAAAAGTAATATTTGAAGCTATAAGTGGATAAACCATCTCTATAGGAAGAAAACCTAGATGAAGAAGAGGTGTGGCATGTATAGAAGTGCTCAACGATGAATGTTTTCATTGATTCTAAAGAAGAGTCTAAGTATATTTTTAATTATATATTTTCTAAATATGTAGTAATGATCTAAAAAAACATCCATGAGAACGATGTGGTTCCTAAAAATTATATTATTTCTCATTCTACTATGATAATAATGTATTGGTGGATCTTGAAAAATAGGCAATGTCTTCACATTTGACGAATCACATACTTTGGAAGTATCATCTCTTGATGGATTTTTATAATGGAGGTCAGGTTTCAGTGAGAAGTATTTTTGTGGAAGAAAATGTGGCATACCCCTTTATTAAATCCCTGAATCAGTAGAAACATAATTTTTAAGTGAGGTCAAGTGAATTGAAATTTACAGGATGATGGCTCTAGTTCATGTGGGGTTTTTTAGAGTTGGTGTCCTAGGACCAGCTATTTTTAAATTGATTTCAAGTATATTTGACGTATTGAATATTAATTAATCATATTATTACTTATAGTTTTATACTCACTATTTACTTAATGTAATAATGTCTAATAGTATTTTCACATTGATACAGTCATAGAAGCTCCCCACTATGATGAGAAACATGGAGTTCTATGAAAATATACTTAATATAGTTATATGGTTGGATAATGTACTTCGATGAGAAATATAGTATTTAGAAAATTAGGTATGGGTACTCATAAGTGGATGATTCTTATTCTCATTAAAGATTCACTTGGAAGTCTCCAAGAATGGATATTATGAAAAAATAACTACCAATCAGAATTCTTCATGGTTTGGTTTCATCAAATAATCCTATTATAGATCATGTGTAATGGTAATTGGACACTAAGATTATCATTAATGCATGTCAAGACTCACACACTTATATTTTCTGACAAAAACAATGATGGCATTTGTTTATAATTAGGTAGGGTGCGTTGGGTGAATCATGATTGACATGTCTTTAATAGATATGTCATGGAACGATTTTTCACTTCCATCATTATGGAAGCTTATATATCAATTATTTTTTTGGAATATAACTCTCTCCCTAAATCTCATGGTCATGGTGTTATGACTTTTTTATTCTAGATAGTCAAATAATGTCGAATCAAAAATATAGGTTGGTGACATTAATGTTCCACCTGCATGATGAGATATTGTAAAAATAGTTATTATATTACACAGTGAAAATTAGTATGCGTTTTTCATCATTGAGAAATTACGTTCTTTCTTTGGGTTTCCTTGACCCATTTCTAGACAGTAATCTTGGTCTTTAACAAAGATTTCTTAATGCCATTGGGATATAATCCTAGAGGGTCTCACAATATGTGCTTTCATTGATCAATATTATATTCTATTAGAATATATTTAATGGAATAAATATTATTCTGAAGAAAAAAAGTAATATTTACTCGTGTTTAATTGATGGAATAAATTAAAAAAATATTTATTAATAATATTATGAATAAAATATATTCATTTATTTGAATGAATATTTAATAAATTTTTATTTTCTAATTTATGAATAAAGTATTTATTTAATAAATAAAATATTTTCGTTGGGTATTTAAAATATTATAGAGGACATTGAATGTACCAAGACTGTGTCCAGTGAAATATATTTATTAACAATTTGATTAAAAAATACTTGACATTTATCAACATGGAATACAAAAAATATTATTATTATGATTATTTAATTATTATGTTACATGGGTGTTATAGGGTTTTTATATTAGATAATGGATGTAATGCATTAAATATTTATTTTATTCTAATCCCTAGATCTATAAATAGTTGGTTATGCCCATTATGTTGAGCATTGACCAGTGCAATAAAAATAGACATTTTTTGTTCACAGTGAACTCCATCTGAAATCCTTCCCTCTTCCTCTCCAGAATGATAAATTTAAGAGAGAATTCATCATGAAGAATGAATGAGAGATCAAAAAAACGATACAACATATTTGGTTCAGCATGCTATAATTGGGAGATTGATTGTAATTTCTCGATGATCATAAGAGAATGCGTGGATCACCACTATAAGGATTTGATTCATGGATCATCATAGTGTAATGAAGGAAATTCAAAAGTTTCTTTTCGAATGATCAACATTCAAAAATAAATAAATATCATAATGATATGTTCTAATGTTTATATATATTAAATGAATAAAATATTTTTTCCATATAATATCATCACTCATGGTTTTAGGAAACAATAATTAAAATAAAATTTAATTTAGCACACAACACCTAGTCCATTCAATGCACCAAAATCCAATTGAGTATATATCCATGACTGAGACACCTGGCAATTAAAACATCATATTTTCAATAATAATATTGAGACCAACCACATTTTTAATAGACTACCAAAATATTTATTCTTAATATTAAAATTAGGAAATAATTTCACCATTGAATGGTGTATCTTCATGAACATGTAATTTTATCACATGTCAAAGTGGAACTATTTGGATGAATGTACTCTGAGATGTTGTTTTGATTTATTGGTACATTTACATGATTTTCATGATATGGAATTTTATTTCCCCTTCATTTGGTCTGTTTGTAATACCATAACACATTTCATACCTTGTTCATCAAGTTTAAAGTGAATTTAATTTAAAAAACTATTAAGGATATTAATCATGTATCATTATAAGATTTCATTACCATTTTATGTAAGACCTAACAATATTATCGACTCTTGTAACATCAAGATTTAAAATAGGAGTATGAAACTCAATGCTCATCTCATGTGATACAAAAATCCAAATTGTAATGTGATATTTTTGGAGTTTTAATTATAATTTTTATCCTGTGATACTTTACACCATACACCAAGAAATAAGGTGATGTATGGGAGTTGAAAGATATAAATCTTCCAAAATTTTAACCTATGGAATATCACTAATATAAAGTTATTACATGTTTTTTTATTAACATTTAAGAGAATTTGGTATGATAAATTTGGTTATCTTTGTTAGGGAATTTAGTTTATGGGAATGGATAGCATTAATGCTAGTGGGGTCACGTGGCTCTTCATGAACATGTCCTTGTTATAATATTAGTAAACTTTGACACCTTAATATATACTACTCTGAAAAAAAACTGAACTATATAATCTTTTATTGTATCTATTTGTTCCTACATTCTTTTCATCATCTCATATGTATCTCTTTGTGGATTTATATTCTTAAATTATTTAAGACGTGACACACCAAAACACAAAACATTGACACGACCATATTGGTCTAGCTGATTCGATGCTACTATATGTAGTTTTTATTTAGGTACAATCAATTTCAACACCCATGTATAAATCCTATAAAAACCAGATGAACAAATATGTATAATTTTTTAATACTATTATAAAGAATCAAAATTTACTATTATGTAATACATGAACATGGTTCTCATACATATTGTGTGTTTTCATCTACTAGTTTTCCCAATATTTATATGATCCTCCTACCATTATACATAATGTGTAATGGAAGTGTATTTGATGTCAGATTCATCAATATTTATATAAAAAACCTACCTTTTTGTTTTGTATGACATTAATCTTTTTCTTATGATTTAAAATACATATCCTTTTATTTTTGAATTATTTTTACCCCTTCCTTATTTTATGGTATTTTTACACTGGTATTTATGCACAAATGATTTTTAGAACTCCATTTTTTGATTAATATATTATCATTTTTGATTCAAAATATATGAAATAAATATTTTAAAATAAATTATTTTCAATTACAATACACAACTAGATATTCCTTTTCATAATGACTAATGAATTACTTTAATGTTTCATGGTCTATCATGTGTGAATACATATCTAGTGGGTGTGGTTAACATTCCCCTCAGCATTCATATGACTTGTTTTGACATATTTGTTAGGAAGGATCTATAATATTTTCTGTTGACCACTATGAAAAATCCATTATGGGAATCGTCTTAAACAAATTAAAGCTACCATGGATAATGAAAATTAATTTAGTGATTCATTATATAGATTTCGGGTAAAATAGATAAATTAAATCTTAACATTTCCCTAATTAAATCCCACCTGGAAATAATCAATGAAATCATAAAATTATTCTATATATATGTGACAATTAGAATTTAGAATATTATTGTAACCCCAAATTAATTAATAAACATTGAATTATAGGTTTCAAAAGATTGGCCATATTTATTCCATACAACCAAAAAATTAAACCTTTTATTCTTACCTTAATAAAATTAGTGATCATGGTGATTCTATGTTGCTCTTCTTCTTTCATCCATGTGTTTTTGATCCACTAATAATTCCATAGTTTCGACATAAGAAGTGCGTTCTTCGTATGGATTGGTCAAATCAGCATATAAGGATTCATTCTCTTAATGGGTAGATCAGAATTTAATTTAAATTATGTAAATGTATTAGATAGAATAAAATATTATAAGGTAAATCAATGTATATTAAAAATACATTAACATATTAATTTAAGTTTCTTTGTTTTATTTAATGATTTATAGATTTGGATCATTTATTGTGTACCTGAATCCCATTCTTGTGGTCCCATTTAATGTATAGGACACTCTATATATTTTGACCTTTATTAATTAATTATTATCCCCCAATAATTGGGTCATATATGATTAAATTTTAATCAGACTCTGCAGTTCTTTTAGTCACCAATTTCTTTTACCAATTCCCTTTTACTATATCTAGGACTTATGATACATGCACTACTTGTGATTTCATTATAAATGGTTTATCCTTATACACTTCCACACTAAAATTCTCTTTCATGAAGCTCAATTTTTTGACTTTAACAATATCTCTCTTGCAAACACATTTCAATTAAAAATATTCACTTAAAATGTCATATAATCCTACTCGTATATTTTTTTCAATTAATCTCAATTATGAAATATTCACATAAATTTTATTTATATACTTCGAACAGAAAACATGCATCACTTCCCCCATAATCCTAAATCAACTATTTCACATCATACTATGTTCATCATGTTCTTTATTATAGATTGTATAACCTTTAATTACAAAAATAGTATAAGTGACAACATTTATATTTTGTCACATGGATATCCAATGAAGTTTTTCAGTAATAGAGTTGGTATTTACAGATAACTCCATATGAAAATTATCTTAAATCCTTCATATAAACTATTGATTATGTGTAATATATATCCATATTTGATCCATTGATGGATTCAAGTGTCTAATAATTACTCTATGGGATTCATCATATGGAGGAAATTCTAAACTATTATTTAAAATGCAAAGATGATTCTACTAGTTCTTTGTAATAGAAATTGTCACTACGCATCATTGAGATATTTCTTCTCTAATAAGGTTTCCACTATGATGAGATTCTGGGAGACCAATTCTATCAACATCTAGGAGGTAATTAGTAAATAATTAAATATCTTCATTAATAATAAATAATTCTTCAATGCAGCCTCCTAACTAACATTAATTCATGATGTACCCCTTCAAAATATTTATTTATCATTTAGTGGGTACATCAATCAACACTCTTAATGACCACCGAGTTTAATATATCTACATTTAAAAACCATCATGTTGAAATTATATCAATATGTTATGGTTGGAATAATTAATTGACTTATCATAATATGACAATAATTTATTTCATTATGATTGGTAACTTAATAGAGTCTTTTACATTACAATATAAGGATTTCAAATGGAAGAAATGTGTGTTATATATATGCTATACATTTTTAGGTAGAATGAAACATAATAATATATGAATTAAATCTTCATCAAAACATTTCTATCATGTTATTATATTCCTAGTAACATTAGAATATTTATTTAAATGATATTCTTCGTATTTGATGGATACCCCACTGAAAATGTTGCACCATTAAGGATGTTTCAAAATTGAAATTTTTCTTGACAATATTGAGTGTAAGCTGGTGGAGTAATGATAGTTTTCCTTTCACCCTTTACTTATTCCAAGACATCCCTTATCCCCATATTAGTCATGTCCAACATTTCCTTAATTTCATATTTTATTATCTATATTACATTTTTAAATGTTATAATATCAATATCACTTATATAAATTTATATGTCCATGGAAATAAAAATATATGACATATTAAGAATTTCAGTATGGTAATTCAAAGAAAATTAAAATATTTTTCCAACCATATATTGTATAGATATTCAAAAATGGATTTCCAAAATTTGTCTCATTATATTTTGCATTCTTGAGAAGTTGATCACTCATTAATTGGGATATTTTTTTACATTATTCAATATTTCCATTGAATGATGTTTTCCAATATCGAAATTTATATCTTTAATATAAAAATTTACAATTTCCTAAAAATACAATAATCAACGAATATTTCAACCTTACTATGTGTGTACCATATATATAAATGATACACCAAATACTTCTGTTAATGTTATAGTCTAAAATCTTTCCATAATATGGAATGTCAATTTTCAATTTATAAAACACGGATCACAATATGAAATCATCACTTTATTAAGTCTCGTACAACATAAGACTTGTATCCCGCATCAATTTTAAATATTAAATCAATGAAACCATATAGATATCAATATAATTACATGTTTATTTTTGTGTAGATATAAACAAGGACAACATAATTTATTTTTTCTTCATGCAAGACCATGGTTGAAATCAATAAATTAACAACATAACTAGCCATGTAATGGTAGTACTACAATTCATAGAAATAAGACTTCTTCCATCTGTAGATAATGAAATTCAATGGATTCTTGCCTTGTTTATAAATTTACGATACTCATAATCAATTTTGAACCACTGTGGAGAGATTGTTGGGTGTCATATTTTACCATCATTAATTCGTGTATCTTCATGCCATGAAACTTTTCTAACTATTTCTTGACATCCATAGAGATGTCTGATAATTGGAATGATAAAATAGTACCAAACATATTATGACATACTTGATTTTTTTTATGATTCTTTTCCTAACCCATAAAATTTTATAAGTGATTAAAGGTCCTTATAAGAAAATATACAATCATTTGGAAATGCATTTATTTTATCAGATATACTACCCCTTGAAAATAGAATTTTCATGGTGTCAACTATTATACAATGAAGATCATTTTAATATTGTATAATATCCATTAGGATACTATGTAAATTAGTAAAGATGGTGTCACTCATTATACTTCCAACTTTCAAATTATATAACATTAATACAACTAACAATGTTATATATTTAGTACAACTGGTATAAAATGGTGTCTTTCCATAGATTTTTAACTCCTCAAAGAACATTGTAAAATCATTAATTTAATCTTTAATTATCATTTTTATTTATTACAAATGATCTTATTCATAATTTAAACTAGAATTCACATCATGGCTATAGGCAATAACTGTCTATATAAGTACGCTGAACCCCACTAGGGATTGGTAGCACACTCACCCACTCCCTAGTTGTCCCCATCCTAGATTCATTCCATGATTAAAACTAGAAGAGTTTTCATGTCTCTCATGCCTTTAGTGGCCCTCCTCACCACTACCCCAACCACACATCTCTTGCTAAATCATCCACTAATGTTGCTCCACCTACTACTCCACCAATGAGCACGGAGCCATACACATCAATGGAAGGGGCACCGTAGTTGGCCACAAGGCTCAATTATTATATTCCCCTACTACCCATTCACCTAGACCATAAAATTATGAATGATTGGAGGTTCTCCATGAATCTCCTAAAATACAAGCCTAATTTATATGTCTTGTGTTCATTATTGAGTTTTTTTTAGGTATTAAAACTTTTGGTGTTTTCTATTTTACTACCTCATCTCTATGATTTCATACCTCCCCCACAATTAATGTTTAAATTTCGAAATGATTTTTATGGGGAATCTTACATTAATTTATTTTTTAAAATTTGGTTCTTTCTCTATTTCCTTTTTTTAACGAGTTTTTGGTCCCCAAAAACATTTTTTTAACAATATTAACTTTTTAATTACATGAACTTTATGTTTTATCTCCCTAGAAAATGATTTTTTTTTGTATATATTTTTTACTCATTATTATTTTCCTTTCTTTTTTTTAGTTATTTCAATGTATATATATGTGTGTGTGTGTTATTAACATAATTAATATTATATATTATATATTATATAGTTGGTATAATTAGTAAGAATGGATATTCACTTATTAAAAATAATTAATAAAAAATGGAATAAGTAAAATTTTAAATTTAAATTAATTTATTAATAACATATTTAAATAAATAAATATACTATATTTAATAATATCATTAATATGAATCTGAATTAATCAAGTCGGGTACCCTTTATATAGGATCTATCCACAAAATATTCGAATTCATATTTGATGATGATAAGCATAGGGTTCTACTTGAAAAACGAAGATAATTCAACAATCACAAAATATTAATGGGGGACCAAA
The DNA here is from genome assembly GCA_963277665.1 of Viscum album. Classification (NCBI taxonomy): domain Eukaryota; kingdom Viridiplantae; phylum Streptophyta; class Magnoliopsida; order Santalales; family Viscaceae; genus Viscum; species Viscum album. The sequence goes on along the minus strand of OY728158.1, from coordinate 354,378,146 downwards.
AAAGGATTTCAATTTCTAGAGTATCATCATGAAAAAAGCAGTCTTCTGGGTCCTCTATAAAAACATCCCCTTCATTAGATGATCAAAAAATAATTTCATAATATCTATATTCAGGTCAAAAGTTGTTTTAATTGGGATCAGTCATATCCAATCCTCTAGAGGACATATGTGTCTATAAATGTACTCATCAATGTGACATGACCTCCTATGATGACAGTCTTTCATTCCACAGACGATATTCATCTCTGGATCCCATTAGAATAGAAAAAACATTGTATCTTATGATATTTTTTGTGGACAGATCTAATTTACGGAAAACGAGTGTGTCTCTATGGTAGAGATGCTAAAGGTAACATCATTCAATATTATACCTTATGTCTCCATAGTAATAAATTATGGATGGAATTCCTTCCAAAACAAAAAAAAATTGGATATATAATATATTTCCAAGGTATTTAATTTGAAATCATCCATGAATCTCTCAAAATAATTTATTCTAGGTACAATGTTTGTTATCACATATCAAAGCTACCAAGATCACCAAAAAAATACCTATATCCCAAAAACCAACCTCGTTACTGAAATCCCGAAGACACCTCATAACATCATCGATAAACATTCATCAAGGACTACCAACCCCCTTACAAGCTCCTCCCAACTGACAAATGTCAGCCAGTTCCCCCACCCAGCACAAAACCCATTCATCATGAACCATCAGACCCCCTAGACTTTCCCACTGATAAGTGCTCCTTTTCTTTTGAATGTTAATATAATATTCCCACAAAAACTGACTACAAATGGCCTTAAATAGCTCTGACTATATGGGAGGAAATTAAAAGGTGAATATGACATCGATCTACCTATGCCAGAACCCAGTGAATCCAAATGATCCCTCGAGACTTCACTTGCAAGGAAATGAATACTGAAGAGATGGAATATTTAAAATAATGGTTATTTTATCAAATACACCTATGTGGATGTTTTCTCAATCCATCCCCTCTCATCTTAATGAAAATATTTTTATAGAATATCTGTGGGCTTTGTAACAGAGAGAATGTTCGACTGCATCGGTGTCAGAGTGGTAAAATTTCCCCTACCATAATTTTTATATCTAAATTCATGATGAAAAAATAAGAAAATGTTCATGTTTGATTCCAAGGAGGTTTTACATTGATATTATCCAATCACTTTCCAACATCATGCTAGCAACCTCTAAATCTTATGGATGGTGGAGGATATTTTTATTACAAGATTCAATATAAAAATTATTTCTACCTCTATCTACTGGCCCGACATGCCCACCTGGGCTTAGTTGGTTTCCATTGATTCCATAAAAAAGAAAATTAAATTCAGGGGATCTCCAATGGTGGATTTGGATTGTTCTTTGGGGGCATATTTTCAAGGGTGGGGAATTCAATGAAATTATTCTTCCTAGAGAAAGGAAAGGGGGTTCTTGTAAATCATCCACTAATATGAGTGACTTATTATAGGCAGTTCAATTTAAATGTATCTCTATCATGGGACATGATTGTAAACATTTCATATGGTTTCATGGGTTCTCGAAGAAATCCCTCATTGTATAGGAGTTGAAAATATTCTTGGCTTCTTCTAATTAGATCACCATCTTCATCCTATTCCATGTTTCTCATCTTACCCCAGCCATGTGGACCACTTAACTATTCTCTTCAACCATAATATTGACCATAGTAATATGATACAAGAGGGGAATTTTATATTTTAAAGGTACTGGATTATGGAAATATATTATGATGATGTTATTAAATTAGGATGGAATATGGAATGCTCTGGTATCCACTAGGTCTCCTCTAAACATTAGTAGTGGATTTATTGTTGGTTTCACTAACTGGATATCAATACATTGCTATAAATATAAGGCTCAAGAATATTTACTAACATTCTCCCCCGTATAAAATCCACTCTAGAATACCCAGACCTGAAAATTCTCTTAATAATGCTATAAACAAATCTAATTTATAATGTGTCTGTGCAACGTCCACATCAATGAGGGTGACACAAATACACATTACTTCAATCAAAAAGGGTTTGGGAGGCGATGTAAGAACTTCATTTCTTGTCTGACCTCTATAAAAGGGAATATCTTCTTAAAGGAGGATAATAACCATGTACTTATCTTTCACATTATCCAACATCTCTAATGTAATGACCAAAAAATTTATTAATAATATTCCCCTTCCATTTTAATCAAATGACTTATTATATATTATGGATATAGAAAACACATGAACTTATTTTATTTTATTTTATCATATCATATATAAATCATTTTTAAACATTATTAATATTGAGAATACAGTCGTTTAACAGTGATCATATGATATTTACAATCATAGGGTTTTGATAAATCCAATTGACATTGAAAAAGGATGCGATGACCTCAACTATTAGGATTGTAAAATAAGAGGCCCAAATAATAAATATTTTTAGGGAGATAGAATCTCTATGATTTTACCAGGACAACACCCTGGATGATATCCAACTACATAATAATGAACAAAACTATTTATGGTAGCAATTCAAGCTCATCAAGATAATAACCCAAACAAAGTACATCAAACCACCCCATGAAAGTCTCATCATCACACACCTTAACCTTAGGGTATTTCCCTGTGTATTAAAATTTTATGTATCAAGGACATTATAATTTGTATATCTATATTGTAATTTTAATATAATAATGTAAATATTTTCATCTTCTCATTACTTTATAAATAATTTCTTTATATAAAAAAAATTGAATTGGTTATTAGTATTCAATTTCAAATAAGAAGTTTATTATTATGAATTTATTTTTTTGAAATAAATAATAATATATAATTTTTAAACAATTTTTATCAAATATAATTGATCATATAATTTTTATGAAGTCAAAGGTAATTTTTTGTAAGGGTTCAAAAACTATTACTATCCAAAAACCTCAACCTTTATAAATAAATGTTGATTTTATATTATATAAAAAGAGATAAAATATTGAGAATAATTTAACTAATAAAATAAATTTTATTTTTGGAATAAGAACATAAAAATTATTTAATGGAGAATTTTTCATAATTTTATGAGACAGTATAATTTTTGGGTAAAAATTAAATACCATATAAATATACATTGTGTATTAGAACATCATAATAACCAAAAAGTGACTTGATAAAAAATATAATAATTTTCCATAAAAATCTATGTTTTCCATTTATAATTATGTCATTCTATATAAATTTGATTAATTTTATAAATATATTATGAATCCTCCAAAACCATTTATATATTTTGTGGTATTAATGCAATTGTTTTAAGAGTATGACTCACATCCACATAATAAAGATATTAATTTTATTAATATTGGACCTTGGAATTATTAGATAATTAAAACCAATCCTATTTTGTAGAAACCATGGTCAAAACCTAGATAAGGTTTGTGGTTTTGAATATTTTATAACATAGAGTGAAAAACCAATTTAGGAGTAATTATAAAGACATCATTATTAATGTCCAATATAATCCTACCCAATTACAAATTTAACTTAACAAAAAAATCCATGTAGCACATCCTCACACATCCCTACCCTATATAGAGTGCCCCAATGGTGCCCTGGTCTCTCAAGAAGCCCCTACCATTCATTTGGAGTCACACTCTCAAAGTAATTATTCATTTCCATCTTCCCTTTATTCAAGTATATTTTTTAACTTATGTTATTATCTCCCTTTTATATCATTAAAATGTGTTCTTCCATATTTTTATTCCATACTTGTTTATTTAAAGATAAAGATAGACCCATTTTCTCTCATTTAGTCCTCCCAAAAACATTTATACACCCTCATTATGCTGCCGAAATTTCATCCTGATTTTTCATTCAATGTAATTTTGTAGTGATTAACTATACCCATTTTCAATCAAGGGTGTTCATGTAATGGCTGAAACCATTCCAGTCAATTCCTTTGTGTAAATCCAATGTTTATGTTTTTCTGGGAGTTTAAGGTGACTTATTTCTAACACTTTTCAAAAAAATTCAGTTCTGTGAACTATGTTCCTAGGATGGTATGTCATCTATCAGTAGGCGTACCATGTTTCCAAAATAGTTAATCATATCAGTGAGTCACATTGGAGACTCATACAAGTGTGTTACATCAGGGAGTCTCATCGGTGACATGTGTCAGTGACTTGAATCAGTGAATCATGTCACTGACTCGAGTCGGTTACTTGCATCAGTGACTCGTATTGGCGACTTGCATTGGCAAGTCACATCGGTGAGTCATCGGTGAACAGTGTTTCCAGCATCCTACATTCATTCCCCTTTGAAATTATATATGACATAAAATACATTCAATGACTTTTGTTAATGGATTTAATCCTGATACAAATCACATATCTCTTATCTTAATTTTCCTATGTTTTTGGGTGCCTTTACTCAGTCAAACCACATAATCTTGACAAGAATCGTCTTTAATGTAAAATCTAAAGCTTATCTAAACTGTTGATCATTTTATATTTTCAAAATGGCCGAAATATATTTTTCCTTTTTTCTTACTTCTTTTTTTCCTTGGTGTGGGACTCCGAGAGTTATTTCTCTCATAATATTTGTGTGATCGAACTGCAATCCATTGATTATTTTTCTTTTGAGTTTTATTGCTGCATGTGCACCCCCTATTTTGGTGCATCCTAGAGGTGTCAATCCATATTCGATATAAGGTATGTTTTACTTTTGTTATTTTAGGTTCCTTGACCGATTTTTAGATTTTTATCCTTTCCATGTTATGTCATGTGATCTCCATGTTTCAAATGAAGATTTCTCGGTTATTGGTTGGTGTAGTTGTGTTGTGGGGTCCTCGGGTGGATGCATTTGTTTTGCGAGAGGCGGTCATGATCCGTTGTGTTGGGTCAGTCTTGTGAAATGAAATTCAAAAATATTTTGTCATAGGGGATTCATGGATTCTCTATTCAATTTATGTACAACCATAGAGTTTTTAATATTTATCCCAATGGATCAGAATGAAATTAACATAATTAATATTTCAACCAGATCAAAAAACTGGTATCGATCAAATATTTTTTCTTTATACCATCAATATATTTTACATATTTAAATTCTAGATATTGTGATATATATGATTGATTTTTTTTAGAATGTCATTATGGATGGAATTTGTAAATAATCATAAATTTTGGATTAATTATGAAATAGTTGGCCACATAGAAAGCGACGTTTCTAATGAATCTTGTTGTTATTGTGCATTGATGATAATCAAATGGATACAGTTATGCATGTTGAAATGAATTTGTTATTCAATATGGAATAAATAATTGATTTTTCGATAAAGTTAATTCTATGTAGGGTTCTGAGTTACACACTTTCTTGTAAAGGCCACGCTCGTTATGTTGTGAATTAGAGAGTGCTCATTGTGTGTGAAGGCTGGATGCCTTGTTTAGGGAAAAGAGTCCACTTTCTTTGTTGTTGTTTTTTTCTTAATACTTATGTTTTGGCATGTGACTAGGATGGATGAGGCTATAAGGATATTGTGGTATGTGGGAGCAGGGTGCCCCAGTGGTGGTGGGGGCAATAGATGACACTTGTAGTGGAGAGATGCATCAGGTTATGCATGTTGGTGTCAGGGGGGACACTAGTGATGATAGAACATGTTGATGCTGGGCTTACCTGTCAATGTGAAAGTGGTTTTTGATGAACCAACTATTTGTTAATACCCTCTATTCAGAAGAGGCTAAGACGCAAAGGGTATTCCTTGTGATTTTCATGTTTAGCTTCTTGAGGATGGATGGGTCTATGCTACAGGTATCAGTGGCCAAGAATCAATGGGTTGTTCATCTACTCATTGTTTTGATACCCATGTGTTTGGTAACTGAGAATTATTTCTTATAATACCTGTATAATGGAAAATAGTAATTTTATTAAATAATTAACTAAATAAATGATGTTTAACCCATGGGGTTGGAGCTTACTAGGACACAATGATGAGGTTTTGACATTGAGAATCTATAGACTCAGTTACGTTATGCCTAAGGGATATGGATATTTGTTGTGATGATAATGAAACATAATGTGGGAATGATAATGGTTAATTATAGGATAAATAATTAATTAGAATAATGTGAGACTAATTAAAGTGGGTAAGATGACTTAATGTATCTCATTAAATGGTTGTGTGCTTATAGGATATCTCTTCATAGTAGTGGAAGTCAAGAGTCCAAAATACATTAATTATAGTTGAGTCTGAGATTATTTTTTCCCATAGTGTAGTTCTGAGATATATTATATCATGTACTTTTTGTGTTTTTATATCCCAACCTGTCGGTTAGGGATACCCACACTCTAGAAATTCTAATCCCTGAAGGGTGTGTTTTCCAAAATATCATTATGGGATGATGGATGGATGACTTCCCCCTTTGGCCCTGACCTCTTCTATTGTTTTTGATTGGTTCTAGTAAATATGATGGCTATTCATCCCCATATATGTGTATAGAGTTAGGTATTAGATTGTGGTTATTTCAAGCACATATATTCTAGATATAGTTTCTAAAGTTCTACTATAGGTATAACGTGTATAGTTTGTAATGGATTGAAGATCCTTAATCACCATATGGACCCTAATGGATTAATCTATAACACCTAATGTATAATACATGTTATGTGGGATATGTTGGCTCCGGCTAAATACCTAGTTACATTCAGTTTTGTGGTAGTGGTGGTGAGTTGAATGAGGTACATGTTGTGGTGAAATGACCAGGTGTCTTTGTGCTAGCATTTTTGGATAGAGATTCTCAGGACATGTGATGTTGGGAAAAAGTTGAAAACTAGTGAGGAAGTGGTAGAAGGGTACCCTTATATTAATTATTATATTTTATGCCCTTTCATGCAATATTTGGTGATAGTATCCATGGTGAGGCTGGGAAGATAGTATATAAGATTAGGTGACAAGTTAGTTTCACTTGTTTTTCATTGTGCTTTATCATGATTTATTTACATTTAAATGAGAGGATCTGTGGAGGATCCTAATAATTATACTATTACACTCACCCTATGTTATTTAAACTATTTTTCAGGTCACATGGAGGAGGTTGGAGATTAGGATGATTACAAGTATCTTGGGGTCGCAGGAGCTGTTTGGGCTTTGTGGTCACTACCGTTTTACTTTGTTTTGGTATATGTAATATTTATTTAAGAAGTATTATCCGTTACCTGAAATTACATATATGTACTTGGGTTCCATTTATATAGTATTATAATGAGGACTTGTTTGGTTTATATCTTATCACTCTCTTCTTCATGTTTTCTCTTAGAGTGTAATGCCTCCAATATGTGTTCTTGTTATACCCTCGGTGCTAGTCACCTACTCAGGGCCTATTGGAGGGAAGACATAGGAGTCGTTATCTTTATTCTCACATTTCTAGCCTAGAAGGTGTGCACCTTGTTGGGAGTGGGTCCTGAATAAGTGGTATCAAAATTTTGGTTGAGGGATAAGATGGGGTTTGGAGTGAGAAATATGTGAGGTTTCATGGGTTGGTAGGGAAATGGTGTTAGCTAAGTTTAGAAAGCACTGTAAACATCGGAGACTAGCTGAGACACATGTATTTAGGCCCATGGTTATCTGATCCGTGTGCCTTTAAGCATAGAATGGATACTAAATGAGGTGATACTATTTTTAGGGAAGAGACATTAGAAAGGATCATGCATCATTCTTTTTGAGACTTGGTTTGAATGGGTATACCTTGGGATATGTTAACCTAAAATGAATAAAAAACTAATAAATGTCAAAGTATTCTATAACCTAGTTTTAGGATCTCTGATTATTTCTTATTATTTAGGTATGGCTCTTGGTTAGCGTCCTCATTAGGTTAGCACAGAATATGTTCAGCAGATTGTGCCAGTAGATCGCCACAATGTAGATTATTCAACCATGACCATTAGAAGAGTACACTCCAAGAGTTTTAGTGCCTCAGTCTGCAGAAGTATCAGTTATACCATTCAAATTTAGTCAAGAAAGACTTGTCGTAGGATTTTCATATATATTTTAGTTCGATCTGTTCTTGGAAATAGAATTTGGTATCGTTGTTTGTGATGATGATGTGTGGGGTAGTGAGTGAGTGCCAGTTATTTTTCCTCGGGGATCGTGAAGTGTAAAAAATATCTTGGGATGAGTTCGGTGTCTAGTTTAGAGTTGATATTCTTTATTCAACCACATAGTGGGCCTTTCTCCAAGAGTTTATTACCCATCGATATGGGAAATCCGATGTGAGAGAGTTTGGAATCCCTTTCATGAACATTTTGTGATATTATTAAAACCTACTGCTAAATGAGGATTCCAGGGTGAGGAATTTCAAAGAGGCTTTGTTTATAGAGATCCAGTTTCTGTCCACCCCACTTTTGCTAATGATATATCATGAGGAGGTGGAGGGGTAAGATTTCATTGAGAGGATGTTAGGCAAAAACTGATAATCAAGAGAGGAGAGTCCACAATATTCCTAATTAAGGGGATCTATGGTCCAGGGTTCTCGGTTTTTAGGGAATAAGTCTTTCCATCCGACTGAGGTTAGGTCCTCACCCTCAATGTCATGTTTCTCTATGGGATGCAGGTCTCAAGGCTATGCAAAGGGATCATCTGATTTTTTTTGTGGAGGCTGTGGTCATTAGTTGTGATAGTGCTCAAAATTTTTGAGAAATTATCATGCATCAGGTGTTTCCCTTTAGGTTCCTCCATTGAGGAAGTTCTAGAAATTCTTGGAGAAGCAGGTTACAATAGTTTTGGATTAGTATAGAGAATATGTGGAATGCATGGGATATCACTAGGATGGTCCTCATCCTCAAATATTAGAGCATGGTCATAGAGGTGGTCCTTATTAGTGACAAAAAGTTCATAGAGAAAGTCTTAGTCAGCTTCATGCATTATCATTGCCAATGACAGGAAATATAGATGGCGTTCATGGGACCCTCTTAATTTTTTATACTAGGTTTCATGCCTTTATTGATTCAAGATTGATGTACTCCTTCATATCAAATGCCATTTTCTATTCTTTGGGACTTTAGGTAGAGATTATTTGAGTTCTCTTGGCATTGACTACACTAGTTGGAGGCCGAGAAGACTTGTTTGAAGTATATGGAGACTATAAGATAGCTATGTGGAAACAAATCTCTTATAGATATTTTCTATGTTTACATATTCAACCAAATAATTTCATCTGATGCATGGATTTTTTATTTTAAATCTAGGATATCATGGAGTTTTTCATGAGGCAGGTAGTTTTCTTCGATGAAGATGGAGATCCATCAGTTTTTTTGGTGATCAAGATCATCAGATGGGTCAGAGGTGTGTTTCACCCATATCATCCTTGATGGCTAAGTTGATGTTGAGTTCATCAGAAGTTCAAAAAATGATTTTACCCAAGATCATAGAAGAATACTTCGATGCCTTTCCAAAAGTGGTTATAATGTTACCGCCTTGATGAGAGATTAAGTTTAGGATTGAGCTAAAAACTAGTACGTCTCCTATGACGATGTCTCTGTATATGATGGATCCTTTTGAGTGGTAGGAACTACGTATACAGATCAATGGGTTTTTACCATACGGTTCTGTTTGGTCGAGTGTGTCACTATGGGGTGCCCCAATTTTTTTTAAAGAGGGCCGATGATAGTTTGTGGTTGCGTGTCGACTATCATTAGTTAAACAAAGTGATAGTGACGAATATATTTCTTCTTATGTGGGTTAAATATTTATTTGATCAACTGAAGGGTGATAGTTGGTTTTTCATTATCATTTTTTGGTCATGATATCATCAGATGTGACTGAAGGAGGAAGATATTCTGAAGATTTACATTTGTTGTCTTAATCAGAATTTTTCATTTTTTGGGATGCCCTTAAGTGTAATGTATGCTTTAGATATGTTCATGGGGTTGATGAATGTCGTGTTCTATTGGTTTCGGGATATGTTCATGGTGGATTTTAACAATGACATCATTATGTACTCCACATCTGAGGAGGAGAATTTTGACCATCTGTGTGCTGTTTTGGGAGATCATCGCAATGAGAATATATTTGGGAAGTTGTTGAAGTGTGAGATTTGGTCTTGAGAAGTCTATTTCGTGGTGAATGTGGAATACCAGCAGGGAGTCGCTGTAGATCTGTTGAAGATAGAATTAGTTGTGTCATGGGTATCCCCCAAGATAGTGGAAGAGGTATGAAGCTTCTTTGGTATTATAGGATATTATAGGAGGTTCATAGCTGATTTCTCTTACGTTACGACTCCTCTGACAGTGTTGACCATCAATGATAAAGAGATTTTCTGGATGGATCAGTGTTTGAAAGATTTCGTGTACCTAAAGGAGAATTTTTTGGGTGCTCTAGTTCTTTGTCTGCCAACAGAAGGAGTTTAGTTTGAGGGTTTATGTGATGCTTTACATCTAGGGTTAGTCTATGTCCGAATGCTGTAGAGATCGGTTATTTTTTATGGGTCTCGGTAATGAAATCCCCATGCGAGTAACTATTCCACTCAAGATATTGAGTTGTTAGCAGTGGTGTTTTCCCTAAATTTGTGGAGGCATTACCTCATTGGAGAGTGTTTTGTTGTCTTCACTGATCATAAGATCCTGAAGTACGTTTTCTCAAAGCATGACATGAACCTGTGAAACCATTAATGTATGGAGTTCATACAAGATTACGACATCAAAATTTAACATATTCTTTGAAAGGGAAATGTTGTGGCCAATGCACTGAGCATGAAGTCCTGTAGTGATGCAGTTCGTGAATCTGGTGATTCTTGGAGATTGATGGAAGAACCCTCAACAATACATCAACATATTGAAGATGTTGGGGGAAGATTTTTTCTTTTAAATATGATGGTATTTTAATATCTAGTTCATCAGGTAGAAGAGTACCAGTTGGTGGATCATAAGTTAGAGGTATGTAGAGACGTATATGTTTGTGGTGAGGCCCTTGATGGTTAGTCAGAGGATGAACAACATCGGGTGTTGTTTCAGGGATGGACTTATTTTCCTATGGAGATATATGAGATGGTTCTCAAAGATATCTATATTAATCCCTTAGTAGTACATCATGGAATCACAACGATGTATAGAGTTTTTAAGAGTTAGTTTTGGTGGCCTAGGTTGAAGTGTGCAGTTTGGTAGATTGTGTCTCGATGTTTGATCTACCATATGGTGAATGATGTGCACTATGTTCCGAGTGGTATTCTCTAGTCATTAGACATTCCAAGGTGAATGTGGGGGGACATCATGATCGACATTCTTACTGGTTTACCTCAATCTTTTAGGGGCTATGATTATATATGGGTAGTGGTGGATCATTGGATGAAATCATCCAACCTCCTAGAAATTAAGGAATCGAGTTCAGTAGAGGTTTTGTCATTGAAATATCAGGAGGAGTTGGAGAGAATCCATGGAGTACCGAGGAAGACAATTATTTATCAAGATCCTTGATTTACCTCTAACCTGTCTAGATGTCTCCTTCATGATTTTGGTTCTCAACTATTCCATAGCACAAGTTTTCTTCCACAAACAAATGATCAGATAGAGTAGACCATCCAAACTCATCAATACATGTTGCACTCTTGTGTCCGGGATTTTGGAGGTATGTGGATAAGAAACAAACCCCTTGTAGAGTTTGATTACAATAATAGCTTCAACTCCACCCTTGTCATGGTTCTATTTGAATCCTTTTATGGGTTACCATTCTGTTTTCCATTATACTATATTGTGGTCAAAGAGTCGGAAATTCTCAGGAAGGAACTACTATAGAATACAACAAAGATGGTTCGGGTGATTCACGAGAAGATAAAGGCAGTGCAGGATCATCATATGTCCTTTACCGATCATAAGAGGAGTCTTATGGAGTTTTACATTGTGAATCAGATGTCTTGGAATGGGAATACTCAATGTGGGTATTGATGGTTTGGTTGTGGGAGTAAGCTTTATCCATAGTTTATTGGGTCTTTCGATGTGATTTCTCGTGTTGTAGTCATGGATTATCAAGTAGCACATCCCCAATAGAAGAGTAGGATACACAATATTTTTTAGGTGTTGTAGATCTATTGTAATCATCATGATGACTCTAACATCATCAATTGTTGTGAAACAGATGTTTATAATGTTACAAAATTCTAGGGTTGGCATGTAGAGGTCCAGGACTGCAAGGAGAAGGTGTTGTTGGCATAATATCCCCACAGTTCATTTCTTGTGGTGAAAGGGTGGAGAAACGGATAGTACATGGGAATTTATATTTGAAAACACATGCTCAGTACCCTTGAGTAGAATTATATTTAGCTATTCTCCTGTAACATTGATCATTTGGTGGTTGTAGATCAATTACATTTATAAGATGACTTTCTTTTATTTATTTTTGTGAATTTATATCTTTTGATTGGAATATCCCACGAGAGTTTGTTTAGGAGATGATAGTGGTTGTTTCTTGGTTTAGCTTCTTTCTTTTTATGCAGTTTTTGATATCTTTTGGTGGCAAGAACCAAGAAAAGTATCTCGCAAGTTGGATGTTTAGATAACCCCTTTTATGTTTCCTCTCTAGGTTGGTTTTGGATTCTTGATAATGAGTATGTTTTGAGAGGTGGTTGACGTAATGTCCCAGAGCTCTCGGGTCCATTATATTGTGAAAATCTGGTGCTCGAAGTGTTCTTGGAGGTCAAGGTAACTTATTTCTAAAATTTTCCCAATTTTTTTATTTCTATGTATAGTGTTTACATAACTGTAGGTTATATATTGGTAGTTCTTCTATCGATATGTGTATAGTGATTCCAGAAGGTTGAATGATAGAACAAATATTTTCAATTGATTTATTTTGAATTTAAATGTTTTTAATCCGACTAATGTGTTATTTAAAAGTGAAATTGTTATATTTTATTTTTTAGGCGCATTTTTTAGCTTAATTGAAAAAATGGATTATTTTGGATTAAAAATGTTTTCATTTATTTTAATTTTTTGGCTATAACATTTTCTAAACTAGTCCAAAGTTCAAAATTATTCTTATAAAGTTTTCTGCGTTCTATGAACTTAATATTATCTTTCTAGACCCTAAGATCAATCAATCATTTGGAAGCTCAAATCCAGCTCACAATCCAGGCCTCAAAAACTCTGTACAGAACTGGAGAATTATATTGTAGGGACCATATCTCATAACTAGCATACCCATTTGATAAGAAATTTAACATGGAGCTAGAAGTAATCCATGGGAAGAACTTTAATTAATATATCCACATCTTGATCTTTTAATTTCAAGGCCATTAATGCATTGGAACTCGGTGTATTTGAATACGAATAGTCATCCATTCTAGATTAAAGGTAATGAGTGAGGCAACCATATATCTCTCCAAACATTGCCACTCAAGCTGAAATCTCATGGGTCGATAGAGGAGAAGTACGTTATCAACATTAAAGAAAGGAAAGTTCCCAAATTCTGTCATTAATGAGGCCATACATGCGCCTACATTCAGAGACGATTATTTGATCCAAAATATCCCCCCCACCCCTTTCCCTATAAAAGTGTATCCCTGTTTCATATAAAAGAGTTGGAAACTTAGGAATAGCCTTTGTTGTCCATTTTATGTAGTTTAGTTTTTTTGTTTTATTTTATTTTCATTCGGTAATTTAATTCCAGGTTTTAATTCAAGTGTTCTCCCTTCTCTCTTTTCTTTCTCTATTTTGTTATCTTCCCTCGTTTTCTCCATCACTGTAAACTCTTATGCTTGTGATCATGAGTAGCTAACCTGAGGAAGATTCTAGGGGAGTAATATAGTGATGAACCCAATTATTTGAACATTCATTATTAATGTTTCTTATTTTCTTAGAGTTATACCATGGGTTATCTTAGAGGGTAATACGCCTTTGTGTCTCCACATGCCACCTGAGGTTTAAATTTCACTTCTGCAATATTTTCCCTCGATCGAGGAGGTGGATGTGTGGTCTCTCGGTGATCATTTATAGTACCATATGTTCACAACCATATGAAGAGGAGTATTTTCATGCATTCAATATATCATGTTCATTATGTAAATTCAAAACTAATAATGAGACGATGAAGGTTCACTTTGGGTGATGCTCTCAGAAATGTCTCCTTTCTGTCTTAACATAATTTTGTCTGCATTCATTCTGTTGCATTGCATCTGCATATTTAATTTTAGTATTTCATTATCATTTTTCTAATAACTATTTCTGAAAATTTTATTTCATATATATATATATACACATAGTGAATTAGAATTATCGAGTGATTGACTGAAGAAGGATCCTCAAGAGATCGTCCTAGGTCAGCTACTGTGCTGCAACTAGAATAAATATTTTTGAGAGCGCGCACGACAATGCTTCATCAGTGAGTCCCATTGGTGAGTGGAATCAATGAATTGGGATGGTGAGTCTCATAGGTGACATGTGTTGGTGACTCCCATCAGCAACTCTCATCGGTGACGTGTGTTAGTGACTGGCGTCAGTGACTCGCATCGGTGACTTCTATCTGTGACTCGCGTCAGTGACTCACATGGGTGACTCGCTTCGGTGACTCATGTCAGTCAGTTATCAGTTAACAATGTTTCCAACCTCTTATATTTTTTCCCATTTGACATTATATTTGATATAAAATGCATTAAAATCCATGTTTTAAGGTATTTAAGGTCGATTCAAAGCCCATAAGACCTCTATTAATTTTCCTAAGGGTCTGGGTGTCTTTACTCAGTAAATCCAAGTAGTATTGACTAGATATTCCTATAATGGAAAATAAAAACCTTATCTAAACTGCTACTCCATTTAGATTTTTAGAAGGGATGAGATACCTTCCTTGCTTATTCTTACTTCTTCTTTTTGTTTGTATGGGATGCCTAGAGTTCTTCCTCCTGTATAAGTCATGTGGTCAAACTAAAATCATTGGATTGGTTTCCCTATATGTTTTTGTAAATAACCGACCCTAGTTTTCTGAATCCTATGCTTTATTAAATTATATTTTCATGATTAGAAGAAATTGTTATCCCGATGTAAAAAAATAGTTTTGTGGATTTGGAACGATATATAGTTACATAAGTTCAACATTAAAACATGAAATGTAAATCAACCAATATGTACCATTGGTAACATCCACCACCCTAATATTATCCCTACAAGTCAGTCATAATATACCACATCTTGTCCTAGGAAAAATAAAAGACAAGAAAGGGTTAGATTAGATTCTTAGTAAGGGTAAACATTATAGTGGAAGATAACATAAACATTAAGCATAGTGAATAATTTAAAACACAATCCTTTAAAAATAAATATGAACCAAATATGGTGGGAATAAGAGATGAGTAAATATTACCGAATAAAACATAATCAAAGGTATTCTACAAGTTGAATAACCTCATGAACATTGAATTTATAGCTTAAAAATTAGGGGAATTAATATGTTGGACATTCTGAAACATACTATCATGTAATCGTCCAAGATATCTAAAAATGTTTAAGGCCTCAGCCCAAACCATATATAAAAATGGGCAAGGCCTCGACAAAGTCTATATCTGTTTTTCTCATGAGACAAACTGATGCATCGAGGGGTTGTATCAGCTCCCACCCATCACATATTAATCCAAATGAATTTCTCATATGAATAAGAATAAAAATAAACAACATATACACTTATATTGAAACTAACATATGAAACGTAAATACCATTTCCCTAACATTAAGCATAAACACTAATCATTCAGAGTTTAATGGTGAATGGTTTTAAGATATAACATCCATAGTCAAATGAATCATAACCTATTAAATTAAATACGGTATATGGTGTCATAAATATTAATCCCAATAATACATAATAATAAATAGTATTGTTGAAATAAATGAGGATACTCTTATAAAATCATCATGTAATTCTTTAGATAAATACCTTTTTTACTTTTAAAAGAGGAGTTATTTTGGAAAAATCACTATATAAAACAATAAATGAAGTTACATGGTATTTTTATAAAAAATAATTGATTTTATAGAATGAATTTTTTCTAAAAAAAGATTACAGTGTGCTTTGAAAATACCTATAAATTTGAGAAATTCCCTTGAATTGGGATTGTATTTCAGGGAAAAAAATTTATTAATCCTTTTAAATAAAATAAATCCCCAAAAATAAAGGTATGATTATCGTTAGAACACATATATATATAACATACATTCAAAAAATTACGAGCAGTACATATGAATGAATGAGAATTTATTTGATGTAAGTAGACAATAAAAGTAACCGGGATGAAAATGGAGGTTCGAGTGGAAAACCCTTACCTTAAGCCTGAAGGTGTTCCGTACTTGATCTTAAAAACCTGAATAATAAAATTTAGGTTAACTAGTTAATGATTCCATAACCTACTATAAATTTAATCAATTTATTATAAACTTTTTATATTCATTCATTTCCATTTGATGGGTTAAGAGATTAAATTTCATTGTTTGGGAGCATTTTCTTCCTTGGTTTTCATGACTGGTTTACTTATATTTCGGTATTGATAAACATGTAGAATGATAATGGATATCCCAAATTGAAGTTGTATGTAATTATTGAACAACCAGAATATTACATGGTCATAAAATTCATTTGGTTATTTGGGATTGAAGATGACTAATTGTATAAAACTTAAATGACAAATGTTGGGGTTAATTGGAAGTTCTTGATCACAACAGACTCATTTGGATTTATAAATTAATATCATTTGTAAAAAAAGGATTCCAAAACATTAAATAAGTTATAATACATATATTATAGTCTATCTCAACAATAAAAATGGTTTCATGACCAGAAATGAGGATGGAAATATGAATTGAAAACATGTCATCATTGAATGTGATAAATTAATACATCTCGGATGGTGTTTTTATTTCTAGTAAGGTACTAGATTCATCACAAAAATTGGATGAATGTAAGTGAGGAAACAAAAATAAAATAAAGTAATGTGAAATAAATGAAATGAAAATAGGAATTTACCTCTTGAAGTATTCTTCCTTGAGAGCCCCTTTAGGGAAGAGGATTAATCATTTTATGATACCATGATTTTCTAGATGTGGGGTAGGATCTTAGTAAGATATTTGAGAATTATTTAGACATGTAAAAATAATTTATAGGAGTGAATAGAAGATCTATTGAGGGGGTGGAGGGTTATTATGGAGGATAGGAGGGTTTCCCAATTATTTTACTCATTATTTAATTTTTTTTCAAAGACAACCAAGAGTATTGATTATTGTGAGCAAGAATAGTAATATGGGAATGTGATTTTTATCCAACTGTTTTAACATCATCCATGATTCTAGGAATAGTGAATTTAACTGATAATGTATATATATGTTAAATTACTATATTTTACTATTCCTAAAAAAGTGAGTATTTCAAAAAAATCCAAAATATTCGCCCTAACAATTTTTTGACATGTATAATTCAAAAATAAGCTCCATTTTTTTAAAATAGTTTTTAAATATTATTAATTTAATTTTTAATTAAAATCATAATTTACTCAAAAAATGACAATTTTAAAACTATAATTCATTTTATATCACCTTGAAAAATTAATGAATATCTCATTATCTTATAATATTAAGACAATAAAAAAATAATTTGACTTACTATTCATTTGGGTCATATTACTATTCATAAGGGTATGTTACAATTCACTAAAAAATTATGTTTGACATATCAAACTCTAAATATCTTACTGAACACAACCTTTTATATTGGTTTTTTGAAATTCAAATCACAATGGTTGAGAAAATAATTTTACTCACTAGTTTTTAAATAATTCATGTTTTGTATAGAATTAGTGTTTCATGTATTCGATATTAAATTCATTTTCAAAATCATTGGGTGTTACATTAAACCTTTCTTCAAAAAAATTCATTCTCAAAGTTACTAGAATGTTACCTCACAAAAATATTCGGGTTGTTCATCATCATAAACTCCTTCGGTTCCCATGTTTCCTTTTTGATTTTATGATTTTTCCAATGTATCTTACCAGTCGAGTCGTATGATTCCCCAAAATGAAATTTTAGTGTCCAAAATCAAGATAGGATCTTCACAGTAAGATATTTAATTTTCCAATTATATAGCTTTAGAAGTGAGGACATGCATTGGGTCTGACATGTACTTTCTCAACAATGAGACATGCAACACATTTCCTACTTTAGATAGGATAGGGGTCATGTCCAAATGATATGAAAAATATCATTTTCTCTCCAGAATTTAAATTGGGCATATGTACTTAGGGATCAGTTTCCCTTTAATCCAGATTCTTATAACACCCTACAATAGATATGATTTCTAGAAGAAATTATCTCCTACTTGAAAATCCAAATACTTCTTTCGATTATCAGCATATATTGTTTTCTACTTTGAGATGATTTAATGTGGCCTTGAATTGTATTTATCTTCATTGTTGTTTCCTCCAGAAGCTCTGGGCCCACTAGATTCCTTTCTATATCATCATCCCAACGAGTTGGTGTACGACATCTCTTTCCATACAATGCTTCATATTGTGCCATTTGAATACTTGAATGGAAAATATTATTGTAAGAAAACTCCACTAAAGGTAAATATTTATCTCACATACCTTGATAGTCATGTGAACATGATCTCAACATATCATTTAAGGTTTGGATCTTCCTTTCTGATTTCCCTTTAGTTTGTGGGTAATAAGCAGTACCCAATGGAAGCTCAGTATCCAAATCATTATGAATACTTTTCTAAAATTTTGATGTCAATCCTACATCACGATCAAAAACAATTGAGATATGTGCACCATGAATTCTCACAACTTCATTGATATAGATTCTTGATAGGCGCTCTAGTGGAAAATCCTCTCTTATAGTGAGTAAATGTACATATTTTGTACGTTTATCCACAATTACCTGTATTGCATCATTATTTCTTGGAGTTTTGGGTAATTGAGTGACATAATCCATGGTGATGTCATCACATTTCCATGTAGGAATAGTTAGTGGTTTCATGACTCCTCCAGGATGTTATCTTTTGGCACTCACTTGTTGAAATACTAATTATCTTGATACATAATCTGAAATTTCCCTCTTCATGTTATCCCACCAGAAATGATCATTCAAATATTCAACAAATTTATTTCTACCATGGTTTATTAAGAAATTTGAGTTATGAGGATCATCCAAAAACTACCTTTTCAAATTGGGTAGAGAGGGAACACATAGCCTCTTCCCAATTTTCAGAATTCCATCTTCACACATGATGTCAACAAACATCCCATATTTCACAGCAATAATTTTCTTTTATAGATTTTCATCATCAGACTATGAAATTTAATAAATATCTTTGGGGATCCATTTGAAAAAGTAGTGATGTTTCACCTTCTTTGATAATTTCCATATCCATCCTCACTAGATCCATGTATAAAAGACCCTTTTCAATCCTCATTTTTTCGAGAACTCCATGATCCTTCCAACTCAATGCATCATCTACTTTGTATTCCTTTTCTTTAAGGTAGTTTATGGAACAATCATAATCCTTGAGTAGTTTGAGCCATACAGTTTTACTCCTATTGAGTTCTTTCTGTGAGAAGATATATTTTTGACTCTTGTGATCTATATATATCTAAAAGTTTTCACCATAAAGATAATGTTTAATTATTTACAGAGCAAAGATTACCGCTGCTAACTCCAGATCATCAGTAGGATAGTTTTTTTCATTATTTTTAACTTCCTTCATGCAATGGCAATAACTCTATCATTTTGCATAAGGACGCAAACAAGTCTTTTCTTTGATGTATCACTATAGCTCACAAACCCATCAATTTCCTATTGTAGAGTTAGGATCAGAGCATTCACTAATCTCCTCTTCAATTATTTAAAATATCCCTCACATTATTTTGTCTATACGAGCTCAACCCCTTTAAGTGTAAGTCTGGTCATTGGGTTGGCTAAACGAGTGGCGTTCTAAAAAAAATAGATGATAATAAACTAATAAACCAATATAACTATGTACCACAGTTATTTTTATTGGAGTAGGCCATTCTTGCACAACCTTTTTCTTCACAGGATCAAATGATATTCCATCCTTAGAGACAATGTGGCCAAGAAAGAAAACTGATTGAATCCAAAATTCACACATGTTAAGATTCATATATAATTCATTTGTTCCAAAAGTCTTGAAAATAGAATGGATGTTATTTTAATGATATTCATAGATTTTAGATTATAACAAGATATCATAAATAAATACCACTACAAATTTATCATGATATTCCATGAAAACTCTATTCATTAGATCCATCAAAAAAGAGGGTCCATTAGTCATTCCAAAAGACATTACTATAAACTCGTAATTCCCATACCTGGTTTGAAATGTTGTCTTAGGAATATCTTCCTTACTCCCACACAACTAATGATATCCATATCAAAGATCAATCTTTAAAAAATATTGGGCTCTAGGAAGTTGGTCATATAAATCATCAATGTGAGGTAGGGGATACTTGTTCTTTACTATTATTGAATTGATCTCAATGTAGTCAATGAACGACCTCAAAGATCCATATTTCTTCTAAACAAAAAAATGGGGTCTCCCCATGGAGAAACACTAGGGTGAATAACTCCTTTATCACTCAATTCCTCCACTTGTTTCTTCAATTCCACTAATTCCACAGTTTCCATTCTAAAAGGTTCTTTGATATGGGTGATGAATATGGAATTAAACCAATGGAAAACTCAATTTTTTTCTATAGAGGATATCCAGGTAAATACTCTAAAGACACATCAATGTATTCTTTAAAAATAGTTACACACTCTATTTGAACATTTCTTTCCTCGCCCATTGTTATTACATTCCCTTCCTCCCCAACAATTGAATTCAATAGAGCTTCTAGGGGTGGATCTGATGAGAATCAGATCGTGATGTTTCTTATCTAAAGTTAAGGTATTCCACATCATCCTTAAAAATTTCCATCTCCATCTTTTAGAAATAAATTTTCGCATCATGGTTATAAATAAAATACATAATAAGGATTATATCAAATTCAATCATGGGTATGATAATGGAATCCCCAGATAAATAATGATTATATGTCATAATGGGGACATCCTGACACAAATTTGTTCCAATTATACATCCCTTTGGATTTGTTACTTACAACTCCCTTACAAAATAAAATTCAAAATATCTAATTTTATTGGAAAAATTGTAAGATAAGAATTAATTTGATGATCCAAAATCAAAAAATAATAATTGACTATGTTTTAGGAAATGATTAAAGTACCCGGGACCACGTCATTATGAACTTCAATATCAGCAGTTGTGATCGCATATTCATATCCCTACTCCCTTTTCCTTTTTTGAGGCACATTTCCTTTATGATTTGGAAAATAATTAGCATAGTGCCCCATCTCTCCAAAATTATATAATTGAACATTAATATCTTCCTTCATCCCATTGAAAAAACCAACATGATAGAATTTTTTTCCACACTTGTAGCACACCCACTTTTCCTTTTATGAATCCACCAGGGTGTTTCCTTCGAGAATTATCATAGGGTAGAAATAAAACTCTTCCCTTCATCCAAATTTTATTATTTCCTTTTCCAATGTTTTTAGGAACACACTTTTTATCTTTCATTCCATTAACATCATAAGACTTAGAGAACTGCTTTTCTGTCTTGATAGCACATGAGACTATATCATCGTATGATGAGAATGTTTGGAAAACCAAGGCCCACTAGATGAATGGATTTAGAACATCACGTAATAGATCAATATTTCTCATTGCATTATGTATATAGTCTGTAGAATGCATTGTTAACCTTGTGAATTTATCACCATACTTTGCATCATTATTATCTACCTTTTGCCTCAAATTCAGAAACTACCTTTCCATATCTTCTCTTGTTCATGAGTAAAGTATTTATCTAAGATATGTTCATTAAATTAAATCCATTCCATGTTTTCTACATCCTTATCCTCCTTTTTGTTCTGAATTAGTGACCACCATTGATTATCATCTCCCGATAGACAATAAACTACCATGACAACCTTTTATCTTTCATTACATCCCAAGACAAGAAATGATTTCTCTATGGAACTTACCCATTTCTCTTTTGTTAATTGGTTTGCAGTCCCACTATGTTATGGAGGATGTTGTTATAGAATGAGATCCAATATAGCTCATCCATGCTGTGAATCTAGATG
Organism: Viscum album; assembly: GCA_963277665.1. Lineage (NCBI taxonomy): Eukaryota > Viridiplantae > Streptophyta > Magnoliopsida > Santalales > Viscaceae > Viscum > Viscum album. Next base: position 354,355,938 of record OY728158.1, on the reverse strand, counting down.
CTTTAAATGAATACGGTTATAGTTCATAACATGATTAAGTTGTCTCAGTATAGTTATATGTTTATAAGCACCAATCAAAGCTCCAGATCCAACATCATTATCTTACATTAGAGGGAAAAAATACATTGGATATGCGTGTTCATGAGGTTTCTTTTTCTTCAACTTGGCGCCATTACTAAATAATAGCATACACTAGATTAGGTTAAATAATTTTTAATGTATAATCTCAATTTATAAAAATAATTATCATAAATTTAAATTCAATAAATTGCTAATCTCATAATCATAGGAATCATTTCGTAGAAGAAATATTTTTATATAAATCCTACATAATGAATTGTAATAATATGTGGAGTATCCTAATTATATCCCACGAGAGTGTCAAACCAGGTGCGTAGAAAGGATCTATGTCATGTTCCATGATACCCCATATCAATTCCGAAACTTATTGTTAGAATTTTTACACCTAGGTATGTATTTTCAAGAACCATATCCACTTGTAGTCTCCAGATAGAGATGTATTTTCTAGAAAGATCAAAAAAATCTATCAAATACCAAAATATCTAGGATGATCTTGTGTATTTATCTACAAAGACAATCTTTGGTTTTTGTTCCATAATAATCATTTTCTAAATATAGTTTCCATGTTTTCTACTAAACTTATTCTAATACCAACTATAAAGACCCAACCCCTGCTTCCCAAAGTTTGTGCCTTTTTGGATAAAATATACATGAATTCATGAAATTCGTATCCCGAAGGAACTGATAGTTTAGTTGATTTGGAAATCCATATACATACATAATTTAAACCTTAAAACTTGAAATGAAAACCATAGATAAGTTCCAGCGGGATCATCCACCATTCTAAGATTATCCTTAGAAGTCAATCATCAAATACATCGTCATGTCCTGGAAAAAATGAAACATAAGAAGGGGTGAGATCGGATTCTCATTAAGGTTAAACATTACAATGAATGATAAAATAATCATTGGGAATGGATAATAATTGAAAAAACCATATTTTAAAAATAATCATGAACATAATATGGAGGGAATTCGATCTGAGTAAATAATTACATAATAAAACATAATCATGGGTATCCTACTAGTTGAATATCCACACGAACATTGAATTTATAACTTCATAATCAGGGAAATTCATATTCTGGAAGTATGGAATCATACAATCAAGGCCTCATAGAGGGGTTATAGAGGTCCCCAACCATCACATAATAATTTAATTAAATTTCTTATATGAATGGGGATAAACATAAAAAAATATATACATTCATATTGAAACTAACATATGAAACATAAATAACATTCCCCAAACATTAAGCATAAACACTAATCATTCAGAGTAAAATGGTGAATGGTTTTAAGATAGAACATACACAATAAAACTAATAATAAATCATTAAATTAAATATTGTAGATGATATCATAAATATTAATCTCAATAGTTCATAATAATAAATAGGAGTGTTGAAATGGATGATGATACTCTTATGAAATCATCGAGTAATTCTTGAGAAAAATACGATTTTACGATGAAAAGAAGAGTTATTTTTGGAAAATCTTTGTATAAACCCAGAAGTGATGTAAGATGGTAGTTTCAAAATAGAATAATATATTTTATAAAAATAATGGATTCTAAAAATATATTATAGAGTTCCCTAAAAAATAGGTAAGAATTTGAGAAAACCTCATTGAATTGGGATTGTAATTCACGAAGATATTTTGAAAGATCCCTTTAAAACATATAACTCACCATAAATAAAGATATGGGTCTAGTTGGAATACATATATAGAATATTCACATAGAAATTATTTGGGGTACATATTAATGAATAATAATTTAATTGAGGTTAGTAGATAATAAAAGTAACAGGAATGAAAATAGAGGATCGGGTGGAAAATCATTACCTTATGTCTGGAAGTGTTCCTAAAATGATTATAACGACCTGAATAATGAAATTTAGTTTTTTAAATTAATGATTACATAACATCCTATACATTTAATTGATTTATTATAACAATTTTGGTTTCCTTCGTGTCCTTTTAATGGGTTAAGAGATTCAATTTCATCGTTTGGGAGCGTTTTGTTCCTTTGTTTTCATGAAAGGTTTACTTATATTCTCGTATGGATAAACATGTAGAATTAGAATGTGTATCCAAAATAAAAGATGTATGTTTTTAGTGAAAAACTAGAAGATTTAATAGTTATAAAATTCATTTGGTTATTTATAGTGAAGATGAATCATTATATAAAACATTAATGACAATTGTTTGTGTTAATTTGAGTTTCTTAATCACAACAAACTCATTTGGATTTATAAATTAATATCCACAACTAATAAAATTAGGATATTTCCACACATATAGTTCCATGGTTTTATGATTTGTGGCTATAAAGAACATTATTTCAACATTTTACAACTAAATTGTGGCAACTGTCAGGCTTTATATCCCCTCGCTCCCCCTACAACCCTAACGCATATCCCTCTCTCCCGCTCTAAGATGCTCGAACCCCCCCCCCCCTCCATAATGGAATCCTTTCCCTTCCTTTCTCAGATACTTGACCCCCCCCCCCCCCCACACAGTAACTCCCTTCCCTACCTCTCTGAGGAAATCAAACCCTTTCCCACCCGAACTCCCTTCTCTACCTCTCTCGGGCGATCGATCCCCTGCCCCGACTCCACTAGTGAAGAATTAGTTTTGATCGCAATCTAAATCACATCCCTCCCTGATATTAGGAAAATCAAACTCCCTTTGCTTGCCTACCTTCTCTCATTAAGAACCAGCTCGGTTCCCTGCTCTCCCGACATCGTCTCATGTAAAAGAGCCATACCGGCAACTTACTCTAGAGACATCAATTTCATCCTACCAGCTCCCTGCTCTCCCATATATTGTGATTCACTCATTCCCACTGGTAAGAAAATTCTTATTTCCATATGAATGAAATGAAAAAAATGTATTTCACCTATCGGGACAAGTACTAAAATTTCCTCTTGTTGGAAGCCTCACCCAATTATTTTTTCCCTTCTACTCTGATTTACCCTCTAATTGTATTTTACACCTGTTTGTATTTTCCTTCTTCATAGATACCATCTTCGCTAACTGTGAAACATTGAGGCCAATTTGGTCTTCATTCCACAAATTTGGGCAACACTCCCTACTAGTTGTAGGTGATTTCCCTTTTTTTCCCTTTTACAACTATTTAATTTTTCATTTCGTAAAAAATAATATTCTTATTTTCAGTTTAGTATGTATATTTTGTTTTTGAATATTTGGTATAATCATATATGCCAACTGGATATGTTTATCCTGGATTTTGAATGTGTTTTATATTTATTTTTCATATGTTTTCTTAAAATGAATCTTTTATGGATCAATGAAAAATACTAAATTATGATGAAGAAAATAAGTTATTACCAACTAATGTATATAAAAACTGTCATTTTATTGAAAGTATAAATGGTAATAGTGTTGAATAATGTTATGAAATATTTTATCAATATGGTTTTGTTACTTATGTAGAAGGTTATAGAGCTTTTATTGATGTTGGAAGTAAACATATGGATTTATTTTCTGATATCACATCAAAATCAATGTTTTCAATGACTAAATTCCATTCTGTGTAATATTATATTAATTTTATGTAAAAACAATAAATTTTATTCCATTAAATTTATTTGTTTTGTTTACATGCCTTCACACCATTTTCCATCCCATTGTTCTTTAATACAAAAAAAATAATACTTATAAGGGGAACTAATAATATATATTCTTTTTTATTAGGAAACATTTTATTATATGACTTTACATAAATGAATCCATTTATCCCAATTGTTTTTATTTTTAATGATCATTTTTATTGACCTTGAATTCCATTGAAATGTTTGAAGGGGATCCTTTTTCATTAATATATGCATTGTCACTTACTCCCACCACATTATTTGGTTTTCATTATGTATCTTCCTTTCTATGTATTATTTATTCTTCAAAGTATTTTTGTTTAAAATTATAGTTCTTAGAAAATTTATTTATAGAAAATTTATTTTTTAACAAAAAATTATAAAAAATGTAAAGGATACCCATGTCCCATATTCACTTTTTTCTAACTATAAAAGAAAATGCACTATATACTCCTATTTTTCTTCTAAAAGTATTCTACTTTAGTTACACTCCCATATTCATATAGTAGTGGTGAGTATCCTTTTTTTCTAATATTAAAAAAATATTCGTGTTCAAATTTGAGTTTTAAAATAAAATTTGAACTTTGAACTTCCTTATATAGAAATTGACTTCCTCCCTATAACGACATCAAATACCCTTTTATAATAGTTGTAAATCTAAATTAAAAAGAAATTTTCAGATAGTTAACTACTTCCAATATCTTTTAAATATTTCTTGTTTAAAAAATGATCCCTTAGATCATACAAAAATTTTAAACCAATTTATATTTATTTTATGTATAATGATGATGATCCATTTTATAATCTAAGTCATATTGACCAGGAAAAATTAATTTCAAATAGTTATTTTTATGTTACTTTTTTTCTATCAAACACAAATATTGTTTTGGTCTTGATCATGTTCAATACAGAGGATATTACTTTTTTAGAAACTCGAATGACTCTTACAAAAGCATTAAATGACTGTTAAATTTTCTCTTTACCTATGAAGTGATTTTTCTAAATTCTAGAATGACTTTTATAAAATTTCAATGTTAATCTTATGAAATTCCTTTTCTATAGTGAAAAATATTATCAAATATCATAGTTACTCCTACAAAATTCCACATCATTAAAGATGAATCTAATAAATTCTGAATGTCTCTTACGAAATCTTTGATTTACTATTACTAAATCCAGTCATTCTTATATTTCCATTGGTCTGCTCATATTTACTTATTTGTAGAACATTATGCCTCTTACATTCTAATTATTTTTCTATTATCCATCTATTTTTTCCTAGTTACCCATTTTTTTAGTATGATCGGTCTTATGTATAAAAAACATTCATAAATATCCACTGAAATTATTCAAAACTATCATCATGCACATTGGTAGGTTTTCTTATCTTAGATTATTTTCAAACTTCTTCTCAAATTGTCCCTTAGGAATAAAGTACAATAATGATTACGAATTTGAGTTACCCAATTTTTCAATCCAAATCTGATCAATTTTATAAATCCCAATAATAATTCCAAAACACCTTCAATCATATTCTAATCAACTCTAAAATTCTTTACAACCTTCACCAAACAAAATAAACCTTTAATTTGTGATTTTAAATATTAATTACATAATGAATAAAAATTCCTACATAGTTAACATATCCACTCCTTTAGTTCTCTAAAACTACTTCCTTAAAAAAAATACTAAAACACCCCTTATATTTTAATCACATCTCGATGGGTAAAAAATATACATAAAAATATCAATTGGTCTCTATAATCCCCCTATTAGTAAATTTTTTGTCAACCCAAGAGCGTAAATTACTATCAAAATCGTCAAATAAAGTAAAATATAATTATATAATAATATTAAGCTTATATGAGTTAAATCAGAGTAAGAAATAAGGAAATTGAATACTAATATAATGTTGTTCAAAAAACAGAATGCGTAATCTCAGGGGGTGTAGTGGGAGGTAGGGGGTTTAATAGGAAGTGGGGGTGAAATCATAACATTATAATATATATATATATATATACATTAAGAAAGACATTTTTCTATTTTCGATTATCTTTATAAAAAAATTAGATTATTTTATTATAAAATGCATTTTACTAGTTTGGTTTTGGATTCAAAGGATTGTGTAATCTATAGGGATAAAAATTGGTTTTGAGAAATTGTTGGCTTTCATAAAGACTTAGTTTAGGTAACTTCATTTAATTTTTATTTTCATTGGTTTAATTAATGTTGGTTTGTCTCGATTATAGTATTTTTAGTCTAATTCCATTTAATTTGGATTACTCCAAAACTGTTTGGTTTAATTTCGGTCTATAACATTAGGTTTTTACTTTATTGAATCAATTTGGTTGGATTACATTGATTTAGTTAGAGACTAGTAGATTTTATAAGGTTTTATTTATACTAGGATGGTTTTTTCATTTCTATTAGTATTAGTTATATGTTCTATTTGATTTGGATCATGTTACATATATTTGGTATAGCTTATGTCCATATTTTTTGGTTCTTCTTAGTTTAGTGAATCAATTTGGTTTGATTAGTTTTACTAAGTTAGAGTATTTAGATATATATGGTTTTTATTCTTTGTTGATGTTATCACTGGTGAAAGACATTTTGGGTGTTATAATCATGTGGGATTTGATTAGGGTTGTCTATTGTTGGTTCAGGATTTTCTTGATTCAATGATAAAAATGGCATTTCAAGTGAAGATTGGTCAGGAGTAGTGGGGTTCAGTATCATTGGTATGGAATTTTTGATGTATTGAAGCTTATTTGAAATAGTGAGTTGATTGATATTAATGAGGATATCATAAGGGTGACAGTGATTGATGACATGGAGATTTAGGTGTCACATGATTTCATCTATCACATGGATCTTGAGACATGTCTAATTTATTCCCAAATCCTATAGTACATTGCTGAACTACAAGATATGATTAATTTTAGAATTTGAATTTTTTTCCTGACTGTAATTTATTTATTGATATGTTTTAATCTATTGTGTGTGTTCACACATAACCCAAAAAAGGTATTTTCTAAAAATTACAAAATAAAGAGGAATTAGAGATATCATTCAATGAAATTAAATATTTTTTGTAGTTTAGGTTAGTTTGGTGAGGAAACCATTAGTTATTTTATATCTATTCTATTCATATTATGGTTTTCGGATAGTATGTGGGGTGATAGAGGGGGCAGGGGATATGGTGGGTTTAGCGGGGTTGGGTGCAGTGGGGTAGAGATAGTAAGGGTTAGGGGAAGTGGGGGTGAAGGAGGGGTGAAAGGGGGTGCAAGGTTGGGAAAAAGAGGGGTGGAAGTTCAGTATCTAGTGCTAAGTCACAAAATTCTTCCTCAACAATACTCTCCCTAATAAACCGAATGAAATTTAGTAGGGTAGATTCAGAATGATCTGTAGGCATGACCCTAGTTTCTAGAGATGAAACATCTAATTCTAGAACTATCTTCCCCAATAATAAGCTTTATGCAGCCAAACCTGATACACATGTACCATATAAAGTTATGTAAATGCAACCCACATTCCATTGTCCATAAATGAAAAAACAAACCCCTTTTTTACAGTCCTGTTCAATAATCAATTACTCATTTTACATTTTTTGGATGCATTCTTGGATACATTCCAACCAAATACTCGTCCTTTCATATATTCTTCATGCATGTTTGGTACATTAGTATAAACCTTGGCATATAATGAATCTTTCACTACATAGTTGCAAATAGGATAAATTATTTTTTATTAACTGTATGCTCCCTGACATAGAAGCCTTTCCAATTCCATACCACATAGCCCAAAATAAGCCAACAACTTCTCATTACAGTTGATATTTTTATACGGGAAACAACAACAAATGATCATGATTGCATCCAACTCCTTCAAGCATGGAAACAACCCCTTGGTCAATTTTCAGACCCGATTATTTCTACTCGGGTTTCCTTATTTCCTTCTAGATGTTTTCCTCATGTATATCCTCATAATGTATTTATCTTTTCACTTCGATGTAGCCACATTCTATTTTAACATCTATGAGTTAGAAAATCTTATCACATCTATTGACTCCCTCGCATAGAGATGGAAATAAACACACACAATATGAGTGAGTTTACAATTTTAATTAGTAGTACCTCCCCCCCCCCCCCACAAACAAACCTCTCAAGTAAATATAGAATAAGAAAGGGGAGGGGAGTTATTGTTGCAGCAGGGTGAGGGGGAGGGGCTTTGCAGGTTAGGGGGAGGGGGAGGGGCTAGTGTAGTAGGATGGAGGGGAGGGGCAGGTGCAGTAGGGGAGGAGGATATGGGCAGGTGCAGTAGGGGAGGAGGATAGGGGTTATGTATGGGGGACGGGGAGGGGATGTGCAGGGAATTGTGAGGGGGAGTGGGGTACAGGTTGGGGGGTAGGGGAAGTAGGGGTGCAGGTGGGGGGTGGCGGGGGTGATGGTTGGGTGGGGTGGTGAATGGGGAAGGGGGCAGGGCAGTCTGGGTGTAGGTGGTAGGTGTGAAAGCGGCATTAGGGGTGAAGGGGGTGGGGGCTGGGGTGGGCGAATTTGTATTCTCTTATGTGTTAGTATTCTTCTGGAGTTTCTTCTTGTTCGTGGTGGTGATGAGCATTAGGTTTTATTTTGTTTTTTATTCAATTTATTATGTTGTTAGGTTAGAAATATTTTTGGAATGATGTTTTATAGTAAGAAGATGGTGGTGATGTTAGGTTTTTTCTTCTGATGGTGGTGGCTCCTCGAAGTGTGTTGATCTTGTTCCATCCCACCTAACTCTATCATGGTGGGATAGATAGGGATGGTTTTTTTATTGGTGATGTATTCACTATGGATTTTACCTTCATTTAGATTTGGGAGGTCTGGTTCGTCACTAGGGAGTAATTATATAGCTCACTTTTGTGGGATATCTTTCATGTAGGGTTTCCAACAATTCATATTATGGTAGTGTAAACCCTACTTGACTCTTGATTTGGGTGGCTTGGTTCATCTATAACATATTGAAGTTATATAGAATCTGAATTTTTAATTTTTCCTAATGAATATTTTATGTGGTTATAAACAAATATGAAAAATGGATCATTTTTTAGGTAGATAGGAGTATCTAATTTATTTGTTCCCCTCTACTTGATCTTCTTCATTTTAATTTTAGACAAATGAAATTCTTAGGCACTATTTAAAATTAAATTTAGTTATTGGTCTATGGATTATTTTAGGCTTTGGAGGGGGTGTGAAGAGGTTGTTCTGGGGTTGTGAAAGAGTGTATGAGGGTGTGAAGAGGGTGGAAGGGGTTTAGGGGGTGTGAAGGGTGTGTGTGCAGTTTTTGTGTGCAGGGGGTGTGCATGGTATAGGGGAAGTGGGTGTGCAGGGTATATGGGTAGGGGGTGTGTACAGTACAAGGGTAGGGGGTGTTCAGTGTACATGGGTAGGGGTATTCAGTTTATAGGGGTCGGGACATGTGTAGGGGGTGGAGTGAGTGAGTTCAGGGGGTGTGCAGGGTGTAGGGGAGGAGAGAGTGTGTAATGGGGGATATAAGTTTGCATTAGAGGGGAGAGGGGTTGTGCTGGGGTTGTGTTGTGGTGTGTAGGGGGTATGTGATGGGTTTGTGAAGGGGGTGTGTAACGTACATGGGTAGGGGATGGGTGGGAGAGTGTGTAGGGGTTGGAGGGAGTGTGTGCAGGGGTCAGGAAGTGTGCAGTGGAGGGGGAGGGGTGTGCAGTAGTTGTGTTGGGTGTGTGATTTGGGTGCAGGGGGGAGAAGCTAGGTTCACCATGCCCTGTTTTTCAAACATGTGTTTCAAGAAAAATGTTTTTATTCCTTATCTAATTTAGTGTTTTTTAACGAGAAAGTATACTTTTATAAATTCAATGTTTTGGGATGTGTTTTTCATTTATGAATTGGTGTTTTTGAAATTTTTCTCTTTATTAATGATTGTGTTTTTTAGTATTGGGATGTACATATCAATATGAATCTTATTTTTTCATTTTTGGTTATGAATTCATGTATAATTTATCATGCATATTTGAAAAAATGATCATATATATATAAGAAGTCATTATATCTCATTTTTTTCCCACTATTTCTTTATTGCTGGTTTCTTATGATGAGTTTCGCTCTGTCCACCACCATCAATAATAGTGATATCAATATCGTATTTTGGTATGTTTTATTCCATTTTTATTCTTTTGTCCAATTTTAATTAAGGATTTTGTGTTTTTTTGGTTCCTTATATATTTATGGTGCATTTTGGATCTCGTTGAGGAGCATAACCTGACATGCCCTAAATCTCATGAACTAACATTGAAAACCTAGTCTCTCACACCATGTTATGTTTCCCTTGACATATAATAATCTGAACCCTATATAGCCAACTACAATTCCCTTAGATGAACTTATAAATTTCATTCACATATCTACTAATGACCAAACCCATACCTGGGTGTTTTTAGTTCCCATGATTGGTTACAGATAATGGATGCATTTCCATGATTGTTTTTTTCTATCAAAAGACCCCATGCATGGGTGTGTTGGGTAGTGCAAGGGGTTGTCCAGGAGGGGGCGGTCAGGGCATGGGTGTGCTGGGGGTTGCAAGGCGATGTCTAGGGGGTGCAAGGGGCATATCTTGGAGGGGGATGCAAGGGGCATGGGTGCGTTTGGGGGGAGGTGGGGGTGTCCAGGTTAGAGGGGCTATCCAGGAGGGGGTGTAGGGGAGCATGGGTGTCTAGGTGGGGGTGGGGGTCTAGAAGGGAGAGGGTGTCCAGGTGGGAGGGGGTGTCCAGGAGGGGGGAATGGGTGTGTAGGGGGTGTGCGAGGGGATGTTCAGGAGGTGGGTCAAGGTCATGGGTGTACAGGGGGTGTTCAAGGGGGTTTGTCTAGGGGGTGCCAGCGGGTCTATCTTGGGGGGTGAAAGGGGGCATGGGTGTGTAGGGGTGTGTTCTAGGGGACTGTCCAGGTCGGTGCAAGGGGGTGTCCAGGAGGGGATGTCTTGAAGTGGCGGGTGTCCTGGAGGTTGTCCAATAGGAAGAGGGTGTCTAGGGGATGTCCAAAAGGGATGGGGTGTCCAGGTGGGAGGGTGTGTCCAGGAGGGGGCGTTGTCCAGGAAGCTTTGTAGGGGGTGGGCTATTATAGGGGTAGGGGGATAATGTAGGGTGTGTTCAAAGGGGTGTAAGGGGGGTTGTCCTGGGGGTGGGCTACTACATGGGGTGTGTTCGGGGGGGGGTCTGTCAAGGGGGGTTTTGCAGGGGTGGGCTACTACAGGGGTGGGGGATACTGTAGATGGGGTGCAAGGGGGTGTTCAAGGGGTGAAAGGGGTTGTCTGGGGGGTGGTAAACTGCATGGGGTGCTAGGGGGTCTCCAGAGGGTAAGCTACTACATGGTGGTGTCTAGTGGGTTGGATACTGCATGGGGGTGTCTAGGGGGTGGGCTACTACATGGGGGTGCAAGGGACTGTTCAAAGGGGTGAAAGGGGGCTCTCTGGGGGGTGGTATACTATAAGGGGGTGTTTAGAGGAGGGGCAAGGGGGTTGTCCATAGGGGGTGCTATGGGATGTTAGAGGGGAGACAAGGTGTGTCTATGGGGTGCAAGGAGTGTCTGGGAGGGTGGTATTGTCCAGGATGGAGGGGGTGTCCGGGAGGGGGGTCGCGGCACGGGGGTGCAGGGGTGTTTTCAAGGGGGTGAATGGGGATGTCAAGGGGGTGCAAGGGTGTTGTCCAGGGGGGTATAGGTATATAGGGGGTGTTAAAGGGGGTTGTGGGGCTATCAAGGGATGGGGCATGGGGGTGCATGGGGGTGTTCAAGGGGGTAAAAGTTGGCTTTCCATGGGTGAAAGATGGTTGTCCAGGGGGCACGGGGTTGGAGGGGTGTTGTTCAAGGGGGTACAAGGGGCTTCTAGGGGCATGGTGTGTTCAAGGGGGTGAAAGGGTATTGTCCAGGGGGGCATGGGGGTGCAGGGGGCTGTCTAAAGGGTGCAAGGGGGCTATCCAGTGGGTTCATGTGGGTTTATTGGGTTGTCATGGGGGTGAAAAGGGCTATCTAGGGGGTGCAGGGGGCTGTCCAATGGATGAAAGGGGCTATCCAGGGGGTATGGGGTGTAGAGGGAGGGGAACTAAGGGGAACTGAATTAATTTTGTATACCATATAAATGATATAGGCACAATTTTAACCATGTAAGTAGGTCCCTAGTTCCATGGTTGAACCATGAAAGTCGTTCAGGCTTACTACCACGGTGATAGCATCCACGGTTTTCCAAAACCATGGTCGTAGCCTGTTACCACGGTTTCTTGAACTACGACCACGATTCCAAACTGTGGTCGTATGTTAATTTTCTAGTTTTGATCATGTGCACAAAAGGATTTAAGAACCTTAAGTTATAATAAATATATTATATTTTGGTTCAACCATCAAATTGGTTTTTGACTAGAATTGAATATGGTACTAGCAATTGAAAACCCATTTTCCATGAATGTGATAAATTAACACATCTCATATGGTTTTTTCATTTCTATTATAAAATAATGGGAAATAAGAAATCCTGAATAATTATTAAATTATCCTAAAAACATTCAAGTACATGTATGGTACTGGAATCATCAAAAAAAATTGATGAATGGAGTTGAGGAATGAAAAATAAAAGAAAGGAACTAGAAATTAAAGAAATGAAAAGAGGAATTTACCTCATAAAGTAATCTTCCTTCAGAGCCATTTTAGGGGATAGGTTTTGATGTTTTTATGAGACCATGGGCTTCTGGACATGGGGGAGGAGATTGTTAGGTTATTTGATTATAATTTAGATAAGGCACAAGTCTGCATAAGAGTGAATAGAAGAGGTAGTGAGGGGGTTTTATAGTGGAGGAGAGGAGGGAGTTCCCATTATTTTACTCTTTATTTTATTATTTTCCAAAAAAATAGTATTTATACTTATTTCCAAGAATAGTAATATTTGAATGTCAGTTCGAACCAATTGTTCTACATAATCCATAATTCTAGGAATAGTGAATTTAACTAATAATGTATATATACAGTAAATTACTGTATTTTAATATTCATAATTTTTTTTTAGTATTTTAAAAAAATACAACAAATTCACCCTAACAATTTTTTGACATGTCAAAAATGAACTCTATTTCTTGAAAATAAGTTTTTAAATATATTTTTATTTATTTATTAGATATAATTATATTTTATTTGAAAAATAAAAACGTTAAAACTATAATTTTTTTATATCTCCTTGAAAAATAAATGAAGATCTCATTGTCTTGAAATCTTATGAAAATAAAACAATAATATTATTTACTATTAATCAGGGAAATATTACTATTAATATTACTATTTATAAGTTTATGTTATTATTCACAAAAAATAAGTTTGTTTTAACATACTCTAAATATATTACTGAACACAAATGTGTATGTTAGTTTTTTAAAATCCAAATCTCAAAGGTGGAGATATTATGTTTACTGGATAGGTTATAAAAAAGTGTTGTTTTTTAGAGACTCAATGTTTCATGCATTCAGTATTAAATAAATTTTCAAAATTTTGGGTTGTTATAGATTTCATGTTGCATGCACACCCCTTGTTTTGGTACTACTAGGAAGTGTTGATCTATCTTCTATATAAGGTATTTTTTACCTCCATTTTTATAGATTCCTCAATCGGTTTCCTCTCATTTATCCTTTAAATATGATGACATTTTATCTCTATGTTTCTAATGGATCTTTCTTAGTTGTTGGTTGGTGTGGTTTTGTTGTGTTTTCCTCAGGTGGATACAACTATTACAGGAGAGGTGATTGTGATCCACTATGTTGGCCATTTCTTATACAATGATCTTTGAATAAAATTTGAGGTAGGGGATTCATGGATTCTCTATTATATTTACATGCAGTTATAGATTTATCATGATTTATCCTACTAGATTAAAATTAAATAAACATAATAAATATTTGAACTCGATTAACAAGTTGAGATCAACCATATGTTATTACTTTACACATTGAAAATGATTTTCCTCTTTATTTGATAGATGGTGTGATGTCTATTTATTGTTTGTTTACCATTTCATTATTGACGGAATTTGGAAAATATTGTAAAGATTATATTAATTTTGAATTAAATATCCATATATAAATAGGACTATATAATTAATTCAATTGTTTTTGTTTTTGTTTGATGATAATCAAATGGATGAAGTAATGCATATTGAAATGAATCAGTTAATTTAATATAGAATAAAAAATTAGTTGTGTGGTAAAGATAATTCCTTGTAGGGTTATCAGTTACCTGATTTATTGTAAAGGCCAAGAGACTTTTGATTTGTAGGTATGAGTTCTTGTTGTGTGTGAAAGTTGAATACCTTGTTTAGGGCCAAGATCCCAGTTGTGTTATTTTTCTAGTACTTGTGTTGTAGTGTGCACCTGGGATGGCTAATCATGGAATCATATTGTGGTATGTGGGTGAAGGGACGCCCTGTGATAGTGGTGGAAGTATTTGACTCTTATAGAGAAGCGATGCATTGGGTTATTCATGTGGGTGTCTGGGAGGACACTGGGGATGCTAGATGAGGTTAAAGTTTGGTTTAACCATCGACATGAAAGTGGTTTTTGATGAACCTATTTTCTGTTAATCAATTTTCCCATCCCCAGTATATGTGGTTTATCGTCTCTCTTACAATCCTCCCAAAAGAGGTCAATACATGTGGGTGTATTCCACTTTCTTTTCTTGTTTATATTCTCAAGGATGGATGGGTCTATGCTCATGTTATCTGTGGAAAAGACGTAGTGGGTTGTTCATCTACTCACCGTATTGATCCCCTAGAATTTAGTATATTAGAATGCTTTCTTTGAATACCTAGATTATGAAAAGTGGTAATGTTTTTTAAATATATTAATTAGTAAATGATGTTGGACTTGTGGGGTTGGAGGATGCTGGGATGCAATGCTGAGGTTATGACTTTGAGAAGCCATGGACTCGGTTTGGTTATGCCTGGAGGGCATGAAACATTTTTGTGATGCTAATGAAATGTAATTTAGAAATGATAATGGTTAATTAATGGTTAAATAATTAATTCATGTAATGTGAAAATATTTAAAATGGATAATGTGAGTTAATATATCTCTTTAAATGGTTGTGTTCTTATAGGATATCTAGACTTAGTAGTGTTAGTTGAATGTCTGAGAGATGTTAGTTGTAGTTGAGTCTATGATTATGTGTTTTCCCTAGTGTAGTTGTGAGATATATTGTATCATATACGGTTTTTTTCTTTGTGATACCCCACTCTATAAGTTAGGGACACTCACACCTTAGGTATTCTAATCCCTGTGGGTGTTTTCCCCAACAGTCTTGTGGGAGGATAGATGTATTACTTCCCCAATTGGCCCTACTCTCTTCTCTTGGTAGTTACTTATGCTGGTATGCATGGAGATCAGTATTCACCATATATTTCTATAGAGGGATGTAATTGATTTTGGTTACTTCACTCCCATATATTCTAGATATAGTTTCTTAGGTGCTAAATTTGGTATAACATGTATAGGATGTCATGGCTTAAGGATCCTTACTCAGCTTATGTGTTGTAATGGATTAAGGTATAACACCTGATGTACAGTACATGTTATGTGGGATGTGGTGGATCTTTATAACTACCTAGTTAATTTTTTTGTGTGGTATTGGTGGTGAGTTGAACAAGGTGCATGTTGTGGTGCTACACCCATGTGTTTTCAGGTAGCCTTTTGGAGAGGTATGATTAGAACATGTGATGCTGGGGGGAAAGTAGAAAACCAGTGGGGAATTGGTAATAAGGTACCATTAATATTATTTATAATATTATATACTCTTGAATTTGATACTTTTTGAGAGTATCTATGGTCAGGCTGGGAACACGGTTTACTTGTTTAGGTGATGAGTTTGTTTTTATTTCTATTCACTGTTCTTTGTCATGTTTTCATTAACTTTTCATGAGAGGCTTTGGAGAGGATCCTACTGAGTATACTGTTATACTCACCCTAAGTTATATTAACTGTTTTTATGTCACTTCTATTAGGTTGGATATCATGATGGCTACTACTAACTTGGTGTTCCGAGAGTTTTTTAGGTTTCGTGGTTGTTGTCATTATACTTTCTTTTGGTACTTAGAGATTTTCCTAGTCAGTTGTAGTAGCCTTTTCATGACATTACATATATGTACATGAGTTAATTTTATACTTTATACTGATAAGGATTTCGTTGGTGTCTATTTTATATCTTTATTTTAATTATTTATCTTTGAGGGTAATTCCTCTCATCTTTGTGCTTGTTATACTCTTAGTCATAGTCGCAAAACCCGTGCTTACTAGAGGAGGGAATCCGGGTTCAATATCCATCTTCTCATATTTCCAACCTACGATAGGTACACCTTGTGGGGAGGGGTTAGGACAATTAAGATTTATAGACATATACTACATGAATTTTTTATTACATGAATTAATTACACACTCCTTTATCAAATAATAAAATATGATGATTAATGAATACATTATTGTGTAATCTATGTGGCACACTTATATATGATAATGATTTGAATGTGACGGGGGCACCCAGAATTATATATCTCTCTAATTCATTAGGTAATGTTTAGTCTCATGATATGTCATGATGGGATATGGACTAAACCCAGTTCCTTTATGGAAAAATTTTCAATCAAAATGTCATGGAATTTATCGATGACATAAGTTTATGAGGTAGTGTTTTATGTTGTATCCACATTTCCCTTTCTTCCTTTATGACTATAATTCTATATCATGTCACATCATTCATGTTTATTATTCGTACTCCTTTTCCCCATTGATATGTGTATGGTTTAACATATTTTATTCTATTCATGTTACACCATGTTTATTCCCTTTTTGTGGTTTATAGATCTCCCATTTTTTATATATGTACCTTCGTGATCCCATGCAGTTTTAGGTACGAGCATATTAAGGATGTTTTTAATAATGATGATTTATTCTTTGTTTTAGGTTGTTATATAATGTACCTAATTTACAAAGAAACTAGATTTACCTATCTTCTAGGTTTAATTTTGATTAATTTTATGTAATAAATCATGTATCAATGTGAAAATAATATCAATATTTCCATAGATTTAATTAATGGAAAATTTTTCTTATTTTTTGGGTGAGTTTTTGAAAACTCTTGCCAATGCCTTGGTGATAAGACTAAGTATAAGAAAAAAATAACTAATTTTTTTTAAGAATATAGTAAGTGATTTATCATGAAAGTCCATCCTAGATTGGATACTACAAGTGGATGTGGCTTTGGAATAGATGTACATAGGGATAAAACACAAAAACACTACGTTGAGCTAGACTCGACAGAGAACTGATGCATAATAATGGGCCTTGCTGCACACCTGGTTTGACACACATTATGGATATTCTTTTCATAATTTATAATTTTATTATGATCTATTCTTAAGGGGGAAACTCATAAGAATATATGTTAATAAATATATCAAGGATAACATAGATTTAAGCCTATAAATTGATTAGTCCAAAAAATACATGTAATTTATATTTATTTTCATTAATCTCATTGTATTTCTATTTATATGTTTAATATATTAAAAATACTCATCCTTTATTTTCATATTATTTTATCCAATGGATAGAAATAGTGTGAATTAGGTAAATAATCAATGTGATGGGCAATATTTGACTTCCCTAGGTTCATTTGAAACAAGATGGGAGTGGGAATCACAATTTTTTTATGATACTATCTCAACTAATTCAGGTTTTGAATAGAAACCTGGATTAGGAGGATCACCCAAACACTTCTAATAAATAACAAGTTGCAATTTTGAGATTTATTATACAAATCCCCTGACATTTAATGGATCATCTAATCTATATATCATGAAAAAATGGAACAAATCCATTGAAAATATCTTATATATCCTTTAATGCCTGAGAAAGAGAATGTGTTTTTGGCTATTCATCATACGAATGGAGATTCCTATCTATAATTCCCCATCCTAAAACATTACATAATATTAATTTTTTATCAGGAATGTAATTTCACTCACATGGAGGATCTTTTCAGGTTTTGAGTTTTAGAAAATTAGGCCATAACTATTACATCTTAAATATTAAAAAGTAGTCTCTTTTACTATATAAATTTTTTTAAAAATAATATAATGCATTAAAAAACAATACATTTTTTCTTGAAAAGAATATTTTTGAATTATTCCTTTCTCGTACCCTTCCTTATACCCTGTGATAAATATTTACAAAACATGGGATGAGAATAAAAATCTCAGTAAGTGTTATAAAATAAAGAAATAAAACACTATTCCATAAATACATAACAATTAATGAAATCATACATTTCCCTCATAAAACATAATATCTTTAACATAAATCACAAAATCATAATATTTGTGAATAACTCATAGAAATAATAAATCATAAAGGTAACATGTGGCATCCATAACATTCTTACTTTGTAACTTTTACAACTACATTGGGAGTAACCTTCATGGTTATATTTGGAATACCCATCACAGTATATTCCCTAAATCTATTAGTAGAAACCTTAATGTTTACCTCTGAGAAATTTATCCAACGAATTGGAGAGCTATATCTAGATCACCCTCCCTCTGTTTATCATAGAACCACCTGTATACATAAATAATGACCAAGAACCATAACATAATCATAACACATGAAACAAGCATAAAAGACTGATAACATTTCCACATGGCAATATAATTTTAAGATATTGACATTATCAATGCTTTCTAAAAACTATTTTAAATACCATAATATAGAAAAATGTTATATGTTATTTATTTTCATTTTAAAAGCATTACAACTTGTTAAGAAAGCCAAGTATCAAATAATTCTCGCGGTGGTAGAAAGGTCTTTGTCACCACATATGTTAAAATGAAACATTACTTTTTTTCATTTAGTAAAACGATTGATAAAAAATGATACCATTTTAATACCTATTTTGGGATGTTAAAACTCAAAAGGGTTTATTATAAATATTATGATATAAGTTCGTATATAAATCAAAATATTCATCAATGAAAGGAGTTTGAGAGGAAGTCCCTTACTTTGAGTCTGACTTGTCTCATTCTTTCTTTATATTTCTAAATAATAAACATTTGTTAATTTATACATGTTTTAGAATATTTTTCAATTTTATTATTCATTTCATATTTATTATCATCATGTTATAAAAATTACATTATTATTTGAATTTATATCAGTTGGTTTGTCGATATTCGGTACTTGAGTCGAAAATGAACTTGTTTGATGTAAATTATAAATGTGGTCAAAATTCAATCATCACCATATTATTATTCATGATTTAAATATCATATATATACAGTATATAATATTTATAAGTTACATAATATTGGGAGACAATAAATGAAATTCATCGTCCATGGAGACAGTAGGTCGTATGTATGATTGAATGCTACTTTCATTTCAGTGTCATGTTAAAAGATAAGTAATAAAATGATATAAATTTATTTTATAATAGTTTTATTATATTTATTTCATGTATATATCATAGGTTTAATTAAACTATCATTTATATGTTCCATGTATTGCATGAACGAGTCTTATCACTTTGAGTGGGCGGTAGTCCACACTTCCTTAATGGAAATTGTTGAATTTACACATCATGGAAATCATAATGGTAGGTGGTAAATAAAAATTTTAGAAGAAAATAAACAATATAAATATAATATATATCAAATATAAAGATAGTTCAACCATAATTGCTACCATGACAGGTCTTCGGGGAAAATTGAACAATCATTGTTTCATGAGTTAGTAGTTCACCGTATACAGAAACAGTATGTTCGTATCCATTAGATGGAGGTGTGAGTATATGTACATCAAATAATTATCATAAAAACACCCTAATATATTTTGGTTGTTGGTGTTCTTATGTAACCATAGAATAATAGGATCATAGGGAGTGGAGAAGAAAAATAAAAGAAATTAACTCTAGAGAAGATGTTACCTCTAAATCACGTAACTTCTTCAGATTTCTGCCAAAATAATTTCTTGAATTTCCATCTGCCCAAGGTATAGATTCTAAGGGGAAGGGATAGATTTTGGGAGATTATTTGAGCAGATTTTGGATGATCCAAGTGATTTATAGTATTTAATATGTGGGTAGATGTAGTGGCCTTTTATAAGAAGGAGGAGGGGAACTTTTGGAGAGTCATTAAATATTATTTTTTATAAATATAATTTTAATTAAAAATGATCCAAATATCATTTAATTCAATGATAAGATGATTATGGTTCAAATAACCATCATCTAATAATTTTTAGGCATGTTTTGAATTTTTTATTATCCATATCTTTTTTGTTTTAACACTTATTTTACCCTTTTTAATCGTATAGTGATATCATGTAATTTATACAATGTGGGTTAATTTAATTACCATACCATGTCAAAAGAAAAAAAATTATGACATATCTGTACATATATTATCCATTTTACCAAATCATAAGTTTTTAGGATTTAATACAATTTAATAAACTATTTTATATTTTATGTTTTTAAATATGTCAATTTTTTACACTATTCATTTGTCTTTTTTACAAATTCATAACTAAGTGATTACATCGAACTATAAAATTAATCAATCGTAACATGTCATATTCACATATAGAATTTTTTTATTTCATTAATTTTTTAAAATAATATTTATTGTAATATTTATAATATAATTTATTTGAAAACATTATTAATGAAGTAATCACTACATCATCATTGTGTCATAAATAAAATTATTTATTTAAAATATAAAATTTAAAAAAAATACCGTGATTTAATAAATATTATTATATTTATAATGAATATTTATAGTCAAATAGATCAGTTATAAAACAATATATTAAAAAAATTAGTAAAAGATACAAGTTTATTTTATATTTCTCATTACATTAAATTAATTATTATAACCTGTTATTGTCACGCCCAAGTGGCCCCATGGGGTCCCAAAATTGACCCAATGATGTACATGGTTGGACATATCTCATAATATAGTATTATTATATGTGTTAGGGTTGTTTAATATTAATATAATATTATTTTTTACCTTTATTTACTAGATTTACACTTTAATAATAATAAATAAAATAGTTATAGAAGTCACTATAAATAATGTCCAAAAATCAAAGGCACCTATTCGAAGAATTCAGAACATCTGATTCGAAATATAGAATCCATTTTTTGAAATTAAAAACACATAATTCAAAGAAATTAATTAAAATTTAATTCACATTATCAAAACCAAAAATCATGTTTTTAAGAAGTAATAACTTTCAAAATATTGAAATGTGTTTATGTCCAATTTTAATGGGAAATTACTTCCAATGACCGAAATTGGATTAAATGATAAAAACATAATCAAATTATAGTTTAAAACTAATTATAATTACAATGTAACAATCAAAATAAATTATATGAAAAGACAGTATTGAATTAAAATGAAGTATTTTACACTATTCATTAAAATATGAATTTTATCAGAAAAATACCTAAATTTCAACCAACTTAAATTTTTATGTCCTGATTCATAAAGAAGAAGTTTATTTTTATCAAAAAGAACATATAAAAGTGAAAATACTTGATTTAAATAGTGTTCTCTATCAAAGGTTGAAAAACAACCTTTTTAAAAGTACTAGAGTATTTTGTGCTTAAAATTGGATTCATTATCATTTTAGGCCTCTAAAATTTATTGGATAAATATAAAAAAAATATGAAATATGTAAAATCATAATGTAGTTAATTATATTCATTCCCTCCAATAAAATTTCTTTTCATTAACTTCCATTTAAAATAATAATATTATTGTTGTATTTTTCGGATATAACTCCAAAATGTGTACAACTTAGGATTTAAGATAAACCCTTTGTTGTGTGTTGAGTACGCTATCAGAATAAGTGTCCTATTTAACAAAAAATTAATATCTTATTCCTAAATATTAATAGATATGAAAATGTATTAGTCATAAATACCTTGGTTGTTACATCGTTCTGTATTTTGGGAATTGAATCCCCACAATTTTATTCACATATCAAATAAGGAGGGGGTATTTATCCCTCATAGAATTTTAAAATTCTTACATTGCCTCTTCAACCAAATGGTTTTCCCGAAAAAAAAACGTTTACCTAATTAATTATATTATTCTGCGACACATTCTCTCTATAGTCAAGAATATGGGCTGGCTATTCCTCATAAGAAATATTCTATTCCAATAAAACTACCTCTGGACTCAAAGCATGAGATAGAACTGACATATTTTATTTAAGATTGAAACATGGAAAACATTAGGTCCCTAGGAAAAACATGGAGGTAATTACACTCTGTAGGAAACTGATCCAGCATTCTCTAGGATTTTATGTGGTCTAATAATCCTCAGACTTATCTTCCCATTCTCACCAAAATGCATCACAGTTTTCCATGGAGAATCATTGAGAAATATATGATCACCTACATCAAAAGAAATATCATTGCTCTAGGTATCCACATAACATTTATTCATGCTCTGGGTTGCTATCATGTGATTCTAAATCAACTGAACTTTTTCTACCATCTCTGCTACCAATTCTGGTTCCATCAACTTATTTTTTTCTAATTATCTCCAAAAAGTTGGAGTTCGACACTAATTTCCATATAATACATCAAATGGTTCCATATGTATATTGGAATGAAAACAATTATTATAAGAAAACTCAACCATAGAAATATATTGACCCAAACATACCCAGTAATCGATTGATCAAGCACGTGGCATATCCCCCAACATCTGAATTGTTTATTCTGACTGCCCATCTGATTGAGGATGAAAAGATGTAATGATATTTTATTCAGTACCCAAAGACTTTGGAAGGACCATCTAAAAGTTAAAAGTGAACATGAGATCACGGTCAAATATAATAGAGATGGGAACTCCATCTAACCTAAATAACTCTTTAATATACAATTGAGAATGTTTATCTTGAGATAGAGTATCTCGAATTGAATGAAAATGAGTATATTTAGTAAATTGATCAATAATAACCCAAATTTTATTGTTACCTCGATAAGTATTTGGTAATCCCACTATGAAATCAATAGATATATTTTTTAATTTCCACTTAGGCATTGGAAAAGGCTGAAGCATCCCTTTCGGTAACCGTTTTTATCCTTTAACATGTTGAAAATTAAAACTCTTCATAGTAAAGTCAGCAATATCTATATTCATTCCTTCCCATTAGTAATACTACTGAAAATATCATTGCATCATAGTACTCCCTGGGTGAACAGAAAATGGAGAAATTTGAGCATCACATCAAAAATATTTCATAAAATGTGAATCACAAGGCAAACATAATCTCTTTCCAAAACTTAAAAACATTCTCTATCAATGCTAAATTCAGGTAACCTACCCTTCTAAACTAATTATTACTTTTTATGAAACTCAATGTCTTTTTTCTGGGCTTTCATTATTCTGTCTACTAGAGATGATTGTACCGAAACCTGAAACAAAATAGAGGAATTCCCTTCACCAACAACATCCAATCCAAAATTCATAAAATAAAAAACCAAAGAATCTCATTACAAACGTATCATGGTTAATATGGAATTCGTCTTTTGACTCAAAGAGTAAGCTACTTTATTTTCCTTTCTTGGATGGTAATGAATTTTTCAATCATAATACTTAATTAATTCCATCCATCTTTTCTATATCATGGATAATTATTTTTAGTGAATATATACTTCAATATTTTGTGATAATTATATATTTCACATTGTATTCCATACAAATGAATCCTCCAAAGTTTTAAACAAAAACAACAACAACTAATTCCAAATCATGTGTAGGGTAATTTAACTCAAGAGTATTCAAATGAACTAAAGAATAATAAATTACATGATCAATCTTCATTAGGAAGAATCCAATTCATTTCAATGAACCATTATTATATATAATAAATTCACCATTTCAAAAAGGAACTTCCAACACCGGATCATTCAGCAATCTTCAATTCAATTCTTGAATACATTCATCACAATCTAATGTCCAAATGAACTCAACACTCTTTTGAGTTAACTAAGTCAGTGGGTTAGATGACCATGAAATATTTTCAACAAAACCTCTGGTGATAATCTAAAAAACAAAGAATACTATGAATCTCAATTATATTTCTTGTACTTCTTCATTCCTCAACAACGTTTTCTTAAGTAGGATCAACAGTTATGCTAAAATTAGAAAAAATGTGACCATGGAATGAAACGTTTTGAAACCAAAACTCACACTTTATTAATTTTCCATACATATTCTTTTCTTTTAAGGTTTTTAAGATAACCATTAAATGATTTTCATGCCCCTGTTTAATTTTATAATATACCAAGATATCATCAATAAATAAAACCACAAACTTAGTTAAGAATTCAAGGAAAATTTTATTCATAAGATCCATGAATATAGTATTTGAATTGGTAAAACCAAAATACATAACTACAAATTCATAATCGTCATATCATGTAAGAAATGCAGTCTTCGGATCCTCTACCTCCTTTACTTTCAAATGATGGTACCCCGACCTCATGTAAATATTTGACAAATACTGAGCTCCCCAGACTTGATCAAAGAAATCATCGATATGTAGAAAATGATACTTTTTATTAATAGTGATGTTATTTATGGTTCTATAATCAATTAAAAGTCTCATTGAACCATATTTATTTTTAACAAACAAGATAATAACACCCCATGGTGATGTGTTAGGTCTAATGTATCCTTTATCAAGAAATTAGTGCAACAATGTTTTGAACTCTAAAAGTTAAATATGATCCATTTGATAAGGGGGTTTTGAAATTGTCTTATCATTAGGATCCAATTTAACAATAAATTCATCTTCTAGATTGCGTATTATACCAGGAAAATCGTTAGAAAAAACATCAAGATACTCTTTGACCTGAGAAACATCATTTATCTAAATAGTTTGTTTGTTTTAAACAATATCTTCAAGGTAAAATTAATTTTCTTCTTTTACTAGTTTCTCATCTTTTGGATATGTGATCAGAAAGAAGGGTTCATTCTTGTTCCGAAAATAATGTTATTTCCGAAAAGAAGCTTATTTAGCGTTATAGTAAATTTTAGCATGATAAAAGGAAATCCATTCAATACCCAAAATAAAATCAAACTCTACTAAAGTTAAAATAATATGTTTTATAGGTAGATTCATTCTACACACATGGAAAGGAAGGTTCTTATAATATCTTTTTGTCTAAACACTTCCACTAGGTGTTTTACCACAAGTTCTAGATTCATATATTAGGATAGAATTCACAATTTAATTGAAAAATTTTCACAAATAATATAATGTGTAGACCATGAAGAAAGAAACACATTGGCATAATTAGAATAAACATACAATGTAACTGATAAAACTTCATATGGTGTCCCAACATCTATTTATGTAGTTTCAAAGGATTTTACCAAACCTTTCTCCTTGTAATCCATATAATTTCAATCCTTTGAGTTCTTTTTTAGAAACTCATTTTTATAATGACCCATTTCATTGAACATAAAACATTAAGATGTCTGTATATTAGATTTTATCTTACCACTACTCTATTATTTTTCAATACAATTATGTGTCTTATGTCCCATTTTACCACATCGAAAATAACATGCCAAAATTAAAAAGGCATTCCCTAGTGTGCTTTAGACCACAATTTTCACAAACTATAAAATTCATTTTATTACCATCATACTTTTTTGAAGAGTTATTCTCTTTCATCTACCACCTCGATCTCTTATTCTTTTGTTTGTAAAAGAACACTTTATCATTGGAAAACTCCATTTCCACCTTTTCTGCACATCAAACAAGTTTTTCATAAATTTTGAACTGTATAGAATCTATTCCCTATTGATTCTTTGGATTTAATCATGAGTAAAAAGAATTGATTTAACTATTAAGATCCCTTTTAAAATTTGTAGCATACCTTATGAGTCAAGTACATTTTACATCATAAGTAGGCACTAATTCATCCTAATGCCTCAATTACAATAATTGATTTTTTAATATAATTCAAATCTCCTTAAGAAAATATTTCTCAAGGAACATACCTTCGAATGAATCTTGATCAGGAGCATAAATATCCTCACTATCCCTGATATTTTAACCATCGACCACCCCTGATCATCTTCACCTTCAAAATGGTAAACAATAAGACAAAATATTTGATTGTCGGAACACCCCATGACATCGAAAATCATTTCTAGTGCTTTAATCCACCCTTTAGATAACACATGGTCTGGTTCACCTTTGACAGATGGGGATGTGTCCTCATGAAATGCTACACTACTGACATATTCCTTTGTGTCTTATCGGGATAATCTTGTTCATGGATATCACCCCCAGTTATAGCATGAGTATATTGTGTTATCACCACATCAAATTGCTCAGATTTGATTTTGACCATATCATGTTTCTGATTTGGAAGGTTTTTTTCCACTTGATGGCATCCCATCATATCTTCCCAAGTTCCTCTGTGGATATCCATTATGAATGGAAACATATTTTAGAAAAAGAAACATGATAATCTTTAAATGATATATCATTTCAATATTACATAATGTAAAAATAATTTATTGATATTAAATTAATAATATCCTAACTCCAAAATTTATCTAAACTGACCTATGATACCAACTATAAGGACCAATTCTTAAAAATTAAATAATCTTGATTTTTGATCAAGAATTTACTTCCTTTCACATTGAAAATATTTTTAGGGTAATAGTTTTAGATAATTAAAACATAACTATTACGTCTCAAATATTACAGAGTAGTCACTTTTACGATAACCAACGTTCTCAAAATAATAAAACCACTTAAAAAACAAGATTTATATTCATGATAAAAATATGCCTGAATTTTTCTTTTTTCTTACACTTTATTATACCCTATGAAATACATTAAAAAAATAAGGGATGAGCATAAAAAGCTCAGTAAGGGTTATAAAATAAGGAATGAAAATATTATTCCATGAATACATACAAATCAATGAAATCATACTTTTCACTAATAACACATAATCTCTTTAACATACCTCATGAAATCATAAAATTTATGAATAAATCATAGAAATCATAAATGATAAAGTTATGTTGTGGAATTCATAACATAATAACAATTTACCTTTCAGACTTACATAGGTAGTAACCTTTATGGTTACGTTTGGAATACCAATCACAATATATTCCTTAAATATGTTAGGATAAACCTTACTGTTTACCTCGATAACTTTACCCAGTGCATTGGAGGGCTATCTCAGGATCACCTACCCTTGTTTTATCACTAAACCACCCATATACGTAAGAAATTCTAAAGAACCATAACATAATCATAACACATAAAACAATTATAAAAGAAATATAACATTTCCACATTACAATATCATTTTAATATACTGAAATAATCAATGCTTTCTCAAAACCATTTTCAATACCGAAATATATAAAAATGGTATATGGTGGTTATTTTCTTCTTAAAGCACTATATCTTGTTAAGGAATCTAAATATCAAATAATTCTTGTTATGGTGGAATGCTTATTGTCACCACATACTTTAAAAAGAAAAATTATTTTTTCCGTTGATCAAAACACTTCATAAAAAAAGATTCCCTTTTGAATACAATTAAATTAAATTAAAATTCAAAAGTTATTATTATATATCATATAAGTTAAATTCTTATATAAATCAAAATATGCCTCAATGAAAGGATATTGAGACGAAGTCCCTTACCATGAGTCAGACATGTATTTGTCGTTCTTTATATTCATGAATTATAAACATAGGTTATTTTTTTTTATTTCTTCTGATCCTATTTCTACTTTATTAATCATTTTATATTAATTATCACTATTTTATAAAAATTAAATAATTATTTGAGTTCATATCAGTTGGTTTGTCGATATTTGATACTTGAGTCAAAAATGAAGTTGTTTAATGTAAATTTTCTATGTTGAAAAAATTCCATCATCTCCAAATTATTATTCATGATGTTGATATCATATATATCTAGTATATATACATTTATAATTTTCAAAATATTTGTAGATATGAAATGAAATTCACCATTGATGGAGATAGTAGACCGTACGTACGCTTGAATGCTACATTCATTTCATTGTCATATTAAAAGAATAATAATCAAATGATATAAATGTATAATATAATACTAATATTATATTTATTTCATTTATTTAACATAGGTTTAATAATACTATATTTTATACATTCCATGTATAGTATGAACGAGTCATATCACTTTGAGGGGTGGTAGTTCACATTTCCTCAAATGAAATTATCGTATTTACACTTCATGAAAATCATAATGTTATATTATAAATAAAAATTTCAGATGCATATAGAAAATATAAATATAATATATATAATATATTAATACATGTAAATTCTAATGTCCCCCATGATTGGTGGTAGAGAAAAATTGATCAATCATCCTTTCGTGAGGAAGTTGTTCGATATAAACATAAACATTATGTATGAATCCATTAGATGGAGGTGTGTGTAAGTGTAGTTAAAATTATTCTCATAAAAATACTTTGATTTTTAGGATATTGGTGTGGTTTTTTAATCAAAGAACAAGAAAATAATAGGCAGTTGAGAATGAAAATAAAGGAAAAAAACTTGAGAGAAGACGTTACATCTAAATCGAGTAAATTCTTTTGATTTGTTCCAAAAGGCCATCTTGAATTGCCATATTCTCAAGATAAGGATTATATTATTAAGGGGGGATGTTGGGAGATTATTTGAGTAGAATATGGATGAGAAAATAGAATGTATAGGTGTCATTAAGTGGATAGAGTTAGTGGCCTTTTATTTAAGGGAGGGTCACATTAGGAAATTCTTGAAATATTAAGTTATTATAAATTATATTTTGATTAAAAATGGTCTAAAACTCATATAATTAGAATATAATATGATTTTAGTTAGAATAAACATAATTAAATAATTTTTATAAAAGTTTTTAAAATTTATTTATCCATATCTTCTTGGTTTAACCCTTATTTCCCCATTTCAATCTTAAAGTGATATCTGGTTATTTACAAATTGCGATTTAATGTAATTACTATATCATGTCAAAAAACCCAAAAACAAATTATAATATATATGGACTTATATTAACCATTTTTAGAATATAAGATTTTTAGGAATTTAATATCATTTAATAAACGATTTTATATTTTATTATACGAATTATGTTAATTTTGGACATTATTCATACTTGTCTTTTTTACAAATTTATAACATGATTCCTTTGAAAAATATATATAATCAATCCTAAAATGTCATATTCACCTATATAATTTTGGTATGACATTAATTATTTCAAAAATATTGATTTTAATATTTATAATATCATTTATTTGAATCCTTTATTAATTAAGCCATCACTGCATCATCATTCTGTCATATATAAATTTTTGAATTAATATCTAAAAATTATAAATAAAATAACATTATTTAGTAAATCTTTTTAGATTTATATTTAATTTTTATAGTCAAATATTTATGTTATATAACCCTATATTAACTTATTTTAGTAAAAGATACAAGTTTATGTTATACTGCTCATTACTTTAAATTAATTATTATAACTTGTCATTATCACACCCAAGTGGCTCCATGGAATATCAAAAGCATCCGAAGGATAAAAATGGTAATACATATCTCATCCAATAGAATTGTGACATGTTTTAGGATATTAGAATATTATTATAATATTATTTTTACCCTTATATACCATATTTACCCTTTAACCATGGTAAATAAAATAATTACTTAAGTTGCTATTCATAATGTCCAAAAATAAAAGGCGACTATTCAATAAATTTGGACCTTATTATTCTATATATGGAATCAATTTTTCTAAATTCAATATAAATAATTCTATGAAATTAATTAAAAAATAATTCCCGATGTCAAAACCAAAAAAAGGTTTTTTTAAGAATTAATAACTTTCAACAGATTGGCATGTGTTTATGTCCAATTTCAATGGGGAATTACTTCCAATGAAAAAATTTGGATTAAATGTTAGAAAAATAATAAAATTTAACATTAAAAACAAAATAAAATTTTAATCTAACTATATAAATAAATTAGATAAAATGACATTTTTTTAATTAAAATGCAGTATTTTTCAATATTCCTTAAAATATGAATTTCATTAGAAAATTAAAAAAATTTATAGAAAGTTAAATTTTTATATCCTTATTCTAATAGGGATGTTTATTTTTTTCAAATTTAAAATATAAAAGTGACAAAAACTAGAATGAAAAAGGGTTCTCCAATAATGTCATAAAAACGGCCTTTTAAAAATATTAGGGTATTTTATGCTTAAAATTGGATTAATTCTTATTTTAAGAATCTAAATTTTATTGGATAGATGTAAAAACATTTAAAAACATTTAAAATAATAATATAGTTAAATATTGTCCATTCCGACCAATACAATGGCTAGGCATGAACTACCATTTAAAATAATAATATTATTATTCTATTACTTTCTTGGTAAAACTCAATGTTGTGTCCGACGTAAGATTTAGAAGAAACCCATTTTTGGGTGTTTAGTAATCTATCATGAAAATCATCCAATTTAATGTAAAATTAATATGTTTTTCATAAATATTAACAGATATGATAAAAATCAATAAATACCTAGTCGTTACACTATTTGTGGTGGAAATTGATCAAGAATAAAAAGCTTTTGAAAGAGATCGATGTGGTGCGGGGGGGGAATGAATTCTGGAAGATGTTTTTTGATAAGTATTTTACTTTCACTATATTAATAATAATAGAATGGTTTTTATTTTACATCAATAAAAAAAGGATTACTAATCTATTAGGGCATATGTAAAAAACATCACAAGGCTTGATTCACACACCACTGGATTTTTTGTTTCCTTTAAAAGAAAGGATTTTCCCATATTTTGTGGGGTAAAAACAAGTGTATGAAAATCCCTATAGAACCAAGACATTGATATGTATGATGAAATTGTATGATGTTCTATAAAAGATAAAATAATGATCTTATAATCACAATGGAATTATTGGGATAAGAATTATAAAGTGTAGTTTAATTCTAGCATTCTGATTGATAAATCAAATAGTGCCAAGAAATTTCAACATACCAATTTCTAAATTTGTACAAATAAGAACCCATATATTGTAAAAATGGGTATGAGGAAATGATTTAGGTTTTGGAAAGAAGGGTACCTATCTAGTGATAACTGATAGGAGAAACCCACCAATGTGATGGTGGAATGAAATCATTTGGTCAATGCTATACGCATTGTTCCTTACATCATCTACAAGGAACCACGTTACATTACAAACTAGTACACTAAGACAAGTGTATTTGGATACAACCAACAAATTCCAAGGAATATAGGGAGTGATTTTTTTATCACTACTACTGAGGAATTAAGTGGTAACTTGTACAAGAGTTATTCTTGAAATATGAGTGAAACTAATTTTTTATTTTGGTTCTACACATTCCTCCATATAATTAAATTTTAGTATAAATATTAAAACACCACCCTAAAACAAGGAGGTAAAATTTTCAATGAAGAAAAATTTGGGAATTTTTTTAGATTTAGTATATAACTCTTCTCCAGTGAAAATTTGTGGAATGAACTTCCTAGTGAACCATTTCATACTCTCATAGGTTGAATTTCTAGCATTTTGGGTATGGATTGGATTTACATCTATAGATATATCATAAATTTACACTAGAAGAAAATCACTATTGATATAGAGAATCGTCCTCTAAATATGTACAAGTGAAAGGAGGAGGTTGAATATTATTTTTCACTAACATTTCAAGAATGTATGTTATTTCCTTATGAGAAATCATATCTAGATCAAATGATTAATTATATGGGATGAATCATCCTTGAATATATTCCCATTGTGAGAGAATATGTTGATGTGTTTGCTGAGGAATTTTCTACTCTTCCTCCTAATCGAGAGGTTGAATTTCAAATCGTGTTTATACCTAGGGTGTTACAATTATCCAAGAATCTATATAGAGTGAATTTTATCGAACAAGAAGATATTAAGAAACAGATACAATATAATCTAGATAAAGAGTTCATATTCCCAATTGCTTCACCATGGGGTGCACCAATCATCTTCCTCGAGAAGAAGGATAGAAAAATGAGTCATTTCATTGATTATCATAATCTGAACAAGATAACAATAAAGAAAAAGTATCCTCTTCCTTGGATTAATGACTTTTTTGATCATCTATGTAGAGAACAATACATCACCAAGGATGATCTTTGGTAGGGGTGTTTCCAAGTTTGGGTGAAGAAGGAGGGTATATCCAAGATTACTTTTCACACAAGGTATTGGAACCTTGATTTCATAATAATTCAATTTAGACCCAATAATAATCCATAAATATTCATTTACATGATTAATAGATTATTTATGGATTATCTTGACAAATTTTTTATAGTCTTTATATATTATATTCAAATAAACTCTAAAAGCAAGGTCTTGTATGATGACCCGATGAGCATTGTGCTAAAGACCTTGAGAAGATTTATGATATGTAAAGAAAATTTGAGTTTTTTTTGAAGTAATTCTCATTCATGAAGAATATCATAATAGGAAATGGTATCTCCATGGTACCATCAATGATAGAAGTAATTTAAGGGTGGATAATGCCAACAACTGTGGAAAATATACATAGTTTCCTTTGATTATATGGGTACTATCATCGATTTGTGAGAAATTTATCAAGACTATAAAAACCTATAACTAATATAACTATAGAAGGTAGTCATTTTCTCCAGGAATGATGAATGTGAATATTGCTTCAAGGAGGGGAAAATGAGGCTTATCACTACACCTATACTCACACTACCCAAAAGTGGAGAAACTTTCATGGTATCCAGCGATTCATTAAAGAAGGTATTTTTCTTTATGTTAATTAAAAATGAAAAAGTGATAGCCTATGATTCAGCGAAGTTTACATTTCATGAACATAACTACCCAATTCATGATCTTGAGTTGGTTATATTGATCTTCAATTTGAAAATATAATGGTATTACCTTTTTGGATAGATGTGTGAAATATAGATGAATCTCAAATGCCACAACTATATATTCACCTAGAAAGAGATGAATATGATCTAATGAAGATGGTTAGAGATGATCAATAAATATGAATTATCAATTCACTACCGTCCATATAAGGGAAAAAATGTACGATATTCTGAGTAAAAAGGATCCACAAATTCAATCATTGATAATAATTGATAAGGATTGGATCTTCTGAATTTTTAAAAGTATGGGTATGGGAATTATAAAGGATGGAAAAACTATTAATCCATTCAAAAATTATTTCTCAACAAACCATATTGAGAATAAAATGGAGGCTCAAAGACTTTATATGGGAATTTAGAAAAAAGTAGAAGATATAAGAAAAAGTACATTTTTAGAGTTCAATATTAATGAATAAAGAGTTATAAGATTTGGGTCATGGATTTGTGTAGAATGAAATCTAGATTTAAATATGGATCTATTGGATTATATACATATTTCAACTTTATCCAACCATATAGGAAGTAAAAATATGTATCAAGATATACAAGACCTCTATTGGTGGGAAAACATGGAGAATGAGATTTCAGAATATACAAAAAATTTCATGTATGGTATCAATTAAAAAATTAATGGAAAAAAATACATGTGGATAATGTAACCAATACCCATACCTATATGTAAATGGGTAAATTTTACCATAGACATTTCCACATGTATTATTAGTATATAAATAGGATATAATGCTATCTGTGTTGTGGTGGATCTTCTTACAAATACATCCAACTTCATTAAAATTCAAGTGGACTTCTAACATGAACAACATGAATGTATATGCATTAGAGAATTTGTGAGGCTGCATGGAACACCAATATAAATTGTATCTGATCAAGACCCATGATCTACCTATATGTTCAAGAAGAGTCTCTAGCATTATCTAAATAAAGAGTTGAACATCAACATTGATTATCACCCTCAAATTGATGTCCAATCTGAGCAGACTATTTAGAAAATTGGGAAAATTTCGATAGGATAGTCAATTAAAATTAAAGAAGGATGCAACCAAAAACTTCCTATTATTCAGTTCTCACAAAATAACTCCTTCCTCTAAAACATTCAAATGGCTCACAAAGAATCCATTTCTGGGAGGAGGTACATGACACCTATATTTTTGGATAATGTTGGGAAATGAAAACTATTAGGTCTTAAAATTGTAAAGGAAATGGGGGAAAAGTTAATGACCATTCGTCTGCACATCAAGTCTACTTAGAGACAAAAAAAGTGCAATTCCAAGAATCATTGATGATACTAAGAGTTTGGTGTTAGAAACATGGTATTTCTCTATATATCTCCATGCAATAAATTCATTAGATTTTCGAATAAAGAAATCAATAGTTCATGATACATAACCCCTTTGAGATCCTTGATCACATTATAGTAGTGGCCTATCGACTATCACTCCCTACTAACCTATATAAAGAACATGATTTATTCCATTTAACAATCTTAAAAAAGTAAATATCTGATCCATTACATTTACTCAATCCAGAGGTGGTACTATTGAAGAATGATCTCTCCTATGTGGACCAACCAAAAAAGATCTCTGATTATAGAGACAATGTTCTATAAAATAAGTCAATGAACTTGGTCAAAGTGTTTTGGAGAGACCAAATGTTTGAATAAGTGATTTGGTAACTGGAGAATGTGATGAAGAAAAAATTCACTAATCTGTCTTATTAGGGGGGAAAGGAAAATTTGTGTGGGGGGGGGGGGTTAATGGAGATATTGTAATGACCAATAATTTTATAAATACAATTCCCCATGAATTTTAATCACATTCCTAAGTATATATTATGTATATTGTAAAAAATGAACTTAATTAGTTTTAATATATCCTATAAGATTTAAATATATTGCTTAGCATCTTTACCATTGATGACATAGCTATCGAATAGTGACCATATTATCCATATAAATATAGGGATATGATAAGTCAAATTATCATAGATAAGGGATACGATGGACTCAAATATTTGGATTACACCCTATTAGGCCCATTTATCAATGATTCCAAGGGAGATATCATATTTGAGATTTTCACTTTACAAATCTCATTCTTATATCTAAAAACATAAGAATGAGAGAAACAATTTACGAGGGAAGTCCAATCTCATTAAGATCACGACCTAAACCATGTATGTAGAACCACCCCATGAAAGTATCATAATTTAATAATATACCCTTAAAGAGTTTTATAGATTATTAAATGTATATGTATCACTACCATAATAAAAAAATATGTATTTTTGTATTTCAATAAATCAATGTCCATATTTTCTTCTTATCATTAAATTATAAATGAAATTAATTTTTATAGAATAAAATACAAATTGGAATGAAAATTAAATTCAATTTCCGATAAGATGGTTACTTTTATTGTTTAATATATTTTTTAAAAAAAAAATTTATTTTTCATTAATGTTTACTAAATATCAATTATCATATAATTTTGATGAATTATAATGTATATTTAATAAGGGTTTGAAACCCGTTATTGTTAAAAAAACCATCATTTCTTAATAAATTTCAATTTTATTTTAAAAAAGAAAACTGAAATATTTATAAAATTAATTTTAAAAAATAAATATTATTTTTTAAATCTGAATGTTGAATTTATAAAATATTGAATTTTTCATAACATTCTAGAGAGTCAAATTTTAAGGTAAAAATTAAATACCGTATAAATATACGATGTGTATTATGACATAATAATGACCCAAATGTCTTGTAACAAATAAAATAAAGTGTATCCAAGAAAAAATTCATGTTTTTCATTTAAATAATTTAATTTTATGGTTATTTGATTAATTTTATAAATCTTCTATGAATCCTCTAAAACCATTAATAAATTTCAAGGATTTAAAATCATTTATTTAATAGTATAACTCGTTTCCACATCAGAAACATTATTGTGTTATTATGTTCATACCTTGAACATATGAAATAATTAAAACCACACCCATTGGTTAGAAACCATTGAAAAAACAATGGTAATATTTTTGGTACAAGTTACATTAATATATAGAGTCCAAAACCTAAGTTAGATAAATAACAATGATTTTCCCACACATTTCTTACATATACCCACCCATGATCACATTAATATTCACTAAAAATACATAAATCATGTAATTACTCTTATATACCCCCTTTATATTCCCCTCAATGTTCCCAAAACTCTCAATAATCCCCTCCCAAGAATTTTGAGTCAAACTCTCCAGGTAAGAGTCTTTTTTCCTTCTCTTCTTTATTCAAGTAGTTGTATTACATTATTCTATTTATATTGATTTTATATAATTTTCATATATTATTCTATATACCCCTTACCAAAATTATGATATATAAATAATTATAAATCCATTTATATCTCATTAATCCCTCCCATAAAAAATTATATTCCCCTATTATCCTGCTGAAATTTCATTGTTATTTTTCCTGCCAAACAATTGTGTAGTGAATACCCATAACCATTTCCTATCAAGGGTGTTCTCCGTTATAAAATTATTCTTATTTTTTGGGGACATTAATGTATTTATCCCAAAATACCTAATCATGGAATAAAATATGACGGTGAATGAAAATATGTGGTATGATCTATGTGGCACACTTAAGCATGAGAATGTAATACAAGTAATGGGAGTACCAGTAATTATATCAAACTATAATGGAGTGGGTAATGCTTAGTCTCATGATAAATCGTGTTGGGATAAAGAGTAAAAATAATTTCTTTATGGTAATTTTTCAATTATGATTTCCTAGAATTCATCCATTACCTATGTTGATTCCTATATTTATGAAAGATTCAAAATTATTAAGTCATATCATGTCTCATTGTTCAGGTTTATGATTCCTACTATTTTTATGAACCATTTATATTTTTATTTTAAAACATGTATTATTATTTTCTTTTTAAACCATTTTCATTCCCTTACTTGGTTTTTTAGTCCACAACATTCTTATGTATCGCCCCGACCATAGTTACCCAGAGTCAGTGCATTATTACATAACATTGGAATGATCACAAGAATGATCAAGTCTCGAAAGACCGATTAGTTTAGTAGCCTTGGAAACACTAGATATATTCATAAGTCTTACATTACATCATAAAAATAAAAACTACAACAACATATTTTTTTCATAGTCCACACTCATATCCCCACATACTATCCCTGTAGGTCATTCATAAATTACTTTTTCACATCCTGGGAAAAATAAAACATTGAAAGGGGTGAGCTCAAATTCCCAGTAAGGATAATAATATAGTGGAAACTTTCATAAATAAGAATAAACATTTAAGGCAATGTATAACTAAAACAAAATCCCTTTAAACTTGAACTTCAACATAGTATGGCAAAAATGAAATTAAATAATTAGATTTACTTATTCACATGGATATTATTTTAATTGAATAATCAAATGCAATATCAATAACCACTTTCATAATGATGGAATGCATAATTCCAGACTATCATAACCACATATCAAAGGCCTCATTCCAAGACTACAAATAAGATTTTTTCAAGGACTTGTGCCAAGACACTAGTTTGTCTCATGAGACCTATCGATGCATAGAGGAGCTATAGCAGGCTCCACCCGTCACATATTAAGTCCAATACATTTCTCATATGAACAGGTTTAAACATAACATAAAAATTAGTTTTAAAACTAGCATACTAAATGTAAATACTTTATCCATAAACCATGAATGGTATAAAAATAGAACATCCACAGTCAAACATATCACAAAACCATCAATACAATATATAAGTTTTGTATCATAATAAATCAACTTCAAATAAGCGTAAAATCCATCAAAGGATGTTGACATAGATGAAATCAAAACTCTTTTTAGAGTAATATCTCTTTTTATTTTGAAATCATTTAAGAGTCCTATATTTATAAAATATAACATTTTATTTGAAAATATTCTTATATGATTACAATGGAAGCATCGAAGATTTTATAACGGCAGAAAATATCCGCACCCTCCGTATAAGTTAAAAAACATTCTTACCTTAATTCTTTCGAAAAGGTTAAAAAGCACCTTGTTTGGAAAACGACAGAAAGATTCCTTTATAACCCTCTTATAAAAAGTCAAACAAAGGTATAAATGACTTTAACCCATATTCTAGTAAATAGTAAAAATGTTTTGAAATACATTATTAAGAAACATGGATGTGGACTATAAAGAAGTCCCAATAGATTATTACGTATAAACAACCTCGGATAATGAAGAGATTGTGAAATAAACCCTTACCTTGTACTTTTCCATGGGTGGTGGTAGGTTAACCTCCTGTATAATGGTGAAATAATTGTTATTAAATTATAAAATAATCATATACATCAATATGATATCATATATGATCTTTTAACATTAATTTGTTAATAATATCTTAGTATTATCATTGTTTCGGGTGTTAACTTACTCGTTTTCTTTTATATGTTTTGTTACGTAAGACGTGTTTTTCATGGATAGGTTGTATATTATTCATATCCAGAATGATATCAAGTCCTGATATACTATTATTAATCATCAAATGATATTTAGACTTGAATGGATACGAAGGAGAATGAATCTAATCGCGTTCGGGGAGACGGTAGTCCGTACGTACGCCCGAGCGACAATATCATTCTTTTGATATTAAACTAATATATAATTTGATGTTATATCATATATAAATAATCATTAACATGTTATATTTATTATTTAAATTAATTTCACATCATTATTATACCCATCCAAAAAATAATTTATTGAATAACAATTACACCACGACGTGGAGACGGTAAGTTGTACGTACACATTTATAGTGACATGTTATTCAATGGAAGGATAGAATACTGAAATATGGTTGTAAAATGTTTATAATAACATCGAAGTATATATAATATACTAGAGTTATTATTTTATAATGCTAATAACAAAGAAAGAAGAAGAGGAAGAAGAAAGGAACTTGAAAAAGGGTGGTGAAATCATTACCTCGTCTTTGGGTTCTTCCTTTTGATTCGATCAAAAGGGCTCTTTAAGATGGCTTTCTAACTAAAGGAAGGCCTATATTATTAAGTGAGTGAAGTGGAGAGAGTATATGGGCAGAGTTTGTCCGAACCAAATGGCTTTGAAGGTGTGAGTTAATTAGAAGGGAGAGTTCCCTTTTATAAGAGGGGTGAGGGGCACCATTGGAAAAGCTAGAAATATTATTTTATAATAAATTTATATTCAGTTTATAATGGCTCCATAGTGGATTATTTAAATTTTAAGGTAGTTATGGGTCGAAAACCGCTCAACCAATATAATTTAGATAGGTTTGGGTTACTATATTAACCTTATTTTTAAGTATTAACTCTTAGTTAATTAGTTTAACTTTTACAATGTCTCTTTGTATTTTTATATTATATGGTTAATAAACGTACTATATAAATCCAAGCGACCCCCAATTGGTCCATTTATGATACAACTATCATGATATAAGTATCTCGGCCAAACCTTATATTTCTAAGAATTTAATATCAATTAATAATATAATATTTGTTTTAAAAACTCTTTTATGTCAATTTTGACACTATTCAATAATTGATTTTTGTAAAAATTATAACAGAATTATTACTTTGAAAAAATTTAATTAAATCAATCCTAACATGTCATATTAACCTATAAATTTAGGTTAATTCCTAAAAAGTCTCAAATTATATTTATTTGGATATTTATAATATCAATTATTCTAATTATTCATTAATTATGTAATTACTCCATCATCATTGTGTCATATATAAATTAGATTATTTAATGCCTAAAAATTATAAATAATATTTCATTATGTAGGAAAGATTTTTATCTTTCTAATGAATATTTATAGTTGAAAATCCAACATATATAAACCTATGTAAAAAAAATTTTCTAAAAGATATATGCTTATTTCATATTTGTATTTATTTTAACTTAATTAATCTAAAGTGTCATTATCACTTAAAAGTGGCTCCATGGGGTCCAAAAATCAACCGAAAGATGACCACGGTCGGACATGTATCATCCAATAAGGTTAGGACATGTTTTAAGGTAATTTGTTATTATTATAATATTTTTTTAACCCGTATTTACCGGATTTACCCTTAACCATGGTAAAAAAAATATTTACCGAAGTAATTATTCAAAATGTCTAAAAATAAAATTTACCTATTTACATAATATGAACATCCTGATTCCAAATATGGAATCCATATATTCAAATTCATAACACAGAAGTGGCAGAAATTTATTTAAAAATGATTCCCGTTGTTAAAACAAAACGCGTGTTTTTAAGAGATAATAACTATCAAAAGATTGACACTTGTTTATGTTCGGTTTAATTGTAAAATTATGTACAATGACCAAAATTGTGTTAAATGGTAAAAATATATTCTAAATATACTTTCAAACCATTCAAATTCATAATTTATCAATATAAATTATTTTGATTGAAAATGTTTTTTTTAATTAAAATTTTGTAATTTTTACAATTCATCAAAATATAAATGTTATCCAAAAAGTTCCAAAATTTCACCCTAGGCTAAATTCAATATTCCGAATCGAAAAATGAAGTCTATTTCGAGAGATAAAATTTATAAAATTTCAAAACGTTGGTATTACTATTCATAGCGGCTAGTTTGATTGGTTGTGGTGTATTAGAACTCGATGTTGCGTAAAACATACGCTATCGCATTATTCAAAGAGAAGCGTACCGTAGAAGCTTGGGGTGTTAGATTATACCCTCCTTCAAATAATTTCATCCTCAAAATTTATAGAATAATACCACATGAAAAGACTAGGGTGGTTCTTCATCATATGTTCCTCAGATTCCCACGTTGCCTCTTCCATCTTATGGTTTCTCCACAAGACTTTTACCAAACGAGTCGTCCTGTTTCTTAGTACTTGTTATCTCATATCAATAATCCTGACGGACTCTTCACAATAAGATAGATCAGATTCTAGTTCAAATTCTTCATAGGTGAGTACGTGCATTGGGTCAGGCATGTGTTTCCTCAACAGAGATACGTGGAACACATCGTGAACTTTGGAGAGACTTCGAAGCATTACCAATCAGTAAGCTACAGCCCCAATTTGTTCTAGAATTTCGAAGGGTCCGATGTACCTGGGACTCAATTTAACTTTATTACCAAAATGTATGACTACCTTCCATGGAGATACCTTCAGGAAAACATGATCACCGACTTGAAATTCCAAATCCTTCCTTCGATTATCGGCATAGCTCTTTTGCCAACTTTGAGCTACTTTGATGTGATTTTGGATTACCTTCACCTTTTCCATCATTTTCTCCACCAGTTCTGGACCTAAAAGTTTTCTTTCACCAACGTCATCCCAACGGGTTGGTGTGTGACATCTCTTTCCATATAACGCTTCATATGGTGCCTTCTGAATTCTCGAATGGAAGCTATTATTATAGGAAAATTCTACCAGAGATAAATATTGATCCCACATACCTTGAAAGTCAAGTGAGCAAGATCTCAACAATTCTTTTAAGGTTTTAATACTCCATTCTGATTTTTCGTCTGTCTGAGGGTGGTAGGCAGTGCTCAAATGAAGTTCAGTATCCAGTTATTTCTGAAAACTCTTCTAGAATCTTGATGTAAAACGGGAATCACGATCTGAAACAATCGATAGGGGTACTCCATGAAGTATCACAACTTCATTAATATATAGTCTTGCTAGACGTTCCAGTGGTAGATCTTCTCTTATAGCAATAAAATGTACTGACTTGGTAAGACGATAAAAAATAACCCATATTGCATCATTCCTTCTAGGAGTCTTTGGTGTCCCCATGAAAATGTCCATCATAATATTGTACCATTTCCACTCCGTTATGGGAAGAGGTTGCATGACTCTTCCAGGTTGTTGCCTTCCGCTTTCACTTGTTGACAAACCATACATCTTGACACAAAATCAGCAATCCCCCTCTTCATGTTGTCCCACCAAAAATGTTCCTTCAAATCTTTATACATTTTGGTTCTCCTAGGGTGTATAGAGAAATTGGAACTACGAGCATCATCCAGTAATTCCCTTTTTTAGATCAGGTATATCAGGAACACAAAGTCTCTTCTTGAATTTCAAAATTCCTTCTTCATACACAAATTCTCTCAATCTCCCATCATTTACAGCATTAATCTTCTTTTGAAATTCTTCATCATCAGTTTGAGAAATATTAATCTTTTCTAGTAAATATGGTTTGGCAACCATTTGAAAAAGAATTTATGTTTCACCTTCCAGGGTTATTCCCATGTCCATCTTCACTAGATCCATGAAAATTGGATCCCTTTCAATTCTCATATTGTTCAAAACACCTAGATATTTTCTGCTAAAAGCATCTGCCACATTTTTTTCTTTCCCCAGCTAGTAGTGTATCGTACAATCATAATACTTGAGTAATTCAAGCCATCTCTTTTGCCTTGTGTTGAGTTCTTTTTGTGAGAAAATATACTTCAAACTCTTTTGATCAGTATAAATATCACATTTTCACCATAGAGGTAGTGCCTCTATATCTTCAAATCTAAGATCACAACTGCTAACTCAAGATCATGAGTAGGATAGTTTTGGTCATGAGTTTTCAACTTTTGTGATTCATAGGCAATAACCCTATCATTCGTCATAAGGACACAACCAATCCTTTCTTCGATGCATCGCTATAAATAACGAACCCATCATTCCCCGATGGTAGAGTCAATATAGAAGCACTGATTAATCTTCTCTTCAGTTATTCGAATCATTCTTCACACTCTTTTGTTCAAACAAATTTAACCCCTTTACGTGTGATCTTTGTTAATGGGTTAGCCAACCAGGCAAAATTCTGGATGAAACATCGATAATAACCTGCTAAACCAAATAAACTACGTACCTCAGTTATACTCGTCGGTGCTGGCCATTCATGGATTGCCTTGGTCTTAGAAGGATCAACAGAGATTCCATATTTAGAGTCAATATGGCCAATAAAAGAAATCTCTTGAATCCAGAGTTCACACTTTCTAAACATCCCATATAAATCATGTCTTCTCAGAGTCTTCACGATAATGCGCAAGTGATTTTCATGATCTTCGAAGCTTTTGGAGTATACGAAGATATCATCAATAAATACCACCACAAATTCATCGAGATATTCCTTGAAAACTCTATTCATGAGATCCATAAATACAGCGGGTGCATTAGTCAATCCAAAAGGCATTAGTGTAAACTCGTAATGTCTGTACCTGGTTCGAAATGATGTCTTTGGAATGTCTTCGTTCTTCACACACAACTAATGGTATCCAGATCGAAGGTCAATCTTTGAAAGGTATTGAGCTCCATGTAGTTGGTCAAATAAATCATCAATACGAGGTAGGGGATACTTGTTCTTTATTTTTATATCATTGATCTCCCTGTAGTCGATACATAACCTCATAGATCCATCTTTCTTTTTAACAAAAAGAACAGGGGCTCCCCATTGAGAAACACTAGGGAGAATAAATCCCTTATTACTCAATTACTCTAGTTGTTTCTTTAGTTCGACTAATTCTACAGTGGTCATTCTATAAGGGGTCTTCGATATAGGCCTTGATCCAGGAATTAAATCAATGGGAAACTCAACTTCTCATTCTGGAGGATTTCTAGGTAAATCTTCCGGAAATACATCTACATATTCGTTCACAACAGGTACATACTCTATTTGAACATTAATTTCCTCACCCACAGTCATTTCATTCTCTTCCTCCCCAATAATTGAATTTACTTGAGCGACTGGGGGTGGATCTAGAAAAGAATTAGGTGATGATGATTCTGCTCTAAAGATAAGGTGTTCCTTATCATTATCATAACAAATCGTAACCTCCTACTTCTTACAATAAATATTCACATAATAGTCTGAGAGGCAATCCATACCGAGGATTATATCAAACTCAATCATAGGTATGATGATGAGATCAGTAGATAAATAACATTTATGTTCTCTAATGGGGACTAATTCACAAAACATTGTTTCAATGATACTTCCCTTAGGAGTTTTAACTGACAACTCCCTTGTTAAATCAAATTGGAAATATCTAATTTTCATAGAAAACTGGGAAGATATAAAACAATGCGACGATCTAGAATCAAATAATGCATTTGCTAAACTTGAGGAAACCATTAAATTACCTGCCACCACGTCTTTCAGAGCTTCTACCTCAGCAGTAGTGATAGCATAAGCTTGTCCTTGATCCCATCTCCTTTCTTGAGGAAAGTTCACTTGATGCTTAGTACATTCATTTCCATAATGTCCCATCTCCCTGTAATTGTAGCACTGAACATTGGTAGCTCCCTTCTTCCCTTTTCAATCACGAGCTTGGTGGCCTTTTTCACCACACTTGTAACAGACACCCATTCCCTTTAAGCAAGTATCGGGGTGTTTCTTCCCACATTTACCAAAGGATGGATATTCAACCTTTCCCTTCTTCCCCTTATTTCCATTGCCACAGTGATCAGCAGATCTCTTCTTCTCTTTATTTTCTTTAAAGTCATAAGACTTAGAGAATTCCATTTCAGTCTTGATAGCACATGAGACAATGTCTTCGTACGATGAAAAGGATTGTGAGACTAATGCTCGACAGATAAATGGTTTTAACCCGTCAAATAAATGATCAATATTACTTCTGTGGTTATGTATATAATCTCCATCATACCATTCTAACCTTGTAAAGTTAGCCTCATACTTTGCAACATTCTCATCCTCCTTTTGTCTCAGACTCAGAAATTGAATTTCCATATCTGCTCGATGGTCACAAGGAATGTATTTTTCTAAAAACAGATCTTTGAACTCCCTCCATTCCATATTTGATACATCATCATCTTCCTTCGTGTTTTGAATCAATGACCACCATTGATCAGCATCTCTAGTGAGGCGGTAAACTACCATGATAACTTTTTCCCTTTCACTACTCCCCAAAGCCTGAATTATTTTCTCAAGAGAATTTATCCATTGCTTAGATACTAAGTTATTTCTACTCCCATTGAACGTTGGTGGTTGTTGCCTCATTAA
The DNA here is from genome assembly GCA_963277665.1 of Viscum album. NCBI lineage: Eukaryota > Viridiplantae > Streptophyta > Magnoliopsida > Santalales > Viscaceae > Viscum > Viscum album. Next base: position 354,311,008 of record OY728158.1, on the reverse strand, counting down.
TCGATCTAGCATTGATCCTCCACGCTGCGGATCAGGGTGCTCCATACGGGTAAGGTTATAATTCATAACCTGAGTGAGTTGTCCCAGTATGGTGATTAGATGATCGGCACCAGTTGCATCACCATCTCCACTATAATTATCTTAAGCATGATGGAAATCCCTACATGGAGTGCGTGCATTGATACAGTTTCCATTTCTTCCACTAGCTACCATTTCTAAACAATGGAATAAACTATATCAGTTTATGAATCAAAATACATAATCCCATACTTATAAAACACTTAACAGAAATTGAACTATTTATGGATATAATCCATAATCATAAAAATGTTCTCTTTGTGGATGTATATACTCATTAACCCTTCATAATGACTTGTAATGAAAATGAGAGTTATCCTAAGCATATCCCCTGGGAGTGTCGTAACCAAGAGTGCAGCAAGGCCCGTTGTCGTGCACCAGTTCTCGTTCGAGTCTAGCTCAAAGTAGTGTTTTCAGGTTTTACCCCTAGGTACATCTGTGCCAGAGCCGCCTCTACCTGCTCGTATCCAGATAGGCATGTATTTCTCGGAAAACATACAAAATCTCTAAAATACCAAAATTATAGGAAGTTATTCTATACTAATCTGCAAAGTCCATCTTAAATCTATGTGCTATAATCAGAGTTTATCTAAATCTAGCTTCCAAGGTTTGTACTAAACTTCCTCTGATACCAACTGTAATGCCCCGAACCCATTTACCCAGAGTCGGTGAATTATTACATAACATTGGCATGATCACAAGAAAGATCAAGTATCAAAATACTGATTAGTTTAGTAGCCTTGGAAACACTATATATATTAATAAGTCTTACCTTACATCATAAAAATGAAAACTAAAACAACATATTTTCTTCATAGTCCACACTCAAATCCCCACATACTATCCCTGCAGGTCATTCATAAATCACTTCTTCACATCCTGGGAAAAATAAAACATTGAAAGAGGTGAGCTCAAATTCCCAGTAAGGATAAAAATATAGAGAAAACATTCATAAATAAGAATAAACATTTAAGGCACTGTATAACTAAAAGAAAAACCTTTTAAACTTGAACTACAACATATTATGGCAAAAATAAAATGAAATAATGCCATTTACTTATTCACATGGATATTCTACTAATCTAATAATCACATGCAATATCAATAACAACTTTCATAATGATTGAATTCATAATGCCAGACTATCATAACCACATATCCAAGGCCTCGTGGCAAGACTACAAATAAGATTTTGTCAAGGCCTTGTGCCAAGACACTAGTTTGTCTCATGAGACCTACCGATGCATCGAGGTATTATAGCGGGCTCCACCCATCACATATTAAGTCCAATGCATTCCTTATATGAATAGGATTAAACATAACATAAACATTCGTATTAAAACTAGCATACGAAATGTAAATACTTCATCCATAAACCATGAATGGTATAAAAATAGATCATCCACAGTCAAACATATCACAAAACCTTCAATACAATATAGAAGTTTTGTATCATAAGAAATCAACTTCAAATAATCATAAAATCCATCAAAGGATGTTGGCATAGATGAAATCAAAACTCTTTTTAGAGTAATATCTCTTTTTATTTTGAAATAATTTAAGAGTCATATATTTATAAAATATTACATTTTCTTTGAATATATTCTTATAATATTCTAAGGGAATCTTCAAAGATTTTATAATGGTGTAAAATTGTCGCACCTGCCATATAAGTTAAAAAAACATTCTTACCTTAATTCTGTCGAAAAGGTTAAAAAGCCCCTTGTTTGGAAAACGACGGAAAGATTCTTTTTATAAACCTCTTATAAAAATTCAAACAAGGGTATAAATGACTTTAACCCATATTCTAGTAAATAGTAAAAAAAATTGAAATACATTTTTAAGAAACATGGATGTGGATGATAAAGAAGTCCCAGTAGATTATTACATATAAACAACCTCGGATAATGAAGAGATTGCGAAATAAACCCTTACCTTGTAATTTTCCATGGTTGGGGGTAGGTTAACCTCCTATGTAATGGTGAAATAATTTTTATTAAATTATACAAGAATCATATACATCAATATGATATCATGTATGATCTTTTAACATTGATTTGTTAATAGTATCTTAGTATTATAATTGTTTCGTGTGTTCACTTACTCATTTTATTTTATATGTTTTGTTACATAAGATGTGTTTGTCATGGATAGGTTGTATATTATTCATATCCAGAATGATATCAAGTCCTTAGATACTATTATTAATCATCAAATGATATTTAGACTTGAATGGATACGATGGATAATGAATCTCATCGCATTCGTGGAGATGGTAGTCCGTACGTACGCACGAGCGACAATATCATTTTTTTGAAATTAAAATAATATATAATTGGATGGTATGTCATATATACAGAATAATTATCATGTTATATTTATTATTTACATGAATTACACATCATTATTATACCCATCCAAATAATAATTTATTTAATAACAATTACACCACGACATGGAGACGGTAAGCCGTACGTACGCACGTATGGTGACATGTTATTCAAAGGATGGATAGAATACTGAAATATGGTTGTAAAATTTTTATAATAACATCAATGTATATATAATATACTAGATTTATTATTTTATAATGGTAATAACAATGAATGAAGAAGTGGAAGAAGAAAGGAACTTGAAAAAGGGTTGTGAAATCATTACCTCTTCTTCGGGTTCTTCCTTTTGATTTGATCAAAAGGGCTCCTTAAGTTGGATTTATGACTAAAGGAAGGCCTCTAGGATGAATTTAGGGAAGTTGAGAGAGTATTTGGGCAGAGTTGGATGAACCAAAAGGCGTTGAAGGTGTGAGTTAATGTGAAGGGAGAGTGCTCTTATATAAGAGACTGAGGGGCACCTTTGGAAAAGCTAGAAATATTATTTTATAATAAAGTAATATTCGGTTTCTAATGGATCCAAAGTGGATTATTTAAAGTTTAAGGTGGGGATGGGTAGAAAACTACTCAACCAATATAATTTAGACAGGTTTGAGTGACTATATTAACCTTATCATTAATTATTAACTCTTAGTTAATTAGTATCACCATTTCAATGTCTCTTTGTATTTTTATATTATATGGTTAATAAACATACTATATATATATAAGAGACCCCCAATTGGTCCATTAATGATACACCTATCATAATATAAGTCTCTTGGCCTAACCGTAGATTTTTAGGAATTTAATATCAATTAATAATATAATATTTCTTTTAAAAACTCTTTTATGTCAATTTTGACACTATTCAATAATTGTTTTTTGTAAAAATCATAACAGAATTATTACGTCTAAAAAAGTTAATTATATCAATAATAACATGTCATATGTACCTAGAAAATTATTTTAATTCATAAAAAGTCTCAAAGTATATTTATTTGTCTATTTATAATATCACTTATTCTAATTGTTTAATATTTAAGTAATTACTGTATCTCCTTTGTGTCATAAATAAATTAAATTATTTAATGTCTAAAATTTTTAAATAAACTATAATTATGTATTAAATAGTTTTAGCTTTCTAATTAATTTTTATAGTCAAAAATCCAATATATATAACCCTATATAAAAATTGTTTTTCTAAAAGATATATGCTTATGTCATTTTTGTATTTATTTTAACTTAATTAATATAAAGTGTCATTATCACTTAAAAGTGGCTCCATGGGGTCCAAAAATATACCAAAAGATTTAAATGGTCTTACATGAATCATCCAATAAGGTTAGGACTCGTTTTAGGGTAATTTGTTATTATTATAATATTATTTAACCCTTATTTACCGGATTTACCCTTAACCATGGTAAATAAAATATTTACCGAAGTAATTCTTCAAAATGTCTAAAAATAAAAGTTACCTATTTACACAATATTAACATACTAATTAAAAATATGGAATTCATTTTTCCAAATTCAAAACACAGAAGTGGAAGAAATTAATTTAAAATTAATTCCCGTTGTTAAAACACAAAGTGTGTTTTTAAGAGATAATAACTATCAAAATATTGACACTTGTTTACGTCCGGTTTAATTGTAAAATTATGTACAATGAAAAAAATTGTATTAAATGGTAAAAATATATTCTAAATATACTTTAAAATCAATCAAATTCATAATATGTCAATATAAATTATTTCTATTGAAAAGGTTGTTTTTAATTAAAATTTAGTAATTTTCACTATTCATGAAAATATAAATGTTATCCGAAATGTTCCAAAATTTTACCCTAGGCTAAATTAGATATTCCAAATCCAAAAATGAAGTCCATTTTAAGAGATAAATTTTATAAAATTTCAAAAAGTAGATATTACTATTCATAACGGCTAGTTTGATTGTTTGTGGTGTGTTAGAACTCGATGTTGCATACAACATACGCTGTCACATTATTCAAAGAGAAGCATACCGTAGAAGCTTGGGGTGTTACATCTTATGTATGTACGAAGGTTATCCAATTAAGTTTTAAGTATGAACTTGTTAAGGAAGATTTCAATAAATATGATGTATTGCTTATTTTATGTTTTTATTTACTATAACTAATTCCCAAAGAAACTATAATTATAAATCATCCATGATATACTAATTGTAATTGTATGTAATAATTAATGAATTAATGTGAAATAAAGAAAGGGTATGGAATGTATACTCGGCCAGTGAATCGTACATCCCCACTAAGATTTACACTTCTATCAATCCACTAGTGAAAGGCTCTATGAACCTCAAGCTCATCATAGAAGTAATATATTCATAAATAGATATTAAAATCATGAAAATACATTCCACCAAATCCTATACCCCTTATGGATTCAACACCATTTTATTTAAAAAAATCATGCATATCGTAGGACCGGATATTTCAGACCTAATTAGATATCTATGGAAAATAAAATTTAACCCCACATCCATCAATGAAGCACTCATTACTATCATTATCAAAATCATAAAACCATCTCTAGTATCTAATTTTGGATAATATGTATTTTTAATGTCACCTACAAAATATTCTCAAATATTCTCGTAAACCACTTATGCCTCAGGCTCCATTCCATTATATCAGAAAAAAAAAACATCTTCAGTCCAAAAAATATTATTTTTTTATTAAAGTTATTTCCAATGAAACCATTCATTTCGAGACAAAATAAACTATATCCAAAAGGGTATCATGTTCTAGAAACTATAAAAGAAAAAAAAATCCTCTTGTAGTGTGGAATGGCCTTTCCATGAGTTTGTGCTGATCAATATGGGAGTATTATCTATATGTGTTAATGTGATTATTCATTGTGTATCTTATATATCCTTAAAAATATACATGAATGGTGGAAGAACACAATGCTTCTCTAATGCTAGTGGCCTTCCCTATAGATCCCCCCTTTCCTCTTCCATCTTCATTTAAATGGATGATGTGTTTTCTATTATTATTTCAATTTAAGCAAGGGATAATCTCATTAATGGGGTGATGGTCAGTCTCAGGGGGCCACCCATCCCTCACCTCTTCTTCATTGATAATTTTATACTCTTCTCTAAATTCACATTGGAATAATTCAAGGTTATCTATCTCTGAATTTTATTTATGACAAATTTTTTGGGAAAGTGGTCAATATATATATGGAAATATCCTTCATCACTCTAATTCCCTATTATAGGAAGGGATTATCTAACATGAATTATATATTTAAATGGTCCAAAAACACCAAAAATACCATAGACATCCTATCATTATCAGATGGTCAAAAAGGAGGTATTCTCTATAATCAATGAAATATTGAAACAAAAAATGCAAGGATAGAATTTAAAAATGTTTTTCAATGTAGGTAAAAATATATAAGTAAGGAACTCACATTGTCCATAACCTCCTATTTTATAACCATCTTCATATTCCCAAAAATAATCATCGATGAAATCCATGCAGGTCTCACAAACTTCTTGGGGGTTTGGGAGATCAACAGCAGGTTAAAAAATATTCAGTAGGGAGTGAGGGAAAAGATCTAAAAAACCAAACATTATAGTGGGATGTGGTTCAGGTATCTACATCTCTTCAGTGACACGTTCTTTTGGGTTCTCTAAGACATCACCCAAGCTTCTTCTAGCATAGCTAGTGGGGTTCGCATGAGCACCTTATGATGGAGATTTAAAAGATAATAAGCGATGGAGCATTTGTTATGTTTTGTAATGTCCTATGGCTAGTATAAAATAATAGAAAAAATGAAACCTAACCAACCCATGAAGGCATAAAAGATCTAATTGTCCATTATTCACTCAATGTAGCTTGTAACGGATGGTGCACATATAAAATATTCTCCTAGTTTAATGATAGATAGAGGAATATTATCTAGGTATTTTAAATTTTGTGATATATGGGTCTGCATCACCTATATTGGGGAAAGGAAATAACATGAAACTATATTTTAAAATATTGTTATTCTATATAAATTAGTGCATCAGTTTCGGAAGACAATGTTCATTTGAAAACCATATAGAACCTCATGATCCCACCTAATGCACAATATTTCTTCTGGCAGGACTATATAGAAAGACTCTCCATTATACGGATTTCCATTCACTTCCACATGAAAAAGAGAATCAAATATTTACATATGAATGACCATGGATGAATCCAAAATGCATTCCATATTTCACTATCTTAGAACTAGGGACATTTGGCGTGCCTAAAATTATAATGTTGATTGTCTTCTAGAAATGGCTCCCAAATTCACTTCAATTCTTTCAAAATGGCCATAAATTATCCTAGTTGAGGAAATGAGTGTCGTTTTCACATTGGCATAGATTATTTGGGTTTGGAAGAAATACATTATAATTAATTAGGTTTTCATACCATGAACCTCTTGGATTTATCATCCTACCCAATGTTTTTCTATGTGTTGGAAAAATGGTCATCATATTGACAAACCTATGGGCATGCTTCATCCATGCACCTAGAACCCTACCATAATATGCACCCTATAAATTAATGTTGACACATCACCTTCATCCAAAGGCGTCACTAGTTTTTGTGTAGTTTTCCATGACTATTCAGAAAGGGCAGCTACTACAAACCAACATTCTTTTAGGGAATAATTCTCAGTAGTGGTGATGGAATAACATAAATCACAATTATCATGGAGTAATATATTATGAACGTGTGGGATTCTATCATTCTTGAGTCACAGTACCTATATATTATTAATTTTATCTCTTCTTTGTAGTTTTGACTCTAGCTGTTTGGTCAGTCAGTCTTTAATATCCTTTCCTTGCATCATTGCTTCTCATCTTTCTTCATCTATTTTACCAAAAGGTATGGTAATATAGAGTCTCATCATTTGGCTAGCATGATTCTTGTAGACGTTCATCATGTATTCTTGGATTTTCCCCTAGTTAGAAAAAATACCATGGGTTACATGAACTATGATCTCTTAATATATGATTCCTCTTTTCTCCTCAAAAAGTAATGGTAAAGGTAGCTATTGAAAAATGTGAAATCCTATATTATCCCTAGATATGACCAGAAATATAAAAAAAATGAAATACAAATATTATAGAAAATAATAATTAAATTATATTATAATACCTCAATATCATTTCAAGTAAAATTTTTGACAAAAAACATTTTCATCGAAGTGATATTTACAATTTATTAAAAATATTTCAATCCATTATACCAAACACTTATACTGTGATTTTTTCAACAATCGTACTATATATAAAAGTTTTTCTGTATAATAAAACCAATTTTTTTTAGTAACAATTCATAAAAATTAAACAAATTATAATTTTTTTATAAATTACATATAATAAATTATTTTTTTAGTTACCAAATATACTATTGATTCTCTACCATCTGCGGTTGGTGGTACGGGTTTGGGGGAGGCAGGGTAGGTCGTGGGGAGAATCCCCTAGGCTTTCCTATTTATAGTGACTTTATTTTTTTCTTTATGTTCTGTGGTGGGGAATGAAATCAACCTATTACTAAATATATTAATGATATTATCAGTTATTCTATTAACCACATTATTATTGAATATATTTTTAATTTTATATTTATTATTACATTAATTGTTAATTATATTGTGTATTATTAAATTCATTTTTAGTTAGTAATTTATATAAACTATATAGTTTATAAATGATTATGTTAATGATATTATCTATCATTAATTATTTTAATTACTTAAATAGTTTTTAATAATTATGTCATTAAACTAAAATGAATTTTTTTTATTGAGAACATGTACTTTGAGTCATACCTAAAAAAATCATGTTTTCAATTGATGTGTGGAAGATTTTGACCCATCACAAAATTAATAATGGATCATAATCAAAAAGATTAAAAAACATATGGGCTCGTTTTCAGGGTTTTAAAAATGTAAAATTAGTTTTAAACTAAAATGACAATATAATATTGAAAACATGAAGTTAGATTAATACTCACCTCATAATTTATTATATTGATGTGTTTTGGAGTCCTATACTTCACAAATATATTAGGGACAGTTGTCCAAAATTTTAAAAATAACCAGAGCTCATTTACTAAATTTTGACATTACATTGATCATTTTAAACAGAAATGACAATTTTATATTGAAAAAACACACATTGATTCCTAATAACCACAAAATGTATAAGATCAATGTGTGGTTGATTCCATTAAATAAAAAATTATATATGGATCATTTTTATAATGTTTAGAAAAATTGGAATTTTGTACTTATTTTTTACTATGGGATACAATTTTTAAACTAAAGTTACTCTTTTATATTGAAAGAACAACATTTATGTCGAACTAAAAGAATCATCTATTAAATTCATGTGAATTTAATTAAAACACATAAAAATTAATTATGGATCATTTTCTTAAAGATTAAAAATATTTTGAGCTCATTATCTCAATTTTGTCAATGTGACTCCTATTTTACTATAAAATGAAACTAACAAATTGAAATCATGAACATAGAGACATAAAAACAAATTCTTGTGCTAGATTGAAATGAGGATGATTCCTATATATAATAAATAAATTTGTGATAATTACTAAAAATATTGAAACAATATTATCTTAGTTAATTGGTTTTGATAATGTGACTTCTATTTTATTCAAAAATGCCACTTTTATATTGCTAACACACACTTTGATTCATATAAACCACATCATTGGTCATATTATTAGGTGGTAGATTCATATACATCAAAAATGAATTATGTATCATAATCCTAATTTTTTCAATAAATTAGTGTTCTTCTATTGATTTTGAATATGTGATTATATTTTAAGTAAAAAATTATACTTTTAAATTGAAAATACAAACTTTGAGTCATATCGACTACCTTTTTTTCATATATATGTGGGTTTTATACTTGAACATCAAAAAATAAAAATATAACATTATTTTTAAGTTAAATATTAATATGATAATGTTTTATTATTCATTTTTATGTGGTTTATGTCTTAAAAATGACACTTTTATATTGAAAAATGCACACTGGGAGTCCTACCACCCACATCATATGTCAGATTAACATGTGGTCATTTCCTATATTTAACAAATAATTTAGGGAAATTATTCTCAATGATTAAAAATAATCCAACATAATTTTCTATTTTTTTCTATCTAACATGAATTTTAATATAAAATTACACTTTTATATTGAAATCACATACTTCAAGTTATACAAGACATATCGTGTGTCAAATTGATGCATGGTCAATTTCTATACAACAAAAATTAATCATGGATTGTTTTTTAATGTTTTTAAAATAATATGTGGTTATATTATAAAAATTTCCAATGTAATAATAGTTTTAAACTAATATGAAATTTTTATTTTGAATGAACACACCTTGAGTCATATCGACCAAATCATGTGTTGGATTTTCTTGCAACCGATTTCTATAAAACTAAAATGAATTATTATTCCCTTTCTTAATGCTTGAAAACCACATGATCATTTTTTTTTTGGTTTTGTCAATGTGACACTTGTTTTGAACAAAAAAGACACTTATATTGAAAACATGAACATTAATTCATATTGACCACATAATGTGTTTGATTAACTTGTGTTTGATTTAAACACATCCAATATTAATTAGGGATAATTTTACTAATTTTGGAAAATAATTAGAGATTTTTATTGGATTGAGATAGGTAGAACGTGTTTTAATATAAATGACAATTTATATAAAAAAACACATACTTTGAGTCTTACTGGTCATATAGTGTTTTAGATTGATCATTGGTCTATTTTTACATGTCATAAATGAAATTTTGATCATTTTCCTAATGTTTGAGAAAAATATGATCTCATTTTTTTTTGGTAGTGTGACGTGTGATTTAAAATTAAAAAACATTGACATTGAAAACATGCACTTTGAGTCATACCAACCACATCATGTCTCATATTGACATAATGTTTATTCTTAATATATATAAAATGAATTAGAACCATTTTCCTAATGTTTGAAGATATTCTGATTTATTTCTCTATTTTCTCTTTATGACATTCATTTTAAACAAAAATGACACTTTCATTTTAAAAACGTGTGGTTTGAGACATACTAGTCACAAAATGTGTTAGATTGATGTGAGGTAAATTTTTATACAAAAAAATGAATTACCAATCATTTTCTTAATTTCATAAAATAACATAAGTTTGTATTACTACTTTTGTTAGCGTGACACATGTTTTGATCTAAAATTGAAATTTTATATTAAAAACCCAAACCTAGAGTCGTATTAGCCACAACATGTGTTGGATTGATGTGAGGTCAATTATTACATTTGAAAAATAATGTATAGATCATTTTACTAAATATTAAAGACAATATGAGCTCATTTAATTTTTCATAGCCATGTGACATGATTTTTTCACTAATTTTACAATTTAAAATACACACATTGAGTCATAAAAGCCACATAATGTGTCATATTTACATAAATTCAGTTCCTATAACACATAAAATGTTTTTTATGACAATTTTCCTAAGGATTGAAAACAATAAATTATTTTTTATTTGTTTCGTTTATATGATGCTTGTTTTAAGATAATATAACCCTATATTATTAACTACATTAATTTTTATTCATATTTCACACATCGTGCGTATGAATGAATTACCATTTTTTTATAAATGGTACACAAGATCAATGGATCATTTTCTTATGGTTTGAAAATAATTCAGGTTTATTTTATTGGTTTGGGCTAAGTGGATTGAGTTTTAAACTAAAATTAAACTCTTATATTGAGAATGTGAACTTTGGATCATACCGACGACATCATATGTGAAATTGATGTGAGGTCGATTTGTACATGTAAAAAATAAAATCTGTATATTTTTCCTAAATTTTGTGATCATTATGGTCTTTCATTCTTAGATTTGGCTCTTTGATGTGCTCTTTAAACTAAAACAACACTTTCATATTAAAAACACAAACATTGAGTCATAAAAACCACATTGTGTTTAAGGTTGAAAGGATTTTAATAACTATATGTCTCAAGGGAATTATCAACCATTTTCCTAATATTTGAAAACTGTCTGATATTGTATTCCCTATTTTGGCTATGTGACATGCGTTTTTATATTAAAATAAATCTTTTATAATGAAAACATGCACTTTGTGTCATGCTAGTCACATCATGGGGTAGATTTATGTGAGGTCAATACCTATACATCAAAAATTAATTATTAATAATATTCCTAATTTTTGAACATATGATAAGATCATTTTATATATTTTTGTAGTTTGACACAAGTTTTATACAAAAATGAAACATGTGAAATAAAAGAGAAAATTTTAGTAATACCATACAAATCATGTGTTGTATTGATTTGGAGTCCACTATTACATTCTAAAAATGAATTATGGATCATTTTACTAAACATTTAAAATAATATGAGCACATTTACTCAATTTTGGATATGTGATAGTTTTCATAAACTAATTTGACACTTAAAAGGAATCACTTTGTCTAATATGGAAAAGATCATGTGGAAAATCTACATGAATTTGTTACCTACACATAAAAAGGTATATTTTTTAATTTCACTAATCATTGAAAACAATCAGAGGACATTTTGATGGTTTTCTCTATGTGATGCATGTTTTAAACTAAAATGACACTTTTATATTGAAAACAAGAACTTTCAATCAAATCATTTAAATCATGTGTCAAATTGATGTTTGGTCTATTCATACAAGTGAAAAATTAATTTTGGATAATTATTAATGTTTAAAAACAATATGAGATCATTTTATCTGTTTTTTCAATGTATCAATTGCTGTAAACAAAAATGATACTTTTATATTTAAAACCTGCACATTGATTCATATTAGCTACATAATGTGTTGGATTTGTCCTATACACCAATAATAAATTATAGAAAAATTTATTAAATTTTAAAGACAATAAAATCTAGTTTTATTTGTTTTTTATATGTGATGCAGTTTTTAAACTAAAATGAAAATAGTAATATAAAAACACACACAATGTGTCGTACGATCCAAGTCATGTGTCAGATAGGTTCATGATCATATCCTATATGTCACAAATGAATTATGGATCAGATTGATAATGTCTGAAAATAATTTGATCTTTTTTGCATAATTATCAAAATGTGGCATTCTTTTTAAACTAAAATTACATAATTATATTAAAAACAAGAAATTAGAGTCGTTCTAGTAAAATTGTGAGTCAGATTGATATGTGGTTGATTCCAACACATAAAAAATTAATTATGGCTTTTTTTGTAAATGTTTTAGGAAAATAAATGCAATTTATCTCAGTTATGGATATGTGATGTTTGTTTTAGATTAATGTGTTACTTTTAATCCGAATAAATGAACATTAAACTAATTTATTTGTTTTATATTAAAAACACGAAATTTTAGTCTTACTAGATACATAATATGTTTTATTGAGACTACTAGAAATGGGATCTAATCAAACAGATCTATACCCATGGTTTGGAAAAACCCCTAGGTATAGAGAAATTGATCGAACCAATACCTGTAGTTTTTTTAAATAACAATTGTGGGTATATTCCATTATAAATCCATCCTTATTCGGGATACTCCTCCCCCTCCTAGTTCCACAAGCCCTAATATCCCGTCATACGAGCTATAGACTCCCTGGCCTCCCTGTCCCTCCCTACCTCGGCCTCGACCACTTCCTCCTAGCCCTCGCCTCAACCTCCATGGATACACCTCAGCCTTGACCTCCCTACCTCTACCTCCCAGCCTATACATCCATCTCAACCTCCCTACCTCTACCTCCACCTCAACCTTTCATCTTCCACCTCTTTCTCGACCTCCCAAAATTCACCTCCTAGCCCTGCATCCCGTCGTCCACCTTCTTGGCTCTGAGTTTGCATCAGCCACTACTTCCCTACCTCCGCCTCCCTACCTCCACCAACTAGTAGCCGCCTTCACCTCCCATAATACACCTCCCCCTCTGTCTCCTTTGTATCTACCACACCGCATCACCTTTCACTCAACTTCTCCACCTCCCTATCTTAGAATCTCTATTTTCCAACGTCTAACGGTTGTCTATCTATCCTGGGTATGTATTTATTTTACTTAGATTTTGGGATTTCTGGGTCCAAACCCTAATTCCATTTCCCATTTTTTGCCTTTATTATTTCTATAGGAATGGTGAATATGGATTCATTGAGTATAAATTGGTTGATAAATCTAAACAAGTTCGCCTCTATTGGTTCTCCCTGCCATAATAATTTTGAATTTTATTAATATCCTATCTATGTTCTTTAATTTTCTTTAATTACTTCGATTTTAGGCTACCAAAATAATCAGAATAGTTTTTCAAAAATTATGAATCATTAAAAAAATTATTTCTCTTTATATGCATTATCATGATCTAAAACCACATTTTATATTTCATTATATTTCTTTTTATAATATAATATGATATTTCATATTCAACTGTTCTGAAATTAAAGTTTACATTTCAAATAATATTTACAAGTATTGAATTCTTTATATTGCAGTTTATCTTGAAGATTATATTGAATTATCTTGTAATAAATTTTCATTTTTATAACAGTTTACATTGAAGTTTATGTTAATATACTTGTTATTTCCATGAGTAAATGTAAATTTATTTATGTATTCATTATCATGTATTGAAAGTGCAGTTTATATTCAATAAATATGAAATTTTATTTTCATATTATACAATCCATTTCTACAAATTCATGAAGTTTCGTTTAATAAACATGTGAGAAATATTACTTATTAATCATGTTATACATTTGATATTTTTCAAACCCATGTATTTGTGCTCTTTGAAGTAGAAGGTTCATCTTCTTAGAATACGTTAGTTGAGCATGAGATTGAAAGTGATATAAGATATTTTTCATTACATTATAAAACATGATGACCTCCTGAAATGACTGGTTACCCTTGAAAATATATTAATTTAACTATAATAAATATCTAAAAATGACTCTTCATTTAGTTAGAAATATATTCATAATAATTTCATCTATCACCTATAAAAATACTTTCATCAACAAAATACTATGATAATAATAGTCCTTATGGATAACTCCTTTACATATATATTATTATCGACAATGAATTTAGAAATAAAATTCTCTTTAAGAACCTTTAGATCCTGTAATACCTAGATCTAGGAACCTTATTTAGTTTATATAAAGAATTATTAATCTTAAACAACATGCTTTAAAATTTATCAAAAAGAAAATGCTCAGGTACTTCAATGAATACCTCTCTCAAATGATCTCCATTTAAGAAGTTAGATTTCAAATCTATTTGTTATATTTTTTTAATTAAAAGTGATTCAACTCGAATGAAATTTTGAATGGTCTCATGTATTTCCAATATTGTAATGCTTAAATTAATGTTTTCACCATCCATTTTAGAGATCTCGTTGAAGACCAGCCTTTCCTTATCCTTATTACTTCAACTCTCTGATTCAGTTTATTTTAAAAAACCCTTTTTTTAATATTGTTTGTTTATATTTTAATCATGGAACCAAATCTATATTATGTTTCATCTGGATCTAGTATAAATCTTATTTAATATAATTAATCTATTTTTTTATGATTAACTTGCCCAGAAAGAGTTTGAGGTTCAATTTTCAAAATAATTGTATTTTTGTTTCTTAACCTAAACATTTTATAGTTTTGGATAGAATCATCATGGTGGCTAATGAAATAATCAATATTAAAAAAATTATTTAAATTTGATGCCTCTGCCTATGATTTTATGATCATCTTCATCATGGGTCTAATATGTCTTAACATTGACCACAAATTTCACATTTTTAAATTATTCTTCAATTTGATTTTCTTAATTATACAGTATTGAATATTAATAAATTTTATATTCTTGGTTAATAATCACATATTTCTAATGACAATTATAATTTATTTTTACATATAAACTGTGGTCTATTTTTTATGATTTTTCTATCCATTATTTTATCAATTTCCATTGGAATGATAGATGATAATAATCCATTCTTCAAATATTTCTTTAAAAATTCCCATTTATATTCTTAATCATTATGTAATAAAGGAATACAAATATTTTGAAGTATTTGATAGTAGTATTTCTATAGAAAAATATATGATATATAGTATTTAGATTCACTAGTCTCAATGAACATATATTCTAAATTTGCACATAAGTCCTCATTTATTCAGTCCAAATGAAATATTAAGACATGTTTTTTGCTACCATGGTACATCTCATGTCCACAATACTACTTTTATTCTACTTAGTAACACAATTTTCTAAAGGGTTTTCTAGTTTTATATATTAATGCATAATTATTTTCTTTATTAAAAATATATTAAATTAATTACATGTCTATTTATTTCTATTTACATATCTCTCGCTTTTGATTTGAATGCCAAGATTCTTTTTAAATTTTCTTTTGAATATCTTCATCATTTATGTAGCCTTCGATTTATTCCCCATATGGAGTAGTATAATCATAAATAAATATAACAAATAAATAAAAAACCATTTTTGACTTGGGCCTCATTAGACTACACACATTTGAGTATATAAAAGCTATTATGGTATAATGATTGAATATCCACTTTCTAATTTATCTAATGTACCATATTCCCTTTTATTGAGGGGTCGCAAACTGATTCTCTATACCCCTTTAGTTTGGGAATATCCTTAACATGTTATTGTTTATAACCACTCCTCCTTCATGACCCTCCATATCCTTCATGACTTTAGTGTCTCCAGTTATGTGAGAATAACACTCACTATCAATGAAATAAAGTCTTCCCCTCTTGTTCACCACTAATGCCACTTCCCTTAAAAATGAATTCTATTATTGATTATTTTTTAAAAAATATTTACATTTTTCATTATCTTAAAAACATCCATAATAATTTGTAACATATTTTCCCATAAAGTGCCTCAGTCTCTCACATCTTCTAAAATCTTTCTTACTCTTTATGATCAATTATCAGTAGGGAAACTTGTGGTACTTCAGTTCACAAACGTCTTCTTTAATGACTCATTTATTTTCACATTAGGATTTATCAACCTTGATTCAAGATTTATTTTCGGTAATCACATATTGTAACAGTATGTGTGATATTTGTTTCCAAAAATAACATATCACCAAAAATATCCACATAATTTGAATATTTTATTAAAGTAATAATATTATAAAAAACATTAAATTATAGATTCATTACTTTTATATATAAATATTATTTTACATTTCTTATAATTCATAGAGGTTTTATTTTCATGTATTCTTATTGACTCACTGAATGTTCAAGAGGTTTCTCATCATTTTCTTCCCCATAAATGTCTAGATTTTATTTTAAAACTGACATTTTTAGGAGAAAAATATTATAATTTCTAAATAATTCGATGTATGTTCTTAACTAGTCTTTATGTTATAAAAATATAATATTTTTAAGATAATTAATCATTCACTTAAATTTTGTTGATGTTTTATTTTACACTTTTTCATATTAATTTACCTATTAGTTGTTTTGATTCTAGCTTGGTCAGTTTTTTTAATTTTGACAGATGTTTTCTTCCAAGATCCTTATTTCTATTTTCATGATTAGTAACCTTAACCATTAATTTATTAAGCACATCAATTTACTTTATCTTTGTGTTGAGAGATTCCTCATTTGGTTCAAAATTCCTCCCATTAGCATTCTTTAAATTTATTGCTTCACTATTTTACTTGGTATTTAATTCAATTTGGGCCTCTAACTTAGACATGAGGTTGTATTCTGTATTTTATTATTCACCAATATCTTATTCTTTATATAAATTTGTTTTCTTGACAATTCACATAGTCAATGTAATTGGTAATTTTCTCTAGTTATTAATACAATAATTTTTTTCTTGAGGAAGAGTATTATTCTTTTTATTTACACATCAAAAGTTTTCAATTTATTTTATGGAATTTCTTCTTGATGAACCTATACATATACCCTATATTATAGGTGGATTTATGCAATATCATGTTTTTGATATGATGTGAATTTTTATTTTCTAAAGAGGCATTCCAATATAATCTATCTCTTCCTTGATTGTAAGAACATCTTTTGACCGATGGGGAATTGAGGTTATTATATTGGGGTAGTGATGTGTATGGTCCTAAGAGAAAGGTATATTCCAGTATATTTTTTAATTTATATTCCTTATCACATCATCCACTATTTCCTTTTACTACTTTCTACAGATGGAGGGATGTTATAGTCTGTGATGAGGGAAGGAAGGGCACTTGAGGTGGCTATACAGTTTTCTTTGCAGGGGAGGGAGATCAGGGAAATTGAGCAATTTATTAGTGTGTTTATTTTTGTCAACTTTTCTACTATTATATATTTGTTTATTTTATTTTCCTTTGGTGTGGACTTCCATCATATGGATGATTCATGCTGAAGTTTTGTTTATTTTTTCATCTATTTTAAATAATTTATTTTGGGTGAAATCATTCTTGAGTGGTGATTCATTGATTCCCGAACACTTGTGTGAGCCTGTGGGAATAGCACATCCACCTTCGTCTGTCATAGTATTCTTATATTATATTCTATGTCCAAACCATGGGAGGTCAAATGAAACATGGTTATGTAAGAAGGGATTGAAAATGTATAGGAATGAATTTTGAATTTCCATGAATAAGGATTGAGAAAATTGTAATTTATATTGATAATATACGGGAGAATATGTAATATATATATGAATTCCAAACAAACAATATAATGTGTGAAATTTCAAATTAATAAGATACAAGAACATGAATGATTTTTATAAGGTTTATCCCCTATGTGTAAATAGACTCTGAGTTGTGTCTACATATAATATCAGAAAAATATTATATTTCTATTGTAGAAATGTGTTTAATATTGGGTTATTTGGTATCATGTTATACGCAACACCTATACTGGTGGTCAAAAGGTATCATCCATGTGCCAATGATTTTTCATGATATTATCTATCAAATTGAATTGATTTAGTATTATAGTTGTTATAGAAATATGTATATTATATCTCTCTATTATTCTAATTTCATCCTAAAACTCGTGAACAATATCTATCTTAGGCTCCCGGATGTCACTGTACCAATTACAATAAATTATTTTTCAATAGAAGGTCTTTAGCTACCACAAAATGAAAAAAATAAACTTAATTCACATCATTCATTTTCCCACAATATTCATAATGATTAAATTCATATTATATAAGTTTATTAATGTTTTCATCTTCTACAAATTATGGAATATTTATAATATGTATCTTCTAAAACAACAAACTGAACTTCCTCAACATAGGAGATGCATTGGAACATATAGGTTAGACTCACTATCTTCTTGTTTCTTTATTTTTATACACTGAAATTTATAAAGTACGTAAGCCTTTGAAACATAGTTTATTTTAAAAAAAACATTGGTCGTATATAGTAACTTATAGTTCCATAACATCTAAAATTCACACACTGATGATTTGGAACTTGAATCTCCAGACCCACAAAATATTCAACCCAAATAATATTTAGAACTCATGGGTTGAAAAATCATACTGATTTGTATCAATTGTTTTCATATATATTTCTTCATGTATTATTATTCTCAATTATCAATTAAATATCTAGTGATTGGATTGGTAAAAAAAATTTATATGAACATGAGCCTCCACTGATCCCCTTTTTATTCTAGAAAACACACCAAATTTCATTCAATTTTATTGTTGGGTCCACCCCGCTTGAGTTACACACTGCATGAATCACATGAAACTCAATAAACATTGGATATAGAATCCTTCCTTTTTCCAAGAATAACATTAAAAATATGCAATCCCACTTCTATGATTCTCTATATCTGGATATGTGAACTTCTTCAGGTTTTATTTTTATTAAAATCCAATCTTATCAACTTAGGAAAATTATCATCTTGATACCACTTTCAAACCCAAATTAATTTTATTATTTCACAAATATTTATTTTCAATAGTTATTCTTTCATAAATCTCCAAATATTCAAAATTATGATTACTTATATTATACACATATTCTAATCATTTAACATATGAGACATTTTGTTTTCATTAATTTTGATCCTTAAACATTTAGATGCTTATATTATAATAATAAATATATTCAACATCTAAATGAGTTAATAAAACATTCAATACTCAATTAAATTCATATTACCTCAACTAAAGTAGGTAGCATTAATAACTTCACCTATATGCAGTCATCCACATCAACCTCTTCAATTTCTACATCAGCATTTCAAATTTCTTTCTAGTCCATGATTTTCTTAGAGAATACTTTTCACATGTTGATATAATTTATAGATTAACACTCCAAAATATTTATCCCTCATGTTTTTTATTCATGTTTTATACTCAAAACATTCGTATAATTCTTCATCAGTCATAGAAAAAACCATCTTTCTTACTCAGAATAAACCATGACCTACTTTTATTCAATTATGATGGTTGTTACATTAAATGATCAATATAGATTAGTCTTATGTGACATCTTTAATATTATCCAAGAAACCTAAAATTATTAATAATATATAAACCTAATTTATCAAATTTATTCTAATAAATAAATATTATTTTCCTAGATATTACGTAAGAATGAGTTAATCTTATGTATCATTAAGAGAATGTTATTCATTCCATATTCATAAGATCTTTTTTCTTCTAGTAAAGTCTTATGAACTTTTACAAGGTTTTATAATTTAACTAACATTGTTTCCTCTAATTATGGTTCTCAATACATTATCTTTTATATAAAAAATATATTTTGTCTTCAAATCATATGTTGAAAATTTATCTACATTTTTTATTCACTTCAACATATCTTCCTAATGTGAATATTCTAGATTCAGTTCGTATTTTCATAAATAACTCATCTTTTAACATTGGGACAATAAATTATATAATAATTCATTCCTTATGTAATGTAAATATTTCATAAATAATTCTTTAAAACTTCATTTCTAGATGTTTCTGAATTATCCCTTGTACTATGCACCTTGCTGCAATAATTGGTGGTATTTTATTTATGGTGTGATAAACGTGGTTATATTATGTTTGGTGTTATAATATATACCCATATTTTAGTAAACTATGGGTATAGATATATTCCTATGGTTTAAATAATTCAATGGGTATTATGGAAATTTACAGGGTTATACCCATTGTTTCAATTAAACTATGGGTAAAGATCTATACTGACACCTTGGTAACCTATAGTTTATAGAACCATGGGTATAGATTATACCCATGGTTTTTGGGGATATACCCACAGTTCTAAAACATGGGTATATATGATTTTTTCCAGTAGTGCGATGTCTGGACAATTCCTACTTGTCACAAATGATGTAGGGATCATTGTCAATTTTTTTGAAAACAAACTAAGATCATTTGATCAGTTTTGAAAATGTGATACTTTTTTAAACTAAATTTCAATGTTAATATCAACCGAACTCTCAACATTTTCAACCTCCAGCCTTGGTACAAGTTCCTTCAGAACAAATTCCTCACTTGTGATTTGATCATTATATTTGGATGTCAATTGTGAACCATTATTAGTATTTATGGTATCAATTGTTTCATGTAATTTGTTGAATTAAACATTAATGTAAATAAAATAAAATGTATTCATCATCATATGGGTGGAATTGATTATAGAAGTACCCACACCATTTTTAAAAACTCATAAAAAGATAGAAAGACACAAAATAGAACATTAAAGGAATTTTTAAAGGAAGTGTCGTCCCAAAATGTTGGTAATATGACTTTATATTTTTGGATAGAAGGATCCTAGAACCATTTACCTCTCACTGTTATCTCAGTTCTAGACTCGAATTCCAATATGTCATGAACTCAAGGAACATTATACATGTCACTAGCTCTATCAAAAATATGAAGAGTGTAACCCTCTAGGATACTTATCCTTGAGAAATCACTCTAATATTTCATTATTTATAGGTCTTCAATAATGAATTTTTTAGTTTATACCATCTCATTTGAACTCTTAAAGGGAGGAAATTAGTGATAATTTTAAAATAAATGCATGGTCAATTGGGGAATGAGAATATATGCTTTAAAATCATTTAAATATTATAGTAACAATAGTACAATTAATTTCATCACATAAGAAATAGTTTTAGTAAATGTATTAGACAGGTTGAATTTAACATAGACTACATCCATATATATAAGTGGATTATAATGTATCTCAAATAATTTCCCATCAAGTTGGGGTTTCTTATTGAGTCGTTTTTTCTGTTTATCCATAACATAACACCCTAAACAAAATCTTTCATGTTGTTGTCATTAGGCAGACGAACCATAAGCTGGTAGGATAACTACCTCTATATTCTTATTTCATAAGGGAAAAATATATGTTGGTGTTCAAATTTATTTGGATTTATGGGTGGATTAAATATCAAAAAATGTTTGGAATGTAATTGAAAATATAATATTAGATTAAAAATATAACTAAAAGATTTTCAATCATACATGAATTATATTTTATGAAAAATAATATCTATGAACTACAATATTAATACTTAGCATCTGAAATGTATCTCTAAGAACATATCCTCTTCTAGATCACAAACAAAATAGGTATTAACTTCAACTTGATGTTAGAAAGCATTGTAACACCAATTACTTTGTCTGTTCATCTCTAAAATAATTCACTTCTTATTTGGAGTATATAGGCATTTGGATATCATGGTATTACATAGAAAATATATATAAACAATATATTAACTATATTATAATTGAAATTTTAATTACCTTTGGTAATTACTTGTTTTGGGATGATAACTTGTTGATTGTATATAATATCATTCATAAATTTGGATATGTTATATCTACAATCATTATTATTATTTTGTTTCAAACACTGAACATACATTGAAAAAAATAAGTAATTTATATCAAATTTGTTTTGATAGTTAATATATGACTGTATATACATTAATCTATTTCCTTCTAAAGAAATCCATAGGATTCTTATGATTATTCATCTACCCCAAACTATAATTTAGCTGTAATGTATAGATCACCCTATCATAAAAAAAATTATTATTACGAAGACAAAAAAATGAATAATATGATTTTAATCAGATTAATATTGATTTAAGTGCATTAAAAATTCACAATGGACATCATGTGTGGTCAATTTTATTTAAATACATTCTTGGTATCCAAAAAATAAAAATTTGGTGTATCTGAATTGTTTATGATTATCATCTGTTGATTTCATAAAAACAAACATGTAATGTAAAAATATATATATTATTTTATGATTAGACTATAGAGATTTACACATCCATTGTATCCACAAATATAAGCCTTCTATTTATTATTTTCTTTTCAAAATTTAATTCTTAGTCTATATTATATCTTTTTATTTTTTTATTCCAAAAAATCATTTACTATAGATATAATAGAAGGAATAATGAGTCAATATTTTTCTTCTTTGGGTTTTTGATTTATATATTAGTAATATATACACCAATAGAAAATATTAATAGTTATTAATTATAATTAACAAACTATTTCAATATTTTTGGACAAAAATATTTTAATAATATACCCTGTGTATGTATTCACAACTAAGACTCCATGAAATTCAAACACGGTAATTTAATTTTTATTATTGAGACCAAACATGTATAAAAAGGTCTATCCAAATATTTTTACTTTTGATTCAATGTAGGAAATAATTTCACCTTTAAATTTTGTCTCTATGAAAATTTGTAATGTTAATAAATGATGTAGTGGAACTGGTGGGAAGAATGTTCTCTTAGAAGATCCTTTTGTTTTCTTGGATGATTCACTACATTTTCTTGATGTGAACTCCATTTCATATTCATTTTTTTCATCTAGAAAACCATAGCTCGTTATATATATTTTTATATAAATTTATAATGTTTATTTATATTAAACAAATTAAGGAATAACATTATGTATCATTTGAAGATTCAATGAACCTTCAATGAGAGTTACAATGGAATTATCAATAGTGTTCTCATATAGGACATCAAGCATAATAGGAAACTCGATTATTAGATCATATTCTACATGAATCCAAATATCATGTGTTCTTTTGGAATTTGTTTTAAAATGTAAAATTTCTCCTAGGATATTATACAATATGAAACTCACAAGAAGGTGATGTGTGTTGGTTCATAGATATAAATCACATACAATTTCACCATACATATTTTTTGTAATATAAAGCTATTAGATGTTTTTAGATACATATTTAGGAGAACGAATTTGAATAAATTGGTAACACTGAGTAGGATAGGTAGTTGGGTAGATTGGAAAGGCTAAAATCTTGTGGGGTTATGTGGATCTTCATGTAGATATCATTGTTCTGGTATTAGATCATATTAATCCTTTAATGTCTAAAGTTCCACAAAACTATATTGGATAATAATATATTTTCAAGCATCTATCCTTTACTACATTAATTCCATCATATCATATGTATCACATAGAGGAATTATATTCTAAAAATAGGTTTGAGGTCACACTACAAAGCATGCACCTCTAATGAAACCATATGGTTCTATCTGAGTGAAAGCTACTAGACATAGTTTTTATTTAGGTAAATTCGATACTAATCATGTTTCTAAATCACATATAATACATTGGAAGATAAATCAATATATTTATGTAATAAAATTTTAAAATATTAAAATTAATTATTATTCCATACTTACACATGATTCCTACAACACTTGTATGTTTTCATCAACTGTTTTTTCACTTTATTTATATGAACCTCCTTTAAGTATACATGATGTGGGATGGAAGTGACATTGAAGTATAATTAATCAATTTGTATATAAATAAATAAACCTATTTTGTTTCCTATGACATATAAATTTACTAAATATTTAAAATATATACAATTTCTTCATGTGAAGAATATCCCATCATTGCTTGATGGTTAGGGTGCATTGGTTTTGATACATGCTATATATTTTAAACACTCTTTTGTTGGTTCATAAATTAAATTTTTTAAATTACCATAGATAAATTAAATATTTTCTAATAAAATATTGTCTATATAAATTAACTAGAAATTATTCCTCATCATTAAGAGTAATGAATGGATTACATGTTTCATGGTGTTTAATGTGATAAAACATTACTAGTGGGTGGAGGTTTATATTTCCCCCAACATATATATTATAATTAATTGTAATAGGTGTTTCGAAATCTCTATGTGATTTCACATTGACCATTAAAAAATATTTTGAAATGAAATTATCAAAAATAAAAAAAATCTTCAAGAGAAAATGAAAATTGAATCAATGTTTCATTATATATTTTTTGGTAAAATAAAGAAAGTTTATCATAATTTTAATATAATATCTTCCCACAAGAAATTATTCAATATAGTCATGACATTGTTCCATGTATCTCAATCAATTTGAACAAGAATTCTCACTATAACCCTAATGTAACTAATGATCCTTAACATGATGAGGTAAAATATTATACCTCATTGATTCCATCCCCAATCTCACACTTTAGACCTTTTCTTTTTTCCTTGATAGATTTAGTTATCATATTGACGCTACAGTGATCTTATTTTTTTCATCGACATGATTTTGATCCCCTAATAATTCCATAGTTTTAGAATTGATCATGTGTTATTCCTTGATATCGGTAACATTAGAATATGGATGATTCATTATCTACATGAGAAGTTAAAATTTTAAATTAGATTATATAACAACCATAGATAACACATGCTATTACGAGGAAGGAAATAGTATATTAAAAAAATTAACATATTAATTGATCTTTAATTTTTTTTAATGTTTGAAGGCATTGGTCTCCTCCATTGAGTATCGAAATATCCTCTTTATGATACGCATTAATGTACAAGTCAATGTCTACATTGGATCCACTGTCAAATGATGGTGATATTTCGAGGAATTGTTTGTCCTTTATTGAAATGTATTCTGAACTTATAGTTGTTCTAGTCTCTAACAAAACAATTGGCCAATTCCTATTTTTGGGATATGGGACATAAAATAATTTCACTAATTTTAATTAAATTATTAATAATTTCTCATTATACATTTCCACACTAAAATTCACCATCATAGAGACCAATACGTCAATATTAAATACACTTATATTATCAAATGATGTAAAATTAAAAATAAAAACATTAAATGTTTCATAATATAACCCATATATGTATTCAATAATACTGAAGTTTTATGTATTTTGATAAATTAGATATCTATAAATGGAACCATATATATGCATCACTTCTTTCATAATCCTAAATACATTTTTTTCATCATAAAATTTTCATTGTGTTCGATCTTATAGAATTTATTACCATTATTTATAAAACTAGTGTGAGAGAAACCATATATATATTGTCTCATAGATATCCATTGAAGTCATTTATTAATTTAAATCAAATTTGTACATAACACCTTATATTTGGTCTCCCAGATGTACCCATTAAAATTATTTATATAACATTCATTAGGCTATATCTACATTTAATAGATATGAAAACATAGTTGAATCTCTATAACATAGTGAATCTTTTGGATAAATATTTTATAAAATAATTGTGGTCGGAATAATGTCTCTAATTAAAATAATATAACAGAAATTTCATTATTTATGATTGAAAACATTGTGTGGCCAATAACATTAGTACAATAAACATTGAAAATGAGTCAATGTTTGGTTAACATATGTCGTGTATTTTTTGTCAGAGTGAAACATAATTCTATTAGAATTAAAGCCTACCAGAATACATGAATATAGTGTTATTTTAGACCTATTATATTCAAATTAGTCATTGACATGGTATTATTTATCACATATATTTTTTTCTATGTGTATTACATAAAGAAAACATATTATGTACAAACAATTATAATATAGAAATTTAAATAAAATTTATCCTTTTTTCAACCCAATTTTATATGGTGTTTTGATAATGTTCTTCTAAAATCCGTTTCAATGTATGTTAGTGTCTTTACTATTTGATCTACCATTAATCTAGTTGGTATTTTAGAATATTCTTTATTTCCATCAAATGATGTCATTTGTGGTCGATATTTATTTATTCAGAGTAAAAAAAATTAGATGAACAAAAAACAGCGTTTTCAATAAATGAATCAAACTAAAATAGTGTATACCATATTCACAAATGTGGACACCCAACATTCCATTAATTATATTTCTTAAAAAAAATTAATATTCATGAAAATAACTTATAATCCTATAAAACATAGCTCTCAATGTGAACTCTTGACTTCTATGATCGACATACAATGTCACAATTGTAAACTGCATCAATTTCATATATTAAATTAATTGGTCCAAATATAAATAAATATCATTATCTGGTTGTTGTGGTTTAGTTATATGTATAGAAATCAAAATATATTTTCACTTAATGTATAACCATGATGTATTGTTATAAATTACCACCAAAATTGGACAAGTACTATGTGTACTAAATTGTACACCAAAAGGATCAATTAAATCCACTGATAACACAATAAGAAGGTTTCATTGATTGTTTCAAAATTCAGGATATCCAAAATACATTTCTTCCACTGAGGAGTGTCTATTGGTTGAAATAGTTTCCCATAATCAATTATTATATATACATTCCATGATTGTCTTTTAAAGATTTCATGAAATACATATAGTCAACTATAAATTTTAATGATTGGAAAGTACCATATTAATTTTAACGTACTTGATTAATATATCATGTATCGATCAATTCAAAAAATAGGGAATTTTGTGATTGATCCACATAAAGTGATATTTAAATCATAGTTTCAACCCATTTAGTATGTAAAACCTATTTTTTCACATAATTTAGTCCAACATTTATTTATTTGATCTTTTCTATGAAAAATTAAAATTTTGTTACAAATCATTTGGATGAATTAAACAAGAATAAAAACAATTTAAATAGGGAAAAACAATTTGAGAATGGTAATATTCATTCTCTATTAAAAACTCAATAAACTCTATAACTCTATTTACATAATCTACTTTCATATAATTATAATCCATCTATTTTTTATTCATATACATCTTATTCATATTAATAATTTTCATTTTTTATGTAAACAAATTAATACCCATAAGGTATTAATTACAAATTTAGAAACATATATATACTTTCAATAAGTTTTATTATTCTCCTAATGAAAAATTCATACCCACATTGGACAATAAAATAATAAATAAAAACAAAATTTTTAAAACAAAAAATGATAGATCTTATTTAAATAGAAATATTATAATTTTTAAGAGAAGGTTTTAAATAGATAAACTCCTCTTAAAATATAATTTTGAATCTATGAGAAAAATTAGGATGGTGTTTAGTAGTATTAATGTTGGAATTTGAGTATTAAGGAAGTCATTAATGTTGAGAAATCAATTTTGAGGCTAAATTACTATAGGTGGAACCCACATGGAATGATATCCTTCATTATAGGTTTTTCACCTTTGGAATATTGTAATCATAATTGAATAAGAATTATCATCATTAAATACTATAGTGGAATGAATGTACAAATTGAAAGGTTATTGGTGATAATTCCTAAAAAAGTTATTATTTTAAACAGGGTTAATATGTAAATAAACAACAAATACTTATTGAAGGGTTATGTGTAACACCCCAACCCTAGTTACCCAGAGTCTGTGCATTATTACATAACAATGGCATGATCACAAGAAAGATCAAATCTCGAAAGACCAATTGGTTTAGTAGCCTTGGAAACACTAGATATATTCATAAGTTTTACATTACATCATAAAATGAAAAACTACTACAACAACATAATATCTCCATAATCCACACTCATATCCCCACATAATATCCCTGCAGGTCATTCATAATTTACTTCTTCACTTCCTGGGAAAAATAAAACATAGAAAAGGGGTGAGCTCAAATGCCCTGTAAGGTTAACAATATAGTGGAAACTTTCATAAATAAGAATAAACATTTAAGGCAATGTATAACTAAACCAAAAGCCTTTCAAACATGAACTTTCAACATGGTATGGCATAAATTAAATGAAATAATTCCATTTACTTATTCACATGGATATTCAACTAATCGAATAATCACATGCAAAAATCAATAACCACTTTCATAATGTTGGAATGCATAATGCCAGACTATCATAACCACATAGTCAAGGCCTCGTGCCAAGACTACAAATAAGATTTTGTCAAGGCCTTGTGCCAAGACACTAGTTTGTCTCATGAGACCTACTAATGCATCGACGAGCTATAGCGGTCTCCACCCGTCACATATTAAGTACAATGCATTCCCATATGAAAAGGTTTAAACATAACATAAACATTCGTATTAAAACTAGCATACAAAATGTCAATACTTTCACCATAAACTATGAATGGTATAAAAATAGCACATCCACAGTCAAACATATCACAAAACCTTCAATACAATATAGAAGTTTTGTATCATAATAAATCATCTTCAAATAAGCTTAAAATCCATCAAAGGATGTTGACATAGATGAAATCAAAACTATTTGAGAGAAATATCTCTTTTTTTGAAATCATTTAAAAGTCACACATTTATAAAGGAAGTAATTAAAAAGAGATTTTTGAAACAAAGTGTCCCATACCACTTTGAAACTTTTGAAAGGAATTAAAATTTTTAAAAACATTCATGTCCATATAAATAAATCCTTAAAAACCATTTTGAAGACATTAATTAAAAATATTTATAAAGATAAATCTTTAATACATTTAAAATTCTGATTTTGATAAAGAGTACCTTTCTGAAATTCTTAAATTATTCATTTTGAAATCATTTAAAAGTCACGTAATTATAAAATAAAACATTTACTTTGAAAATATCCTTGTAAGCTTGTAAGGGAAGCTTTGAAGATTTTAGAACGGCGATAAATAGCTACACCTGCCGTATAAGTTTAAAAAAAACATTCTTACCTTAAATTTGTCAAAAGGTAAAAAGTGCCTTGTTTGGAAAACGATTGAAATATTCCTTTAAAAACACATAAGGGTATAAATTACTATAACCCATATTCTTTGTAAATAGTAAAAATGTTTTGAAATACATTTCGAAGTAACATGGATGTGGATGATAAATAAATCCCAGTAGATTATTACGTATAAACAACCTCGAATAATGAAGAGATTGCGAAATAAACCCTTACCTTGAACTTTTACTTGGATGGGGTAGGTTAACCTCCTGTATAATGGTGAAATAATTGTTATTAAATTATTCAATAATCATATACATTAATATGATATCATATATGATCTTTTAAAATTGCTTTGTTAATAATGAATTATCGTCGTTTCGGGTGTTAACTTACTCGTTTTCTTTTATATGTTTTGTTACGTAAGACATGTTTGTAATGGATAGGTTGTATATTATACATATCCAGAATGATATCAAGTCCTTAAACATCATTTTTAAATCATCAAATGATAATTATACTTGAATGGATACGATGGAGATGAATCTTATCGCGTTCGTGGAGACGGTAGTCCGTACGTACGCACGAGTGACAATATCATTCTTTTGTTATTAAAATCATATATAAATGGTTGTTATATCATATATACAGAATCATTAACATGTTATATTTATTATTTACATGAGTTACATATCATTATTATACCCATCCAAATAATAATATATTGAATAACAATTACACCACGACGTGGAGACGGTAAGCCGTACGTACGCACGTATGGTGACATGTTATTCAAAGGGTGGATAGAATACTGAATATGGTTGTACCATATTTATAATAACATCACAGAATATATATGATACTGGATTTATTATTTTATAATGGTAACAACAAAGGAAGAATAAGTGGAAGAAGAAATGAACTTGGAAAAGGGTGGTGAAATCATTACCTCTTCTTCGGGTTCTTCCTTTTGATTTGATCAAAAGGGCTCCATAGGTTGGCTTTATGATCAAACTAAGGCCCCTAGGTTGTAGTGAGGGATGTTGGGAGAGTATATGGGTAGAGTTTGGCCGAACCAAAAGGCTTTTATGGTGTGAATAAATGAGAAGGAGGAGTGCCCTTTTATAAGAGGGGTGAGGGGCACCTTTGGAACAGCTAGAAATATTAATTTATAATAAATTCATATTCGGTTTCTAATGGCTCCAAAGTTTACTATTCAAAGGTTAAGGTGGGGATGGATATAAAACAACTCAACCAATAGAATTTAGACAGGTTTGGGTACTTATATTAACATTATCTTTAAGTATTAACTCTAAGTTAATTAGTCTCACTTTTACAATGTCTCTTTGTATTTTTATATAATATGGTTAATAAACATACTATATACATCCAAGAGACCCCCAAGTGGTCCATTAATTATGAACCTATCATGATATAAGTATCTTGGACGAACCGTAGATTTTTATGAATTTAATATCAATTAATAATATAATATTTGTTTTAAGAACTCTTTTATGTCAATTTTGACACTATTCAATTGTTGATTTTTTTGAAACTCATAACAGATTGATTACTTCGAACAAAGTCAATTAATGCAATCCTAATATATCATATTATCCTAGAAAATTAGTTTAATTCATTAAAAGTTTCATATTATATTTATTTGGGTATTTATAATATCAATTATTTTAATTTTTCACTATTATAGTAATTATTGCATCATCATTGTGTCATAAATAAAATACATTATTTAATGTCTAAAAATTATAAATAAAATATCATTATGTAGCAAGTCTTTTTATCTTTCTAATAAATATTTATAATCGAAAATCCAACATACAGAACCCTATGTAAAAATTGTTTTTCTAAAAGATATATGCTTGTGTCATTTTTGTATTCATTTTAACTTAATTAAAATAAAGTGTCATTATCACTTACCGGTGGATCCATGGGGTCCCAAAATCGACCCAAAGATGCCTATGGTCGACCACGTATCAACCAATAGGGTTAAGACACGTTTTAGGGTAATTTAGTATTATTATAATATTATTTCTTAACCCTTATTTACCGGATTTACCCTTAACCATGGTAAATAAAATATTTACCGCAGTAATTATTCAAAATGTCTAAAAATAAAAGTTACCTATTTACAAAATTTGAACATCCTGATTCCAAATATGGAATCCATTTTCCTAAATTCAAAACACAGAAGTGGCAGAAATTAATTTAAAATTAATTCCCGCTGTCAAAACAAAAAGCGTGTTTTTAAGAGATAATAACAATCAAAAGATTGACACTTGTTTATGTTTGGTTTAATTGTAAAATTATGTCCAATGACCAACATTATATTAAATGGTAAAAATATATTCTAAATATACTTTAAAACCACTCAAATTCATAATTTATCACTATTAATTATTTTGATTAAAAAAGTTGTTTTTAATTAAAATTTAGTAATTTTCACTATTCATCAAAATATGAAAGTTATCCGAAAAGTACCAAAATTTCACCTTACGCTAAATTTGATATTCCGAATCCAAAAATGAAGTCCATTTTAAAATATAAAATATATATAACTTCAAAAATTAGGTATTACTATTCATAACAGCTAGTTTGATTGGTTACGGTGTGTTAGAACTCGGTGTTGCGTACAACACACGCTAGCGTACCGTGGAAGCTTGGGATGTTTCATTTTAAATTTTTGATGTCCCCATTTAGTCAAAAAGTTTTAAATATAGTATCTAAAAAGGGTTCACTATTAAAATTTTGTAAAAGTGCAATACTGAAAATGAAGTTTTTCTTACATTATGTCTAAGAAACTCATAATATGGATTCTAAAATTATAAGGATTATATAAAGTTTAAAATTTAGTTAACACTATTCATAACCTCTTTTTAACAGCTTGTTTGGTAAGTCATGGTGCGATTGAACTTGGTGTTGCGTGTAGTGAAAGTTATTGAATTATTTTGAAGAAATAACACACTATAAAATCTTGGGGTGTTACATTCTCCCCTCCTTCAATAAATTGCGTCCTCGCAATTTGAAATTGTTCTTCGAAAATAAAAGGTTGAAAATCGAAGATATCTTTGTGGGAAAACCCACTTCGGAAATTGGGTTACTAAAATTTAGTCTTAATATGAGGAAAAGAGAAATTAAAGGATCACCACCAAATTACGATCTCTATTAGGAGAACATTGGTGGCAATTAGAGACATATAAATGGATGAAAACGTAAATATTTATAGGTAGTGATTGAGGTCATCAATCACAAAAAGTATAAAATTGAGGTCCTTAAAATCATCAATCTATGATGATTTGAAATACCATCGGTTCAACAAAACATAGGGTATTGGGATAACACATTTTTGACATTTCAAAATATCTTAGTTGAAATCCCACATCGAAAAATGAATTAATGAGGCCTCTATTTTAAATAAAGAGTGGAAAGTATGAAGATTACCGAAAATAACACATACTAGGGTTCCATGTAGGAAAATATGAATATGGAAGAAAAATATAACCATCAATTATCTGATGGAGAGTGGTAGAGAACATGGCTATGAAAAGGCCAACAATCCCAAAGCCGTAAATTAGTGATGATTTAAGGTACCATCTAGGACAACATTTTTGTTCTAAGTTCCTTTTCTTAATGATGAGGATTTTATTTATGAGATTGGCTAAGATCATAAGGAGATATACTTACTTTAAAATTAGAGTTTTATCCCTTACTAAATTTCTACCAAAAACTCATCATTCACTCGTAAAAAAAATTCTATTTATACTATTCATAGAGGGTTCCAAAATAAACGAATTTATAATTCATCTACCAGATCTTTTAAAAAACTACTTTATTTAATCCAGGACATCTCGTGGGAAAGTGGTAGGTGATACACCCTTGTCGCCCTTCGGTTGTGGGTTCAAGTCTTGCGGCCTTGCCGGACGCGACGGGTTGCCGCCCGACCTCCGGGTTGTCCTTTTATGGAAATCCAAAATAATACAAACTAGAACTATCCAAAATACTTCTATCCAAACTCACAGTCCAACATTTATATGAAAGGTAAACATAATGTAGATCCTTTTTACCCCATAATAGCATATGAATACCTTCATCTTGTATTCTTCTAATACACTGAAACATCCTGAATTACCATATTCCTTATTGATTACATTCATGCTCCCTTATTCCATATAGAATGCTAGATATACTTCATCAATCAAAAAAAAATGTTTTAAACCCCAAAAATGATGGAATATACAAATCATTAATCAGTTTCAAGGTAGTCAAGAATATCCAATATAATTTATCCAAATCAATCATGTATTATTCTAAAGTCACTACCTCGGTATCAGAACCATATTATGGTTTATCTTTCTCTCAACCATATATTTTCCAAAAATTTAACCTGCTATTGAGTCACTTTTCTTTTTTCCACACAATCTCAAGTCCTTAATAAAATAGTAATGCAGTACAATCCTTATATACTCCATAATTATTATAACAAGTACATTATTGATACAACACTCAATTGACATAATCAACATAAGAACTCTAATCATTCCTCTTCATATGTGGTAGTATCATAACTTGATTATTATCCAATAGCATCATTTGTGTCATAGTCTGATGACTGGGACATAGGTTCGCGTAGTTTCCAAACTCCTTGCAAATTAAGCATTGTACATTTGAAACCATTTTCTTACCCTTGCAGTCACGTACTTTGTGCCCTTTTCCTCCACACTTATAACAAACTCTCATTCCTTTCAGGAAAGTTCCAGGGTGTTTCTTTCCACAGTTACCACATATGGGAAAATTCTTCTTTTCCCTCTTCCCTTTATCCATATTTCCCTCTTCCATCCTTTTCTTCTCTTGCTTCCCTTCAAAGACATAGGACTCAGTAAACTCTTTACTTATCTTATCAACACATGATATTATTTCTTCATATGATGATAATACACGGGAGACTATTTCTCTTATAAATTCTAGCTTAAGACCATGAAAGATATGATCCTTCCTTCTCTTTGGATCATGTTCATTTCTGGAGTTCTCATTCCTTCTACTGGGCGCCATTTCTAAACAATGGCATACACTAGATCAGTTTATGAATCAAAATACATAATCACATACTTATAAAACACTCAACATAAATTGAACTATTTATGGATATAATCCATAATCATAAGAATGTTTTCTTTGAAAAAGTATATACTCATAATCCCTTCAAAATGATTTGTAAAGAAAATGAGAGTTATCCTAAGTATATCCCCCGGGAGTGTCGTAACCAAGAGTGCAGCAAGGCTCGTTGTCGTGCACCAGTTCCCATTCGAGTCTAGCTCAAAGCGGTGTTTTCGGGTTTTACCCCTAGGTACATCTGTGCCAGAGCCGCCTCTACCTGCTCGTATCCATACAGGGATGTATTGCTCAGAAAACTCACAAAATCTCTAAAATACCAAAATTCTAGGAAGTTCTTCTATACTAATCCTCAAAGTTCATCTTAGGTCTACGTGCTCTAATCAGAGTTTATCTAAATCTAGCTTCCAAGGTTTTTACTAAACTTCCTCTGATACCAACTGTAATGCCCCAACCCTAGTTACCCAGAGTCGGTGCATTATTACATAACATTGGCATGATCACAAGAAAGATCAAATCTCGAAAGACCGATTGGTTTAGTAGCCTTGGAAACACTAGATATATTCATAAGTTTTACATTACATCATAAAATGAAAAACTACTACAACAACATAATATCTCCATAATCCACACTCATATCCCCACATAATATCCCCGCAGGTCATTCATAATTTACTTCTTCACTTCCTGGGAAAAATAAAACATAGAAAAGGGGTGAGCTCAAATTCCCAGTAAGGTTAACAATATAGTGGAAACTTTCATAAATAAGAATAAACATTTAAGGCAATGTATAACTAAAACAAAAGCCTTTAAAACATGAACTTTCAACATGGTATGGCATAAATTAAATGAAATAATGCCATTTACTTATTCACATGGATATTCTACTAATTGAATAATCACATGCAAAAATCAATAACCACTTTCATAATGTTGGAATGCATAATGTCAGACTATCATAACCACATAGTCAAGGCCTCGTTCCAAGACTACAAATAAGATTTTGTCAAGGCCTTGTGCTAAGACACTAGTTTGTCTCATGAGACCTATCGATGCATCGAGGAGCTATAGCGGGCTCCACCCATCACATATTAAGTCCAATGCATTCCCATATGAAAAGTTTTAAACATAACATAAACATTCGTATTAAAACTAGCATACGAAATGTCAATACTTTCACCATAAACTATGAATGGTATAAAAATAGCACATCCACAGTCAAACATATCACAAAACCTTCAATACAATATAGAAGTTTTGTATCATAATAAATCATCTTAAAATAAGCTTAAAATCCATCAAAGCATGTTGACATAGATGAAATCAAAACAATTTGAGAGAAATATCTCTTTTTTTGAAATCATTTAAAAGTCACACAATTATAAAGGAAGTAATTAAAAAGAGATTTTTGAATCAAAGTTTCCCATACCACTTTGAAACTTTTGAAAGGAATTAAAATTTTTAAAAACATTCATGTCCATATAAATAAATCCTTAAAAACCATTTTGAAGACATTAATTAAAAAGATTTATAAAGATAAATCTTTAAAACATTTAAAATTCTGATTTTGATAAAGAGTACCTTTCTGAAATTCTTAAATTATTCATTTTGAAATCATTTAAAAGTCACATAATTATAAAATAAAACATTTACTTTGAAAATATCCTTGTAAGCTTGTAAGGGAAGCTTTGACGATTTTAGAACGGCGGTAAATAGCTACACCTGCCGTATAAGTTTAAGAAAAACATTCTTACCTTAAATTTGTCAAAAGGTAAAAAGTGCCTTGTTTGGAAAACGATGGAAATATTCCTTTAAAAACATATAAGGGTATAAATGACTATAACCCATATTCTTTTTAAATAGTAAAAATGTTTTTAAATACATTTCGAAGTAACATGGATGTGGATGATAAAGAAATCCCAGTAGATTATTACGTATAAACAACCTCGAATAATGAAGAGATTGCGAAATAAACCCTTAACTTGCACTTTTACTTGGATGGGGTAGGTTAACCTCCTGTATAATGGTGAAATAATTGTTATTAAATTATTCAATAATCATATACATTAATATGATATCATATATGATCTTTTAAAATTGCTTTGTTAATAATGAATTATCGTCGATTTGGGTGTTAACTTACTCGTTTTCTTTTATAAGTTTTGTTACGTAAGACATGTTTGTAATGGATAGGTTGTATATTATACATATGCATAATGATATAAAGTCCTTAAACATCATTTTTAAATCATCACATGATAATTATACTTGAATGGATACGATGGAGATGAATCTTATCGCGTTCGTGGAGACGGTAGTCCGTACGTACGCACGAGAGACAATATCATTCTTTTGTTATTAAAATAATCTATAAATGGTTGTTATATCATATATACAGAATCATTAACATGTTATATTTATTATTTACATGAGTTACATATCATTATTATACCCATCCAAATAATAATATATTCAATAACAATTACACCACGACGTGGAGACGGTAAGCCGTACGTACGCACGTATGGTGACATGTTATTCAAAGGGTGGATAGAATACTGAATATGGTTGTACCATATTTATAATAACATCACAGAATATATATGATACTGTAGTTATTATTTTATAATGGTAACAACAAAGGAAGAAGAAGTGGAAGAAGAAATGAACAAGGAAAAGGGTGGTGAAATCATTACCTCTTCTTCGAGTTCTTCCTTTTGATTTGATCAAAAGGGCTCCTTAGGTTGGCTTTATGATCAAACTAAGGCCCCTAGGTTGTAGTGAGAGATGTTGGGAGAGTATTTGGTCAGAGTTTGGCCGAACCAAAAGGCTTTGATGGTGTGAAGAAATGAGAAGGAGGAGTGCCCTTTTATAAGAGGGGTGAGGGGCACCTTTGGAAAAAAGCTAGAAATATTAATTTATAATAAATTCATATTCGGTTTATAATGGCTCCAAAGTTGACTATTCAAAGGTTAAGTTGGGGATGGGTCGAAAACAACTCAACCAATAGAATTTAGACAGGTTTGGGTACTTATATTAACCTTATCTTTAAGTATTAACTCTAAGTTAATTAGTTTCACTTTTACAATGTCTCTTTGTATTTTTATATAATATGGTTAATAAACATACTATATACATCCAAGAGACCCCCAAGTGGTCCATTAATTATGAACCTATCCTGATATAAGTCTCTTGGACGAACCTTAGATTTTTAGGAATTTAATATCAATTAATAATATAATATTTGTTTTAAGAACTCTTTTATGTCAATTTTGACACT
This sequence comes from Viscum album, assembly GCA_963277665.1. NCBI lineage: Eukaryota > Viridiplantae > Streptophyta > Magnoliopsida > Santalales > Viscaceae > Viscum > Viscum album. Next base: position 354,273,045 of record OY728158.1, on the reverse strand, counting down.
ATTCAATTGTTGATTTTTTTGAAACTCATAACATATTTATTACTTCGAAAAAAGTCACTTAAATAAATTCTAATATATCATATTATCCTAGAAAATTAGTTTAATTCATTAAAAGTTTCGTATTATATTTATTTGGGTATTTATAATATCAATTATTTTAATTTTTCACTATTATAGTAATTACTACATCATCATTGTGTCATAAATAAATTAAATTATTTAATGTCTAAAAATTATAAATAAAATAGAATTATGTAGGAAATCGTTTTATCTTTCTAATGAATATTTATAATCGAAAATCCAACATATATAACCCTATGTAAAAAAAAATTTCTAAAAGATATATGCTTGTGTCATTTTTGTATTCATTTTAACTTAATTAAAATAAAGTGTCATTATCACTTACAAGTGGATCCATGGGGTCCCAAAATCGACCCAAAGATGACTATGGTCGACCATGTATCAACCAATAGGTTTAAGACACGTTTTAGGGTAATTTAGTATTATTATAATATTATTTTTTAACCCTTATTTACCAGATTTACCCTTAACCATGGTAAATAAAATATTTACCACAGTAATTATTCAAAATGTCTAAAAATAAAAGTTACCTATTTACACAATTTTAACATCCTGATTCCAAATATGGAATCCATTTTCCTAAATTAAAAACACAGAAGTGGCAGAAATTAATTTAAAATTAATTCCCACTATCAAAACAAAAAGCGTGTTTTTAAGAGATAATAACTATCAAAAGATTGACACTTGTTTATGTTTGGTTTAATTGTAAAATTTTGTCCAATGACCAAAATTATATTAAATGGTAAAAATATATTCTAAATATACATTAAAACCACTCAAATTCATAATTTATCACTGTTAATTATTTTGATTTAAAAAGTTGTTTTTAATTAAAATTTAGTAATTTTCACTATTCATCAAAATATGAAAGTTATCCGAAAAGTACCAAAATTTCACCTCAGGCTAAATTTGATATTCCGAATCCAAAAATGAAGTCCATTTTAAAATATAAAATATAAATAACTTCAAAAAGTAGGTATTACTATTCATAACAGCTAGTTTGATTGGTTACGGTGTGTTAGAACTCGGTGTTGCGTACAACACACGCTAGCGTACCGTGGAAGCTTGGGATGTTTCATTTTAAATTTTTGATGTCCCCATTTAGTCAAAAAGTTTTAAATATAGTATCTAAAAAGGGTTCACTATTAAAATTTGGTAAAAGTGCAATACTGAAAATGAATTTTTTCTTACATTATGTCTAAGAAACTCATAATATGGATTCTAAAATTATAAGGATTATATAAAGTTTAAAATTTAGTTAACACTATTCATAACCTCTTTTTAACAGCTTGTTTGGTAAGTCATGGTGCGATTGAACATGGTGTTGCGTGTAGTGAAAGTTATTGAATTATTTTGAAGAAATAACACACTATAAAATCTTGGGGTGTTACATTATGCGCACCCAAAAAGAGTGAATAAGTATTATAACATTATAAAAGAATAATTTAACTTACATAAATTAATATTTCTAAGATAATAATTTCATAATAATGTGTTTTTATATTTTTTAGTGGTGGAAATCATTAACGGAAGGGAATATTTGATATATAATAATTTATAGTGATTATTATTACATTTAATCTAATACAATCCATAGAGGGAAGTAATGATCATTCAAAAAATTATTAATGGTTATCTATTTGTATAAAATTTAAAAGTATAATGATTTTTTTCATGGTAATCCTTCAAAAATTATATTTGTTAAAATTTTATTTCATTTATATATAATCGACTTCTAATGACAATAAAAATGAAAATCAATTTTTTTGGAGTATAGTGAAATAAAATCATGACTAGTAACTTAGTAATTCCATATTATTCAAGAGTAAAACACCCATTAGATATATGAATATTTTATGTACATCATTTTAGACGCATGAAATATTAAATATTTAAGAAATTTTTTTCAAAATATTTGGAAAACATCATCATTTTTGGAATAGTAATTCCATTATAAGTAATGAATGTATGTGAAAATTATTTGGAGATGTTATGATTCAATAAGTATTATTTCGATATACATTATTAATAGAGGATCTAGGAAACATGAATTAATCATTAGTGTTTTATTAAAAAAACAGAGTACACTAATTAAAAAAAAGAAAAAATTAAATCTGAAATAAAATTTATTTTAGTAGTAGACTTACATATTTCATGATCTTGTTTTTAAAATAAATATATTTTATAATTATATTTTATTAGAAAATAAAATGATCTAGAAAAATTAGGATCTATTTTCTTAAAAATAACACACCAATATCAATTTTATATATATATTACAAAAAAAAATTTAGGAATGTTATTTCTTTTCAATAGGGAGACTAAAGTCACTAATGTGTTAAATTTGAAAATGTATATAATTTATTAATATGGTATTTTTTGGGGAATCTTAAACTTTTACGCATTCTATTCAGTCACCAATATAAACATTTCCTTACCTAGTCCGATAACTATTATGTGTCTTCTAGTTTGTTTATAAATGATTGTAGGTACTGAGAGTTGATGTTAGAAGTGATTTTTTTCCTTTTCCTAGTTCTGTCTATTGTAATATTATGTATGATTTATTCTTTGGGTTTATTTTTTTGGTTTGGCCCAGGAGATAGGGAGGTCAATTTCTTGTAGTCGGTTTGATAATCATGACCTATATCAATGAGGATTGTTTATTACAACAGTTTATGTGGTCTATTACTTATTATGACTATCTTATATTCTAGTTATTTTCTTTTCCATAATAAATAAAATAATAAGTGGTGTTATTATCATTGGTGTTTGTCCAAATAAGACTAAATGATGTTAAATACATTCATTCCTTCTTTTATTTTTGTTAATATTTTGATTCAAGATATTTCATTCAACTATTCATTATGATTTTGTTATAAAATTAGATTTATTTTTAAAATTTTTAATGGTCGTTATAAGTTGGTGCCTTCTTTGTTCACGCCCATTCACGGATAACACCAAAAAATACAATTGAATCATTATTTATGATTCTTTTTTCCATTTTTTTAGAATTTTTAATTACTCAAATATATGAAAGAACTATCCCACTAATCAAGATTTATTTAGTTTTTGAACAAAAATAATATTGAACTCATGAATCATGTAGTCTTGGTATATGGAATAAAAACAATAAAATATGCTAACTTCTTTATAACTATTTAAAAATTGGGGATGCCACACGGCATACTACTATAGTTTATACCTTCCTATATAATCCAATGCACTCCGTTGGGATTTATAAGTACACTTACCCACTATCTAGTTATTCCAGTTCTGGGTTCATTCCATGATGTGCACTAGTAGTGTTTTTGTGGCCCTGGTCCTCATGATGTCCCTCCTCACCCAAACACCCATCCAAACCTCTCTTATAGAAGCATCCACCATAGATGCTCTACTTTATTCTCCTCCATTATCCATGGAACATTAGAATTCGCCAGTAGGGGTGTCATAACTGAGTATGAGGTGAAATTACTATTTTCCCACCCCACCCCAGTTCATCGACCATGAATTCATAAAGTATTGATAGTTTCCCATGTATCTTCTCGCTAATGAGATGAATTTTAAATGTTTTGTTAGTTGTTATTTGTTTTATATGTATTAATTATTTAGTTTTTTCTTCTTCCACTGCCTCATCTATATATTATCCCACCTCCCCAATAATAAAATCTTAAATGTGGAATGATTTTTCTTATGTTTCTTATTTTTCTTTGTGTTTAAAAATTTTCTTCTTTAACTACTCACTACTGCTTGTAAGGTCATTAAAAATACAAGAAACAATATTTTTCAATGAAAAAAATATTTTTGAAAATATAATTGATGATAAAATCATGAAGTCATTTTTGCTATAGGAGAATCACTAATAATAATATTCTTCTCATAGAAGGCTCTCCCCAAATATCTAACTCTATAAAGAAACATTCCTCTTCAATAAAATCAATGACAATTTTATTAATAGTAAATAAAAAATAAAAAAATCATTTTAATGGTAGAAAATCAATATATGATAAATTATTTTGTTAATTACTATATAAATTAAATATATTATCAATTGATCATGCATCAGATTCATGTGTAGTAAATTTTTACACCTCAAAAATGAATAATGGATAATTCTACTAAAGTTTAAAAACAATAAGGGATTTTTTTCTTTTATTTGGTAATTTGATACTTATTTCAAAATGAAATGAAACTTTTATATTGAAAGAATTCACTTTGTGTCATAACAAAAACATGATGTGTTGGATTGAAATTTATTCAATTCATACTCATTACAAAGAAATTTTTTATCATAGTCTTAATGTTTGAAAATAATCTAATCTTACCTATTTTTTACAATACTACATTCAATTTAATGTAAAAATGGTTTTATATTAGAAACATACACTTTATGTCATACTGACCACATTATATATGGGATTTATGTTTCTTCTATTCATAAATTTCTGAAATTAATTATGGATAATTTTATTGATGATTGAAAAAAATCTGATCTTGTTTCCAATTTTTTCCCATGATGCTCATTTCAAACTAAAATGAAACTTCTATATTTAAAACAGGTACATAAATTTGTTCTCACAAAATCATGTATCATATTATAATGATCCCAATCCATATAAAATGTAAGGGAATTAAATGAATTCACAATGTTTCAAAAAAATGTCCTCATTTTCTTAGATTGTGATTTATGGTGTATGTTTTAAAATAAAATATTACATATATATAAACCACGCACTTCAAGTCATATTGACCACATCCTATGTCATATAGATGTTAAGTCAATTCCAACAAGATAAAAATTAATTGTGTATAATTTTACTAACGTTTGAAAATAATCAGAGCTCATTTTCAAATTTTTTGATAATGAGGTGCATTTTAAACAAAAATTACACTTTTACAATTAATACTTGCACTTCTTGTTATTTTAGTGAGACCATGAATTATATTGATGTGTGAATAATTCATAGACATCAAAAATAAATTATGGATAATTTTTCCAAATTTTGAAAATATTCTCAGCTTGTTTTCTTTATTTTGGCATTGTGATGAGCGTTTAAATCTAAAAAGGCAATTTTATATTAAAGACACACACTTTGAGTCATACCATCAACATTGTTTGTTGTATTGATATGTGGTTGATGCCTATATATCATAATTAAATTTTGGATCATTTTCTTAATGTTTGATAATAATCCAATATCATTTTTTTGTTTTTTTCTATGTGATGTGCATTTTAAACAATAATGTCCCTTTTATATGGAAGACATGCACATTGTTTCATAAAAACTACATCATGTGCCATAATGACATGTCATCAATTAAAATATATAAAAAATGAATTATCAATCACTTTTTTAATGTTTGATAACAATCCAGGATCATTTTATTGGGTTTTCCTATATAATGCTTATTTCAAACTAAAAGTGAACATCAATATTGAAAATACGCACTTCAAGTCATACCTACAACATCTTCTTTCAGAATGAAATTTTTTATGTTCCTACGTGTTAGAAATGAATTACGAATCATTCTTATAACTTTTGAAAATAACAGTAGTTCATTTTCTCAATTTGATCTATGTATGATTTTTTAAACTAAAATGAAAATTTTATATTAAAAACCTATAATTCAAGTCATACAGACCAAATAAGGTGTTGGTTTTATGTGAGAATGATTCCAATATAAAAAAAACTAAAATATGGATTCTTGTACCAATTTTTAAAAATAATACAAGTTGTTTTTTTATATTGGCTATGTGAGAATCATTTTTAACTAAAATGGTGCTTCTATATTGAAAAATGGAACATCATCTCGTACCAAAACGTTCATTGTTTGGATTGATGGGAGGCCAATTCTTATATGTCACAAATGATATTTGGATTCTTTTACAAAAGTATTCATATCATATGAATATATATTCTTGGATTTGAGTATGTCCTATGTCTTTTCACTAACATGTAAATTTGAAATTGAAAACCAATATATAAAGACATATTGGTCGTAACATGTATCAAATTGATGTAAAATCAACTCCTATAGATCAAAAATGAAATATGAAACAATTCCTTAATGTTTGAAAATAACATGATCTCATTTTACTAGTTTTGGTGATGTGACATGTGTTTTAAAGTTTAATGGAAACTCTATATTGAAAAAAAATCAATTTTATACCAACCATATGATGTGAAAAATATACATGTGATCAATTTATAAGCATAAAAAATTAATTATGGATCATTTTTATAATGTTTGAAAAAATATTGTTCTTGTATTTTTAATTTTTTTTCATGATGATAATTTAAAACTAAAACGACACCTATATATTGAAAGCATGCACTTAAAATCCTACCGACAACATCGTGTGCTAGATCGAGATGTTGTCAATTTATATAAATTATTAATAAATTATGGATCATTTCCATAAATACTGAAAATAATCTATGTTCAATTGCTTAATTTTTTATAGTGACATGTGTTTTAAACTGAAATTTCACTTTATATTGGGAACACACACATGGAGTAGTACTGACCACATCATATTATGGATTTATTTAAGGTCATTTATTATCTGAAATAAATTAATCATGGATCATTTTCTTAATGTTTCAGAATAGTTTATGATTTTTTACATAGCTTTGGATATATGAAACGTGTTTTTCATGAAAATGAAATATAAAAACATGCACTTTGTATCATACCAGCCAATTCAGGTGTCAAATTTATATGTGGTTACTTCCAAAACATCAAAAATGAATTATTGGTCATTTTACTAAGGGTTGAATAAAATCATAGATTTTTTTCGTAGTTTTGTCTATGTAATTCATGTTTTAATCTAAAATGACAATTTTATATTTAAAAGAAGAATATTCAGAAATATCGACCACATCATCTGCCAGAGTGACATTTGGTAGATTCCTATATGTCACAAATGTAATATGGATTATTATCATAAGTTATGAAAATAATGAGAGTTTTTTCATCATGTTGTCTATGTGAAGTCTGTTTTAAACTAAAATGACACTTTTAAATAAAAAACAAGCACTTTATGTCATTCTAGCCACATCATGTTTCATATTATTATTCAGTTGATTCATCCACACCCAAATGAATTATAAATCTTTTTTTTGAATTATCAAGACAATGTGAACTCTTTTACTATGTTTTATCTATGTGACATATTTTATAAACTAAAGTGAAAATTTTAATTTGAAAATCATTAACATTTAATCATTCCATCCAAATAGTGTTTCATAATTTTACACGGTTGATTATTAAATGAAAAAACTGAATTATGTATTAGTTTTCCAAAATTTTGTAAATTGTATGAGCTGTTTTACTCAGCTTTGAAAATGTTTTGTGAATTATAAACTAAAATAAATATTTTATATTGAAAAATATACTTGGATTCATTATGGTCACATTAGGTGTTAGATTGGTGTTCATTCAATTCCTATAAATAAAAAATAAATTATGGATTATTTTTTAAAATTCATAAGATAATTTGATCCCATTTGCACTTTTTTGGATACGTGATTTATATTTTAGTGTATAATGATACTTATAATTTAATGATGTTCAATTTGAGTCATAATGGAAAGTTCATGTTTCTTATTTATGTGTAGATGATTCTTACCCAACACACATGTATTTTAGATCATTTTCCTAAATTTTGAATATTAAAACATTTTCATTTCTTGGTATTTATAATTTTATTCATGTTTTAAACTAAAAAAAATTATATTGGAAACACATACATTAATTAAAACAAAAAACATCAAGTTTTAGATTGATTTTTAGTCAATTCATACACATCAATAATTAATTATGGATAAATGTCCATGATTTTGAAAACATTCTAAACTTATTTGATTATTTTTTAAAATGAAAAATGTTTTTTAACAAAAATAGAACATTTAAAATGTCTGTTTGTCCATTGAGTTCAAGGGATTGAGGTTTCAATGATTCCATTCCATGAGATATAAAATGACACGGGTGATGTGGTCCTCTTCTGGGGTTCTATTTAAAAGAACTTAAAGGTTTTGTCAGTGAATTAAAAAAAGATTAATAAAAACTTATATTTATTAGCACTAAAATATAAATTGATGATAAACCGAATTTTAATGAGTTATAACTCTTAGAATATAATAAAGATGGAATTTTATGAGTACATTTAAGAAAACATTGATAAAAATACATTTCGGAATACTTTCAATTTAATCATTGAAAACCCTATATTTACCAGCAATCATCAGAAAGTGTTGAAAAAGTTCCAGATTTATTTACCTAGGAGGTGATGGATGCTAAGAATCTCCCCTCGTAGATTAGGACATGGATCTATAATTGTTCAAGAGAACTCATCCTCTCTCTTTCTCTCCCTTATCTATCCCATATTTTGTTCTTTCTTTCCCTCAGATCTCACTTATCTCTAAAGTATCATATTTGTTTTATGGAATCCAAAAAAAATTATTATCATCCTTAGAGTTCACTGATGCCTCATTGGTTCTTATCTTGATGTTAATTTCATGTTTTAAATGATTTATTCCATCGGTGGATTCATTTGACCGGTTTTTTTAGATATTGTGGACTACCGAAAACATTTACTATGGGTCATCCCAACAAAAGGCACATCATGATTCCATTATCTTTGGAGAACAACTTCGTTTATCCCAGGTCAAGTACCCCCCACATTATAAATGGATCTTTCTTCTCCCAATTCATGTGGAATTATGATTTCCACCTAAAATGAGATACATAAATTATGGAGATTTGGGATAGTTTTCCAGACCACCCATTTCTTTTTCAAGATCCTTATATTATTCTAATTTGTGGTAATTAAATTTTTATATATTAATGTTCTGATATTAGAACTAGAAAAATTTTACATCCTATTTCTCCATAAATTTTCACTGAAGGTGAAGTTTTATGAACTCCAAAAAAATTATATATGGATTGAAGTTGTGGAATACTTACTTTATAAGAAACATGTTTCTTTTGAGTTTTGGATTTATTTTTTCTCTTCGTTAATGAAAATGTGTCACTTGATGGTAGTGCATAAGAATAGGTATATGAATCCCTAATATGAGACAGATATAGGACTTGGATGTAGTGGTAATGGTATAATGTCTTCTTATGGTGCAGTTATTAAAGAACATGTTCAAATTGATGTTTCTATTGGCGAAATCATTAAACTTAGGTAGTTCACTTTTGATGACTTAAGGCTGGGGAGATTAATGATAGATAATTTCCTTCTGGTATCACCAAAAAAATAATTGGCTCTAAACATAATTGAAAATCTTGTCCCCGTCCATAAAAAAGTATGACTATTAATCATTGATTAAAGAGTAGTAGACTTATATGGTAGATTGAGATGTGATTTTGAGGGGGTTTGTACAACAGGCCCTATGTAAATTAATAAAAATACCACTAAATATGAATCCAATGAGTAGGAAATGAGAATTTATGAAGAATCTAAACATAGGTTGGTGTTATAGGTGGATGGGGAGGAAGATGGAACATACTATATAACCAGTGCAGGCATCTGGGGGTGGGTGAATGTAACAAGTCGGGAGAGGCCGAGAGGCACTATCTCAACTACTAATATTAATAATTGCTTCAAATATCTTGAGGATGAATGTTCAGTTAAGGAAAATGGAATGAAATAACAAAACAATAATGGGAATCCATTCCCCCAATACCAACAGATAACTTATCTAATGGCCAAAGCCTTTATGGGAAAGATTTGGAGGATGAGATATCTATCCATGTTTTAGTGCACATAGTTGATAGAGTTCATGTAAGAAGACTATACATCCCAAGGATAAGGAATGGGTAGAAAGGGGAAATGGATTTAGGGAGATGCATTGTGTTAAAGGTAAATATTTATAAAGGACAAAAGGACAACTCTCAATTACTTAAGCGAATGGAAAAAAAGGTCATCCAAAAAGAATATGGTGATGGATGGTGAACCCATGTCTCATGTCTAGGAAGTTAATAAGAGTTCAAATATTCATAGTGAAAATTAGATAATGGAGTGTGGTGAGGCCAAGGAACAAGAACAGTGTGTTGGTATAATGGAAGATCTGATTTATGCACATGAGGTATCAAATATTAAGGTCAGGGAATATGATAAAAAGGATGGGGAAATGGGGATTCATGGGAGATTATTGTTCATTTCAATGGAGAAGTATTAGAGGAGGAATCTCATATCAATGCTGCAAAGGTTGAGGTCCACAGGATGAATGAGAGGATGATTCAAGTTGACAATAATAAGGAACAATGTGTATAAATCAATAATCGAGAGTGTATTTTTGATATGTGGATTGAACAAAATTATGATTTGTTTTGAAGAGTAAATCCAAACATTGGATAAGACATCTTATAGTTTTGAAGACCTCATCGAAGATGACCCGAACATGAAGGCCAATGCTTTTCAATGGAGGTTATACAAACGTATGGTTTCTTCTAGAATTAAACTCGATTTCAATGATTTGGTGATTTCTTATGGTGAAATTTGATTTCATGTTCCAAACAGGAATGGTTTCCCACTTTTTCCATAAAAGTGATTTTCATAATAAAAACTTAATTTTTAGTCAGCTGATAAATTCTTTGTAAAATAAATTATAAAATATGAAATGAATATATGTTGAAAATGAATAAATTATAAGAGGTAAAATTTAATTATCATTAATAATGAATAGTTAATCTTAAATGCATAAATGTAATATATGATTGAAATTTAATAAAATAAAATAAATAGACTTCAAAATTATTAAAAAAATGCATGAGTTTTATTATTTATATAAATTATTAAAAACGAAAATGAATATATATTAAAATGAAGTGAATAGATAATATGTATGTACCTTACAACCATATTATAAACCATAAATGCAAAATATATAATATGTATAAATAAATATTAAAAAATAAATTTCTATAATATTAAATGAAAAAGTATTAAAAGCTAATAAATAATAAAGAAAAGTTAATAAATAAATAAAATTAGATGTGAATATATAATAGTAAATAACATTAATTGAATTATTGTCAAAAAAGTCAAATTAAATAATTAAAATATCTGTAGAATGAAAAAATATTATAAAATAAACAAGTATGATTAATTATTTAATTTATTTCAAAATGTAAAAATAAATAATTCATAAAATGAAAATGAATAAATTTAACTTATATCAATAACAACCACATTAAAATCATTAAATATTATTGAATAAACATATATAAATAAATAATAAAATAGATAAAATTAAAAAAAATTCAAATCAATCTTTGGAAATGAATAAATAAAAAATAAAAAAATTAATATTATTATTTGTTAGCTAATATTTAAAATGAATAAATTCAAAAAAAATATTTAAAATAACAAATAGTATATTTTTAAAAATAATATAAAATTTATTAATATTTAATGATTAATAACTATGTATAAATACATAATACTGTGTGTTAATAAATTTATTTATAAAATAAATATTAAAAATTGAATAAATTAAAGAAATATTATGTGTGTGTACGTTCTATATAAAAATGAATTAATTACATATATGTATGTTTAAAATTAATGAAAACATCTTTTTATATGTGTTTAATTGTAAAAACAACCTTAAATTAAATACCCATTACAAGATACAATTAGTTTATATTTGTAATTATGATTTATTATTAATTATAAACAATTTTCACTATGTATATTCTTTATTGAATGTAAATATATATATATATTTTGTGTCAAATAAATCATATATAGAGATATAATATATATATATGTGAATATATTTCAATATTAAAAATATTAAATATATTAATGAATAATTATTTATAATGAAAGTAAAAAATAATAAATTACAAAAATAATAAATAAAAATATCTAAAATTAATAAATTATAAAAAAAATAAAATCATTTCTAAAAAAGAATAAAACCATTATTTATCAATAATAATACAGAAATCGCATTCATTCAATCTAAAATTATATTTTTCATTTACAAATAAGCATGAAACCTTTATCATCCCATATAAATTACCACTTTATTAGCACTGATAATTGACCCCCATTATTGGTGCCTTCGTCACCACAAGTAAAGTCTATGCCAGTTGGTGAAAGATATAAAGTTTTTCACCATCCTTATAACATAACCATACTAGAAACATAAAATTTAATTGAAATATAATTATTATAGAACTTGATAATTAAATATAATTATTACATTACACTATCATTTAAATTAAATATTTTCATACAAGATATTTACATTGATGTGATATTTATAATTAATTATATAAAGTTATAATTCAATATACAAAATAAAAAAAATAATAGCATGATTTTTCCAACAACCAACCCCCATAAAAACCATTTTTGTTCAATAAAAAAAAATTTGTAACCATACATAATAAATAAAAAAATTATGAAATTAATATAATCCATATATGATAAATTATATAGTTATTTACTATTTATGTCAACGATATCATCAATTATCCAATTAATTGTATTGTTAATTCTTTTATTGTTAATTTTATATTAGTTAAAATTTATTAAATATACCATAAATTTATAATTATATTATGAATTATTAATTACATTATTAGCTAATAATATAAATAATTATATTATTAATGGAATAATATGATAATGATATTACAAGATACAAAATATTTTAATTACCTATATTTTAAAAAAATATCATTATACAAAATTAACATTTTCAAATTGAAAACATGCACTTTAATAATACTGGTCAACTTTTGTGTTCGATTGATGTGTGTTGAATTCGTAGATGTCATTATTTATAGATCATTGTACAAAATTTTTAAATTTATATGAGATCATTTACTCTATTTTGACAATGTGACACACGTTTTAAACTTAAATGAATCTTTTATATTGAAATCACTCTATTGAAATGATATTGTAACAACCAAAAGTTTTAACAATGTAGTTTCACCCTTCTTATAGTAATTTCATAGAGTATAAATTACATAAAATCACTCAGTGACCATAATGAAGACATTATAAATGATGAATTAATAAAATAAGAAGTATTTATAGAAGTTAAGGATCCAATTGTAACATTACCTTTGGAATATTAATATGGCCCTTATGAATAGTAAACTAGCCAAATAAATTATAGCCTTTCCCAGGATATTATAAATATAATTTTGGAATTTTATAATCTAATGAATTAAATAATTAAAAAATACATTTCTCCCCCACTATAAATACCACCCCTCGACCCCTCTTCTCCTTACACCTCCCAAACATTGATAATTATCCAAATATTATAAAAAATCTCCAAAATATCCTATCCCATGCCTTGGATCTCTTGGTCTCATCAAAATATCAATACCTTTTCCCTAAAGAAGTTCTCAAGGTAGATATATTTAAGAGGTAAAATCCTCTACCTGTTTCTTTTAATTTCTTTTCAATTTTATTTCTTACTTTATCTTCTAATCACCTTATCTTATACAAATGTCATCATAACTTCATTATGTTTGATATTCTATAATTATATCACGTTAATTAAAGATTCATAATCAAACTCTTTTTTCTCACTCTTTTTTTCTGAAAATAAAATCATTGTATGTGATGTGTTAATTTACCAACAATGTGTTCGATGGACATTAATTTTCCATTAACACCTTCAAGAATGTTAATAAAACCATTAATTGGATGAAAAAAATATTATTAATGTTATGTTATAACAATTTATATGTTATGTATGTAACATTTAAACACAATACTAAATGATAAATCAAAATGAATTTGTTGTGATAGAAAACCTGCCAAAATTTACCTAAAACGATTATCATTAACATTAATCTAATTATTCATCATCATTACATATAAACAAGTTATTTATAAGATACATTAAAATATCGGATGATCATTAATAACATATAATATCAATTTTGGGTATTTCTTCACATTTTACACAAACTTCCATTCATGTATACAGATGAACCGATCTTGAAAACATTGAAAACAAACACTACCGAGTAATGAAATTAAAATATAAAACTCATCAAAAAGGTCATAAATGAGCTTAAAAACCACAATGAATTAAATTCATGTATAAAATTTTATTTAATTTTAATTAATAAATCTAATGTGATTATATAGTATATTAACATTAATGAATCTTCCACACATAAGGTAAGGGAAATTATCCAATCCCACTCTCTTTCTTTATTTTTTGCCTTTTTAACCCCATTTCTAGTATGGTTACCCCATAAAAATAATTTTTTAATCATTATCTTAAACTTTATAGGATTTAAAAGTTTTCTATATGATTTTATAATAAACACAATAATTTTCAAATTTACTATTCTTTCAAAATAACAGACATTTTACCTCACAAGATTGTTTCTTCCTCACTCAAGGTTGATGATTCTTAAATCAAGTATGGTATTCAATATTTCATTTGATAACCCAGTTTTTATGAAAGTATTATTAATGAAATGAAACCCATTCCTTCCCATTGGTTATTTTATGTCCAATATTGATATACATCCAATTTTTCATACATGATGATGTAATTGTTATGATGTGACAGGTGCACCTAGAATTATATAGCGGAACATAAATGTTAGGATGTGACATGTGTTCCATGAATTATATAGTGCTCTAATGAATTGGTTAATGTGATTTATCTCAGGGAAAACTTGAAATATACATGAACATGATTCTAGTTTTGTTCACAACTATGTGTGGTAGTTGACCACTGAGACATGATGTTTAACTCTTATGGATTGCCACATTCCAAGCCTCTTATTAATTATTCCTCTCATGATTATGACCCTATGCCTATGTAATGATGATAATGATAATTCTCACCGCATTTTATATTTTTTCATGTTATTATCATTCCTCTTACTATGATTTTAGCTCACATATTTTTAATGTATATCACCATGTGATCACTTATAATAAGGAGAATGAGAAGACATCTAATAATCTAGATAAGAGTGAATTAAATAAATGATTATGTTTTATTTATTAAAAGGTGAGTATTTTCATAATGTTTCCAAGGCACTAAACCTTTAGAATCAGGATGGGTAACTTTTTTTCATCAATAAAATGATGTAACAATAATCTATGAAAATCATGGTCTTTATAGTTTGTATCATACCATGGCTTAGATTATTTAGAAATTAGGATTAGATAACCTTATTGAAATCCCATATTATGAAACTATGTATAATAAAGAACCCAAGAAGATTTGTTTTCCAAAATTCTAAATAATGAGATCCCATACGATATTCCTTTATATAAAATTTTAAAAAGGGGTATATTATTGATGACTTGTTGACTCATGTTTTATTCTAACATTTTCTATTTTTTTAAGATGGTGGGAACCAAGAGAAACAAGGCCAACACCCATGTAAGGGACAATGCATTGACTGCTCAAATGATATCCCCAATTCATTGGGAGATAGAGTTCAAAATTTAATTGTGATTATTACATAGTTGTATCATTTTATGAATAATAAGTTAAATAATGTGGAACATCCTCCTTTACTAAAGAAGAAGCAAATGGCTATCAAGTTATTTTTTGTGGTAGAAACCACATATTCTTATTAGATCTTCTCATCCAAAAGTGGCATAATATTAGGTAAACTTTATGGATAATATCTTATATTTTCCACAATACTCTAAGATAAAGAATGTTAGTATCATTGTTTATCTTCTAGATAGATATTTCGATCAATGGAGGGCGTTGATTAAGAATACCAAGCTAAAGGATGAAATTGAAGAGATGGAGTGGGGAAAATTAATATAATGTTTCTTACCAAGTATTTCCCTCAAAATATTCATCCAAAGATGGAGAGATAAATCATATACCAAATTAAAAATGGAAGAAAATGTTTCACGAGCTAATATTAGATTTTTACAAGGCTTGCAAGGTATGATTCGGGTTTATTTATCTACAATGATAGAAAAATTGATAGATTATTTAGTGCTTTAAAGCCACACGTTTAAAAGGATCTAGAAATTAGAGTCATTGGGAGTTATTAATAATTTGTTCAATGTGTTCTCAAATTGGACATGGAGTTTTAAAAATGGCCCAATTTCTATGGTGATAAGAAATGAAAGATGTAGTTTCAATCTATAGGATCTGATTAGGAAGGTGGAAAGAAAACTCAACCTCCAAGATGTCAAAAATGTGGGATGAAGAATCACTGGAAGTATCTCAAAGGGATGGGGAAAAGCTCATGTGTGGGAGAAAAGGCCACCAAGCTCATTAATTTCTAAAAGAAATGAGGAAGCATGACAATGTGGTGGATGAAAGGAGAGAACCACCCATTGTACAATGCTACTGTTGTAGGGATAAATGGAACTATGAAATCCAGTGCACTAAACCTCAAGTGCTCAGGACTAATCAGAAAAAATAGACAAAAATACAAATGATCAAGGTATGTATTATTCAATCACTACTGTTGAAGTGGATATATAAAATAAATTTTTATATGGTACACTTCCTAGTCACTCAAGAATGGGAAATGTTTTATTTTATCATGGGTATACACATTCCTTTATGTCTTGAATGTTTGTAGAACTATTGAATTGAATCCTTAAAACCTTGTAAAATAATTTTGTGTGAAAAAACATAGTGGTTCAATATTTTCGACATATGTTTTGGACTCTTCTTCTACTAGTTTATGTGGTAACATTATTCCAATGAATATCAAAATACTTTCCTTTGTGGAATTCTATACTATACTAGGGATGGGTTGGCTCTATATATATAGAGAACATATATGCTATCTTGAAAAAGAAATATAATTTCATATTCTAAACTATCCCATTATTATCTATAGATGTAAGGATGATCATGACTCTCTATTGGAAAATCCTTCAACAACATGTGTTTTGATTCCATATGATGAATCATAGTATGCTTCAATGGTTGAGTCAATGGAAGGTATCGACCGAGGGGAAATTTTCATCATGGGGGAATTGAGTGATATGTTTCCTAAAGAGTGACCCAGACATCCCCATGATCATGTGGTCTGGTTCTTAATATAACTCATACCCGGAAAAACTCTTATCTCAAATTGTCCCTATTGGACGGATCCTATTGAACTGGAGGAGTTAAAGATATAGATGCAAGAGAATTTTGAAAATTGGTTCATACACCCAAGTTCATCACCTTTGGACGTGTCAGTGCTCTTTATCAAGATTATGGATGGATCAAAATGGATGTATATTTATTATCAAAAACTCATAAATATCTCCATAAATAATATGCATACTATTACAAGGATTTATGACTCGATCAATCAGTTTTGAGGAGCTCAATACATCTCAATGTTGGATCTTTATTCTGGATATCATGAGATAAAGGTGAATAAGAATGTTATTCAGACGAATTCCATCTATATAGGGTATGATAACTATGAGTTTTTGGTGATTCCATTCAGACATAATAATGATCCTACAATCATCATGAATTTTTTGAATAGAGTCTTTAGACATTACCTCAATAAATTTGTAACGCCCCGACCCTAGTTGCCTAGAGTCGGTGCATTATTACATAACATTGGCATGATCATAAGAAAGATCAAATCTCGAAAGACCGATTGGTTTAGTAGCCTTGGAAAATTCCAGATATATTCATAAGTTTTACATTACATTATAAAATGAAAAACTACTACAACAACATAATGTCTCAATAGGCCACACTATTATCCCCTCATAAAATCCCTGCAGGTCATTCATAATTTACTACTTCACTTCCTGGGAAAAATAAAACATAGAAAAGGGGTGAGCTCAAATGCCCAGTAAGGATAACAATATAGCGGAAACTTTTATAAATAAGAATAAACATTTAAGGCAATGTATAACTAAAACAAAAGCCTTTTAAATATGAACTTTCAACATGGTATGGCATAAATAAAATGAAATAATGCCATTTACTTATTCACATGGATATTCTACTAATCGAATAATCACATGCAAAAATCAATAACCACTTTCATAATGTTGGAATGCATAATGCCAGACTATCATAACCACATAGCCAAGGCCTCGTGCCAAGACTACAAATAAGATTTTGTCAAGGCCTTCTGCCAAGACACTAGTTTGTCTCATGAGACCTACCGATGCATCGAGGAGCTATAGCGGGCTCCACCCGTCACATATTAAGTCCAATGCATTCCCATATGAAAAGGTTTAAACATAACATAAACATTCGTATTAAAACTAGCATACGAAATGTCAATACTTTCACCATAAACTATGAATGGTATAAAAATAGCACATCCACAGTCAAACATATCACAAAACCTTCATTACAATATAGAAGTTTTGTATCATAATAAATCAACTTCAAATAATCTTAAAATCCATCAAAGGATGTTGACATAGATGAAATCAAAATTCTTTTTAAAGAAATATCTCCTTTTATTTTGAAATCATAAAATAAAACATTTTCTTTGAAAATATTCTTATAAGCTTGTAAGGGAAGTTTTGAAGATTTTATAACGGCGGAAAATAGCCGCACCCGCCGTATAAGTTAAAAAAACATTCTTACCTTAATTCTGTCGAAAAGGTTAAAAAGAACATTGTTTTGAAAACGACCGAAAGATTCCTTTATAAAACACTTATAAAAGTAAAAAAAAGTATAAATGACTTTAACTCATATTCTAGTAAATAGTAAAAATGTTTTGAAATGCATTTTTAAGAAACATGGATGTGGATGATAAAGAGATCCCAGTAGATTATTACGTATAAACAACCTTGGATAATGAAGAGGTTGTAAAGTAAACCCTTAACTTGTACTTTTCCTTGGTTGGGGTAGGTTAACCTCATGTATAATGGTGAAATAATTGTTATTAAATTATACAAGAATCATATATAATAATATGATATCATATATGATCTTTTAACATTGATTTGTTAATAATATCTTAGAATTATCGTCGTTTCGGGTGTTAACTTACTCATTTTCTTTATATGTTTTGTTACATAAGCCATGGTTGTTGTATCTTATTCATATCCAGAATGATATCTAGTCCTTAAACATCATTTTTAAATCATCAAATGATAATTATACTTGAATGGTTACGATGGAGAATGAATCTTATCGCGTTCGTGGAGACGGTAGTCCGTACGTACGCACGAGCGACAATATCATTCTTTTGATATTAAAATAATATATAAATGAATGGTATATCATATATACAGAATCATTAACATGTTATATTTATTATTTACATGAGTTACACATCATTATTATACCCATCCAAATAATATTATATTGAATAACAATTACACCACGACGTGGAGACGGTAAGCCGTACGTACGCACGTATGGTGACATGTTATTCAAAGGGTGGATAGAATAATGAATATGGTTGTACCATACTTATAATAACATCACAGTATATGTGAGATACTGGAGTTATTATTTTAGAATGGTAAGAACAAAGGAAGAAGAAGTGGAAGAAGAAATGAACTTAGAAAAGGGTGGTGAAATCATTACCTCTTCTTCGGGTTCTTCCTTTTGATTTGATCAAAAGGGCTCCTTAGGTTGGCTTTCTGATCAAACTAAGGCCTCTAGGTTTTAGTGAGGGATGTTGGGAGATTATTTGGGCAGAGTTTGGCCGAACCAAAAGGCTTTGAAGGTGTGAAGAAATGAGAAGGAGGAGTGCCCTTTTATAAGAGGGGTGAGGGGCACCTTTGGAAAAGCTAGAAATATTAATTTATAATAAATTCATATTCAGTTTCCAAAGGCTACAAAGTTGACTATTCAAAGGATGAGGTAGTGATAGGTCGAAAACAACTCATCCAATAGAATTTAGACAGGTTTGGGTACTTATATTAACCTTATCTTTAAGTATTAACTCTAAGTTAATTAGTTTCACTTTTACAATGTCTCTTTGTATTTTTATATAATATGGTTAATAAACTTACTATATACATCCAAGAGACCCCCAAGTGGTCCATTAATGATTAACCTATCATAATATATGTCTCTTGGCCGAACCTTAGATTTTTAGGAATTTAATATCAATTAATAATATAATATTTGTTTTAAGAACTCTTTTATGTCAATTTTGACACTATTCAATAGTTGATTTTTGTGAAACTCATAACAGATTGATTACTTCGAACAAAGTCAATTAAATCAATCCTAATATATCATATTATCCTATAAAATTATTTTAATTCATTAAAAGTTTCATATTATATTTATTTGGGTATTTATAATATCAATTATTTTAATTTTTCACTATTATAGTAATTACTGCATCATCATTGTGTCATAAATAAAATAACTTATTTAATGTCTAAAAATTATAAATAAAATATCATTATGTGGGAAATATTTTTATCTTTCGAATGAATATTTATAATCGAAAATCCAACATGTATAACCCTATGTAAAAATTGTTCTTCTAAAAGATGTAAGCTTATGCCATTTTTATTTTTATTTAAGCTTTATTAATATAATGTGTCATTATCACTAACAAGTGGATCCATGGGGTCCCAAAATAGACCCAAAGATTCCCATGGTCGACCATGTATCAACCAATAGTGTTAAGACATGTTTTAGGGTAATTTAGTATTATTATAATATTATTATTTTTAACCCTTATTTACCGGATTTACCCTTAACCATGGTAAATAAAATATTTACCGCAGTAATTATTCAAAATGTCTAAAAATAAAAGTTACCTATTTACACAGTTTGAACATCCTGATTCCAAATATGGAATCCATTTTTCTAAATTCAAAACACAGAAGTGGCAGAAATTAATTTAAAATTAATTCCCGTTGTCAAAACAAAAAGCGTGTTTTTAAGAGATAATAACTATCAAAAGATTGACACTTGTTTATGTTCGGTTTAATTGTAAAATTATGTCCAATGACCAACATTATATTAAATGGTAAAAATATATTATAAATATACTTTAAAACCACTCAAATTCATAATTTATCACTATTAATTATTTTGATTAAAAAAGTTGTTTTTAATTAAAATTTAGTAATTTTCACTATTCATCAAAATATAAAAGTTATCCGAAAAGTACCAAAATTTCACCCTAGGATAATTTCGATATTCCGAATCAAAAATGAAGTCCATTTTGAAATATAAAATATATATGATTTCAAAAAGTAGGTATAACTATTCACAACGGCTAGTTTAATTAGTTGTGGTGTGTGTTAGAACTCGAGGTTGCGTACAACATGAACATAAAATCTAAACATCAAAATCTTGAGCAATGACATAAATTTTGGAAGTACGTAAGGCATATATCATAAAGGAACAGAAATCATGATAAAATAGCATAGAGATAAAACATGTAATTGTGGAAACAATTAATCACATGATATGATTTCCATAGTATCCAATGCATGGCTGCCAAGACCATCTAAGTGGACAAAGTCCCTTTCTGAATAGAGTTCACTCCCTGTTCCAGTCCTGTATCACTGAACCAGATTAACTTGTCGTTCCAACCAGGTCTATC
Source organism: Viscum album (assembly GCA_963277665.1). NCBI lineage: Eukaryota > Viridiplantae > Streptophyta > Magnoliopsida > Santalales > Viscaceae > Viscum > Viscum album. Next base: position 354,251,472 of record OY728158.1, on the reverse strand, counting down.
TCATGAGATTTAAATCTTTACCCAATTCATTGGAGGGATAGATAGGTCCCACCCATCTCATAATGAAATCATTCTTACGTGTGCCACAACATAAACATAAATCATTCATCATAACCCAAAGAATAAAATGGGTTTTATAAACATCATTCCATCATAACATAATCGATATAAAACAAATGGATATCATTTCATCATTTTAAAATTGAAACCATGTAAATCATAGAGACATTATAATTTAAACATAAACATATGAAATAATGTCATCTTATATGGAAAATGGTTTTGATAAAACACTTGAAATGAATTCTTGATGAAAATATATTTTCTTCATCAAAATCATTTTCTTTCCAAAAAATGCCATGAAATTTTAAAAGAATAGTATTTTTTGAAAATTATAAATAAATATTTTATATAAAGCTTCATGAAAATTAGGCGTTATGAAACCATAAAAATCTATTCACGCCATATAAGTTAAAAAACATTATCCTGGTACTTTTTTTGAAAAAGTCAAAACGTTCCTCATGTGGTAAAAATAAGAAAGATTCCTTTCAAAACATGTGGAAAATTTAAAAAATGGGTAAAAAGGAAATTAAACATATGTGAAAACATTTTAAGAAAACATGGTCATGGATGAAAAATATAAACCCAGTAAATACTTAAGTATAAGAAATATCGGATAAAAATGAGATTTGCAGAATTATCCCTTACCTTAGGTCCGATATGATTCGTACATATCTGAACCTCCTGTATAATGATTTAAAAAATGTCATTTACTTATTAAATAATCATATTTATTGTTATGATATCATATATGGTTCACTTATGACTTTATATTACCCGTTCTTTTGTAAATTCCATGTTAAAGCAGCGTTTTGGGTAAAATCGTTTTATTTATCGTACGTGTTTGGACTTGTTGTTCATGATATTATTATTACTTATATCATTATTTATTACTTATAGAATTTAAATCATGATTTATATATCATATATATTCATTATATATATATATATATTTAATATATAGATTAATAAAATGAAATACACCATTCATGGAGACGGTAGGTCGTACATACGTATGAACGTTGTTTTCCTTTCCTTATTGACTTGAATGGAATTAAGTAGATAACATATACATATATACATAAATCCAGTAGCTTAATTATGTCATATATTTTATTATCATTCATTATATATACTTTATAATCATTTGTGAATGGTTAACATGAAGAATGAATCTCATCGCGTTGTGGAGATGGTAATCCGTACGTATGCAGGAGCGATGATATTGTTCCCATAATTATTGAATAGAATTTGAGTGGATGATATAATATCTCAGAATCAGTATGATGTTATAATGACCATATATAGTTATTATTTACACCATTATACCCATCCATGTAAGGTGGTGGTGGAAAAACAGATTACACCACGCCGTGGAGACAGTATTCTGTACGTACGCGCGTGTGGTGATTTCATTTTCCGTAGGATGGATAGAAGGTGAAATGGGGTTTTTTCATATTTATAATAACATATAAATATATTTGTGATACTGGTGTTATTACATTATAATTAAACAACTAAATAAGAATAAGTTGAAGAAGAAACAAAACTTGAAAGAATCAGTAGAAGAGATTACCTCTTCTTCGACGCACCTCTTTTAAGCTTCCTCTTAAGGCACTAGAGTTGGTCTTTTAAGGATACCAGAATGTCTATAATGTTTCTATAGAAGTTGAGAAGGTAAATACGCAAGGTTTAGCTGAGCTTGAATAACATATTACTCCATGATATTAACTATTTCTCTCAGATTTTCTAATTTAAACTCCTAGAAGCGGTAACATTATGTTTTTTGTACAATTGCAAATTCTCCTAGGAGGTGGGTAAAAGACAGTAAAAAGTTCAATAAAATTTTTATATATCTATATTATTATAAAATGTATCCAATGAATTAAATTGAACTTATATAGGTATTATGGGTCTATTTTGACCTAAAATTAATTTAAATAAAATAAATTATTATTTAAATAAAAAGTCGGTCTTTAAATAGTAACTCGGTGTTCTCACTATTCATCAAATATTGAAAGTTTTCAAAATAAATACCAAAAATTCACCCTATTCTATTTTCTATATTCCAAATCCAAAAATGAAGTCCATTTTGAAATATAAAATTTAAATTTTTTTAAAAAGTGGGTATTACTATTCATAACGGCAAGTTCATAATAATATTATCATAATATCTCATTTAGTGAAACTCAGTATTGTGTACAACACACGCTATCGAGGAAGGTTTCTATGGTGTGCAACACAATCCTAGAATATTGCTTGCGTATACTGTAATATAATATGGTGTTGCATATAGGGCAAGCTAATATTAGTGTAGCGTAAAACACAAGACATCAATGTAATTAAAAATAATATTTCTCATAAAATCTCAGGGTGTTACATTCTACTCCCCTTAAAATAAATTGCGCCCTCTAAATTCTTCGGGGTTATAAATTGTTTTCTACTTGAAAGTTTCTTTAATAAGAACCCACATCGTAAAAAGGAATAACAAAACATCATTTTAAAAAGGAAATTTAGAATCATAACGGTCACCCAAAGTAACTCATCACGTGGTTTCCACATAGGACAATATAGGTGAAAATATGGATATGGGAGAGAAATCTAACCATCATGTTCTAATAGAGAGTGGTAGAGAACATGGCTATGAGATAGCCAAAAAACACAAAGTGATAAATTTTTTATGATCTAAGGTACCATCTGATTCATCAGATATGAGGGAAATAGAACAACATTTTTGGTTTTCAGTATCATTTCCCTAATGTTGCAAATTTTTTGAATTAAAAGATATAATTACTTGATTTTGGTACAATCACACCGTTGTTTGTGCCTTGAACAATTCACACTTCATCTATTAAAGAAATAATGTTGAATTTGTCTTCCGTGAAGTATTACCGGATCATGCGATGGAATGATAGGTCATTCCATCTATCTCAAACATAAGGTTAGAAAAAGTTATAAGTCAATCTTATGGTGAGATTAATCGTATATGGTTCCAAAAATGGACTTATACTTCATCTATCATAGCGCTTACTAAACTAAAACTAGTTTCTACTAACTAGGGACTTCATATAGGCCAATGGTAGGAGATAAAGTCTCGCCGCACTTCGGTTGTGGGTTCGATTCTCTCAACCTTGTCCGACACGACGAGTTGTTGCCCATATTACGAGTTTTCCTTTTTATAAGACTATACTATTTCAATATTCCAAAAATAATATCAAAAATTTCTAGCCGTAAACAATAATATCTGATGTCCAACTTAATGCATTCCAACCTTTAGGATTATCCAAAATACTTCTGTCAAATCTCATAGTATAATGAAAATGACTACTAGAAAGGTCATCTACCAAGCATTGAATACAATCATTTATCACCCGTATATCATAAAATATATATATCTTGCTGGTCACATTCCAAACATGTGAATTCCTTAATCATGTATTCTCTTAAAACATGAGTACCCATTGAACCTTAGTGAAAACATGAATGTTGTCAGTAGTTAACTCTTTCCACATACCAAAATACCAATATTCTGTATAATCAAACCATGATATCACTTTTTCCTTATACCAGTCATGAGATCATTAATACTATAAACATTTCATTATCTCTTTATCCCTTCATTATTTGCATATCATCTTCTTTCCAAAAATATCTGAATATCCTTTCATGGTTACTGGTACCATTCAACATATAATATCAAATACATTATGAAAAACAATAGTGTAACAATCATTATATGATTTATTATTCCATAGTACCATTAAATTACCTATACAACATAACTCTTGATAAACATACAATCATTCCACTACCTTCTAAAACCATTGCACGAGATTCATCATTTTATTCCTCAACACTTCTTTTATCTCATATATCATTTGTAGTCTCTTCATCATCATCCACATAAATACTACCCATATGACCATGTTGATTCTCTTCATTAAATTTTCTCTTAGAGCACTGGTTTTCATAATGCCCATACATTCCACATTTAAAACATTTAACCGTTGTTTATGTCTTAGCAATAACATTATCCTGGTCCATGGTGTTAACTGAACCTTTTCTTTTACAATTACTAAATTTGTGTCCATATTTTCCACACCCAAAGAATCTTCCAGTTCCTTTGAAACATTCTCCCTAATTCTTCTTCCCACATGATTTACATGAGGGAAATTGAACTTTCATTCCTTTATGATCATCATGAAACTCCATATTTCTCATATTACGGGAGTCTGGAAACCTTCCAAAGTTGAGATTATTGATCATATTATGAGATTTCTGATTAGGAATAATAAAGATGTTTGGACTTCCAAATCCCATTTCATTTGGCTTCTCGTGAAGAATATCATTCCATTGTCTATCATATCCTCTATTATCGTGAATCATCATGTTTCCAGCCATTTTCTAAAACCCAAAAAGAATGGTGTGAGAGGAAAAAATCATAATCAAGGGGGAGTACCTTCAATATATAACATCATAGGTTTATTTCTAATATTTTTACCTTAATTATAGGATTATAGCCTATACTTGTACGTAACCTTAAGGAAATCCCTAGACATACCTTAGAAATATCTCTAGGGATCTCACTAATGTTTTTCGGATCCTAGTTTCCAAAGGTTAACTAAACATTTCCTCTGATACCAAATGTAGAGATCCATACCTGATTTACATGGAAATTACATTACTTTTGTGTAATACTTAATACATAACAAAAACAAACACCTAAGGACCATAATAGTTTAGTGTATTTTGGAACTCGGAATATAATTTTCTAAACATTGCGAAAGATCATCAACATCTCCCATAAAGATCTTCCCCTTTTGTTTTCATACCTAAAACATTTTTTTATCCTGGGGAAAATAAAACATAAAAATGGTGAGCTCAAATTCACAGTAAGGGTAAACAAAGAGAACGTAAAACAATCCATAAACATTTGAATGCAAAAACATGAACATAAAATCTAAACATCAAAATCTTGAGCAATGACATAAATTTTGGAAGTACGTAAGGCATATATCATAAAGGAACATCAATAATGATAAAATAGCATGGGGATAAAACATGTAATTGGGGAAACCATAAATCACATGATATGATTTCCATAGTATCCAAGGTATTGCTTTCAAGACCATCTTAGTTGACAAAGTCCCTTTCTGAATCGAGTTCACTCCTCGTTCTAGTCCTGTATCCCTAAACTGGATTAACTTACCATTCCAACCATGTCTATCTCATGAGATATAAATCTTTACCCATTGCATTGGAGTGATATATATGTCCCACCCATCTCATAATGAAATCATTTTCACATGTTCCCCAACATAAACATAAATCATTCAATATAACCTAAAGAATAAAATGTGTTTCATAAACATCATTCCCTCATTACATAATCCATATAAAATAAATAGATATAATTTCATCATCTGAAAATTGAAACCATGTAAATTATAAAGACATTATACTTGAAACATACAAATATTAAATAATGTCATCTTATATGGAAAATGGTTCTGATAAAACGCTTGAAATGAATTCATGATGAAAATATCCTTTCTTCTTCAAATTCATTTTCTTTTCACAGAATGCCAATAAATTTTAAAAGAAAATGATTTTTTTGAAATTAGACATGAAATATTGTATATGATGCTTCATGAAAATTAGGCATTATGAAAACATAAAAATCCATTCATGCCATATAAGTTAAAAAACATATTCCTCGTACTTTTTTCAGAAAAGTCAAAATGTTCCTTGTGTGGTAAAAAAAGATAGATTCCTTTCATAACATGTGGTAAATTTAAAAAATGGGTAAAAAGGACTTTAAACATACATGAAAACATTTTTAGAAAACATGGGCATGGATGAAAATTTTAACCCCAGTATATACTTACGTATAAGAAATCTCGGATAAAAATGCGATTTGAAAAATTATCCCTTACCATAGGTCTGATATGCTTCGTACGTATCTAAAACTCTTTTATAATGATTTAAATAATGTCATTTACTTATTACAGAATCATATTCATTGTTATGATATCATATATGGTTCACTATGACTTTATATTACCCCTTCTTTTTTAAATTACATGTTAAAGCAGTGTTTTGGGTAAAATCGTTTTATTTATCGTACGTGTTTGGACTTGTTCTTCATGATATTATTATTTCTTATATAATGATTTACATACTTATATAATTTAAATCATGATTTATATATCATATATATTCAGTATATATGTATATATATAATAGATAGATGAATGAAATGAAATACACTGTTCATGGAGACGGTAGGTCGTACGTACGCAATAACGCTGTTTTCCATTCCTTATTGACTTGAATGTAAGTATGTAGATGACATATATATATATATACATAAATTCAGTAGCTTAATTATTTCATATATGTCATTATCATTTATTATATATACTTTATAATCATTCATGAATGGTTAACATGGACAATGAATCTCATCGCGTTGTGGAGACGGTAATCCGTACGTACGCACAAGCGATGATATTGTTCCCATAATTATTGAATGGAATTGGAGTGGATGATATAATATCTCAGAATCAGTATGATGTTATAATAACTATATATAGTTATTATTTACACCATTATACCCATCCAATTAAGGTGGTGGTGGAAAACATATTACACCACGGTGTGGAGACGGTATTTCGTACGTACGCACGCACGGTGATTTCTTTTTCCGTAGGATGGATAGAAGGTGAAATGGGGCTGTTTCATATTTATAATAAAATATCAGTATGTTAGTGATACTGATATTATTACTTTATAATGAAACAACTAAAGGAGAAAATGTTGAAGAAGAAACAAAACTTGAAATAATCAGTAGAAGAGATTACCTCTTCTTCGACAAACCTCTTTTATGCATCCTTTTATGGAACTAGAGTTGGTATTTTGAGTAAACCAGAACCTCTATAATGTTTCTATGGACGTTTATAATAGAAATATGCAGGTTTTGGCCGAGCTTTAAGGCTCAAAATTGTGTAAATAGAAGGAGGAGGTTCCCTTTTATAAGGGAGGAGAGGGGAACTTTAGGAAAAGCTTAAAATATTATTTTATAATAAAGTCATATTGGGTTTATAATGGATCCAAAGTGACTTATTTAGAAGATAAAGTGTGTTTGGGTCTAAATACTCTTAAAAAATAGGTTTTAGACAAGTTTAGGCTACTATTTTAATCTTATCATTTAGATTTAACTATAAGTTAAATAATTTAACTTTTACCATGTCTTCTTGTTTTCTTACACTATATGGTTAATAAACTTACTATAACAAGCCAAACGAACCCCAAGTGGTTCATTATTAATATAAATAACATTATCTATGTCATTTGGACAAATATTAGATTTTTAAGAATATAATAACAATTAATAATATAATATTTGTTTTAAAAACTATTTTATGTAAATTTTTACACTATTTGGTAATTGACATTTATGAAACTCATACCAGCATGATTAGTTAAAAAAAAGATAATTTAATAAGTAATAACATGTCATACTAACCTAAAAAATTAGTTTAATTTATAAAAATTCACAAATTACATTTATTTGGATATTTATAACATCAATTATGTTAATATTTCATTAATAAAGAAATTACTGCATCATCATTCTGTCGTAAATAAATTAAATTATCTAAAGTCTAAAAATTATAAATAAAATACCATTTTGTAGAAAATAATTTTATATTTCTATCTAATATTTATAGTCGAATTTATCTTATGTATAACCATGTATTGAAAATGCTTTAGTTATTAAACATTGATTTTAACTATTTTAAATCTTTTTTAAATAAAATAGTAATAAATGTACTAATCTAATCCAAGTGGACATAAAGGGTAATATTTTATTTATAAGGTTTCTTTTGGTCGAATCACTCTTATCCAATAGAATTAGAATATGTGTTAGGGTAATAATAATATCATTTTTACCCTTAATTACCCAATTTACTTTTAACCGTGGTAAAGAAAAGTGAGAAGTTACTATTCACCAAAAATGGTTTTTATCCTATTGAACCACATTTTACTCCTTGACATTAACCATGTCACTCCGATTTTCTAAATTCAACTCACAAAAGCTGTAAAATTATGTTTTATGTACAATTGCAAATGCTCCTAGGAAGTGGGTAAAAGATGGTAAAAAGTTCAATAAAATTTTTATATATCTATATTATTATAAAATAAATCCAATTAATTACATTTAACTTATATAGGTATTATGTATCTATTTTAACCTAAGATAAATTTAAATAAAATAAATGATTATTTAAATAAAAATTCGGTTTTTAAATAGTAACCCAGTGTTTTCACTATTCATCAAAAATTGAATGTTTTCAGAAAAATACCAAAAATTCACCCTAGGCTAATTTCGATATTCTGAATCCAACAATGAAGTCCATTTTGAAAGATAAAATTTATAAAATTTAAAAAAAGTGGGTATTAGTATTCATAACGGCTAGTTCATAATAATATTATAATAATATCCCATTTAGTGAAACTCGGAATTTCATACAACACATGCTATCGAGGAAGGTTGTTCTGGCGTGCAACAGAAGCCTAGAATAGTATTTGCGTATACTGTAATCTAATATGGTGTTGCGTAAAGCGCAAGATAATCTTGGTGTAGCATACAACACAAGACATCAAAGTAATAAGAAATAATATTTTTCATAAAATCTCAGGTTGTTACACAAACACATTGAGTCATATCAACTATGTTGTGTGTTGTATTAACGTGTGATGGTTTACTATAATGAAAAATAAATTATGAATCATTTTAGCAATATTAAAAAATATTCAATGATTTTTTTCATATTTTTGGCTAGGTGATGATCATTTTAAACTAAAAGGCCACTTTTATATTTAAATCAATAAAATGTTTTTATTTTGGACACATCACGTGTCAGATTGACATGTGGTTTATTCCAACATGTCAAAGATTCAAGATGAATTTTACAAATTAAGTGAAACACAAGGAATCTATGGAATGTGGATGGATGTAGAGTATGATTCCCCAAAAAACTATATTTAATCCTTATGAAAATGGATTGATTTTTTGAATGACGATGGTTTTAAACCCATTCATCCTAGGAAAGAACGTCCAACAAAAGACTACTCATATCTAAACCCAATTATGGTTTCCTTGTCCCATTGTCCTTTATATTATTAATCTGATAGGGATGGTGATTATGATGTCTCTTACTATGACTATGTTCTTTGATTTTTTATCCCTTCTTGGAATGAGGGAATGTATGATTTTATAACCACAACCACCATCTTTCTATCATTTCTTTTCTTTTTAATAATGAGGGCTATGGTCTAATCTTTTCGGTGTGGATTGTTTTCATAATGTTTAAAAATAATAAAATCACATTTTCTCAATTTTTGTAATGTGATTAGTGTTTGATTCTAAAATAAAACAGTTATATTAAAAAAATAAATTTTGATTCATAAATACTGTATCACAAGTCTGATTTACATGAATTCCATTAATATAAATCTTAAATGTATTATGGGATTTTACTAATGTTTAAAAACAATCAGAACATTTTTCTTGGATTTTTCTATGGGAGACATGTCTCAACATAAATGAAAATTTTATGTTAATAACACATAATTTGAATCAAATAAATCACATCATGTTTTAGAATAACATGTGATTAATTCCAACTCATCAAAAATTAATTATTTATCGTTTTCTTAATTTTTAAAAACAATCCAATCATATATTCTTGGTTTTTACAATGTGACACATGTTTCAATATAAAATGATTCTTTTATAATGAATGCATTCCCTTAGAGACATGAAGGCCAAATTTTTCATTGTAATGATGTGTAGTAAATTTCAACACATCATAAATGAGTTATGGATCATGATACTAATGTTGTAATAAAATCAGAGATCATTTTTCTAATTCTGAAATGTGCATGTGTTTTAAACTAAAATGAAAAGTTTATATTGAAAAAATGAAATTTTAGTCACATAGGCCTCGTCGTGCATTGGATTGACATGTGATTGATTCATAAATATCACAAATGAAATATTTAACTTATTCCTAATGTTTGAAAACAACCGAATATCATTTTTTTCATTTTTGGCTATGTTTCATGAGAATTAAAATAAAAATAATCTTTAATATTGAAAACAAACACTATGATTCTTACAAACCACATCATCTGTTGAGTTCATATAAAGTCAATGACTATATTTCATAGATAAAAAATGGATCATTTTCATAATGTTATAGAACGAAGATATATTATTTTCTCTATTTTGGATATGTGACACATGTTACTAACAAAAATAACAATTTTATATTCAAAGAACACACTTTGAGTCATACCAACAACATCATGTCTTGGATTGATGTGCGGTTAATTACCACACAAAAAATGATTTATTTAATATAGAATCCATTATTACAAATTATAAATTAATCATGGATAATTTTCTTATGGTTTCAGGACAATATGAGATTTTTTATATAGTTTTTTCCATGTGATGTGCATATCACACAAAAATGAAACATAAAAAATAAAATTTGTGTAATACGGGACACATCATGTGTCATATTTTTGTGCAGTCAATTCATTCCTTTCAAAAATGAATTATGGACCATTTATGGAAGGTTTGAAAATAATAAAAGTCTTATTTCTTAGTTTTTTCTATGTGGCATGTGATCTAAACTAAAATGAATCTTTAATATCTAAAATTTTTAATTTTAGTCATAATTTACAAATTATGTGTTGGATTAACATGTCGTCAATGTGTATATGTCACACATGAAATATGTATTATAATCATAATTTTTGAAAAAAATCAAATTTTCTTCCATGGTTCGGCATAAGTGATGAACGTTTTAAACTAAAATGATTCTTTTATATTGAAAACTCGAATATAAATTCATACTTGACAGATCATGTGTTGGATTGAAATTCAGTCTATTTATACACACCAAGAATGAATTATAGATAATTTTTACAAATTATTGGGAAAATATAAGATGATATTCCAATTTTTGGCTATTCTATTTGTTTTTTAAACTAAAATGACACCTATAATGAGAAAAACATGATCTTTGAGTCATATTATCCACATCATGTGACAGATTGATGTGCGGTTAATTTTATTATGTCAAAAATAAATTTTTGGATCATTTTCCAAAAGATTGAAATATAGGAGATCTTTTAATAGATTTTTACAATATAATGTGTGTTTTAAACTAAAATGGAACTTTTATATTGAAAACACACACATGGAGTCATTTGGGTCACATTGTGTGTTAGATGGACCTTCTGTCAATTCCTATACCTCAGAAATTAATTATTGATTATTTTTATACTTTTTTGGATAGTTTGATCCCATTTAATTGGTTTTGGTTACGAGATGTTTTTAGAGTAAATTTATACTTTTAATGTGTAAATATTCACTTTGACTCAAAATGGCCACATCATGTGTTAGGATGTTTGGTAGTTGATTCAAACACATCCCACGTGAATTATCAATCATTTTATTAAAGATTGAAACAGTATAATGTTTTTTTCATGGTATTTATAATTTAATTTAAATTTTAAACTAAGATGAAAATTTTATATTGAAAAAACACAATTTGAATCATAACAACTACATCATGTGTAATATTTTTTTATATTAAATACTTAATTTTAAAAAATCATTTATGTATTTTTTTTTCTATAATTAGGAAAACAATTTTATATCACTTGTTTTTTTGGTGTTTCAAAGTTTTTGATATATTATTGTTGTTGGGAATGGACTTGGATGTTTTTTATTTGGTTTTGGGATGCTCTATGTTTTTTGGATCTAGTGCTGCTATGGATTTGTTGTGCATGGTTGATTCTGGCATTTGGGATCATTGTTGATTCTGGATTTGCTGCCTGCAGTTGTTTTTGAATGTTTCTGAAGTCTGTGGATGAAGTTAAGGTTAGATTTTATGAATAGGTAATGGTTATCATTGTACATTTGGTTTTTTTGTGGCCTCAGTGTTCTGTGGATCAAGGATTTTGCAATCATATCATCAACATGAGGATGCTCTCGATGAGGTTTAGGGAAAAGTGTTTCCACTGAACCTCTCCTTTCAGAAATTGGATGTTTGAGAGGGTATGAATATGTCTATCATTACAAGGTCGGTGAAATTTTTCATGGGATAGCTATCTGAGAATCTGTGGAATGTGTAAGCTGGATTTTATGTTTTTTGATGATGGGAAGGGCTTTTCACATGTAGATTGGGTTTTTTGGTCTTGGTCTTTTGGACCGTTGGGGCCTTTTTGTCTTTTATGTTTATTCAATGTCATATTTGCTTCCCTATTTTCCTCTTAAAATGGGGTTTGTATTAAAAAAATAATTTTCTATAAAATATAAATTAAGGACCATTCCGCTAAATTTTAAAAACAATCCATGATTTTTTTACAATGATACATGTGTTTTAATATAAATTACTTTGTAGAGATCAATCGTCTACACAAAAGTTTCAAGTTCCAACCCTCATTCAACTAACTTCACATATAATTCCATGATTCTACATTGATCAATGGATCAAAATATAATAATAAAAATCACTATTTGTATTTATAGTGTCTATAATTAGTATGTATTTGGGTGAATGAAATTTGAATGTGAAGGAATTCATCTTTAATTTTCATCATGGATGTGGATGTGATTATTACAGAGCTGAGAAAAATTTTACATACAAATAAAAATATTGAAAGACACAAAATGAAAATTTAAATTCTTTTAGAATAGAAATACCTTCTCTAGAAACTTGTAATATGTCTTTCGATTTGTGTGTAATAGAATACTTTACCAATGTCCCTCAAACCATTATCTTTACTAAAGCCTCATTGTACAATGTATCACGATAATAACAAGCTTAATTCCTCTTACTAGACCAACCATAATTTCTATAGTGTAATCCATCATGACACGTCTCCTTGATAAATCACTCAAATCATTCTTTCTTTGTAGATTCATTACTAAATCATTTTTCAGTTTCAACCAAATCAAATTAACACCTTAAGGAAGGAAATTATTGAAAAGATGAAAATGAATACATGTCCAATTTGTGAGTTATATTATACCCTTTAGAATAATTTAGTAATTATAGTAATAATGATATGATTGAATTTATCACATGAGATGGAGGTTTGGTAGATATATCATATGTGTTGAATTGAAGTTGGAATGAATCTATAGATGAAAGTAGGTTTGAATGTATCTAAAATCCATCAAGTTAGAGAATATTATAAAGATGAATTTTTTAATTTCTCTCAGATGCAACACCCTTAATAAAAGTAATCATACAATTTTTATTAGGTGTAGGAAACATATATTGGGGAGGATCATAAACTCTACATCCTCACTCAATAGTGGAAAATATCTATGGTGGGGTTCAAATTTTATTAGAATGATGGGAGGGTCAATTAAGAAAAAATGTTTTTATGGTAATTGCAAATTTATATTTAGAATAAATATATAACTAAAACATTTCTAATAGTATATGAAATTTATTTGTAGGGAAATTAATTTCTATATATTATGATTTTGATGCATCAAATCCCAAATCTATTTTAATGTTCATGGCATGTACATGATCACATACATAATCTGTAATCACCTTAACATGATGTTTAAAATCATTCTAACACCATGTACTCTACCCACTCACCCATAAAAAATATTTCATCTTTTCAATATGTAGACATTTATGTAATTCTTATAGTATAGAGAATATAAATAAAACAAACTTATTAAAACATATTTTAATTGAAATTGTAATTACCTTTAAAAATTACATGTTTATGGATTCTAGTTTGCTGATGGTATATAAACTATTAAATTATTCACCTTCACAAAGATCACTTCTATGAAATAAACAATAGATCGACTGTCAACCCATTTTCAATTAAAAATATTAACTTGAAATGTTAAATTATCTAACACATATATATTTTCATTTAAATAGATGTATGACATATTCTGATAAATTGTATTTACATCCTTTAAATTGAATGTGTGCATCACTCCCTCCATAATACTAACTCAACTATTTCACATCATACTATGTTTATCATGTTACCTTATATAGAATGTATAACAATTAATTAAAAATTTAGTAAGAGATAACATTTACATTCGGTCCACTGGATAGCCAGTAAAGTTATTCGACAATATAATTGGGATTTTTAGAGAACTCCTTAAAAATGTGATCAAAAACCCATATTATAAACTATTTAATTTGGGTAATTGATATAAATATTTCATCCCATAATGGATTAAAATATCTAAGACTTACTCAATGGGATTCATCAAATGGAGGAAACACTAAACTATTATTTAAAATGTAATGGTCCGTCTACTCGTGCTCTATAATGGTAATTCTAACAACACCACTTCTAGAAATTTATTATCTCGTAAGGCTTCCACTATGTTGAGATTTTGGGAGAACAATTGTATCAAAATCTAGGAGTTATTTGGAACTAAATTCAATAGCTTCATCAATAATAAATCACTCTTTAATACATCTTTCAAACAAAATTCTATTCATGATTTTCCTATACAAAATATTCATATATCATTCAGTGGGGTATATCCATCAACAATTTTCATGACCAGATAGTTATATCTATATAACCTAATGAACCATCAGGTAAGAAATTATATGAATGAAATATGGTTAGATGAATAAATCCACATATCATAATTAGCAACCAATTTTCATATTCGTGAGTGGAAACTTCATAGGGTCTATTAAATTAAAACATATGGATTTGAAAATGATGAAATGTTTTGTTAATATATGATTTAAATTTTTAAGAAGAATTCAACATAAGGATATAATAATTAATTCTTCATCAAACGGAACTATCATGCTATTGTTGTCCTACTAACATGAAATTATTCCTTTAAATGATATCCATGATATTTCATGGATACTCCTCTTTAGATTTTACAACATTTAAGAAGTTTCATAATTCAAATTATTATTATTAGGATTGAGTTTAATCTAGGGGATGAATAATAGTTTCCTTTAACCCTTCACTAGTGCCAACACATCCCTTATACAAACGTTAGTCATTTCCAACATTTCGAAAATTCTATATTTTATTATCTCTAATACAATTTGTAAAGTAAAAAAAAATCTAACTTATAATTTTTTCCATTCCATGACATTAAAAAATATATGAAATATAAATAGTTCCAGTATAGTAATTCATAGAAAATTATTCTATTTTTTTCTACCATATTTTATAAGGTTTTTCAAATATTGTTTTTCAAAATTAGTGTAAGTTTCATTTACTTTCATGGGAAATTGATCACTCTGTAATTGGGATTGTGTTGTATAGTATTCTATATTTCCTTTGAATTATTTCATGAAAGATCGCTATTTTTGTCATTAAGGTAATAATTTATATTTTCTTAAGAAAAATGTCTTCTAGGAATTTTTCAACCTAACCGAGTGTGTATCATCTAAAAAAATGGGAAACCCAAACATTCCATTAATGTTATATAATAAAATAATTTCATAAAAAAATTCAATTATCAACCTATAAAATATAGTTCTCATTCTGAAATATTAAATTCTATGAGCCTCATACAATGTCACAATTGTATTCTTCATCAATTTCATATCTTCAATTAGTGAATCTTAATTCATTTCAATATCATTATCGAGTTGTTTTTGTCCGGATATTAATATAGACAACATAATTTATGTTTTCTTAATTCATGACCACAGTGGAATGATATAAATTACCAGTATTACTATCCATTTTATATGAGTACTAATTTTCACACCAATATGACATAATACATGTATAGATAAAGAAAGTCAAAGGTTTCTTGGCATTTTTCCAATTTCAGGATCCTCATAAACTGTTTTCATCCACTAAGGAGATCTCACTCTGTGTCATATTTTACCATCTTCAATTATTTTATCTACATTCCATGAAATGTTTCAAATAGTTAATTGATATATATATATATATAGATTTCCAAACATTTTAATTATATTAAAATACCATACACATTTTGAATTACTTGATTTATTTTTCTTGTGTCGATCTGTGAAAAACCCAGATGATGTTATGAGTGATTCATGTTCATTACAAAGAAATATACAATCATATGGATATTCAAGTATTTTTTTTAAATTTCATACCCATTAAAAATATATTATGTTTGGTGCCATATTTTTTAAAAGTAATATCATTTTCATTTTTTTCATATCAATCTGGATACCAAGTAAATTAGTAAATCAGGTTCCACTCCTTCTATTTCAAAATTTAAAATTATATATCATTAATAAAACTGATAATGTTGAATATTTAGTACAACTGGTATACAATGGTTTCATTCATAGATATTTAACTTCTCAAAAAACATTGTAAAATCATGACGGTCATCTTGAATTGAGATTTTAAATTCTTCCATATGATATCATTCATAATTTACACAATCATTCATATCTAATGATCCATAAATCACAATATCATACATGTTAATAAGTAAATTCTTTTTTCCTTGTATTTAGTAAGAAATTTATAGATTATATCTATTTCCTAACAAATAAAATATTCTTTCTAATCTTATTAGTGAATTCATTATGCATAAAAAAAATTAAACATGCGTAAATAATTTTAGAAGAGTCGTTTTCATGCTCTATTGAAATCTTGATGAAAATTTTGACATCTTCCTCATACACTTTTTTATTAAATTAGCATCCATAGAGTTTTTATTCATATCCATTCTATTATATTCAATAATATTCATTTTGTACAAAAAAACAAACACATATAAGGTATTAATAATAAATGAATAATGTTATAGATACTTCAAAAAAGTTTTGATAATTTTTATAAGAAAAAATTTTATACTAACATTGGAAACTTAGTGAAAATATAAAAAAAATTATAATGAAAAAATGATATAATTCATTGATATTGGAATATTGTACTCCTTAAGAGAATTATTCAAATTGATAACCTCCAATTACAATAATAATTTTTATTTCCTAATACAACTTAAGAAGATTTGTGTATAATTAAAGTGTTAAATTGAGGATGGATGAAAATATTGAAACATAGTGGTCAAGGTTGAAGTTAAATTAAAATAAAGGGCACTCACAAGGGAAGATTTCCACCATGTTGTTGTTTCCCATTTTCAGGATTGTAATCTTTATTTTATAATAATTATCATACTAAAATACTAGAGTTAAATACATCTCAACATGCCAATGTTATTAGTGATGATTCTAAAAAATTATATTTTTATAAAATGGTAACTTTTTAAGAAACAACCTATGGTGGTTCAAGGGTTATAAATTCCCCAACAGAGGGAATAAGTGTTATAAAACTCTCAAATAATCACTTACTCTACATGAAGTTATTGTTCTACGATAATAATAGACGTATTATGTGTATGGAGATTGTTTTTATGTGTTTGAATCATTTTATTGAAGGGGGTGTGTTATAACTATAAATTTATGAAGAGTATAATTCAATTCTCATCTATTCAAAAAGGAAATTATCAACAATTTTCACTCACCAAACTATTAATGGTTATTAGTTAGTGTCAAATATTATTGATAATGATGTTTGCGGTTTGAGAACATAAAACATTATATATGATAAAATTTAATTTTGTTTTTATACAATCTATTAAAGGTTAATATAAACAAATCCTTTTGGAAAATTAAAAACTGCCAAAGAAGAAAAAAAAATGTTGAAATAATGAAATTTAAAGACCCAAATGAACATTTTTTCATAAATATATTGGAAATTTATGAGTCCGAAAAAACTGACAGCGTGTGATACTGAGGCCCAGAGTACCCGGAATAAATTTCTGAACTTTTATTTGGGTAGGTTCAGCAAACGTACAAGTGGTTTTTTCTAACTTTTGAATAGGTGCTCGGAATTGAAATCCAAGGACACCGTTGAACTCGCAGTACCAGTATTCACCTAAGAAGGCCTTCACCTCAACTACAGTAGGTTGAGGGTGGAAGTTATATTTTAGCATATTCGTGAATGAATAAAATAAAATAAAATGGTGTAACTTTTTATTTTATTTTTCTTTGGATTTTCCCCATGTGAATATTTCACAGGTGGGGGCCACTGAAACTAAAACCTCCCATGCGAGGTTATAGTTGTGGGGTCCACCGAGCCTAATATCCCATGATAGGTTATAGTGGTGGGGACCACCCGAGTATAAACCCCCCTTGAAATCCCCTTTAATGGGAGAAACCCCCAATCTTCATAATAAAAGTGGGGGGCCTCTTTAGAACCTCAAACATTTATTTTACCCACTCATTATAATTAATTAAGCCAATTTGAAATTTGTGCCAACAAATAAATTGGGAAAACACAACTTAATTGGCTATGTTGCATTTTTGGTGGAATTGGGGAGAGAGGAACTATTGGGAGGATTATAATTCTCCCAAAAATAACTTCTTCCACGAAGAACGCCAACTTTAAACTCTTCTTCAGTCATCCTCCAACATTGGACATCTTCAACAACGAAGGACCACCTACATCGAAGAGAATTTATCTGACGAATGAGGTCGGGATCAGAGGTCGGTGACGGCCACGATGAACGTCGACAACATCGACTTCTCTCTTAAAGTCAACAATCGAATGAGGTTGGATGGTTGTTTGAAATTATTCCCATTTTCGTTCTTAATCACTCTTTTTAATTCAAAGAGAGTTTATATCTGATTGCTATAGCTCTAATGCAGAGATTGCAGGACAAAAAAACATGACATGTCCTCTCTGTAATTCTTGTAATGTTTTTGGAGTTCTTCATGATGGAGGAGGTCAGTGACCAACCACGAAGGGGCACGAGAAAAGCGGTCGGCCTCACCCCAGGCCGTGTCGAAGGGGACGACGCACAACACCACCCTGTAGCTGCCGCCACCCGCAGTCATTCCCGCTTCGCAGCAGCCCCCGCCACTCCATTAGTGATGCCCCATGTCGTGCCTTCATGGCACCCCTAGGATGAGCTGCTCCAGCCAAGCCGCCCTGCGCCGCACGCTCGTGGCACCCCATGGCCTGGCCGCCCCATGTTGTTCCCTCACGGCACCCCATGGCCGAGCCGCCCAGCACCTCTCCCTTACAGCACCCCACGGCTGCGCCGCTCTAGCCGAGGCGCCGCGTGCCATGCCCTCACAGCACCTAACGACTGGGCCGCTCGGGCCAAGAAACCCTTGCGTCGTGCCCTCAGGGCACCACGCGGTTGAGTCTCTCTTGCCGAGCAGCCCTGCAGTGCAACCTCAATGCACCATACGGTCAAGCCACTCCGGCCGAGCCACCCTGGGCCGCACCCTCGTGGAACCCCCGCTGCCTCGTGGCCCTCACGGCCTGCCGAGCCGGACCCAGCAGGTTTAGCCGTCTGGCAGGTTGGGCTAGGCCCAACGGTTTGGGCCGTCCAGTGGGTCGTGCCAGACCCAACAGGTCAGGCCGGGTCATCCCGAACTCGGTCTACCCATGCTGGGTCAGGATGGGTCGGTCTGACCGAGTTGGACCAGACCCGAACCAGATACGACCTTATACTTTACATGGGACATAACTTTGGCACTAGAAGTCTGATTCACAAAACCCCAGTGCCGATGGAAACCATGGAGCAAGACTGTCCCTTTCGTATACCCCACTAATGATTTCTATAAGGATGGGGGAAAGTCGGGTTGGATTGAGCATGAATCCAACCGGGCCGTCAGGACTAAAAGGCTAATAACTGACAGACCGAGCGTCTGATTGACGCACCGTCTGTTGTGATGAAACCCCAATGATGTGGAAGTCCTTTGAGATACATCTTTGTGTGATAGCGTGGTAGTTATAGAATCGACCAATGGTGTGGGAAACAAAATCTTCTAAAGACGAGCAAGCCTAGAGTGGAAACCTAGTAGCTGGCTGTGATGAGAAGAGTGCTCCTAACTATCCTGTGTGGGTCATCTCCTAGTGATCCTCTATGGGTTAGCTCCAAGAGATCTTGTGTGGGTCAGCTCTAGCAATTATGTGTGGGTGAGCTCCTAGCGATCCTATGTGGGCCAGCTCCTATCGATCCTGTGTGGGTCAGCTCCAGTGATCCTGTGTGGGTAAGCTCCAGCGATCCTGTGTGGGTTAGCTTAGAGCGATCCTGTGTGGGTCAGCTCCGAGCTATACTATGTGGATCATCTCCTAGAGATCATCTATGGGTCAGCTCCAGCAATCCTGTGCGGGTCATCTCCTAGAGATTTTGTGCAGTTTAGTTGCAAATCCTCTTTACAGAATAAGATTATTTAGTATTTATAACTAGTTAACTCTTCTACTATACCTAAAGATATACCTGGTGTTAGTTGAGTCAGTACCTCAATGTCTTCCTCATGATTGATATGTATTACTTGAGAACTCTGGGATATGTATGGGCATATACCTATGTAGGGTTATCTGTTTATTTCATACTTGTTGGTTTATCCTTGGTGTTTTTTTTGAGACCATGAGGGTTTCGGGGTCCCTACTGAGTATTATTATACTCACCCCCGCATGGTACATGCCCGCACTTTGTTGTGTTTCTTGAAGATGACGGACAGTGTTGATCGAGGCTGAGAGCACCAGGTCTGGATGGTAGCCGGAGGTGGACCATATGGCGTGTTGGTACGCAGAGGAAATGGGTGGGTGTGGAGTGCTGAGGTGGCGATTTGTACCCACCCTTCAGGTAGGAATATCATAGGACAATTTAGTATTTTTCTTTCTCTTTCTTTAGTTGTATTGTATTTCAGTTTTACTTGTACATTTTCTGGGGGGCTTATATTCCGGCCCCTTTTACTTTCATAACTCTTTTAGTTATATAGTTTTCTTGTGTTCGTATCTTTTTGTGTGCTTGGTTACGTGATTTTACCAGTTATAAAGGAAATTCCTTCCTAGTTTTAGGGGATACGCCTTTCAATGATGGTTGCCAGCCCTTGGCCTATAGAAGGCGGGCTTGGGGTAGTCACGACACGGGCCCCGGGGGATGGGTCATCACAAATTAGTATCAAAGGAGTTGGTTCTACCGCAGAACATAGGAATCTGATCTTTATTTTTAATGGAAATAGATTTATGTTTTAGGAGTGTGGTTATTAGTTTAGGGAATCTAGTGTTAGAGCATCGGCCGACGTATACATACATCAGGACCCTGACATCTAATTTTCGACTCAGTTCACGATAACACTGATTACGTGTGTGTTTCCAAGAGTTTTCTTTATGATCTCTTAAGTCAGCTCACTAGGTATAACTTACTAACCATTGAACACTTGTTTCTTATTAAAATACATCAACGAAGACACCCAGCTAGGGTTTCAAGAGTTGTGCACACTGTTAGCCCACTGAGTGACGAGGCCTCACTACAAGGCCCTTTTCTAGTAGATGAACCAGCAGAGGCCCCATCAGTACCATTCCCCATTGGTCCACTGATTCCACCAGCCCTAGCAGCAGACGGGGCATGCTGCTTGACCGTGTTGCATGATTCCCAATTACATAGGCCACCCAGGTTCAAGGGAGAGACAGACCCACAGGTAGCTGATGATTTTCTAGACGCTATGGTTAGAGTTTTTAAAATAGTAGGGACACCAGCTGATCTCATGATGTTCTTTGCCGCCAGACTTCTACAGGAAGTAGCAGGAAGATGGTTGATCTTAATGCTCCAATTTCACAACGAGGTGACACTTCGCAGGTCATACTTCGAGAGCTTGTTTTAGGCAGAGTTTGTCCCAATGACTCTTCGTATAGTACGCATACAGGAGCATCTTCATCTGTAGCAAGGCAGCATGACTATAGCTCAGTACCCAGAAAGGTTCACTAACCTCTCACATTACTCCACAGATATGGTGTGAGACCCATTCTTCAGGGCTCGGACCTTCAACCAGGGGTTCAGGTGAGAGATCAGGGCTTCGATGATCTCACGTAGTATCCCAACATAGGCGGAGGTGTTAGAGCGATCCATCATAGTGGAGAGTTTCCTTACTGAGAAATCACCAATAGTGAGACCCACCACCAGTCGTCACATAGAAGAGTCTTCTGCAGCTGGCACTAGACAGACGTCACATAATTCCAAGAGGACCAGACCTACAGGTGGATGACCACATGATTCAGGATCGGTTGTGCAGGGCATCCAAGGAAGATACAAACATTCCAAGAGCGAGCAGTGTTACGCATGCGGAAGGCAGGGTCACATGGCATGTGACTATCTAACATGTCGTAAAGATGATCAGCAGGTGGTCGAAGGACTTCCTAGGCAGAGACAGAGATTCGACCAAAGAGGTCCATAGAGATTAGGTGGACGTGGCAGAGGAGCTGGTCGTGCAGATGGCGGTGGGCAATGATTGGATATGTTTGTCACGACCCACCCTCGGGGTCCGTGTCGTGACTACCCCAAGCCCGCCTTCCATAGACCAGGGGCTGGCGACTAGCACCAAGGCGTAAATCCCAGTAAAAAGGGAAGGCATTGCCTTTGAAAAGTAAACAAACACCACAGAGTAAGCAAGTGGAAAGTAAACACTAAACAAAAGCAGAGTACTACTGAAAGTGCGGAAAAGTAAATGGGCCAGTATACAAACCCAAACTGAAAGTAAAGTACAACTCGAAAGGGAAAACAGCAACTGAAAAGTAAAAGCCGCTACTCCGAGCTGTCCACTGGAAATCCCACCTGAAGGGTGGGTACAGATAGCTCCTCTGCTCCACGGGTCCCGTCGTCTGCTCCGTGCACGTCCCGCCCAGTGGTCCACCTCCGGGTACCGTCCCGCTCTGCAAGCCTCAGCTAAGGTCAACGCTATCCGTCGTCTGCAACCAACACAACGTAGTGCGGGCATAGCCCATGCAGGGGTGAGTAAAAGTTACTCAGTAGGGACCCCGAGACCCCTGAAGGTCTCTCAAATCCACAAAGGATAAACCACGAAGAAAAGTACAATCACGAAGTAACAACCGACACTGCTTAGGTATATGCCCATACATATACCTAAGTCATCCATTCAAATACGCTCCAACCTCCAAGCCCAAGTACAACTCAGTCCACGCAGGAAAGTATACGTATTCCACATAGGAAAGAAAAACATAATCCACACAGGATTGCACAACACAATCCACACAGGAAAGCAACAGGATTCAGCTCACACAGGTATACTTCTTCAAGGACGATAAAGATGATCACTGATCCATCTAAGTCGTCGGACCCACGAAGGATCGATAGGTAACTAACCCCCGCAAAGACCCACACAGGATCGGGCCCACACAGGACCTGTAGGCGCTGGTTCACACAGGACCGCTGAGCGCAAGGACCCACACAGGATCGGGCCCACACAGGACCTGTAGCACTGATCTACGTAGGATCGCTGAGTGCTGAAGTCGTCGTCGTCGAATCCACACATGATCTATGTATTGTCGTCGTCGCAGTCACAGTAGCAGTAGTAGCAGTAGTAGCAGTCGCAGTAACAGTCACAGCCAGCACTAGGGTTCCCGCACACAGCAAGCTCGTTCGGAGGGTCCGCTCCACGAGCTGAGAGGCTGATACATCAACTGTCACAAAGACCAGAGTTGATGTATCCAAAAGATCCGTATCGACAACAGGAACTCAACGCAACAGACGGCGCGTCGATCGGACGCCCGGTCTGAGAGTTATTGGCATTTTCGTCTCCGGGGCCTGGTTGGTTTTTAAGGCAAAACCAACCCGACCGTACTCCACCTGCGTCCAAACCTCGGGCAGAGTATGCCAAAAGATCCATCTCACTAAGAGGAACACAACGCGACTGACGGCGCGTCAATCGGACGTTCGTGGCTCAAGATATGAGCGTTTCCGCTCCGAAGGCCCGGTTGGTTTCGTGAACGAACCAACCCGGCCGAACTCAACGTAATCCGAAACCTTGAGTGCGATATACCGAAACGACCGTCTCGATCCAAGGATCACGTTGCCGTAGACGGTTCGTCATTCGGAGGTATGAGGCTCAAGATATGGCCAAAAGACCGGAACTGGTTCGAAACGGGGGGGTCCGGGTCCGGGCCGACCCGGCCCGACCCCCCCCCCCCCCCCCTGGGCGGCCCGGCCGGTCGGCAGGCCGGCGGCGCGGCGGCGCGGGGGCCGCGGCGGCTTGTCGCTGCAGGGCGGCTGCACGCGGGGGCTAAGCCCTCGCTGATTTGGAAAGGCGGCGCGGCCTTTGTGCCGCGCCCAATTTTTTTAAACCCCCCCCCCCCCCACATGGGGGGCCTGTTTGTGCGGAACCGGGGGGTCGGCTGCCCCCCTCCCTTCAAAGAACCACCCCCCTCATAAAGAGGGGGATTTTGTGTGTTGGTCGGGGGATTAATTCCCCCGGTTTTAATGCCTTCCGGCCGGCCAGCTGGCCGGCCGGTTTTCTCCAACGGGACTGGAAATTCCGGTCCCCCCTTCGGCTTCCGACGCCGGCGGCCCGGCTGCCGGTCTTCTCTTCCCGCCGCGGCCCGGAACCGGCCGTGATCTCCTCGTCCCGCCGCGGCCTGGAACCGGCCGCGGTGTTCGTCGTCCGGCGCGGTGCGACGGCACCGCGCCCTTTCGTCGTGCCTTGATTCCTTTCAACGCGGCGCGACGGCGTCGCGTTCTTGAAGATTCTTCCTCGGCGTGGCGCGACGGCGCCGCGTAAAATAATTGCATGATTATCCGCGTGGTGCGACGGCACCACGCCACTTTGCTTCCACCCGCAAGAATAAACAACAAGAACGATGGAGGGGGTTCGGCCGTGTTCATGCGGTCCGGCCCCCTCACGTTAAGCAATAACGCATCTTAAAATAATCCAAAGCCACACATTAGACTTGCTAAAATTCATGATCAAAAAATAGAATAACTAAACAATAATCAACAACCCCTACCTTGGTGTAAGGTTCGACGATTGTCAACGTTCCGCGGAAGTCGACGTCGCGGAAGTCGGGCGTCGCGGTAGTCGTTCGTCAAATCTGATGACGAAGGGGGTGCGTCCGAAGAGACACGTCGTTGGTGAAACCTCTTATGTCGACGAAGGGAATTCGAGGAGGAAGCGGCGTCCCCCTTTCTTTGACGTGGAGAGAAGATAGAACGGCGTGTCGGTGCTCTTCGCGTTCTTCAAGGAGGAAGATGAAGTTCTTCAAAGTGTAGAACTCTTCTTCTCTCAAATCTCCACACAACACAGCAACTCCCAAAATAAAATAAGCTACACCTTATTTTATTTTTACTTTTCCAAACCTTTCAAAATTCAAAAGTTTAATTCATTACATTAATTAAATCTAGAGTTGTCGAAATTAAATGAAGAGATAGGTTGGTAAGAATTAAAGTAGGGGAGAGCCACATAATTTAAGAGGGGGTTTAGAGGGGTTAGGGAATTTGAAAAGGTGGGGGCTCGTGTGGGCCCCACCTCCCTCGTAACCACACATGGGAAGTTGGGTGGTTGTGGGCCCCACCAACAACTTCCCATGAGAGAGTCTAACCACCATGAATAAAATAAAATTCACACACAATTTTATTTTACTTATCTTTTAATCCCCAAAACTAACTTTCAACCCGCAACAAACGCAACTTCCGAAAAGGTCTCTTTAAGCGAAAATCGGTCCTGCGAGTTCATCGGTGCCCTCGGATTTCGATTCTGAGCACCGGTTCAAAAGTTAGAAAAACCCGCTCGTTCGTTCACTGAACGTACCCGAGCTAAACTTTGAAAATTGATTCCGGGCACACCGGGCCTCGGAATCAGGTGCCGTCTGAAACCGCGCTCTTGTAAAATTCTAAAGAAAATTAAGAAAAAAATTTCCTTGAATTTTACGGGTCTTTACATTACTCCCACCTCAGGGCTTTACGTCTTCGTAAAGTTACATCAAAAACTAGGGAAATAAATGAGGGTACTGAGCACGCATCTGAGCCTCCCGCTCCCATGTGCTCTCCTGGAGATTCCCGTGCTGCCATCTAATGCGCACAAGAGGAATCGATCGCCCACGCAGGACCCGCTCCTTTTGATCCTCTATCTCCACCGGGACCTCCGTAAAAGTTGCCCCATCGTCAACGTCAAGCTCCCCATGATCAATGATGTGCGTCGGGTCGTGCACGTATCTCCTCAGCTGGGATACGTGGAAGACGTCGTGCACCCGGTGCAACTGAGGTGGTAGAGCCAGGTGATAAGCCACCTCACCAATCCTGCTGAGAATCTGGAAGGGTCCGATGAAGCGCGAAGATAACTTGCCGCCTCGGCCAAATCTCCGAATACTACATCGAGGTGAGACCCGCAAGAAGACGTGGTCGCCATCCTCGAACTCTAGTGGCCTCCGCCTCCTGTCAGCATATGACTTATGCCGGCTCTGAGCTGTCCTCATCCACTCCTGGATGACCTGGACCTTCTCTGTCGTGGCCTGGACCATCTCCGGTCCCACCAGTGCTGACTCTCCGGGGTCTGTCCAGCACAAAGGAGATCTACAAGGTCGGCCGTACAACGCCTCGTACGGCGCCATCCCGATGGTGGAGTGGTAGCTGTTGTTGTACACAAACTCCACCAAGGGTAGGTGGTCCTCCCAGCTACGACCAAAGTCGAGGACACATGCGCGGAGCATGTCCTCGAGTGTCTGAATGGTCCTCTCCGTCTGACCATCCGTCTGAGGATGAAAGGCTGTGCTCAGACGTAGCTGCGTCCCGAACGCCTCCTGCAACCCCTTCCAAAGCCGGGAAGTAAAGCGAGCATCTCGATCGGAGACGATAGATGATGGCACGCCGTGGAGCCGCACAATCTCCTGAACGTAGAGACGTCCCAAGCCCTCCACTGAGCCATGCTCTCTGATGGGTAAGAAGTGTGCCGACTTGGTGAGTCGGTCAACAATCACCCAGATGGAGTCGTGACCTCTGGAAGTGCGTGGAAGTCCAGTCACGAAGTCCATAGATATGTCGTCCCACTTCCACTCCGGAACCTCCAAGGGCTGTACCAAGCCTGCTGGTACCTGATGCTCTGCCTTCACCTGCTGGCAGGTAAGGCATCGAGAAACGAACTCTGCTACTGCCTTCTTCATGCCCGGCCACCAGTGCTGTCGTCTGAGGTCCTGGTACATCTTCGCCACTCCAGGATGTACCGCCAAAGGAGAAGTGTGAAACTCCCTCAGCACTTCCTCTCGCAAAGCGACTGGTACCATGGTACGTTCTCTGAAAAGGATGTCGTGCTCTGCTCCAAGGGAGAAACCATCAGGTGCCTGTCCCGAGGATATTTGTGCACGCCGTGTCTCACAGTCAGCGTCCTCACGCTGTGCCTCTCTGACCCGCTGCAGTAGAGGAGGAGTGACTGTGAGAGACTGAAGAAAGGCTGCTCCATCTCTATCCACGAAGGATATCTGCAAAGAGGCTAGCTGCTCCGTCGCCTCCTCAAGTAGTTGAATGCCCGTCCTCCTGCTGAGGGCATCGGCTACTACGTTCCCTTTACCAGGAGTATAGACTATCTCAAAGTCATAGTCCTGGAGGAACTCGAGCCATCGCCGCTGTCTCAGGTTCAGGTCCTTCTGCGAGAAGATATACCTGAGACTCTGATGATCGGAAAAGACTGTAAAGCGCTCGCCCATCAGATAGTGTCGCCATGTCTTTAGAGCGAAGACCACTGCTGCTAACTCCAGGTCATGGGTAGCGTAGTTTTGCTCATGCGGCCTCAACTGACGTGATCCATAGGCGATCACGTCCCTCTCCTGCATCAGAACACATTCGAGTCCGGTCCCTGATGCATCGCAGTAGACTACGTACCCTACTCCCTCCTCAGGCAACCTCAAGATAGGTGCGCAGGTCAATCTCTGTCTCAGCTCCTGGAAGCTCTGCTGACATCTGTCTGACCACACGAAGGGTTTCCCCTTCTTCGTCAAAGCTGTGAGTGATGCCGCGACTCTAGAGAAGTCTGGCACGAATCTCCGATAGTATCCAGCTAGTCCCAAGAAACTCCGAACCTCAGTCACGCTCCTGGGTGGCTCCCAAGCTAACACAGCCTCAATCTTCGCGGGATCCACTGCAACTCCCGCCTCAGAGATAACGTGTCCCAAAAAGTGGACCTCACGTATCCAGAACTGGCACTTCGAGAGCTTACCATAAAGATGGTGCTCTCGGAGTGTGTCAAGAACAACTCGCAAGTGATAGGCGTGCTCCTCCTCTGTCGTAGAGTAAATCAGAATGTCGTCGATGAAGACCACGACAAACCGATCGAGGTATGGCTGAAAGATCCTGTTCATGAGAGCCATGAACACTTCTGGAGCATTGGTTACACCGAAAGGCATAACCAAGAACTCATAGTGGCCATACCGACATCTGAAGGCTGTCTTCTGCACATCCTCGTCTCTGACTCTGAGCTGATGATAGCCTGACCTGAGGTCTATCTTCGAGAACCATCGTGCTCCCTTGAGCTGGTCAAAAAGGTCATCAATCCTCGGTAGCGGATACTTGTTCCTCACTGTCACCTGGTTCAGGTGACGCTAGTCAACACAAAGTCGCAAACTGAAACTGAAAGTAAAGTACAACTCGAAAGGGAAAACAGCAACTGAAAAGTAAAAGCCGCTACTCCGAGCTGTCCACTGGAAATCCCACCTGAAGGGTGGGTACAGATAGCTCCTCTGCTCCACGGGTCCCGTCGTCTGCTCCGTGCACGTCCCGCCCAGTGGTCCACCTCCGGGTACCGTCCCGCTCTGCAAGCCTCAGCTAAGGTCAACAATGTCCGTCGTCTGCAACCAACACAACGTAGTGTGGGCATAGCCCGTGCAGGGGTGAGTAAAAGTTACTCAGTAGGGACCCCGAGACCCCTGAAGGTCTCTCAAATCCACAAAGGATAAACCACGAAGAAAAGTACAATCACGAAGTAACAACCGACACTGCTTAGGTATATGCCCATACATATACCTAAGTCATCCATTCAAATACGCTCCAACCTCCGATCCCAAGTACAACTCAGTCCACGCAGGAAAGTATACGTATTCCACATAGGAAAGCAAAACATAATCCACACAGGATTGCACAACACAATCCACACAGGAAAGCAACAGGATTCAGCTCACACAGGTATACTTCTTCAAAGACGATAAAGATGATCACTGATCCATCTAAGTCGTCGGACCCACGAAGGATCGATAGGTAACTAACCCCCGCAAAGACCCACACAGGATCGGGCCCACACAGGACCTGTAGGCGCTGGTTCACACAGGACCGCTGAGCGCAAGGACCCACACAGGATCGGGCCCACACAGGACCTGTAGCACTGATCCACGTAGGATCGCTGAGTGCTGAAGTCGTCGTCGTCGAATCCACACAGGATCTCTGTACTGTCGTCGTCGCAGTCACAGTAGCAGTAGTAGCAGTAGTAGCAGTCGCAGTAACAGTCGCAGCCAGCACTAGGGTTCCCGCACACAGCAAGCTCGTTCGGAGGGTCCGCTGCACGAGCCGAGAGGCTGATACATCAACTGTCACAAAGACCAGAGTTGATGTATCCAAATGTTCCGTATCGACAACAGGAACTCAACGCAACAGACGGCGCGTCGATCGGACGCCCGGTCTGAGAGTTATTGGCATTTTCGTTTCTGGGGCCCGGTTGGTTTTTAAGGCAAAACCAACCCGACCGTACTCCACCTGCGTCCAAACCTCGGGCGGAGTATTCCAAAAGATCCGTCTCACTAAGAGGAACACAACGCGACTGACGGCGCGTCAATCGGACGTTCGTAGCTCAAGATATGAGTGTTTCTGCTCCGAAGGCCCGGTTGGTTTCGTGAATGAACCAACCCGGCCGAACTCAAAGTAATCCGAAACCTTAAGTGCGATATACCGAAACGACCGTCTCGATCCAAGGATCACGTTTCCGCAGACGGTTCGTCATTCGGAGGTCTGAGGCTCAAGATATGGCCAAAAGACCGGAACTGGTTTGAAACGGGGGGGTCCGGGTCCGGGCCGACCCGGCCCGACCCCCCCCCCCCCCCTGGGCGGCCCGGCCGGTCGGCAGGCCGGCGGCGCGGCGGCGCGGGGGCCGCGGCGGCCTGTCGCCGCGGGGTGGCTGCAGGTGGGGGCTAAGCCCCCGCTGATTTGGAAAGGCGGCGCGGCCTTTGTGCCGCGCCCAATTTTTTTAAAACGCCCCCCCCCCCCCCCCCCACGTGGGGGGCCTGTTTCTGCGGAACTGGGGGTCCGGCTGCCCCCCTCCCTTCAAAGAACCGCCCCCCTCATAAAGAGGGGGGTTTTTGTGTGTTGGCCGGGGGATTAATTCCCCCGGTTTTAATGCCTTCCGGCCGGCCAGCTGGCCGGCCGGTTTTCTCCAACGGGACCGGAAATTCCGGTTCCCCCTTCGGCTTCCGACCCCGGCGGCCCGGCCGCCGGTCTTCTCTTCCCGCCGCGGCCTGGAACCGGCCGCGATCTCCTCGTCCCGCCGCGGCCCGGAACCGGCCGCGGTGTTCGTCGTCCGGCGCGGTGCGACGGCACCGCGCCCCTTCGCCGTGCCTTGATTCCTTTCAATGTGGCGCGACGGCGTCGCGTTCTTGAAGATTCTTCCTCGGCGTGGCGCGACGGCGCCGCGTAAAATAATTGCACGATTATCCGTGTGGTGCGACGGCACCACGCCACTTTGCTTCCACCCGCAAGAATAAACAACAAGAACGATGGAGGGGGTTCGGCCGTGTTCATGCGGTCTGGCCCCCTCACGTTAAGCAATAATGCATCTTAAAATAATCCAAAGCCACACGTTAGACTTGCTAAAATTCATGATCAAAAAATAGAATAACTAAACAATAATCAACAACCCCTACCTTGGTGTAAGGTTCGACGATTGTCAATGTTCCGCGGAAGTCGACGTCGCGGAGGTCGAGCATCGCGGTAACCGTTCGTCAAATCCGATGACGAAGGGGGTGCGTCCGAAGAGACACGTCGTTGGCGAAACCTCTTATGTCGACGAAGGGAATCCGAGGAGGAAGCGGCGTCCCCCTTTCTTTGACGTGGAGAGAAGATAGAACGGCGTGTCGGTGCTCTTCGCGTTCTTCAAGGAGGAAGATGAAGTTCTTCAAAGTGTAGAACTCTTCTTCTCTCAAATCTCCACACAACACAGCAACTCCCAAAATAAAATAAGCTACACCTTATTTTATTTTTACTTTGCCAAACCTTTCAAAATTCAAAAGTTGAATTCATTACATTAATTAAATCTAGAGTTGTCCAAATTAAATGAAGAGATAGGTTGGCAAGAATTAAAGTAGGGGAGAGCCACATAATTTAAGAGGGGGTTTAGAGGGGTTAGGGAATTTGAAAAGGTGGGGGCTCGTGTGGGCCCCACCTCCCTCGTAACCATAGATGGGAAGTTGGGTGGTTGTGGGCCCCACCAACAACTTCCCATGAGAGAGTCTAACCACCACGAATAAAATAAAATTCACACACAATTTTATTTTACTTATCTTTTAATCCCCAAAACTAACTTTCAACCCGCAACAAACGCAACTTCCGAAAAGGTCTCTTTAAGCGAAAATCGGTGCTGCGAGTTCATCGGTGCCCTCAGATTTCGATTCCGAGCACCGGTTCAAAAGTTAGAAAAACCCGCTTGTTCGTTCGCTGAACGTACCCGAGCTAAACTTTGAAAATTGATTCCGGGTACACCGGGCCTCGGAATCAGGTTCCGTCTGAAACCGCGCTCTTGTAAAATTCTAAAGAAAATTAAGAAAAAATTTTCCTTGAATTTTACGGGTCTTTACAATGTTACTGCCACCACCAGCAGAATTTCTACCCCGACTGCAGGGAGTAGGTGGACGGGGGAGAGCTCGGCTCCAGGCAGCTGAGGCTTACGATCATGGCACTCTGTAGATGATACGAGGTACGATCTGTGTCTACTCTACCTTAGATGAAGTACGTATAGACACATGTTCTAGTAATTCATTAATTTCCATTTCCCTCGTTAGGAGATCAGAGATTCCGACAGAGACTTTAGCTCGCTTTTTACGGCTAGAGACTCATACGGGAGCAGATTCAACGATTATGCACTAATTTCAGCAGTGTGAGTTTTCTCTAGGATGGGAAAGCTTCGGCTGGGATCTCTAAGTATCATCGTTGAGGCCTTACGACGCCATCTTGGGTATGGACTAGTTATCTACAGTCCATGTTTAGATAGACTATATTAGGCACAAAGTTTGGTGTGTCTGCATGGATGGGACCAGGTTTACCTTCACCGGTGAGAATGGAGCATTTGCAGAATAAGATGTAATTACCTAGAAGAGGGTGCAGCCCTCAGAGTGGTTGATGTGGAGAGTCCGAATTATCCTGTAGTGTTGGAATAGTATGCGAATTTCTTCTCTGATGATATCCTAGGTTTACCACTTTGTAGAGAGGTGGAATTTTACATTGAATTGTACCCCAGGATTGCACCGATATCTACACCATCATATCAAATGGCTCTCCCAGAGCTTCGTGAACTATGGGTACAGCTTGAGGACATGTAGGAGAAGGGATTCATTCGTCCTAGTGTTTCTCCTTTGGTAGCCCCGATTCTGTTTTCCAAGAAGGAATATGGGAGCTTGAGGATTTGTGTTGACTATCAGCACCTAAACTAGGTGACCATGAAGAACAAGTACCCACTCTCGAGGATTGACGATCTCTTTGATCAGCTGAAGGGATCACGGTGGTTCTCAAAGATATACCTCAGATCAGGTTATCACCAGATCAGAGTATGAGATGAGGATGTGTATAAGATGGCCTTCAGATGTCGGTGTGGCCATTATGAGTTCCTGGTTATGTCATTATATGTAACCAATGCTCCAGCAGTGTTCATGGGACTCATTAATAGGATCTTTTAGCCATACCTTGATCTTTTTGTAGTAGTCTTCATCGATGAAATTATGATCTACTTGGATATTGAGGATGAGCATGCCTACCATTGGAAGGTAGTTATGGACACACTCTAAGAGCACCGCGTTATGGTAAGCTCTCGAGGTGCGAGTTTTGGATCTTATAGGTTTACTTTCTAGGACATGTCATCTCGGAGGCTAGAGTTGCAGTGGATCCAGCGATGATTGAGGAGGTAATTTCCTGGGAGCCACCAAAGAGTGTGATAGAGGTACGTAGTTTCCTAGTCTTGGATTGATACTACCGACGGTTTGTTCCAGATTTCTCTAGAGTTGCAGCACCACTATCAGCATTGATGAAAACGAGTCAACCCTTCTTGTGGTCAAAGTGATGCCAGCAGAGTTTTCAGGAGCTGAGGCAAAGGTTGACTAGTGCCCCCATCTTGAGGCTTCCAGAGGAGGGTGTAGTGTACATAGTCTACTACGATGCATCAGGGACCGGGCTTGGATGTGTACGGATGTAAGAGCGGTCAATGATCGCATATGGTTCTCAACAGATGAGACATCATGAGCAGAACTACGCTACCCATGACTGAGATTTTGCATCAGTGGTCTTCACCGTGATGATGTGGTGACATTACTTGATGGTCGAGCATTTTATAGTATACTCTGATCAGAATAGTCTTAGGTATATCTTCTCTCATAAGGACCTGAACCTAAGACATCAATGTTGGATTGAGTTCCTCCTGGACTATGAATTTGAGATAGTCTATACTCTTGGGAAGAGGAATTTTGTAGCAGATGAAATCAGTAGGAGGACTGGTATACAGCGGCTTGGTGAGGTGATGGAGTAGTTGGATGCTTTGCATATATCCTTTGTGGATCCGGAAGAATTATCTTTTCTTCAGTCTCTTACAGTTACTCCCCCAAATATTTAGTGATTCAGGGAGGCGCAGCATGGGGACACTTACTACAAGGCTTGATGTGATTATATATCCACAGGATAGGCAACTGATGGATTTTCTGAAGGTTGGGAGCACATCATCCTCTTCAGAGGACGTACCATGGTACCAGTGTTGCTTTGGGAGGATGTGATGAGGGAGTTCTACACATCCCCTCTAGAGGAACATCCATGAGTGGAGAAGAAGTACCAGGATCTCTGACGATAACACTAGTGGCAGAGAATAATGAATGAAATAGTAGAGTTTGTCTCTCGGTGCCTCACTTGTTAGAAAGTGAAGGTGGAACATTAGGTACCAACAGGCTTGGTACAGCCTTTAGAGGTCCCAGAGTGGAAGTGGGATGTGATATCATTAGACTTCATGATAGGACTTCCATTCACATCTAGGGGACATGATTCTATCTAGGTGATCGTCGATCGTCTCACATAGTTGGACCACTTCCTACCGATTAGAGAACAGGGGTCAGTAGAGAGCGTAGGGCACCTCAATGTACTAGGGATTGTACAGCTACCTGGAGTACCCTCGACGATTGTTGCCGATCGTGATGCTCATTTTCATTCCCGATATTAAAGGGGATGCCGGAGGCTTTCGGGATGCAACTTCATTTGAGAACCGCCTTCTATCCTTAGACAGATAGTCTGACTTAGCGGACGATTCAGACCCTCTAGGAAAAGTTGTGTGTTTGTGTCCTCAACTTCGGACATATCTTGGAAGATCACCTTCCTTTGTTGGAGTTTTCATGCAACAAAATCTATCACTCCACCTTTGGGATCGCTCCATTGGAGGAGTTGTATGGGAAAAATTGCAGATCACCCTTGTGTTGAACTGACCTAGGGGAGTTAGAACAAGTGGGACTAGGGATGTTACGGGTGACCACAGAGAAAGTGAAGATTATCTAGGAGTGGATGAAGACTGCATAGAGTAGGAAGAAGTCTTATGTCAACCGAATATGTGGAACTTAGGAGTTAGAGGATGGGGACCACATATTTCTTCAGGTCTCACCTCAACGAGGTTTTCAGATATTTAGCCGAGGCGGAATGTTATCTATGAGATTCATCGGACCTTTTCAGGTCCTTAGTAGATTTGGTGAGGTGGAATACTTCTTACCTCTTCCACTGCAGATACCTCGGGAGCATGATGCATTCCATGTATCACAGGTGAGGAGATACATGCACAACCCTTCCCAAATCATTAACCACGGAGAGCTGGATGTCGACGATCAAAATACTTTTACAGAGGATCCAATAGAGATTGAGGATCGACATGCGAGGGTCCTTTATGGACTGTTGATACCTCTAGTGCTTTTTTTTGGTAGCACAGGAACCTATAGGACATCACATTGGAGTGGGAGGCTCAGATTCATGCTCAGTACCCCCACCTCTTCCCTTTGTTTGAGTTGTGGCTTATGGGGACGTAAATCTCTAAGGTGGGGATAATATAAAAACCTGGAATTTTCCATGTAATTTATTTTAATATATTGTAATTTTACGAGTCTGTAAAAATTGACGGTGTGTGATGCAGAGGCCCAGAGTGCCCGAAATAAATTTTTGATCTTTTTTCGGGTATGTTAACAAAACGTACAAGTGGGTTATTCTATCTTTTGAACCATTTCTCGCAATTGAAATCCAAGGACATTTTTGAACTCGTAGTGCCGGTATTCTCCTAAGGAGACCTTAACCCTGACCACAATAGGTTGAGGGTGGAATTTAGCTTTTCACATATACCTGAAAGAATAAAATAATATAAAATGGTGTAACTTTTTATTTTACTTTTCTTTGGATTTCCCCCATGTGGATATTTCACAGGTGAAGGCCACCTAAACTAAAACCTCCCATGAATGGTTATGGAGGTGGGGACCACCAACCCTAACCTCCCATGACTGGTTATGGTGGTGGGGACCACCCGATTATAAACAGCCCTTGAACTCCCCTTTAATGGGAGAAACCCGCAATATTCCTATTTAATGTTGCAGAGCCTATTCAACTCCTCCAACATTAATTATACCAACTCAATGTAATTAATTAATCTAGTTTGAAATTTTTGCCAACAATTATAATGGGGAAACAAAAATTAATTGGCCACTTTTCATTTTTGGTTGAATTGGGGAGAGTGGAACTATTGGGAGGATTATACTTCTCCCGTGAAGAACTTCTTCAATGAAGAATGAAGACTTAGACTTATTCCACAAGACATCCTCCAATGGTGGACATATTCAACAATAAATAACCACCTCCATCGAAGAGTGTTTATCTAATGAATGATCTAGGTATCGGAGTCATGTGAAGGGTATGACGAACGTCGAAAACTTCGACTTCTCCCTTCGACGTCAAAAATTGAACGAGGTAGGGTGGTTGTTTGAAATTATTCCCTTATTCATTCTTGATGAATTTTTTTATTCAAAGATAGTTTATAGCTGATTGCTACAAATCTAATTCGGAGAGTGTGGTCCAAAAAAACATTGTCTGTCCCCTCCGTAATTCTTGTAATGTTTTGTGGTGTTCTTCGCGATGGAGGATGTCGGCGACCAACCAAGATGGGGCTTGAGAATAGCGGCCGACATCACCACCATCTGTGTCCACTGTCGCTCTTTGGTCACTGCCGCCCGCGGTTCCCACTCTCTATGGCCACCGCCGCCCATGGCCTCCCCCGCTCCGGCCAAGCCACCTCGTGCCGCGCTCTCGGGTCACCTCGCGGCTGAGCCGCTCCGGCCGAGCCGCCCCACGCCGCGCCCTCTCGGCACCCCACGGCCGAGCCGCTCCAGCGGTGCCACCTTGTGCCACGCCCTCACAGCATCCTAAGGCCAATCCACCCGTCGTCGCGCCCTCACATCAAACCACGACTGAGTCACCTCGCGGAGTGCCCTCACGGCACCCTAGGGTTGAGCTGCTCCAACCGAGCTACTCTGGGTTGTGCCCTCGCGGCAACCCCATGGCCTCATGGCCATCACGGCCTCCCAGGCCAAACCCAGCAGGCCAGGCCGTCTGGCAGGCTGGGCTAGGCCTCGCGGGTCAGGTCGTCTAGCGGGTTGGGTCGAGTCGACCGAAACTGGGTCTACCTAGGAGGGGTCGGGTCGGGTCGGTCCGACCGAGTCGGACCGGACCCGAACTAGATAATACCATATACATTACATGGTCCATAAATTTGGCATCATACGCCCGATTGACGAACCTCCAATGGTGATGGAATCCTTGTAGAAATAGGTTCCCTTTCGTATACCATGTTGGAGATTTGGCTAAGGATGGGGTATGGTTGGATTGGATTGATCATGAATCCAACCAGACCCTCGGGACTAAAAGGCTAATAAATCATAGATCGGGTGTCCAATTGGTGCATCATCTCTTACGTTGAGACCCCTATGTCGTTGCGGTCCTTTGAGGTACTTCTTTGTGGGACATTTTGGTAGATAGAGAATCAACCAGTGGCCTGGGAAACAAACTCTCACAGAGATGAGCAAGCCTAGTGCCGAAACCCAGTAGCTAGCTGGGATGAGAAGAGTTCTCCTAGCTATCCTATGCGGGTCGGCTCCTAGAGATCCTATGTGGTCAGCTTCAAGAAATCCTATGTGGGTCAAATCCAGCGATCCTGTGTGGTTCATCTATTAGAAATATTGTGTGGGTCAGCTCCTAGCGATCATATGTGGGTCTGCTCGAGCGATCCTTTGTGGGTCAGCTCCTAGAGATCCTGTGTGGTTGAGCTCATAGCTATCCTATGTGGGTCAGCTCCTATAGATCCTTTGTGGGTTAGCTCCAGCGATCTTGTGTGGGTCATCTCTTAGCGATAATGGGTTGGTTAGCAGCAGAGCCTCTTAACGGAATAAGATTATTTAGTATTTATAACTAATAACCTCTTCTACCATACCTAAAGATATACCTGGTTTGAGATGAGTCAGTACCTATGTGTTTTCCTCTTGATTGATATGGATTAGATGAAAACCTAGGCATATGTATGGGAATATACCTAAGTTTTATTATATGTTGATTTCATACTTTTTTGTTTATCCTTAGTGGATTTTGTGAGACCTTGAGGGTCTCAGGGTCCCTACTGACTATCGTTATACTCACCCCTACACAGGCTATGCCCGCACATCGTTGTGTTTGGCGTAGGTGACAGACAGTGTTGATTGAGGCTGAGAGTACAAGGTCTGAACGGTACTCGGAGGTGGACCATACAATGTGTCAGTATGCAGAGGAGAGGGGTGGAAGTGGAGTGGTGAGAAGGGGATATGTACCTAACCTTCAGGTATAAATCTCAGAGGATGATCCAGTAGTTTTCTTTCTCTTTCTTTAATTGTATTTTATTTTAGTTGTACTTGTACCTTTATTGTTGGGATTGTATTCCGGCCCCTTTTACATTCAGCACTCATTTGGTTATACAGTTTTCTTGTGTTTGTATCTTTTCGTGTGCTCGGTTACGTGAGTTTACTGGTTATAACGACTATTCCTTCTCAGATTTAGGTAATATGCCTTTCGGTTCCAGTCTCCAGCCCCTAGTCTATAGAAGTCGGGCTTGAGGTA
This sequence comes from Viscum album, assembly GCA_963277665.1. Classification (NCBI taxonomy): domain Eukaryota; kingdom Viridiplantae; phylum Streptophyta; class Magnoliopsida; order Santalales; family Viscaceae; genus Viscum; species Viscum album. The sequence goes on along the minus strand of OY728158.1, from coordinate 354,213,161 downwards.
GTCACGGAACAGGCCTCGGGGGATGGGTCGTTACATGAAAGACCTTTAATGGAAGATAACTAGTAAAAAATGTGGGTTTTTAAAGTGTTTATTTGTCTAAGGATTTTAATGGAGATATATAAAAATGATTCAGTTCCATGAAATTTTGAACAACATGGGGTATGAGGTCCTATAATGTGGTTCTATTTAAGATAGCATAATGTTTTTATCAATTCTTTATAAAAAAAATTAATAAAGATGCATATTTATCATTACTAATATATAAATTGATGATAAAACTACTCTTTATGATATCTAACTCTTAGAACTGATAACGATGATATTTTATCATCACTTTATAGAAAAAATTTATTATGATAGGTTTTATAAGTATATTCTATTTTTTCACTGAAACACAAATATTTATCTGAAATCATTAGAAAGAGACGATAATGTTCTTGATTTATTAAACTATGAGGTAATGGATACTAAGCCCATCCCTCCCCATATGGATTGCGAGGGACCTCTATCATCCTTGGATTTGACTCAGCCTCTCTCCTTCACTCCCATTCATATCCATTATTTTCTTCCATATTTCTGCCAGATATTTCTTATCCTTAAAGTTCTTTATTTGATTGATGGCTTCCCAAAATGTTTTATCTCATCCTTGGAGTTCATTGATTCCTCGTTGCTTTAGAACCGGATTTTTATAGGATGTTTTAAATAATTTCATTCATCAGTGTATTTATTTGAACAATTTTTTAGATATTAGGGAATATAGGAATGGTTAACTATAGATATTCTAAACTATAGGCACGTCATGATTTAGTTCCCTTTAGAGAATTGCTTTTTCCCATCCCTGGTCTAGTGCCCCCCACATCCTCAAGAGATCATGTTTCTCCTTATTTAGGTGGAATTTCGATTTAAAAGTAAAACGAGGTAAACCAACTATGGTGATTTGGGTTATTTTTTCATATCACCCTCTTTTTTTCAGAATCATTCCATTATAAGAATGCTAGATAATTTGGTTTGTAGATATTTATGTTCTGATAGTATAACTATAATTATTTAACATCATATTTCTACGAAAATTTTTGTTGAAGTCAATGCTTTAAGAACACCAGTAGAGATTGTTTCGATTGTAGTTGGTGTAGAGTTGTACAATATAAAAACTATTTATTTTTTGTCATGGATCGATTTTTTATCTTTATTGAATAAAAGGCATCACATAATGGTAGTCCAAAGGCATGGTTGAAAAAATCAATTCCAATATATGAATGCACTATTTAGATGTAGTGCTAGGGATATAATGTCCTTTTTTGGTGCAGGTCTAAAGGAAAAGGCTCAGATTGGATATTTTATTGATTGATGTAGTAATTTGAAAGTAGTGCACTTTGGATCACTTGAGGGTAGTGAGTCGAATGGGTCAAAACCACCTACTAGCCTCACACCCAAAAAAATGACTTCAAAATGAATATAAAAGTCATCACCATCTTGTAGTAGTCATTACTATTAATCCCTCATTCGATAGTAGTCGGCATCTATGGAAAATTAAGATGTGATTTTGAGTGGGTGTGTGCATTAGGGCCAATGGAAATTAAAATATATGTAACATCCCAAGTAAATAAATAATATGACATTTTCATATTTATTAATATTTTTGAATTAAATATTAATTTTACTTTAAAGGGGATGCTATTTTCAAGGGCATACATGAAATGAAACAATGGGTTTCTTCTAAATCTTATGTTTCACATGATGTGGAGTCATACAAAAAAATAATAATATAATATTTTTATTTTGAATGGTAGTTAGTCATTACATTGTACTGGTAAAAATGAAAAGAACAATCTATATTAGGATTAAAATGTTTTTTATATTTTTTTATATTTATCCAATAAATTCTAGTGGCTTAAAATGGGAATGAATCCAATTTTAATCATGAAATGCTCTAATAATTTTAAAAGGTCGATTTACCACCTTTTGGTGGAGAACACTTTTAAAATCTATTTTTTTCACTTTTATGTTCTCCATTTTAAAAAATAATCTTCTTCTTTAGAATTGAGACATCAGAATTTACTTTGGGTAAATTTTTGATATTTTTCCGATAAAGATCATTTTTAAATGAATAGTGAAAATATACCGCATTTTGTGTCAAAATTATATTTTCATATGATTTATTTATATGGTTAGATAATTTTTTTTAATTGGGTTTAAAGGGTAATTAGATTGTGTTTTTATATTTTAATACAATTTTGTTCATTTAAAGTAATTTCACATTGGTATTGGACAAAATCACATTTCAATATTTTGGTAGTTTTTTATTTTTAAAAACACGCTTTTTGGTTTTGGCAACGGAAATTATTTTTAAAATAATTTTTTATGCTTATGTATTTTGAATTTGGAGAAATGGATTCCATATTTGGAACCAGGAGGTCAAAATTGTGTAAATATATACCTTTTATTTTTAGACTTTGTGAATTGTAACTTCTGTAATTATTTTGTTTTCTAAGGTTAAAGGGCAAATCTGGTAAATAAGGGTAAAAAATAATGTTATAATAATATTAAATTACCCTAACACATGTATTAATCTTATTTAATGAGATATTTCTAACCATAGTCATTCTTGGGTCGATTTCAGGACCCCATAAAGCCACTTGTGTGTGAAAATGACATTTAATTACTTGTAATTTAAAGTTAAGTAAAATATAACCTAAACATGTATCTTTTAGTAAAAAAATTATTATATTGGGTTATATAAGTTATATTTTAAACTATAAATAGTAATTATAAATCAAAAATGATTTCCTAAATCATGGTATTTATTTATAATTTTTATAAATTAAATAAATTTATTTATTTATGACACAATGGTGATGTAGTGATTTCCTTATTAATGAATGATTTAAATAAAAAGAGATTATAAATATTAAAATAAATTTATTTTGAAACTTTTTATATGATAAACTAATTTTATGGATGATTATTACTTGATATATTTTAACTAATAAAGTTTTTCAAATGAATCACTTTGTTATGGAATTTTAAAAAGTCATGATATGAATAGTTTAAAAATTGACATAAATGAGTTTTTAAAACAAATACTATTTTATTAAATTATATAATAGTCTTAAAAATCTATGATTCTTCCAAATAAATTATATATTTTTTTACATGTCATTAATTAAATATGTGAGGTTCTATTGGTATTTTTTTGTAACTATATTTACCATATAGTATGCATACGCTGGAAGACATTGTAAGAGTTAAATTAGTTAACTTAGTGTTAAAGGTAAATAATATGGTAAAATATGAAACCAAAACATGTCTAAAAACTTTTTGATGAGAATATTTCAAACAATAATCATCATATATTCTAATTAAATTAGTTTTTAATCATTTTAAAATCTATATTTAGTTTATAATCAAATAATATTTCAATACATTCATAAAGTACTCCTCCTCCATCTTATAAAAGTCCACCACCTCTAACCCATTATTCACACATCTCAAGCCCCTTTTATAGACCAAAATCTACCTAAAAAAGTTCTAAACATACCTATATTCCTCTTCTAATCATTACCATATGAAAAATTCAATTCAAGAAATCCATTTACCTTAAATCAGAAGGAGTTACCCGATTTGAGGTAATGTCTTCTCTCAATCTTATTTCAATTATTTTCTTTATACAACCACCTAAACACTCATTATTCAATTATTTTATAAAAAAACAAGTATCATAAATATAAGATGATGTTTTTATGATAATTATTCAATCTACACTTACACACACCTCCATCTAATGGAAACTAACATACTATTTTTGTGTACGGTGAACTACTACCTCATGAATCGATGATTGTTCGATTTTCGCATACCACCTCTCATGGTGGCCATTCTGATGGAACTGTATATATAAATGATATATATTATGTTTTTGTTAGATTTATGATTCTCTAATATTTATTTACAACATACCTTTATGATTTTCATGACGTGTAAACGTGATAATTTCATTTGAGGAAGTGCGGACTACCGCCCCCTCAATGTGATAGGACTTGTTCATGCCATACATGGGATGTATAAAGGATTGAATTAATTTACATATGTAACATATATATCATATGATATTATACAGTAATTATAATATAATTATGTGTCATTAAGTTTTCATTTCTTTAAATATGAAACTGAAATGAAAGTTAATGCGTACACACGGCTTACCATCTCCAATAACGGTGCATTTCATTTCTTATCTCCAAATATTATGGAAAATTATAAATACATTTATACTAGATACATATGATATATATATATGAATAATATTCTAGAGAAAATGTAATTTTGACCAAATGGACAATTTGTAATCATAACAAGTTCATTTTTGACTCATGTACGGAATATCGACAAAACATCTGATATTAACTTAAATAATTATATAATTTTAATAATGTTGTAATAATTGATATAAATGGAATAAAAAAATTTAAAAGGGTTATAAAGAATGTAGAAATCAACTTATGTTTATTATTCAAAAAATTATATAATGAATGAGTCATGTTGGGCATGAGGTAATGGACTTCACCTCAATCTCCTTTCATTGAGGCATATTTTGATAATATAAACCTCCTTCTTTTTCACAGTGTATAATAATACCATTTGACTTTCACATTCTTTAAAATGGAATATTTTATCTACAATGCATTTTAAAAAATGACAAAAGTAATTATTTTAACATTTGGTTAGGCAATGGCATCTCTTCCACTGTAATCGTTATTTGGCTTCCTCTATAAACATTAATGTTTTTAAAAGGAAAAGCAATACCTTATTCCATTTTGGAGTTTTTTCATATTGAAAATGGTTTTTTAAATGGATTTATTATTTCAATATCTTGAAATTATTTCTTGTGATTGAAAATTAAATGTTATTATTGAAATATTTATATTTGTAATATTTTGTGCTTTATGATTATATAATGGTACTTCAACAATTTATGTGTGGTTACGTGATTAAGCAATGATGGGTGATTACATGATTAAACAAATTATGGGTGGTTCTGTGATAAACCAAGGATGGTTGGTCACATTATAACCTCCAATTCATTGGGTATGGAAGTCATTCATATAGTTATACTATTTAGTGGTATGTGTGGAAGTTGACCGTATGGTCATTCCATTTAAGTATGTTTATTTCTCAAGTTACCTTTATATACTATATGTTTCTTTCTATGGGTTTTATGGTAATATTTTGGTTATAAAAAAGGGTAATCAATGAGATTATATTCAGTGAAGTGTTTTCGCTACTAATTTAAGGTGAAAAGTATTAATTTAGGATAAAGATTTCATGATTTATATACTGTTTTGAAAACAAACAATTTTCCTTTTTTATGTATCCCTTACTGAGCTTTTTATGATCACCCAAAGTTTTTGAAATGTTTTTTGCAGGAATTAAAGTGGAATAGGGTCAAGGATGGGATCAAGGAAAAGTCATGCTGTTTAAAACATGGAACTAACCATGGTTCATTTTTTTAAGAGTTTCTATTTTATAAAAAAATGGATACTGAGTAGAAGTGTCTACATGTAATATTAAAGTTGTTATTTATAAGTTATGACCTAATTCTCTAAATATTTGATCCTGAAAAAATCCTAGATGTGAAATATTGACTTAATTCAAGATTATGTAATTTTTAAGGTAGGGTTCTTATAATAAGAGTAAGTGAAGAGGCATCCAATTAGTAGGCAGTGAGAATTATTGATGAAGCTAAGCACAATGAGGTGTTAGAGGTGGAAGGTGAGGAAGATTCAATGGTCTATATAACCATCGGTGGCAACTGGGTATGAGTGAATGCAACAAGATGTGTGAGGCCAAGAGAAAAACTACTGGAAATCTGACTTTTCCAAATGCTTCTATACCAACGGTTTGTAAAAACTATTGGTATAGGTCCCCTTTCCCAACAGTTCGCCCAAAATGTTGGGAAATCCCACTTTTATGCCACCTTTCCCAACGATTTTCGCAAACCATTGGGAAAGGGTATGGCTTTCCCAACGGTTTGGCCAAACCGTTGGGAAAATTACACCTTGTGGCCACCTTTCCCAACGGTTTGGCCAAACCGTTCGGATAGGTATACCCTTTCCCAATGGTTTTGGAAAACTGTTGGGAAAAGTCCACTTTGTGGACACCTTTCCCAACGGTTTGGCCAAACCATTGGGAAAGGGTATACCTATCCCAATGGTTTTCCAAAACCTATCCCAACGTTTTGCCAAAACTGTTGGGAAAGGTCCCCCAAAAATCAACATCCACCCTGAAATGAATCTAGAATCAGGAACTATACCAACAGTTATCAAAACCATTGGTATAGACCCATACCAATGGTTTTGACAACCGTTGGTATAGGTCCTTTAAATTTTTGTCAGATCTTCTCACCGAGAACATTAAATAAATCAAAATTTAAAATAATTATGACAATACATATATATATATATATATATATATATATATGTAATTATGTTCACAAAAGTCATGTTAGGTTAGAGGTTATGTCATTCAATGATAAAGTTGGGGTATTGGTATAGATTTTCATATTACTTATACCAACGGTTTCCAAAACAGTTGGGATAGGTCTATAACAATGGTTTTCCCAAAACTGTTGGTATAGACCTATTCCAATGGCTTACTTGGAAACGGTTCTCCAAACTGTTGGTATTGGCTATACCGATGGTTTGGAGGCCTATACCAATAGTTCAAAACCGTTGGTATAGGTCAGTTTTTCAGAAGTGAGACTAGCTCAACTATTAAGACTAGTAATCACTTTGATAATATATCGGTTGAATGTTCGGTTCAAGGACTAAGGGATGAAATATAAGGAGAAATGGGAATCCAAACCCCAATACTAGAAGTGAGCATCTATGGAAGCCAAATAATTTATTGAAAAGTTGAAGAGGATGAGATATCTAGCCGTGTTTTGGGTCAAAGTGTTGATGGAGTGAATGTTAGAAGCCAATACAACCAAAGGAGGAGGAAGGGGAGACAAGTAAAAGGGGATTTAGAGAGACAAATTATGTTAAAGGGAAAGAGGTCTAAAAGATGTAAGGACTAATCTCAGTTACCAAAGTCAATGGAATCATGTTCAGGAAAAAGAATAAGGTCATGGATAGTGAACCCATGTCTCATGGATAAAAAGTCAAAAAGAGTTCAAATATTCGTAGTGAAAATTAGATAGTAAAGTGTGGTGAGGCCACTGAACAATAATAGGATGGTGGTATAATGGAAGATCTATTTTAGGAATAGGAGTAACTAATAGTATGGTCATGGAATCAGATAAAGAGGATGGGGAAAGGAGATGCAAGGGAGATTATTATTCATTTTGATAAAGAAATGTTAGAGGAGGCATCTGAGATCAATGCTACATGGGAGGAGGTCCACAGATGAATGAGAGGAGGATTCAAGTGGACACTAATAAAGAATAGTGTGTATGGATCAATAGTCAATATTTTATTTTGATGTGTCGCTTTAAAAAAAGATAATTAGTGTGGAAGAATATATCCATTCATTGGACAAGACAACCTAATGTTTTGAAGACCTCATCGAGGATGACCTAGACATGAGGGCCACTACTATTCCATGGAGGATATATAGAGGTATGGTTACTAATATAATTAAACTAAATTTCAATGATTCTATGATTTCTTATGTTTTCTTTTTATTGCACATTCCAAAAATGAACGGTTTCCCACATCTTCTGTAAAAGTGTGTTGTATAATAAAATGTAAATTTTCAATCACCTACTAAAGAGTATATATAATAAATTATAAAATACTAAACAAATATATATTAAAAATGGTAAAAATTAATTAAAATTTTTGATGAACAGATAATCCTAAATTTATGTATTTAGTAAATGAGTGAAATTTAATAACTAAATATAAATAGACTACTAAATTATACAAAAAGCATGAGTTTTATTAATTATATTAATTATTAAATAAATTAAAATGAATATATATTAAAATGAAATGAATACCTATTAAATATGTTCTTTACAACTATATTAGATACCTTAAATGATAAATATTAAATATATATAAAAAATATTAAAAATAATGAAATTACAATAATATTAAAATCAAATAAATTTTAATGAAAAGTGAAAAATATGTAAAATTATTAGTGATAAAATAGTACTAAAAAATACTAAAAGAAAAAAAGTTAAAAAAGTAAATTTAAATAATTAAAATTCTATAGATTGGAAAAATATTAAAAATCCCAATTATTATAAATTATTTAAATTATTAAAATAGTAAAAATGAATAGATGATAAAATTAATATGAAAAAATATTAATTATATAAATTAAAACCAAGTTAAAGTCAATAAATATTAATGAATAAAAATTAATTAATAATTAGTAAAAAATTATAAAATTAGGAAAAAATTAAGAATTGAACATTGCAAATGAATAAATTTAAAAGGAATAAAAAAAAATTAGATTATTATTGATTAGATAATATATAAAATGAATAAATTCGAAAAAAAAATAGTAAAAAGTATATCATTAATAATAATATAAAGAATAAATAATGATTATTTATTACTAAAAATTTATATATAATTTAACATTTTAATAAATATAATTCTAAATAAAATATTAAAAATTGTATAAAATAAATAAATACTATCTGTGTAAATGTTCTATATAAAAATTAATTAATTAAATATATGTATTTGTTAAATTAATGGAACACACATTTGAAATATGTGAAATTGAAAAAATATAAATTTAATTAAATGTAAAATACAAGATAAAATTAATTTAAATTATTAATTCATAACATTTGTTAATTAAACCATTTTTCAATATGTAAATGAATTATTTAATGTAAATATACATATTCTGTATTATATAAATTATATATAAGGAAATATTATACATATTGATATATATATATATATAAATATATTTCAATATTAAAAAAAATAAATATATTAATGAATAATTATGTATAATGAAAGTAAACATTAATATATTACAAAAATATTAAATAAAAACTATTTAAAATCAATAAATTATAAAAAAAAAATATTTCTAAAAAAGTACGCAATATTTATTTATGAACAATAATATTAAAAGCACATTCATTAAGGATAATATGGGATTATAATTTCTAAAAGAGCTTGAAACCTTTATCATCACTCAAAAGGACCCCTTTATGAGCACTGTTAAAGCACTACTTTATTGGCACTTTTTCATGTGATTGCAAATGCCATAACAGGTGGGGAAAAATATGTAGTCTTGTACCATTCTAATAACACAACTTGATTATAAACATAAAATAAAATTGGAACACACATATTACAGAAAACTAGAATAAAATAAAAATATCACATTTCACTATCATTTCAGTTCCAAATTTACATACAAAATTTTTTCCTTAATTTTATTTTTACGATTAATTAAATAAAATTAAAATCCAACCTAAAAAATAAAAACTTTTATAGCATGATTTTTTCAAAATTCATCCCCTATTAAATCTTAGTCTTTACAATAAAACCATGGTTTTTAGTAACTATACATAAAAATTGAACAAATTAAGATTTTAATATAATCCATATATGATAAATTTTAATTTTAATTACTATGCATGATAATGATATTACGAGTTATACTATTAATTGTATTATTAGTTATCTTATTGTTAATTTATTATTATTTAATATTTATTAAATAAACCATTAATTAATAATTATATTATTATTTATTAATTACATTGTTAATTAACAATATAAATAAATTATAATATTAATTACATAATATTTTAATGATATTATCAATTATTAAATATTTTGATAAGCTAATGTTTTGTTAAAAATTATTTCATTAACCAAAACTAACATTTTTAAATTTAGAACAAGTACATTGATAATACTAGGAACATTGTGTTTTGGATGGACGTGCGGTCAATTCTTAAAGGTTGTTAATTATTTACGGATCATTTTCTAAATGTTTGAAAATAATATGAACTCAGTTAATCTATTTTTACTATGTGACATATGTTTTAAACTTAAATAAACCTTTTATATTGAAAGCAGTCGGTTGGAGTCATACTAGCCACGTCATATGTCAGATTGACATGTATTTGATTTCTATATGTCATAAATGAATTATGGGTTATCTCGCTAAATTTTATAAATAATTAGAGCTATTTTAATCGATTGTGATAATATAATGCTCATTTTAAACTGAAAAAAATTAGAAACCACACTTTGAGTAATATTGAAAACAACATGTGTTAGATTGACATAAGGTTGATTCATATACATCAAGAATAAATTAGGGATCATCATCTTAATGTTTTAAAACAATATGAGTTTCTTTTCCTAGTTTTGGAATTTTGATTTATGTTTTAAACTAAAATTACACTTTTATTTTAAAAGAAAAACCAGTGTGTCATATGGAACAAATTGTTTGTCCGATTCATGGGTGGTCATATACTATAATCAAAAAATAATTATGAATCATTTTACCAATTTTAAAAAATATTCAACTATTCTTATAGGATTTTGGCTATGTGACGTGAATATTAAACTAAAATGTTTCTTTTAAATTGGATGTGCTAAATTAGAGTCATGATGGACATATTTTGTGTCTGATTGACATATGGTTGATTCCAATATGTCACATATGAAATATAGATCAGTTTTCTAGTGTTTAAAAATAATCAAAGGTTGCTTTATCAATATTTGATATTTGATGCCTGTTTTAAACTAAAATGACACTTTAATAGTGAAATAATGCATGTTGATTCATAAAGACCACATCATGGGTCTGATTTAAATGCCATCCATTACTATAAATATTTAAGGTATTATGGTTTTTTTACTAATGTTTGAAAAAAATCAAGCTTTTGTTGTGGTTTTGTCTATATGGCATGCATTTCAAACAAAATTAGCACTTTTATGTTTAAAAACAACAATTTGAACCATATTGGGAACATCCTAATTTAAATATATGTGTGGTTGATTCCAACTCATCAAAAATGAGTTATGGCACATTTTAAAAAAATCCAAAAACAATCCAATCTAATTTTTCTAGGTTTTGACAATATGAAATGCATTATAAGCTAAAAATGACCCATCTTTATAGAATACATGCCCTTGGGGTCAAACTAGCCAAATAATGTGTTGGAATGATGTGTAGTGAATTTGATAAAAATTAATGGATAATTTTTCTAATTTTCTAAGAAAATTGTAGCTCATTTATCTATTTATGCTATGTGACATGTGTTTTAATCTAAAATGAAACTTTTTTTGAAACAATACACATTGAATAATATCAGCTGCATCATGTGTGGGATTAACATGTGATTGATTGATAAATTTTGAAAACGATATATGGATTTTTTTTCCAAATGTTTGAAAACAATCAAAGATCATTTTATAATTTTTTCATATGTGAAAAGTGTTTTAAACGAAAATTCCACTTTTATATTGAAAACACAAACTTTGAGTCATACCAAGAACATCATGTGTCGGAATGACAATAAGTAAATTTATATATTTCTTAGAATAATTATAAATCATTTTATTTGATAGGTCCACTAGGTTAGATACCCTAAGAGGGGGGTGAATCAGGGTATGACATATTAAAACAACTGTTCCTTTTGATATTGTCTCATTATTAAGCAAGAGTCTCTTCTCTCTCTTTCCTGCAGCAACGTAAATACAAAAACTAAATCATGCACAGGATAGAACGATTTTTACTTTGTTTTCCCTCACTGGGCTATGTCCAAGGAGCATACACTAGAGATGTGTCGATGTACCAAATCCACTAAAAGCACATTGTTGTTTACGAAGTTTTGGATATATCACTTCTATTCCAAGAATCACTGCCTTTACAATGTTTAGGGTCAGCTCACTGCTTTCCCAAAGGTCACTCCCTATTTCTCTCTCTCTGGCTCACTGCCGGTGGAGAGGATCACCTTCTTCATCTTCCTTTTCTCACTGCTCTGGAAAGGACCCACTCACAGTTTATAGACCTATAGGTCTCTTCATTATCACTAATGAATACATCCTCTATTGTATATAGATGCTCTATTGAAGTCCATCTATCACCCATAGACGAATCTGACTTTGCACCGAAGGTATGAGGCAATCTTCTAGCTTTCGCACAACCCTAAAATGATTGGCATTCTTCTACCATACCTGGCGCACTTCTCCAAGCCAGCACGCAAGTTCACGCCTTGGCGCACAAGTTCACCTCAACCACTTGCGTGACACTCACTTCTTCAACTCCAAACATGCATGACTCACTCCCTTTTACGCCCAAACAAATTTTGGCGCGCAACTACCAATTTTCACGCTACATCAAATCCTGGTGCGCAAGTGTCACCAAACCACCTGCGCGACAACCCCTGATTCAACTCTATTCTTGGGTGACTCACACCATTTCTCACCCAAACCACTTTGGGCGTGCAACAATCAATTGGCGTGCAACTTCTGAATATCTTTATACTTGCGCGACCACACCACCACTTGTGTGACCACAACACCTGCGCGACGGGATCTCTGATTTTCTCTAAGTGTTGGACTCATGCTGAATGAGGAGGGTTTGACCAATATTTATAGGCATTTGGACACCCTGAGTGATGGCATGCAAGTCTCCTCTTAGCGTGAAAGTCTAGCCGCCCTAGTCTCTACCGCGCTAGTCACTTACGAGGCCAAACCCAAAACTTGGGCGCCCCTTTTTCCTTTGCCATATTTTGATGTTCTAATCTTTAAAAACTTACGATGCACAAGTTTAGATGCCACCAAGACACCGGTGCGCACGTCCCTTTCCCAAAAACAATTTTCTCCATTTTTCGATTTTGAGGTCCAAAAATATGGAAATCACTAGAAAACGGCGCCACCTTGTATTTTCTCTTTTTGAACTGCTTCCTGATCGACCATTCCTTTATCTATGTTCTTGAATCAATCATGGATCATTAACAACATCCCTTACACTCAACATGTCACTGTGAAATACCCTTTGCCAACAAATTTGAATGTCAGGGTTTCCTTTTTCAACAAACACAACACGAAGTCCCACTTTGTCAACAAACAAACTCACCTCAAAAATGCTTCAATGATACCTTGAGGGATTGTTTCCCAACATTATTAATGTTATAAAACCATCATAGATTATTTTATTTATTTTGGATATGTGATGAATATTTAAACTAAAATAACAATTTTATATTTAAAACACACACTTGGAATCAAACCAACTACATTGTGTGTTGGATTGATGTGAGCTAAATTCCTACACAAAAAAAATAATTATTTGTCATTTAACTAATGTTTGAAAACAATTTCATCTCCTTTTCTTCATTTTTAAATTTTGATGCACATGTTAAAAAAATGGAATTATTCAATTGAAAACAATCACTTAGATCCATACCAAACAAACATTTTATTATACTAATATGTGATATGTTATAACATGATGAGAATTAATCCTGGATCATCTTCAAAATCTTACAAGACATTATGATCTTATTTATATAGTTTTGACTATGTGATGCTTGAGATACACTTTCATGACACTTAAGAACATTTACTTTGTATAATATGAGACACGTTATGTGTCTTATTTATATACAATCAATTTTTACATTTCACGAATGAATTATGGATCATTTCCATAAGAGTTGAAAATAATCAGATATTTTTCACTTAGTTTTTTCTATTTGACATGATATCTAAACAAAAATGGAAATTTTATATTGAAAACACATACTTTCAATCATACATACCACATTCTGTGTTAGTAATACATGCAGTAAATTATTATTTCTAACACATGAAATATGTATTGTAATCATAAGGATTGACAAAAATTCAATATTTTTTCTATGGTTTTTGTTAAGTGACAAATTTATCAGCTAAAATAAAATATTTATAATGAAAACTCGCACATTAAGTCATACTGAAAAAATCATGTGTTGGAATGAAATTTAGTCTATTCATTCAAAACAAAAATGAATTATATGGCGTTTTATTGAATTATCAAGATAATATATGATAATATTCCCGTTTTTTCTATGATGTGTGTTTTTTAAACTTAAATGAGATTTTAAATGAGAAAAAAAGACACTTTCAGTTATACCATCAGCATCGTGTTTCAGATTGATGTGTGGTGACCTCCTATATGTCAAAAATAAATTACGTATATCATTTCTAATTTTTGAAAACAATCTAATATTGTTTACTCACATTTTACAATATTATGCATGTATTAATCTAAAATGAAACTTTTATATTGAAAACACACATATGGAGTCAATCAAGTCGCATCATGTTTTATATTTACCTTCAGTCAGTACCAATGAATCAAAAATTAATTATAGATTATTTTCTTTATTTTTTTATATATTTGATCTCATTTACATTTTTGGATGTGCCATATTTTTTAGAGTAAAATAATACTTTTAATGTGAAGATATTCACTTTGATTTATAATGGACACATCATGTGGCAGGTTGATTTCAGCTATTTCTTACACATCCAACATAAATTATCGATCATTTTCCTGAAGTTTAAAATAATATAATATTGTTTTAATATTATTGATAATATGAGTTTCATTTAAATTAAAATGACAATTTTATATTGAAAAAACACACATTTATTCATACCAAACACATTTTGTGTGAGATTTATTTGAATTAAATTCATACTTGTCAAAAATGTATTATGGATTATTTTCCAAAATTTTGAAAACAATGTGAACTCATTTGTTCCGTTTTGACAATGTGTCAATATTTTAAAAAAATGATAGTTTTATATTTAAAAATTATCTTTTAATGATTCTATCTACATAGTATATATAATTTATATGTGCTCGATTGATAAACATAATAAATAATGTTCGGATCGTTTCCATAAATTTAAAAAAAATTCAAGTTCATTTCCTAAGTTTTGACAATGTGACATATGTTTTAAAATAAATTGCATTTTAGATATCAATAATACACATAAAATTTTCAATTCCAACCCTTATTCAACTCCCTTCACATATAATTCCATGATTCTACTGTGAGAATTGGATCAGAATATCAATGAGGAATCACAGGTAGTATTTATAGTAAATTTCATTGGCATGTGTTTCATTGATTGAAATGTGAATGTAAAGGAATTCATCTTTAATTTTCATCATGGTTATTGAAGTGATTATAACAGATTCGAGACCATTTTACATTATCATAAAAAGACAACAAGATATAAAATGAAAATAGTAATTCATGGAGCATGAAAGTACCTTCCCTAGAATTTTGGGAATATAACTTCGGATTTGTGGGTAAAAATATCCTTCACCCATTCCCCTCTAACCATTATCTTTTATATATCCTCAATGTATAATCTATCATTAGAAAAATTATCTTCATGCATATTACTAGCTCAAAAATAATTTGTATAATGTAACCCTTTATGATTCATCTCCTTGAAAAATCACTCAAATCATTCTTTCATTACAGCTTCATCACTAAATCATTTTACAGTGTCAACCAACTCAAACTAACACCTTAAAGAAGAAAATTTGTGAAATGTGGGAAAAAATGAATAGATTACGGTATAATAACAATATACCTTTTATAATCCTTGAATAATTATAGTAACAATGGTATGATTGAATTTATAAAATGAGTTGTATTTTTATTAAATAATCATACATGATTAATTAACGTTGGAAATCATCTATAGATTCAAGTGGATTTGATTGTATATGAAATTGTTTCCCATCAAGTTGTGGCCTATTATAAAGTTGTTTTTTATTATGGACGGTTCATAAAATAAAATAAATTTTTCTATGGTAATTAAAAATATATGTTTAGAATAAATATATAACTAATATATTCTTAATAGTATATGAATGTTATTTTAGGGAAAGTAAATTATATGTATTACAATAATGATACTTCAAATCCAAAATGTATCTCTATGGTCATAGCATGTAAAAGATCACGTACATATTCAAAAAATCCATCAACTTGTTGTCAAAAATAATTCTGAGACCATGTATTATACTCGGTCCCCTCTAAAAAATATTTCTTCATTTTAATATGTATACATTAGGTTATAATGGTAGTTATGAGAAAGTATAGACAAATAATTATAAAAAATTATTTTAATTGAAATATTAATTATCATAGAAATTACATTTTGGGGGATTCTATTTTGTTTATGGTATATAATATATTTATAAATTTTCAAAAAAAATATAAATTTTGTTTTTGAAATTTTGTTTTGGATTCTATAGAAACATTTACTAAAAGATATAAATAGTTTTCAATTATGTTTTGATAGAAAAATATTACTATATAAACTACAATCTATTTCCATTAAAAGAAATACTAAGGATTATTATGTATCCTTCATGACCTCATACCAAAATTTAGTTGATATTTATAGATCATCCTATCAAAAAAATCTTGTTAAAAAAAATATAACCAATATTTTTATTTTTTTCCTATAAAATGTTGATTGTAGTTCATTAAATATTCACAATTGACATCATGTGAGGTTATTTTGATGGAAATAAATGATTTAGATATAAAAAATGAACATTTGGGGTAGGCGATTTTGTTTAGATTTTCAACCATTACTTCTTAAAAACTCAAATAATTAATGAGTTACTTGTATATATATATTATGATTAGATTATAGAGTTTAACCTCTACATTATTCCATTAAGAGAAGTTTTTTTCCATTATTTTCTTTTCAAACACCATGATTAGTTCATCATTTTCCTTGTCATATTCTTCTTTTAACAAACAAATTTTATCTTTATAATTCATAGAGGGATAAATGATTTCAAATCTTACTTCACAGATTTTTCACTTTACATAATGGTAATATAAACATGAGTTGAAAATATAAATAGTTATTAACTATAATGAATAGAGTATATCATTTTTTAGGAAAAAATAATATGAAAATGTAACTCATTTATGATAGAGTTGGTGCCCTAGGACCAACTCTTTGTACTTTTATTACATTTGTATTCAAAGTATATAAAACAAACTAGACATCTTGTTACATATTGTTCAATATTCTGTATAGATTTAATGTAATATTACCCAAGAGTATTTGTCAAATTGATAATGATATAGAAATTCTCCAATATGATGATAACCATGATGTGATATGACAGTATTCATAATATTGTTCTACGGTTTGATAACATGCTATGATAACACACATAATATTTATACCTTCATGTTCGGTTACTTGTAAGAAGATGAGGATTCTTCTTATAATGTCTACACATGGTAATATCTATATTGGGAAGTCATGAAAATAGAACCACAAATTGGAATTCTACATGTTTTCATGTACTGGAATATTTTTATTTTTTACAATTTTTAATAGTCCTTATACTTTAATATTGTAATTAGGGCATGTCAGGACTAGTGCACATAGATTTCCTGAAGAAACTTATGACAACATATGTTCACATTGGGGTAGGGTATGATGGGTGTATCTCGATTGACATGCCATTAATGGATATTTAAAGTATGTAATTTTACCTTCTATCTTTATAGAAATTGATACAAGTTCCCTTTGATTTGAATATAATTTCTATCCTAAATTTCATGGTAATGGTGTAACAAAATGTTTATTCAAAATAGAAAATAAAGACATATCAAGAATATAGTTGTGTGAAATGGATGTGAAAAATTCTTGATGAGATATTTCGAAAAAGTGACTATATTACATAGTGAGAATTCATAAGTTGTTTTCATCATTGTGAAGTTATGATATTTTTCATGGGTTCTTTAAACTGTTGCAAGACAATAATTTTGGACTTTTTTCAAGCCCACCTAATGCCAATGTGAAATAGTCCTACAGGGTTACACACTATGTTTTTTCATTGATCTTGATTAATGTATATTTTAATTTAATTATTCTAATAAATATTTCTCTCAAGGACAAGGAAATTTTTTTTACATTTTATTGATCGCATAAATTAAATGAGTATTTATTCACCAGATTGTGAAACAAATATCTTAATTTATTTTAGTTAATATTTAATTTATAGTTATTTACAGTTTTTTGAATAAAATATTTATCTAAGACAACAAAATATTTTATTTGGGACTTTAATAAATTCTATAAGAGTTCAAACTAGAAAACACCGCATTTAGTGACAAATATTAATTTAAAAATCGGTTAAAAAATAGTTGGTATTTTATAAGTTTGTGTGCACCAAAAAATTAAAATATTACTATTTTATTATGTTTCATGATGATTATTAAAGGTTATTATATAATTTAATTTCTAAAAACATTAAATAATTATTTTTACCTAAACCCTTGCACTATAATCAAACAATTAAGAATATTGTGTATAGTGTAGATTAGTGAAATTGAAATAGATGATTGTTTCAAAAAACAAATTATCTCTCCACTACTTCTATATACATCTAATGAATGATAAATTAATGAGATATTTCATTCAATACTAAATAATGAGTGGTCATGAACAAACAACAAAAGACATTTGATTTTTGTAATCACACCCCAAGATCGAGTGGCATTATGAAGAGATCATAAGAGATCATTTGGATCACCATTAGAGTATCCTTAGATCCTCATAATGAAATGAAGGAAACAAGAAATAGTTTTTTTAAAAGCTCAATATTAATCAACAAAAAAATAACATAAACCTAGGTATTAATTTCTTTAGATGTGAAATAAACAAATTATAAATTTGATATGAAAGATCCTCTCTCATGGTTTCAGGAAATGATAATTGATATAAATTGTAATTTTACTCCCACTAATGCACACTTATGATATATTCATAGACAACAAGTTGTATTAGGGTGGTCACATTTAAATTTAAAATTATTTATTTGATTGTTAATCAATAAAAAAAATTGGTTAGGTTTTCATTTTATACTATTAATTCCTTATTTTGATTTAAATAAACACTCTTCCACATATTTATCAGGATTAATTCATCTTTTCATTTTTCATATATTATTTACAATATATGATTAAATAAAAAAAATTGATTGGGAAACTACTATTGTTTTGTTAAGATAGGGTTACAAGGCATTTACTACGAATTAGACACTATGTACCCAAGGGAGTTGCATATGGATGCACCGATGGATTCATAGTGTTTCATGTAGTAAATACATGTGGTGTATTCTATATGTTGACTGGCTAACATGAGACATGGTTGTCAGATTACATGGCATGTATTGATGTACAAACTGTGTAGTATACATGGGTTAGCGACGTAAATCATGCAATATATGTGGTCATTATACACAGTTAAAACCACATGAGGCTGAAAAAATATGGAATTTATAGTATACATGGAATGTATGTGGTATACATAGTTTATATTTCATTAATTCCAACATCTGAGACTCTATCTAAAGACCTAGGCATGCATCCCAGAAACATGGAATGTGGAACACATAATGTGATGATGGTTTGTACTCCTTCTATTGTTCAACTGAGGTACACACTAAAAATCCGAGTGTGTATCCTAGATACACAAAAACTAAGATACATGTTGTTTGGATGGTCTCTACATTCCACGTACTCATCCATTAAAGTAAACAATTAAATATTACATTAAATTGATAATTATAGCATTAAAACATTATTTTATATATTAGAACACCATTATTTGTTTGAAAATTCTATAATGGTTTTAAAAAATATTAAATGATCACTTAATTTACTATAATTAATATGTCATTATTACTTCTGTCATTTATTTTCCTTGAGTTACATACATTATGGGTATCTCAAATTATTTTTGAATGATCATTATGATGAAAATAGACTTATTAATTTTTTTATGAATTAATTAATTCAAGTTTATTCAACTTAATAATAAAGAGAGAATAATAATATGAATGTTATTAAGTTACTTATGTGTATTCATTATATGTATGACCATTCATGATAATGACCAATACATGTGTATGTGTTAGATATATTAATATAATTTATTTCATGGTTCAAAATTAATTATTATTAAATTAAATTTGATGGCATATGAGACATCCCTCCTTCTATTATTATGTAGGAACTATGTATCCATAGATAGTTATGTAATACCATTTTAACATATCCTTTGTTTCCCCTCACCTGCATGTGAGTCATAAATACATGTAATTGATGGATTATCTAAAGGCGTGTGGAGGTTGTTCCAGGCAGAACCATTATGTTACTAAATATGGTGACACAAAGGAGGATAGGTGGAATGAAATAACTCATTCCATGACTAGAAATAAGATTTATTTCCCTTATATGAAAGGAAAATTTAATCACAAGAGCCTCATCACAGTTGTTGAGAACTCTACATGTTCACCCAAGAGACCCAAGTTCAAAACCGGGTGGAGGAATATTTCCAGGTTTCCGTATCTATACATTAGTAGGCACTGTAGTAGGTACTATTTGGTAATGTAGCAACCAGAAATATTCATCCATTTGGGCTTTTGGGAAACTAGTTTTTTCATCAGGTCCTTAAAGCCCTTCGGTCCACCCAAGGCCTTGAAGACAGTAAGGATTCTAGTCCACCTCAAGGCCTTCGAGCCACCTTAACGACCTCAAGATACATCAAGGCCTCTGGGACACCTGAAATTGTGATTAATAGACCAAGCAGACTCTACAAGGAGTAGACATCATATGACGATTCATAGAAGATTTATTCACCAGAGTAGAAGCTAGCCGATGTGGAAGAGTGAGAGGGTATGGCATTACCATCGGGGCTCACCTATGCATGCATGGAAAGCCTAGCCGAACATCCATGTGAAGGTGAAGAGATTATATCACGATGCATATGCTATGGAGGAGAAGTTCCATGTAGTTAGAGTCTAGATATTTCCTCTAAGACCTATAGGTTATGTAATCTCTAAGCCTACAGACCCTATATGGGTTCCCCCTCATCCCTTGAAAGGGGGGTTATAAAAAATCACTAAAAAAGGCCTTCAAGCCATTAGGGAAAAAGCATAATTTAATGTCTTCTCATTAAATCAACCATTATATAAAGATCATAAATGGTTCATTTAATTATTTTTTATTTATTGGTATCTAATTATTTATTTTATGGATGCATTGTCAAGAACACATAAATAAATAAATTAATGTCCAATAAATGAAATTAAATAATTGAATTATGTGTAAACGTTTTATACATCTTGGTTAATTAATTAAGTAACACCGAATTAATATTAACAGGACACGTAAAGGATAAACCAAGTTAAAAATTATTTATAATTTATTAAAATCAATCAATTAATTATTATGTCATAATTGGCCTTCCATTACTTGATTAGGAATGAATTTTTGAAACTAAGTGTTTTAAAACCCCCCATTTGGACACTAAACATTAATATAGAGTTATTATAAAGGTTTCGGGTTAATGTAACCATGATAAATTATGAGACTTATCCCTCAATAGACTTTATGTAAAAAAGGAGGAAAGTGTTGAGGAAATACAAGTCAAGATTTCATGATAGTGGTTCCACTCAATGGATTAGGGAGTTGTAATACCCTAGTTGGAAAATACCTAGCTACCCAAAAACCTTCAAGTAGCTTTACCATCCCACATTGGGGTTATGTGAGGGGGAATAAAGATAATTTCCACTATAATATCATAGAACTAGACATTCCATGTTCAATGGTGATGGATATTGGGACTTGATAAAATGGTTGTAGATTTGATAATAATTATTAAAGTCAAATTAGTTTATTTTTTCTCACATATTTTTTAATAAAGAAAAATACTAATAATATACTCATTTAGTTGTAGAATAAAACATTAATCTCACCATCTACATTATCCATATAGTCAATATTTGAGAAATATAACCACCTCACTTTCAGTATCATCCAAGAGTGTTTTAGAAATCGTTGGGCTATGCTTAATCCTGAATAGAGATCATATGTTCTAGAATCTTCAATGTATGATCCATCTACTAAAAAGGTGGGTGATTAAGAGTTCTCTGTATCTAAAAACTATTTGACAAATTCAGAAAAGTTTCTATGTTTGACGATTTCATATGTGTACAGTGAACTCATGAAGTCTCATGAAAACATTTATGTGTACAAAATTCCCGAGAACCTCTAGATTATTTACTATGAGATAAATAAAAAGGAATGGTTTCAGATATCGGAGGCACTCTTTCCTAGAAATCTTGGAGCGGCTTCCCTAGTTGGGCCTCACGTTGTCAATATCATTGGAAACATTGAGTGCCTAGAACTTCTATAGTTTATACTCTATAGTGAACTGGGTGATGATATCATTCAAGAATCACCCCCTCGTAGCTTTTATATATTTTTTTAACTTCTAATATCAAAAATATTGATAAGTATCTGCTAGATCAACTAACTGTCCTACCCCAAGTCGATAAGGACATGATGCATAAAAATACATTCATCTTTGTAGAGAAAAATCTAAATGGGGGATCATTAAACCCAACTCTTCTTTATACCCTTTCAAGAAGAATAATATCAAGGGGAATGAAAGGGAACATGATGGTGCTAATTTCACATATGGAAAGGTGGTCCCCTAGAAGAAAAATAGCACCCAACCAAATAAGAAATGGGAAGCATCATGTGTGTTTTTTATCAAGTGAAATTTTTATATTTCTCTAAACTAAGTATTATATAAACATATTTTTTTTCTCACAAATGTATCTAAATATAGTAAATATGTAGATTCAGGAATATTTATTGAGGAGAGGTTGATCTATGAGCCGCCAATAGAGATAAACTTGATGTTATAGATATCAGTGACTTCCACCTCACATTTCCAAAGAAAATGATCGTGGTTTTAATTATTTTTTATTATGTTACTTTAGTTAGTAGAAAAACAATATTACTATCCATACTAGATGAATATAGTTTTATTTTCATATTAGGAAATGTTTCTTTCTTTTTTATAAAAAAAATTGTTGAGTAACAATTCAAAAAAATACTTTATGTGTTGGTCTACACAAACCAAGTAATTTAAATATATAAAGAAACTAACTCACTTGAATCATGTCACACAGAACATTGGAATCATCCACTATGTCATGAAAATGAAAATGTCTCGATTAAAATACATCAATATGGAAATTTATATTCTTTTGAACTAAAACCACTTGTTGTATATTAGTCATGTTTATAATGTAAAGTCACTAAATCCTTATTTGGTTGGAAATGCTAAAGGGAAAAATAGATTCATGAATTTTTTCATACTTATGAGTGTGGACATTTTCTAATTGAATTAATTGGTGATTACTCATAAATCATAAATTTTACTAATGGTTTTAGTAGATACGAATCTGTCTACATAATGAGTTATAAGTTGAATTATATTGATAAATCGAAAGAATACAAGAATTTTGATGAGAAAAATGTTTGTAAAAAATTAAAAAAACACTCAAACCATGCTGGATAATATCTTAATTAGGACTTCATTTATTATTTATGGGAGTCCAAGATACTATCCTTACTCACTCCTACTTATATGCCACATTGGAATGGTGTAAGATAAAGGAGGAGAAGAATATTTTTTTAAGTGGTGAGATCAATAAAGAGCCATGAGATTCTTTTATTATCCTTATGGGGATAAAAATTATGAATAATAGTAAAAAATACTATAATAAAGTTCCAACTAAAGCGGAAGATAGAATATCATACCAATTATTGAATGGAAGGAAACCCGTGTTGACATACTTGCATATGAGGGGTTGAGAAGTATTTTGTATAGCCTCTTTAGCTAAAAAACATGGATCGTATGGGAAAATGTATACCTTTATAGGATATCATAAAGATATAAGGCGATATTAATTAAACGAACCCTCATTCAAAAAGGTTATAGTGAAAATATATACCTTTTTCCATTATAGGGATCACATCTCTAGAAGATATAGTAGAAGTAAGATATAGTTAGATGAAGTTGAGGCTTGAGGTATACAAGAGTTGGTACAGGAATAAATTCCAAAAAGACCAATGGAAGAAAAAACAATTCTAGATACTGAAGTTCTATGTAGAAGAACAATATAGGTCAAAGAACTATAACATCATGTATTTAAATCCACTAAAGATGGTGACTCGTTATTAGTTAATAATAATGATCATATAACCTACAATGAATCATTAAGTGGAATAGATGTTTCCAACTGGAAAGAATCCATGAATTCTAAAATTGATTTCATGTACCAAAACAAAATGTGGATTTTGGTATATCATCTGGTGGATGTAATTCTCATTGTATGCAAATGGGTATTTAAAAATAAACTAGACATGGAGGGATAGGTTATTACCTATAAGGAACGACATGTTTCAAAAGGGTTTAAATTATATCAATTCATTGACTATGATGTATCCTTTTCACTAGGTTCAATGAAAAAATACATCATAATTCTACATGAAATTTTGACTTTCCATGATTATGAGATTTGGAAAATAGATGCTAAAAAATCCTTTCTTAGGGAGATCCTTTAAGAATATTTCTCTATGAAAAAACCAAAAGGGTTTGAAACTCTAAATTATTCAAGTAAGATATTAAAATTGGAAAAACTAATCCATTTATAGACTAAAGAAAGCATCTCAATCATGGAACATTAATTTTTATGAATCCATAATTGAATTTGGTTTTATAATGAATGATTGTGATTCTTGTATATATAAATTATTATGTTTGAGTACAATAATTTTTTTAATTGTATATGTTTATAACATATAAAAAATTTGAATTGAAAACCCAATCATATAGTCTATTAAAGAATAGTTAGATACATTCATCTCTATGATGGACTTGGGAGAGGAAGTATATATACATGGGATTAAGAATAATCAAAATATATCCAAGTGTTTTCTCAACCTAATTCAAAGTATACACATTCATAAGACACTCAAGAGATTTAGTATGAAACAATATAATAGGGAAATATTACTAGCATCAAATGGAATTCATATTTCTAAGAAGTGTTTCCTCAATCACATGGGGATATTAATATAATGGAACATATTCCATGTGAATCAATGATTGGATCAATCATGTATACCTTGTTATTTCTTTTACTAGATGTTGCATACACATTAAGTGTCGTATGAAGATATCAGGTTAATATAAATTGACTCCATTGGATGTTAGTCAGGATTATGATTAAATTACTTGATCATATTAATGATATATTACTTTTTTATAGATGAGATGAGTAACTAGTCATTATATGGTATAAATATTCAAGCATCCAAACTGATCAAAGTGACATGATTTCACAAACGGGATAAATGCGAATCCATTTTTTTTATTTTTTCATAAACCAAATTAATATTGAGTGGAAATTTTACAATAAAAGCTAAATAATACCAATTTTTAAACACAAAAAAACTTAAATTTAATATAATCTTAAAAATCAACCACAAAACATCAAAATTAAACTTTAGATTTCAAATTTAAACACACATTCAAAAAAACCTTATAACACCTCGGGTTGCATCTGTCTTGAGCCATGATCGTTGATTGATCACCTAAATTCATAGAAAAACCCTAATCAACATCAAAATTATGGGAAATTAAAATCCATTAGTTCAGATCATAATTTTTTTAAGAAAAAATTAAAGACCATTGAGATATGCAAGAGGATATCTCCCTAAAATAGCAATCAAAACATCTGATAACCAGTAACAAAAGAAATAAATATCACCTGGCATTGATAGCTCATGGAATTATATGAAACATTCAAAATAACCTCCTAATATACATTTAAAACCCCCATGAAATGTTTATTGGGTGGGTAGTGGAGGAATCCTAGAGCATGAGTAGAGTTGGAACAAATGTCTTCTTGTAGAAACACCACCATCGAAAACTTATGTTTTCAACAAGGATGAAATCCATGAAAAAATCAAGAAAATCACAAGTCCAAAAATAAATCAGGACCAAAAAACCCCCCACCCTAATTAAAATACCTCAAAATAATTGAAATGACCAAAATAAAACTATTTAATGCGACTAAAACCCAAAGGCGGGAGAGGACCAACATGAATCACAGATCTAGTAAAACTAATGTCTCTCAACCAAAACATCCAATCCCCCTAATAGATACACTAAATCTGAATAAAATAGAGTTTGTTGAAATGTATATTTGAGTAAGAGAATATATTAAGATGACCAAGGCCTCTATTGTGATCCCTGGTCGCAGAGAGACAGAAACACCCAAACGTGGAATATGGAAAGAGTACAGAGGAGAGTAGTGAAGGAAAGCTGAAGATATAAATCCTCATTAAAAACCTCATCACCAAATTATAGAGATTGAATTGAGAAATTGAATAAATAAAGAAATGATAAACCCAGAATGAAAAAAAAGAGGCAGCAAACCATATGGAGGAAGAAGAAATATCTGAAGTTAGAAGTGGATGGACCATCTTCAGGGGAGGAAACCATAGTTGAAAGAGAGTTTTCGAACACTATTAAGATCTCAAATAAGGATGTAGTCAGAGATTCTAAAGTAGTGTCCAATTATATTGTGTATTATATGTTTTTAATGAACGTGTGTTGATGTAAAACTTCATCCAAAAGCATGATGTTTACCTAGAAGTAAAGATCCTATCACAATATACTATGTTAATAATTTTGTGGTGGATCTTGTAAATGTTACAAGGTAATATCATTGGACGAATTACATAAATTTTAAGTAAAATCTATTTTTGGATTTCTCTAAAAGATTTCATGTTTCATTAAGAATTATTTCCATGGGATAAACCGTAGAAAACCCCTAGAATAAAGCATTGACTCAGCTAAAACATGATTATCATGTAAGGTCTAGAAAACTAAAATTTATTGGTAGCTGGTTCTAGTCTATGTATGGTTTTGTTGGATTAGGTGTCCTATGACCAACTATTTGTACATTTATTACATGTATATTTTATGTATTGAATATTAATTAAACTTATTATTACTGATTTTTCTATATTTGACATTTATTTAATGTAATAGTGTCCAAGAGTATTTTTCACATTGATAGTGTCATATAAGTTCCCCAATATGATTATAAACATGGAGTGCTATGAAAATATTATTAATATTTTTTAGGTTTTCATAATGTACTATGATGGGTAATATAGTTTTTATACTATAAGTTATGGGAATTCAACAGTGGATGAGGCTCCATCTCATGAAGTTCTCACCTTCTAATCCTTAATAAGGGAGACTATGAAAACATAACTTTCAATAAGAATTCTGCATGTTTTGGTTTAATTGGGTATTCCTATTAGTGAGCATTTGTAATGGTACATAAACATTAATATTATCATTAATTCCTATCATGACTCACATACATAAATTTTATGATGAATAATGTGATGATAAAATTTTCACGGTGTGGTACCGAGCGTTGAATGAGTAATGATTGACTTGTCATTAATGGATATATTGAAGAAGTATTTTTCACTTCCATATTTATGGAAGATAATAACTCAACCCTATTATTTGAATATAACTATCTCTTTAAGTTTCATGGCCATGGTGTAACGAAATTTATATTCTATTTAGTCAGAGAAAACCGAATCAATAATATTGGTTGGTGATATAGATGTGCAACCTGTTTGATGTGATATTGTGAAAAAGTGATTATATTTCACAATGAGAATTTTTATGTGGTTATCATCATTTTGAAATTACATTATTTCTCTAGCGTTCCTTGAACCATTATTAGGGTGTAATATTGGAATTTAAACAATCCTTCATAATTCCAATGGGAAATAATCCAAGAGGGTCACACACAATGCATTTTCATTGATCTCTATTATATCCTATTGTAATTTCATTAATGGAATAAATATTATTCTCCTGAATAATGAATAATATTTACTCATGTTTTATTTATAAAATAAATAAAATAAATAATTATTCACCAAATTCTGAACAAAATATATCCATATATTTTAATGAGTATTTAATAAATTATTATTTACTAGTTTATTAATAAAATTTGTATCTAAAAGTATAAAATATTATGTTTGGGTATTCAATAAATTTTAAGGGAGTCTTAATGGACCAAGACTGCATTCAGTGAAAAATATTAATTGACATGTTGATTAAATAATACTTTTTATTTCCCAGGTTGGTGTGCACCAATAATTAATATTAAAATTATTTTTTGTGGAATGGGGTTTATTAAAGGTTAGTGTATTATTTATCTTATTAAATGAATTAAATAGTTATTTTATCATAAACCATAGATCTACAAATAATCAATTATTTCTATTGTGTGGAGTATCTATCAGTGTAATTGAAATAGTGAATTTGTGCGAATAATAAATTATCACTCGACTCATTCTTCTCACTTTCTATCAAGAACAAGAAATGTAAAAGATAATTCTTCAGAACTAGATAATTATATATAATGAAAAATAAATGCAACATATTATATTCACCATGCTAGTAGTTAGAGGTAGAGTGGCATTAGTCAGATATCATAGGGGCACGTATAGATCACAACTAGAAGGATTTGATCCATTGATCCTCATAGTACAATGAAATAAATCCAGTAGGATTTTTTAGACAATAAAAAATAATCAATGAATAAATATCAAAATTATATGTACTAATTTTTTAAGATATTACATGAATAAAATATAAGTTTGACGTATGAGATCCCCTCACATGGTTTCATGAAATAATAAATAAAAGAAATTTTAATTTATCTCTCACTCCTGCATGCATCCACTACACCTGGAACTGATAAATTGTGTATCTGTAATTGAGACTCTAATCCATTCAAACATAAAAATTTCATTTATAATATTGAGACCAACCACATTTTTTAATTGAATCTCTAAATATTTATTCATCATATTAAATGTAGAACATAATTTTACCATTTAATGTTGTATCATAGTGACCTTGTAATGTTAATATATGATGAAGTCGAACTATGGGGAATGTACTCATAAAAGTTATTTATATTTCTTGGTTGATTTACATGATATTATTGATCTAAACTTACATTTCCCATTTATTTTTTTCCTTTAATACCATAACTCATTTCAAACGTTTTTCATCAATTTAAAAATGTTGTTCATTTGAAAAAAAAATTTAAGGACATTAATCATGCATCATTATAATATTACATGACCATGATATGGAAGTACTAAAAATAATATCAACCGTTGTAGCATCTAGATATTGAAGGGGAACATGAAACTCAATGCTCGGCTCATTTGATACTAAAATCCGTAGTCTCGAGTTATATTTTGGGAATTTCAATTATATTTTATATCTCCTAGGATACATTACACCACACACCCTGAGACAGGTGGATTTATGGGTGGTGATATATATAAATCCAATAAAATTCACCCTATGTAATTTTAGTAATATAAACTTTTCACATGTTGTTTCGTTCACATTTACGAGAAAGTGGTATGCTAAAATAAATTATCTCAGTTATGGAATGTATTTGCTGGGAATGGATCTCCTTAAAGCTAGTGGGTTCATGTGGCTCTTCATGAACTTTTCATTATTCTACTTTTAGTTAAATTTTGATCCCTTTGCATATACTAGTATACAAATTCAAATTTATCTATAATATTTATAGATGTATATATCTATGGATGTATATATCTATGACTACATTCATTTCATTATCTCACGCATATATCCTTTTGTCTTTAAATTCTTAAAATATGTTAGAGGAAACACTCCAAACCACAAACCATTAATGTGACTATATTGTACTAACAAATTCGACGCTACTAAGAGTAATTTTTCTTTAGGTACAATAAATTTCAACTCTTCTGTAAAAATATTATAAAAATCATATGAACATAAATGTATCTTTTTATTGTAGTACTTTTATAATGAAGACAAAATTACTATTATGTCAGGCTTACACATGATTCCCATACTACTTGTGTGTTTTAATATATAGGTTTTTAATTTATTTATATGAACCTCAATCCATTGTATATAGTTTGGGATGGAAGTTTCTTTGATGTCAGATTCATCAATATTCATTCAAACAAAGCATCCTTTGTTTTTTTATATAAATATTTTTCTAATGATTTAAATAACATAACATTTTATTTTTGAGTAATTTTTACTCCTTCCTTATTTTACGGTAGGGGTACATTGTTTTTTATGGATAGTATTTAATTTCATTAATCCCTTTTTGTTTCATAAATTATGAATTTTGATTCAAAATAGAAAAAATTAATATTTTGAAATAATATATTCTTGATTAAAATACAAAATAAAAACCGATTACTCATCACGGTGACTAATGAATGCTTTCAATGTTTCATTTTATATAATTCATGAATACATATCTAATGGGTGGGGTTCACTTTCCCCTCAACATACATATGATATGTTTTGTTACATGTGTTAGGAAGGCTCTATAATATTTTCTAGTGACCATTATTACTAATCTGTTATGAAAATCATCTAAAATAAATGAAAAATATATGGGATAATGAAAAATAATTTGTTGTTTTAATATATATATGTTTTTAAATTAGATAAATAATATCTTAATATTTCCCTAAAATCTTCCCTCATTGTTATCTTTAATGAAATTATGACATTATTCCACATATCAATGATAATTAGAACATACATTCTTTTTTGTAACCCAAAATTAACTAATAATCGTTGAATCTTTTGGGTCCATCTAATATAAAATTTTAAACCTATTTTTCATAACTTGATAACATTATTTAACATAGTGATTCTATGTTGGTCTTTTTTTTCATCCACATGATGTCGGTCCCCTAATAATTCCACAGTTTCATCATTGACTGTGTGTTGGTCCTAATGATTGGGATCATCATCATGTTGATAATTCATTATCTTAGTGGGTAGTACAATATTTAATTTATATTATGTAAATGTATTATACAACAAACTATATTATATGGAAAATCATAGTATATTAAAAATTCACATTAAATTATTCATTGAATTAAATTTTTTTTATTTAAATATTGGCGTGATTTGGATAATCTATTTAGTATCCAAAGCCCATACTTCTGTTCACATTTAATGTATATTTCACTCTCTAAATTTCAACATCATTAATATTTTATGATCTCCCAATAAATGTGTCATCTTATATTAAATTTTAATCAGGAACTGCAGTAATTATAGTTGCAAAAAAAATTACCAGTTCCATTTTACTAGATCTTTTATATATAATACATGAATTGATTGTGATATAATTATGAATGGGTCATCCTTATAACCATCCAAAATAAAATTCTCCTTAATAAATATTTATTTTTTCACGTTAACTATCAAACTGTTTCCAACCCATTTTAAATTAAAAATATTCACTTGAAATGGAATATTATCTAACTCATATATTTGTTCACTTAGGATAAAATATGAAATATTCACATAAATTGTATTTCTATACTTGGAATGGAATATATGAATTACTTCATCCATAATCCTAATTAAACTATTTCTCATCATACTATATTCATCTTTTTCCTTCATATAGATTGTATAACAATTAATTAAAAAACCAGTGTAATAGATAACATTTACATTTGGTCCCCTGGAAATCCATGGATGTTTTTTGGAAGTAGAATTGGGATTTACAGATAACTATTTATAAAAGTAATATGAGAACCGTCAAAAAAAATTTTGATTATGTGTGACTAATATCAATCTGTTAGTTATTGATGGAATCAAATTTCTAATAATTACTCAATGAGATTCATCATATGGAAGAAACTCTAAACTACTATTTATAATATAATGGTGAGTCTTTTCATTCTCTATAATGGTAATTGAAACAACACCTCTTCCAAAAATTTATTATATCATATGGTTTTCACTATGATAATATTTTGGGAGACTGATTCTATCAACATTTGAGTTTTAATTGGTAAAAAAATCAACATCTTCATCAATAATAAATCACTCTTCTATACAATCTTCCAACTAACTTCAATTCATGGTGCACTCATTCAAAATATTCATATATCATTTAGGTGGGAAGATACATCAGGAATGTTTTTAACCACATAGTTGAATCTATCTATCCTAATTAACTATTAAGTGGACGGTTATATCAATAAATTATGGTTTCAATAATTACTCCACTTATCATAATATGACATAAATTTCATATTTCATGATTGGAAACTTCAGAGGGTCTATTACTTTACAACATCTTTATTTGGAAAGGAAGCAATGTTTGGTTAATATATGTTGTACATTTTAAGAAGAATGAAATGTAATGCTATAAAAATTAAATATTCATAAAAACATGAATATCTTATTAGTGTAGTCTCAGTAACATCAAATTATTCATTTATATGATATTATTTATATTTTAAGGATACCACTTTGGAAAATTTCACCATTTATGAAGTTTCATAATTGAATTTTCTCTAGAAAATATATAGCGTAAGCTAGTAGAGGAATAATACTTTTTATTACACCCTTCACTAGTTCCAACACACCCCTTATCCCTATGTTAGTCATGTCCAACATTTCATAAATTCCCTATTTTATTATCTCTAGTACATATTGTCACATGATAATAACAATATCTCTTTTATATATATTTTTTTATTTCCAAACATTAAAAAAATATATGATGTATAAAAAGTTTTAGAATGGTAATTTATAGAAATTTAATATATTTTTTTCAACTATATTTTTTAAGTTCTTTAAAAAAATGGTTTTCCAAAATTAGTGTCATTATAATTTATATTATATAGAAGTTGATCACTCTTTAATTGAGATGGTGTTGTATATTGTTCTTTATTTCCACTGAATGATGTCATACAAGACTGGTATTTATGTCTTTAGGGTAAAAATTTACAATGAAAAAAAACACACAATCTTAAAGGAATGTTTCAACTTTACTAAGTGTCTACCATCTTCACAAATGGGACACCCAGACATTCCATTATTTTTATAGCCTAAAAAATTCATAATAAGGAATGTAAAATATTAACTTATAAAACCTGGAACTCAATTTGAAGTCTTTAATAATATGATCCTCGTATAATTTAACACTTGTATCCCACATCAATTTCAGATCATCAATCAATGATTCCAAATAAATATCAATATCCTTACCTGGTTCTTTTTTACATATATAAAAAGAGACATAAAAATGTATTTATTCTTCGGAAATGACCATGGTGGAAAGCTAAAAATTACCAAAAATAACTGTAAATTTAATGTGAATACTACTTTCCACTCTAATAGAAATTATTCTATTATTACACAACACATTTCAAAGGTTTCTTGTCTTGTTTCCAAATTAAGGATACTCATAATCAATTTCTATCCACTAAGGAGAGTTTGTTGTGTGTTTTATTTTACCGTCTTCAACTCCTATATTTTCATTCCCTAAAAAATTACTAACATGTTGGACCCTCTGTGAGATGGTTGTTTTAAAAATCACAAATCATTGTACTTTATAGATCATCATAATTCACATATTATGTTATAACTACTATTAATCATGTCAATGACTATTTATAAATGAATAAATTATGTCATATTGTATAATAAATTTCAATAACTCAATAAATTATGGATATTTATGTTTCAATATATTTAAAAGTGTATATTTACATGTAATTATGAATTTCACTTAATCTGATATTGTTCTATTTAAGACAGACACTTTTTATGTTTTTCAAAGTTCCTCACACCGATTAGTTTAAGGAATCACTGATGGCTGACTCACCGATGAGGTATCACTGATCAAAGATGACACCAATTAAGGACTCCTCAATAGAACATACATCACACCAATGGACAAGTCACCAATGATAAGTCACATCGATAGTTCAACTGACTCAACGATGAATGACTCGTTGATGGGTGATGCACCAATAGATCAAAATACTTTGTGATGGAAAAGTTTCTAATGGGAGAGTCACCGGTTGTTCAAAATGAGTCACTGATGACGACTCACCGATGCCTAGATAGACCGATAGAACAAATGAGTCGATGATTCCCGGAGTCACTAATACTGATAGAAAGGACTCACTGATATAGAGAGACACTAATGTTGATAGACCGATTATATTGACTCACTGATACTTATGAATCACATAGAGTCATGAAAATGTTTATAATTAATTAATTAAAATTCATATCTAACGGCCATATTTAGAAAAATTAATGTTTCTGAGATTATTAAATGTATTTTGTACAGTATTCATAGGATAGTACGAGGTACATGAATGCAGAGAGATCATTATGTCTGCTAGACCTCAAATTATAATACAATTACAAGATGAATCTTTAAAATGGGGAGAAAACGCATAGAATAAGAGAAAGAAAAGAACCTGTGAACTCCTTAAACTCCCAAGAATACATCCACAACCCATGAAATCAAAAAGATGAACATTTGGGGAGATCAAGGAGACAATATAAACATGTGGATCTAAGATAAACATCTTCTACTCATGGAAGCCAAAACCGAGACTATTATACTCTGTTTTTTATTCAACTTCTAAAGAGGACTTGAACTTCAGTTCCGCGACATCAACCAAGTTTAGATCTGCACTTCATAACACACAGAGCCTTCTAAACAAAACTCTACTTATTTAGCTTTTTTGTGTCCATTTACATATAGTTATAAGTAGTGTGTGTATCTGTTTGTTAATCATTTATTGTATCCTCTGCATAACTAGAGGATACATTATATCCTCAAATATCACATTCTATTTATTCTTTTGGATCCCACATAGAACAGTGGAAGAGGTAATGTGACACTAGTTTGGTTTTCACGAATAATTGTGGTACTGGTCAAGTGTGACTTGGATAGCCTTTTGTGATATTGTGATCCCCGAAGCATAGTGTGGATCAAACTATTTATTAATTTAAATTACTTGGTGGCAGGTGATCACCAAGTGGAGAAGATTAAGACTCTGCTTGAGACTAAACCTCATGTTTCACTTCCACTGTGTTTTTTTTTTGTTTTACTATGTATTTTATTGCATATTTCATAAAACTAAATTAATAATTGATAGTTAGTTTAGAAAGTGTTTATAACTATTTTGAACCTGTAATTTAGTTTCAAAAGTTATATTAATCTTTATATTAGTATAGATGATAACTAATGAATGGTTTGAGGAATTAATTGAACTTTCTAGACTCTTCTAAATTCGATACAAACTAAATTAGACTAAATTTTTAATTGGGTGAAATTTTAAACTAATGAATTCTTAACAAAAGTTTTTATAGATATTCAATTCACCCCCCTCTTGAGTATTCTACTCTAACCAATATTTGGTAACAAAGGATTTTGAATTTTTTCAGTTTTCAAATATTTTTCTGAATTTTTCAACATTGATTGTAGTTGTATCTAAAATATCATACAATTTATGTTATTTCTAAAATTTTATCTCTTTTTCATCCTTCCCATATTTATATTATAAACAATATATTATAAGGGTATATTGAAAATAGACCACATTTTTTTAATAGAAAAAAATATGCTCAGTGGAATCTTAAAATGAAAATACATTTAGAAAGCATGGGATTTAAAATCTGGACTTCAATTGAAAGTAATTATTCAATCCTTAAAATTTTAGAAACACTTGAGATGAATCTACCAATACTCTCTATAAAAATAATGGTAAAGTAATGAATGTTCTATATTATTCACTAAGAGATGAATAATTTACTAAAATTTCTTCTTGTAAAATTATTCATGGGATTTGGGACACATTGTTTGGTTCCCATAAGGGAACATCTAATGTGAAATAGATGAGATGAAATACTTATACACTTAAATATAAAAATTTTAGAATAAAGCCTAATAAATCTATTTCTAATATGTATCTCAGGTTCAATGAAATTGTGAACACTTTTATTTCATTAGGAATAGTTGTCACAGCAAAGGAACAGGTCATGAGGATTATATGATTCTTACTAGAGAGATGGCGAGGGACATCAGTATCCATAAAAAATCATGTTACATTAATAAAATTACTGCAAATGATTTAATTGTAAAATTAATGATGTATTAATATAAACTAAAGGTCAATCCAGATGAGGTAGATCCCAAGTAAAAAATTTCTTTTGTTCAAGACTACCAATTCCAAAAGTAAATACAAAGATAATGTTCAAGATAATGTTGAGATAAAAATTAGTGAAGAATTATTTTTAGACAGTGATGAGGAAATGGACTAGCTGGCCAAGAGATTCAGATAATATTACAAAAAGAAAAGGTTCTTCAAGAGACCTAACTATAAAGAAAAATATGAAAACAAAGGCACATGGAAAAAATAATGGAAGAAGCATAAAAATTAGAATAAATAGTTCTCTATGATTGAAAAAATAGAGTTCATGTCAAAGATGACAATCCTCAATTAATTTTAAAAATAAATATGAGAATAAATATATGAAATATAATAATGAAATGAGGACCACTAAAAGTACATATGAAGAAAAATATAATGAATCAACTTCTTCTCAAAATTAGAAATACGATATGGAAAACAAGTTCTTTATAAAAAATACCTCTGAGGTACTTTTGAACTCTCCTGGTCTAATTGACTATTATTCTAGAGATGAATCTAAAACTGGGAATATGAAAAATGATGAATTGTTTGAGTATTGAAATATGCTAGAAGAAACTTGTAATGAACTGAAGGATAATTATAAATATTTAAAGAAACATCATGCCCTCTCTAAAAATATTAAACCTAAACTTACTATTGATAAAGAGAAAATGCACAATTTCTAAAGGAAAATAATGACCAAAAGTTATTTAATGATCAATTAAAGAATGATTGGGGAAAAGATTACCAATGGGAAGAATAAACTTACTCAATTACATGTTCAACAAATAGCTCCTTGTTATACTATTGGAATATGATATCATTCAAGAAAAAGAAAAATATCTAAAACACCTTTTAAAACTAAATCTATAGAATCTACTTCTAGGTCAACAAAGAAAGAGTTTAATGCAAGTTCTAGTTCAAAAAAATCTTTTACTAAATCAAGTATTTATGTACCAAACAAAGTGTATTTTTCAAATACTTTATATTCTACATATATTAAACCAATAAGACAATTTTGGGTTCTAAAATATTTTATTACTATTTTTTTAGACCCATAAATATATGGGTACAAAAATCATTCCTTGGATGAATTATATTGTAGGTAAATTGTCTAAAGAGTTCATGTAGAAATCTTTGGTACATATAAATAGGTTGTTCAAGACATATTATTGGAGACCACCCAAACATTAAGAATATAATCAATATTGATGGAGTAAATATCACATTTGGTGACAATGGTGAAGGAAAAATTGTCAGCTAAGGTAAAATTGGTAAACATAACTCTATCTTAATTTCCAAAGTACTCAATATTGATGTATTAATGTATAACATGTTAGAATATCACATATATGTGATGATGGATTTAATTTGAAATTAAACTATGATCCATTCCCTAGTTTTTTATTCCAATATTAACTTAGTACTTACTGCTCTTAGAAGTGATAATGCATATGTTGTAAACATAGAAACAATAGAATCACAGAATTTTTCATGTCTAAGTGTCATTTACAAAGATTCATGGCTCTGGAATAGAAAAATGGGACATTATAATGTAAAATACCTTATGAAATTAACCATAAAATTTATTTAAAGACATACCTAAACTAGAGTTTCTAGAAAATAAAGTGTGAAATCCTTGTCAACAGTAAAGAAACATAAAATCTCTTTCTAACTAAAGAGAAATGTTACAACTTCTAAACCTCTCTAGTTCGTTCACATGGACTTGTTTGGACCATCTAGAGTTCCAAGTCTCAATGGGATGTAGTATGTTTATGTTCATGGAGATGAATACTCTATGTATACTTGGATCTTTTTTATAGCTCACAAAATTGAAGCTTGATCTAATTTTACCAAGTATGCTAGGACTGTAGAAAATATTAGTGGAATTAAAATATAATCCTTAAGAAGTGACCATGGGTGTGAGTTTGAAAATAAAGACTCTGAATATTTTTTCCCACAAAAATGATAAAGGAATAACTTCTCTTCCCCTAGGACACCTCAACGGAATGGTGTCATAGAAATAAGAAATATAACCCTACATGAAATTGCACAAAATATTCTCAATGAATATGACTTACCAATTTTTTTGGGGATAAATATCTTAATACAGATTATTATATAATAAATAAATTCTTATTCATACCTATCCTTAAGGAAACTTGATATGAGTTTTGAAATAATAGGAATCCCAAGAAAAATTAATTAAAACTATTTGGATTAAAAACATATATTCTATACACTAAATATAATCAAGAAAAATTTTCCTCAAAAATTGATAAAGTAATGATCATTAGATATTCAACATCAATAATATATTATGGAGTCCTTAATAATATAACCAAATATGTGGATGAATCTGTACACGTCAAGTTTGATGAAATCGATCCACATGAACCTAAGACCTCATTAGGGAATCTTGAAGAGGATATGTCAAATATGGACATTAATGCAAAAACATCTAAATATCCTATAAATAATTCTGTTAAAACTTAAAGTTCTAGAAGTTCACTAGATTCTATCCATAATGAACCAGAACCAAATGGTGATCCTGAAGTATCTACCCCTACTTTTATTAGACCAAGTATAACCCTTAAAAACCATACCATATATGATGTAGTTGGATATTTAGATAGATGAACAAAAACTAGTTATCCTTTGAGAAATTAGGTTGATCATCAATAATTCTTGTCACAACAGGATCCTAAAAATATCATTGATGCAATCAATGATGAACTTTGGGTGACGGCTATTCAAGAAGATCTTATTCAGTTTGAGATAAATAAATTCTAGAAGCTTGTTTATAAACCCAAGGACACAGTGAAAAATTAGAACTAAATGGGTCTTTAATAATAAAGAAAATGATGTTAGAAATATAATTATAATCAAAGATATATTGTTTGCACAATGATATAATCAAGGAGAAAAGAATTATTATGAGGAGACCTTTTGACCAGAATCTAGGCTTCAAGACATTAGAATCTAACTTTCCTATGAAACACACTTGGATTTAAATCATTATCAATTTGAGGTTAAAAGTGATTTATTAAATGGTTATATAATTGAGGTTGTTTTTTATCAGACCCCAGGTTTTAAAAATCTACATTTTCTAAATAATGTTTTCAAATTAAATAAATCTTAATATGGTTTGAAACTAGCTCCAAGAGCATGGTATGATAGATTAAGTAATTTTATTATTTCTAATGGTTTTAACAAAGGAGTTGAATATCTTACTCTTTTTATAAAAATAATTTATAAAGAAGTTTTCAAAGCTTAAATATATGTATATGATATTATTTTTGGTTCTTATAAACCTTATTTGTGTAATAATTTTTCAAAAATGAGGCAATGTGAGTTTAAAATGAGATTAATGGTTCAACTTAAATATTTTCTTGGATTTAAAATATTTAAAAATAAATAAGGTATTATTTTAAATAAAAGTAAATATACAAAATATATTTTGAAAAGATATGGATTTGAAAGCATTATAAGTAGTGAAACACCTATGAGTTCTACATGTAAGCTGGATATTGATGAATATGATAAACTTGTTGATCAAACTACTTACATAGGAATTATTGGGAGTTTTCATTACATAACTACTAGTAGGACAGATATCTTGTTTAGTGTGTTTATGTGTACATGTTCTCATGCTAAACCAAAAAATCCGCATTTAAATTCTGTTAAAAGTGTTTTCAAATACCTCGAATATACAACCAATTTAGGATTCTTCTACCCAAGAGGACTACCATTTAATATGGTTAGTTATTCAAATTATGACATTGGTGGTTGTAAGTTAGATAGAAAAAACACCTCTAGAACTTTCTACATTTTGGTAAAGTCTCTAATTTCATGGTGTAGTAAAAAGAAAAATTTGTTTTCTATATCAACTGTTGAAGGAGAGTACATTGCTTCTCATAGTTGTTGTGCACAAACTTTGTGGATAAAACACACTTCATTAGACTATGGATTTCAATTCATACATATCCCTATAAATTTGGAAAATAAAAGTACTATTAACATTTCTAAGAATCCAATTTCTCATTATATAAAAAAACATATTGATGTAAGACATAACTTTTTGAGATATCACTATCCAAAAGGTGATGTAACTATTGAGTTTATTGAGACTGGGCATCAACTTGAAGATATCATTACCAAACCCTTAAACTCTGAGAATGAGCTACATCATACATGAACATGGAATTTTAAATCTATAAAGATTTTCTAATCTTATCCCCTTTGAAAAAATTTGTTTGTAGGTGAAATCGATCAGTGAAACTAATCAGGTGAAACAAATCAGGTGAAACAGATCAGGTAAAACCCATCAGGTGAAACCAGTCAGGTGAGATAGATTAGGTCAAACTGATCAGTGAAATCGATCAGGTAAAAATGATTTTGTGAAGATGATCAGGTGAAACCTATTAGGTGAAACTGATCAGATGAAACTGATCAGCTGAAACCGATCAGGTGAAACAGATCACAGAAACTAATCAGGTGAAAGTAATCTTGTGAAACTGATCAGGTGAATCCGATCAGGTGAAACTGATCAGGTGAAACCGATCAGGTGAAACCAATTTAGTGAAAATATTCTAGTGAAACTGATTAGATAAATCGGATCATGTAATACCTATCAAGTGAGACCAATATTGTTATTTTAAAACTGATACAGATAGGGAAATTCTTGTAAATATATGCTTTTGTCTATTTTAAAACAAAACGAAACTTTTTACTTATTTTTATTTTACCTTTATAATATTTTATGTTTTTATGATCATACAATCCCTAAATTATAAAATCAATTCGATCCACACTACTTCTACACTTAAACACTTTACTAAACTCACACTATATTGAGCCATCGAACTTTAAGCTTCCTTTGAACCTGAACCTTCATAATATCAAGGACGAAGTGCATAATGGAAGGACGAAGTTAATAATCATCCTCCAAGCATCATAAAATGGAATCTAACAGTGCCACAGCTTCTATGAAGCCAGTATTGGGAAGCCTCATATTGACTTTAGATAAATAAGTGTTTTCTGAGTATTAGCTATCGAGAAATTCCTTCCTACGGAGAGTTTTGAAATCTCATGTGTGGATTAGATGGTGTGCAAACAATGAGAGAGATTTCTATACCCAACTGGTACAATAATTCTATATCAACAGGAATGTGTCTTTGTAAGGAGCCAAGGATGGTAGGATGAAGTCAGTGGTAAAATTCAAAGAGATCTATTTTTCTTCGAAAGGAGGGGCTGAATTCTTAGAGATGTCACTGGAGGGCGTTTATGAAGATTACTGGGGTAATATTCCACCAACCTAAGATTTTTTTTCTTATGAAAATGAATTGAAATAGTTGAATGGAAATGAGTAATCAAGGAGAGAAAAAGATAAAGAATCATATGGAGAGGCCATATTTCTTTTTAAGTTCATAAAACAACAAATCTACCCAAGGAAGGGCTGTTTTGAAGTATCAAGTTATCTTCCTGGATTATCTTCTAAAGAATAGGGTGAATGTGAATTTATATAGGTACCTTATGGTACATATTTCTGATATGATCAAACCTTCCAAGAAAGAAACCTATTTACACTACCCAAGGATTCTTTCTACAATGTTAAAGAAGCTATGATGTGTGGAGGATGCAGATGAAGTAATCACTCCATGTAGTGGATTTTTTATGCACATGGATATTTGAAAACAATAAAAATATTTTGGAACCCTAGGAAGAGATATTG
This sequence comes from Viscum album, assembly GCA_963277665.1. NCBI lineage: Eukaryota > Viridiplantae > Streptophyta > Magnoliopsida > Santalales > Viscaceae > Viscum > Viscum album. The sequence continues at coordinate 354,171,405 of OY728158.1, read as the reverse complement.
GGTAGAAGATGAAGAAAATATATATGAGTATTATAATCCCATTGATCATTCTATGAGGCCAAGGGTTAATGAGTATTCAGGTCTTAAATCTGGTGAGCATGTGGTTTATTCTTGTGTGGAACAAGTTGAGCCTATTCTTCCAAGAGAAGAGTGTTCTCCTATAAATGATATGAGTGACCGATATATAGTTGAGAGTCCTAAATACATTTCAAATAGAACTACTAGTCCACTATTAGATTATATTTCCTGAGAACATTTGTTAGGTTACGAAGATGAGGAATAGACTGAAGTCTCTAGAGTTAAACTATATATGAGAAATACTGATGGGGATGGCGAGGGTGATGATGAGGATGAGGATTATGAAGGTGAGAATGTGAGTGAATCACTAAAATCTAGACAAGTAACAGTTAGTTTAGTAGGATAGTCTGTACATATAGATAATGATGCTCTATGTATCATTCAGGAGCTTAATGATATTATAAAAGGAGGTCAATAGGAAGAGTATGAAGCTTAGAATTGACCTATGCATCAGAATGAGGAAGATCCTTAAGTGGATCAATTGGGTGGAGTGGTTGGATTTCATGTAGAACCTGAATTTCAGTTCGTACTAGTGCCTCAGAATGTCATTTTGGCTGGAGGACAGGAAGAAGAAGATGAAGTTGAGGATGAGGGAGAGACTCAAGGTAGGAGGGTGATAATTGATATTGTGGAGCCTAGAGATTGGACCTATTTTGGTTACTGGAATAGGAATCCAGGTTATATCATGTTTGCGCTGGATTACGACTCAGATGAAGAGATGGATGCTCCTCCTACTGCCCATGATGATGTTGAACCGATTATTAATGCTTCACCTATCTTAACTAATGTTGATGATCCTGTTATACCTTCAGTTCATAGTGACTAAAACCCCAAGGATGATCTCGAAAAATTCAAAGCTAAATTTTTTGAATCTTTGAGATCCTCTATTTGAGTCAGAATTGAAGCATTAACTTCTAAGAGTATTTCATTAAAAGATTCTAATAAAATTACAAGAATGGTGGTTTAGGAGATACAGCCCAACCTAATCACTACAACTGAGACCATTATAAGAAATAATACGGTGATGATAGAAGAAGTGAAAATAGTGAATCTTGAATTGTAATATTTGACCAATTATTTCAAGGCTAAACTTGGTGGTGTTATGGAGGTTCTTAGGAACCTAATTACACATCTTCTGAGTGCATACAAGAAGAAGTTCAAGGAGGATCTTGCCAAGATAATTTTTGGTGCCTCTAGTTCTAAAGGTACTGAGCCTATTACTACTGATATAGAGTCCCTTGGGAGTGTGATGATAGAAGGGCCGAGGTCTATTTAGAATAAATCTGATAGAGAAACTCTATCCAAAGTTTACAAAAACACTGACCTTATCTATTACATGGTAAGACAGTGTACAAATGAGGCATCTGCTTCTCAAAAAGAAATTAGATAAAAATTGGACGAGTATTTCTCGAAAATCTACACAATGTATGATCTAATTAAAAAATTTACATACTTGGATGAGATCCTTAAGATTCCACAAGTAATAGAGTACTTCAAAAGGTAAGTGGGTCAACTAAAATAGTTTACACTCAGTTTGTAAAAAATCATGGAGAACAAAGAGTATTTTAAAAATGCTATGATGTATGGGGTGAAGTCATAAATTATTTTATCCAGATTTTGAATCCCTACCTGCATGTTTATGCTGAAGCAATACTAGTCCCTATAGCTCCTTCCATTGGACCTGGTTCTTTGCCTCCTGCTCAGATGTCAATATCTCAAGTTTTATCTCAGGTCAGGCTACTGTTCCAAGAGAAACCTCCAAGTTGTGTTCTGTCAGAAAGAAGACAAACCCATGCAACTACAATTCCAATAGGTGTTGCTTTACCTGGTGTCTCCATTTGATCATCCCTTCCTACATTCACAACACCACCTCATGAACCCCCTCATGAAACTTTAGACATATGGAATTCTCCTCAAAATCCCAAGCCTTAGTTTTGGATCATTTATTTGATAGGTCATTGTACTTTGTTTTGATGGTTATACTCTCTATACTTTAATAAATATCAATTTGACATCACTGTGTTCCAAATTTCATTGTGTTATTTTTCTATATTCCTTATGTTTATTTTCACCTTTTCACTCATCCCAAAAGGGGGTGAAATCTATGGATGATGCCCTCTCTTAAACTAAGGGGGAGCCTAACTGTGGAATAGGAAAGATAACAGGTAATCAATAGAATATATATATATGTACATCCCACATCTGATAGTTATCGGATATAAGTATAGTAAAAGGAACATTATATATATATATCCTATAACACAATAATTGAGGGGGAGCATAAAACTAAAGACAATATAGTTATGTTGAGAATTCACACTCACTTTTTTATATGTAAGTAAAGTCATTTTTATTTCTTCACATCTTGTATAACTCATTTATACCATGATTTGTGATTATCAAAAGGGGAGATTTTTGGACCCTCTGTGAGATATATTTTTTATAATCACAAATCATTCCACATTATAGATCATGATAATTCACATATTATGTTATAACTAATGTTAATCATGTCAACGACTATTTATAACTGAATAAATCATCTCACGTGATATAATACATTTCAATAAGTCAATAAATTATGGATATTTATGTTTTAATATATTTTAAATTGTTTATTTACATGTAATTATAAATTTCACATAATATGATAATGTTCTGTCTAAGATAGACACTTTGTTTGTTTTTCAAAGTCCCTGACACTGATTGGTTTAAGGAGTTATAGATGGTTGACTCACTGATGAGGACTCACTAATCAAAGAATACATCGATGCAAGACTCACTGATAGAACATTTGTCACACTGATGGACAAGTCACCAATGGTCATTCCCATCAAATGTTCAATAGACTCACCAACGAATGATTATTTGATGAGCGATGCACCATTAGTTCAAAGGAAATACTGATGGATGAGTCACTGATATGAGACTCACTAACAGTTTAAAATGAGTCATTAATAACAACTCATCGATGCCCAGATATACTGATAGCACAAACAACTCACTGATGCCCAAAGTCACTGATATTGATGGAAAGGAACAACCGATATAGAGAGTCACCGATACTCATAGACCTACTATATTGACTCACCGATACTTATGACTCATCGAGAGTCATAAAAACTGTTTTTAATATATTAAATCAAATTTATATATAACATCCATATTTACACAAATTAATGTTTCTGACATTATTTAATGTTTTATGTAGGGTATTCAAAGGACATTACAAGGTACATGCACATGGAGAGATCATTCTATCTACTGGACCTCGAGGTATAAAATAATTATAAGATGGATCCTTCAAATATGGAGAAAACGCATAGAAGAATATAAAAAAAAGAACTTGCAAACTCTTGTAACTCATGAGAATACTTCCAAAACCCAAGAACTCATAAATAAGAACATATGGGGTGATCAAGTAGTCAAGAAAAACTTGTGGAGCTAAGATAAACATCTTATTATCCTAGAAGCCAAAACATAGAGATAACGATACTCTATTTTTTAGTCAAATTCTAGAAGAAGGCTCAAACTTCAGTTCCACTACATCAACCAAGTCCAGATATACACTACATAACACATAGATCCTTCTAACCCTAACTCTACATCTTTAGCTATGTTTTGATCATTTATTTACACTTCTGAATAGTGTGTGTATCTGTCTGTTACAGACACATTGTCTCATATGCATAACTAGAGGATACATGATATCCTCAAATATCACACTCTATTTATTATTTTGTATCCCACGTAGAATAGTGAAATAGGTCATGTGTGACATGTTGTTGTTTTTTCCCATGAATAAGTGTGGTAGAGGTCATGTGGGACCAGGACGGCCTTGTGTGCTGTTATGAACCTTGATCCATGGTGTGGATCAAACTGTTTATTAATTTAAACTATTTGGTGGCAGGTGATCAACATGTGGAGAGAATTAAGTCTCTTCTTGATACTGAACCTCTTGTTTCATTTTTTTTCTATATTTATTTCTTTTATTTTTACTCTGCCTTCTATCACGTATTTCCTAAAACTAAATTGAACTTTCATAGTTAGTTTAGATGTTTTTTATAATTGTTTTGAAAAAGTATGTTAGTTTCAAAATTTTATTAATCGTTATATTAGTATAGCTGAGAACTAAACAATATTGATAAATTAATTTAACATTTTGGGCACTTATAAATTCACTACAAACAAACTAAGATTATATTTTCAATTGGGGTAAAAATTTTAAAGAACCAATTCTTAACAGAAATTTTTATAGATACTCAAATCACCCCCTCTTGAGTATTCTACTCTGACCAACATATTGGTTTCCTGACATCCATGTAGACATCTGAACGTTGGGATGATATAAAAGAACCATACATATTTTAGAATTACTTGAATTATTTTTCTTGTATCGATCTACGCAAAACCCAACAAATTTTATGAGTGATTCATAGTCCATATAAAAAATACAATCAATTGGTCATGAATGTATTTTTCTCAAACATCGTACCCATTGATCATAAGAATTATCTTAGTTCCATCTATTATAAAAGCAAGATAATTTTTTTATGGTCACATATCAATCAAGAGACCACATAAATTAGTAAATCTAGTGTCACTCCTGCTTCTAGCTTTCATATTATAAAACATTAATACGGCTGACAATGTTGTTTTTTTAGTACAACTGGTATACAATGGTCCCTCTTTTTATATACTTTACATCTCAAACAACATTTTTAAATCATGAAGGTAATCCTGAATTGTCAGTTTACATCTTCCATACAATTATTGACATCATTTACACTTTCATTCATATCATATGACCCATAAATTACAATATCATACAAGTTAGTTTGTACATTCTTTCTTTCCCAATGATTAGTCCAACATTTTTATATTCAGTCTATTCCATGAAAAACAAAATATTATTACAACTCTTATGAGTGGTTTTATATTGAGTAACAACAACATAAACATGGATAACTGATTTGAGAAGGGTCAAATACAGGCTCTATTGTAATCTTGTTGATCTTTTTGATACCATCATCACACTCCATTTTCACACGATTAGCATCCATCCAGTTTTGATTCATATCTAATATAGTATGTTCTATAATACTCATTTTTTAGAAAAAAAATACACATAATGTATTAATAATAAAAGGATGTATGTGTTGATACTGCTAGAAAATGTTTAATTTTTCTTAGAAAAAATTATACACACATTGGACACCCAATGAATAAATAAAAACCTTTTTAATGATGAAATGATATAATTCATTGAATTTAGAATATAAGACTCCTTATGAAAAGTTTTTAAATTGATAATCTCCAATTCAAACAATAATTTTAATTGTATGAAACAAAGTAGGATGGTGTGTGTAGTATTAAAGTAGGAAATTGATGGTGGATGAAAGCTTTAAAGAAAAGTGGTCAGGGTTGAAGCTAAATTAAAATTTGGGGATCCCATGTGGGATGAAATCCATCATGATTTGGTTTCACCCATTGATATATTGTAATATAGATGATATAAAAAATATCATACAGTACTACTAAAGATGAATGAATCTCAAATTGTTAATGTTATTGGTGATGATTCCTAACAAGTGACATTTTTAGAAAATGGTAAAATGAAAAAAATAATATATGATGGTTGGAGGGTTATATGTTCCCTAATGGAGAGAATATGTTTTAGTAATCTCTTAAAGTAACATTTATGCTATATGAAGTTATTTTTCAATGATAATAAGAGTCGAATTGTGTGTATTAAGATTTTTTTCTAGTAGTGGAAGACATTTATTTAAGGAAATGTGTTATATCTATATAATTATGAAGAGAATAATTAGTTTATAATCTATTGAAACAGATAGAGATAAACAATTTTCACTCACAAAATTGTTAATGCTTATTAGTTAGTATGAAATTTTTAAGGATAATAATGTTTTCAGTGAACAACCATAGAACATTATATGTGTTGAAAAGTAATTTGATTTCAATATAATTGATTGTTGGTTACTATAACCATCAAAATTAATTTTTGAGGAGTATAATGAGATAAAATTTCTAGTAGACACTACATTATGTCATATTATATAAATGTATGAAACACCTATTGGATTGAAGAAACATTTATTTAATTCATTTAAGGTGAATTATTCACAAAAAATTTACAAATATTGGTTACAACATTGGTGGAGGACATCATAATTTCTAGTAGGATAATTTCATTATAAGTAATGTAGGGAAGTGATAACTATTTGGAGCTATAAACAATCAATAATTAATTCATGGATTTTTTTAATTATTGGATAACCATAGGAAATAAGAAGAATTCATTGATGTTTTCCTAGACCAAAAACAATATACACTGATTTAGAGATGGAAAAGAAAAAAAACAACCGACAATAAAATTTATTCAGGTAGTAGACTGAAATATGTGATGGTCACGTTATTCAAATAAAATTATTTTTTTTATAATTTTATAATGATAAAATTACTTGATCACAAAATAATTATTTGGATGTTGTTGCCTATAACTACAACACCAATATCAATAATATCTATATAGTCAAAAAAAGGTATTAGGAATGGATGTTATTGAAAATTGAGTGACTAAATTCATTTACGTGTCATAATGTGATTATGAAAATAGTGTATCAAAGTGGTATTTATTTAAACAACTCAAAAACTTGAGAATTACTTTATATGACCAATTTAATCAACTGGTTTCCCTATTCACTATCTATTAAGGTGATATATCTTGTATGAATAAGATTCATTATGCCAATAAAGAACATAGGAGGTGGCGTTCTTATGGGTGGTTTAGGTCCAAATTGGGATAAAGAATGTTAAATACTTCACTTCATTCCTTTAGTTTTCTAGAGCTTCTAAATGGTGATATTTCAGTAGACTTTTCAATGTGTTTTAGTAATCAAATAAGATTTATCTTTACAAATAGTAGTGATTTTTATATGTATCTGGATCCTTTTTTCACACCCATGCAAGGCTCTCCACAAGAAATTCTATGTTTTCTCTCCCTAACGTAAGACTACTTTTTTTATATGTTTTTTAATTCTTAATATTTTTCTTTCTTGTTTTCTTGTTATGTATCTATATATATGTAAGTTATTAACGTAATTTATATAATATATTATAAATTGTATATTATATATTATTAGTAATAATTCATATTTACTTATTAATCATAATATATAAATAATTAATTAAATAAATAGTATTTCAAAATTAAAATTAATTTATTAATAACATATTTAAAAAAAGAATAATAATATATTTTATAATATAATTAATATGAAACTAATTTAATGGAGTCGAGTACCCTTTAAATAGGTACCCATTGTTATTGTTATATTAGATTGATGAAGACATCGTTTGTTGATATATCTTTATTTTTGTTTGTTTTTAATATGACAATACCTCAGATTATTGATTGAATTTAAATTTCAATAAGGGATATTTGAAATTTATTGATGCTTTATCTAGGAACACTATAATATAAAGAACCATTATGAGGGAAAGAATGGGATTTTTCAAGACTAAAAAATGTATAGCCTTTATCCAGAGAAAAACACCACTTTTCTGTTAGCACAGTCAATGGTTAAGGTAGGTGTTCAGAGTCTCTCCACAAGTGAGAGGGTGCTCCTACGGTTTCTTAGGTTTGGTCACTAGTAGGTTTTCCAATGTTGGTTGTTTTTTTGGCAGTGTTGCAACATTTCACCTTCTCTATCCTTCTTCCCCCATCAGTCCATTCAATCCCCATTTCTAACTATTTTTTGATGGAAAAATTACCCATTAACGCCAACATGGATGATGAACCCATATTGCATCATAGGATATCTATTTTAATGCTGGGTAAACTCATAGAAAAATAACAATTTGACCTGAATGCACTAAAAAACATGCTGCCATTTCTTTGGAGCCTAGAATAAGCCACGACCATAAGATAAGTAGGATTGGGCAACCAGATCTTGGAATTCTTCAGTGAAAAATATAAGAGAAATGTTTTACTCAGAAGACCCTGGTCATTATACAATCATATAATCTTAATGGAGACCCTAAAAATTTAAGTCAATTTCTAAAGTATCACCTTCACAAAAGCAGTCTTAAGGGTACCCATAAAAACACCCCCTTCACCAGAAGATCAAAACAAACTTTTCAGAATATCTGTAGCCACATTAAAAATTTTAATAATTGGGATCACTCAAATCCAATTCTCTAGGGGGATATACGTTCATATCAATGTACTCATCGATGTGTCCCAATATCTTATGATGGTATCATTTCTTTCCATGGATGAGCATTGGCTATGGGTACCATTCGAATTGGAAAAACATCATATCTTCTATTTTTTGTGGATAGATAAAACATGCACAAAAAGAGTGTGTCTTTAGTGAATCAGATGTTGAAGATAACAACATACTCCAGTATGGCCCATGGATTCGGGTGAATAAAGAAAGGATGCCCTTCATTCTAGAAGTAGAAATGAAATTGGATAGGTAAATTATTTGCAAGGCCTGTAGTTTGCAATCTGCCTCATATCTAGGGAAGAAAATGCTAAATGTAACATCAACCTTCAATATAAAATGTGTCTCCTTGCAAATAAATAAATATCTCCTTTATTCCAGGAGCAGAAATAAAATTTAATAGGGAAAATGTTTCTAAGGCCTTTAGTTTTCAATAATCCCTGAATCTCTAAAATTATTACATTCTAGATACTCTTCAAGCTATCACCAATGAAAGCTACTTTGATCAACCAAAAATTCCTATATACAAACAACAAACCCCAAGACTGAAATGTTGGTACCGTAAATGATTGTCCTAGTGGTGCAATGATAATTATGAGATAAAATAAAGTGAAAATGCGAAAATAAATGGACACCAGATGTAATGTGGAAAATCCCCCAAATAGAAGCGGTAAAAACAACGGGAAAATAGTAGTATAACTATTGGTAAAACTGGGTACACACTCCCTCACCATTTACAAGGAGAAAAACACTCATAAAATTCTCTCTTGAATATGGTGGGGAAACATCCTCATAGATACCACTCGAATAGGATAATCGGTGATGAGATTTCTAGTGAAGTTGATTCTATCTATTAGGATGGAGAACCCCCTTTTATAGGCCTCCTCCCCCTACCTACTGAATTCTCCCACTGGGAGGTTTGGGGGAGTTTTCCACCAACCAACTATCACAGGACACCCTCTTTGACAAAACATGGGGTGGATACCATCCGTGGAGAAAAACATTATGCCAACACATCTCCCAGTTGAAGATTTTATTGAGAACCAATCACATATCCACATCCTTTCAATCTACCAAACATGCTTCTCAAGTCTCTACATGGCCGCTCGAGGATCTGCACCATATGAACTTATCAAAGATAATTTCCTTCATTAGGAAATCTTCCAGATTTTTTTTAGTGTGAATCTTTTGGATGTCCACACTTCCTTCCTCCACCACATCTCATGTAAAGGGATATTGTACCCCAATGTGCTTCAGCCTGGAATGAACAAATGGATTCTTTCCAATATGTAAGGAACTCTAATTATCACAAAACAATGAAATATTCTCCTGGATGTTCCCAAGATCCTCTAGAAACTTTCTCATCCAAATAGACTCTTTTCTAGCCTATGTAGCTACCATGTACTTTGCCTCTGTCGTGGATAATGACATAACGGACTATAACTTTGAAATCCAGCTCACAGATCCTCCTATAAGAGTAAACACAAAACCAGTAGTGGATTTCCTCCAGTTAGAATCACCTACAAAATCTGAACCAACATTTCCTCAGATAGTGTAATTCGATCCTCCATAACACAATGCATCATTTGAGGTCTCCTTGATCTATCTCAGGATCATCGTCATTGTGTTCTAATGCTCCGGTCCTGGATTCTCAATGTACCGATTAACTGCTCCCACTACATGTGCAATGTCTGGTTTTGTACAAACTGTAGTGAACATCAGACTTCCCACTACTGATGCATACTGTTCTTGAGACATCTCATTCCACTGTACTTCACTACTAGGACTCATCGTTGAGGATAACATAATATTAATGGGAAGCGGGGTATAGGTTGGCTTACAGTCTTGCATGTTGAAGCATTTCAAGACACTCTGTAAGTATCTCTTCTATGGTAGCCAAATTTTCACATTATTTTGGTCTCGGTAAATCTACATCCTATGAATCTTGTTTTCTAGTCATAAGTCCTTCATATCAAACTATATAAGCAACTATTCCTTCGTCAGCTGAATCTGGTCATTGTTGGGGCATGAAACCAACATGTCATCCACATATAATAGAATAATGTTGAAATAATTATTATCTAATCCCTTAAAATATGCACAATGATATGAATGACATTTGTTGTATCCAAGGCTCGTGATATAGGAATAAAATCTGTTGTACCAACACCTCAGTGCCTATTTGAGACTGTACAAGGATTTTTTCAACCTGCAAACCAATTTCTCTTTACCTTCTTTAGAATAACCTTCTAATTGGACCATATATATTTCTTCATCTAGATCACTATAGAGAAAATAAATATTTATATCCAATATATCTATACGTAATTTGTATGTAGCCAAAATCGCCAAAACTAACTGAAAAGTTGTCAGTCTAACAACAAGAGAAAATATTTAATTGAAATCAATACCTTCTTCTTGAGTAAATCCTTTGACCCCAAACTGTGCACGATATCTTTCCACATGGTCTTTTTCATCTCGTTTGATCTTAAAGACCCATTTGTTTCTGATATCCTTCCTGCCATGAGGTAATGGAACTAGATCCCATGTCTTTTTTCGGTGTAGGGATTGATGTTACATCTGCATCACCGCCATCCATGAGGACACATATGGACACTGGGTCACCTCTAAAAAAAGATGGCTCTCCATCCTCCATCAATAAGCATTACACAATATTTATCACAGTGACCTAGTCTGACTGCCATACTGGTGCTCTTTTCTCCTGAGTTGATCATCACGATTTAGACTCAACTGGTACTTGATCTTCGTGATCTGGTAATATCTCATAGGAATCTACTTCTTCCTAGGATTTTCCTCTACTTTGACTATTTTAGTTTCTTTATTCTTCTTTTCTATGTCTTGATCAGTTTTTATCTCCACCTTATCTTCTGCAAAAATGAAATCTTTGTTGATGATAAATTTGTGGTCAGTGAGGTCACACATATGAGACCCCTTCATACCATCAGTGTACCCCAAGAAGATACATTTCCTGGATCTCGAATCCAACATTGATCTTTCATGATCATTAAACATTTCATAAACAGGACATCCAAAAGTATGTAACCGAGAATAGTTAGTGGGTTTACCGTTCCACATCTCCATTTGTGTCTTCAGATCAATCACCTTTGAAGGATATCGATTGATCACATAACAGGAGGTATTCACTTCCTCTACCCAAAACATTTTTTCCATTCCTATAGTCTTCAAAATTGACCTTGTTCTATCCAACATGTTTATGTTCATCTGCTCTACCACTCCATTCTATTGAGAAGTGTACACCACAATGAACTGTATCATGATTCCTTCATGTTGAAAAAAAGTTTCAAACCCCGCTAGTATATTTTCTACCTTCTTTAGTCCTTAGATACTTGATTTGCTTTACAGAGTCAAGATCCTTCTGCTCTTTCAATGTTTTGAAGACATCAAAAACATCTTCCTTTTTCTTGATTTGGTACACCCAGCATCTCTTGAAATAATCATCAATAAAGGATACAAAGTACCTTTCTCCTCCCAAGGATATAACTAGTGCTTTCCAAACATTAAAATATATCGACTCTAAGATCTCTTTTCTTCGTGGCGTTGACTCCCAGAACATTAACCAGTGTCGCTTACTCAAAACACAATGCTCACAAAATGGTAAGAATACCTTTGTAAGCCCAGGTAGCAACCTCTAATCCAGAAGAATGTTTAGGCCTTCTTCTCACATATGTCCCATCTCCTAATGCCATATCTTCGTCAATTCTTACACCGAGGGAGTTGAGGCAAAAACTATCTCCACCTCCTTGTACGTTTCACCCCTATGAAAGTTAAAGTTATTTGAGATCTTATCTACATTCATTACCATAAGTGCGCCCTTCAAAATTATCATCACTCCATTCCTATTGCAAGTCTAGCATCTGATATCATCAAATTGTCCCAAAGACAATATGTTCTTCTTTAGGCCCTTCAAATGACGTACTACTTGGATGGTCCATATTATGCTATCACGAATCTTTAGTTTGATGGTACTGACCCCAATGATCTTCAGAGTGTGATCATTCCCCATGTATAGAAGTCCTTCTGGGATGGTTTCATATTGGTCAAACCATTCCCATTAAGAAGTCATGTTCCATGTTTCTCCTGAGTCGATAATCCATGCATCGTTGAGATGCTACATGCTTCCAGTAGTCGTTGCCACTTCATTGTCTAGTATATCTTCTTTTCCATAAGTACGTGAAACATTCCCTTGAGAGTTTTTTTTCACTACTCTTCTTATTCCATCCATCCTTCTTGATGTTCCCCTTCTTGCCACAATTGAAACATGTGACACTCTTCTTGTTACTCCTTGTTTTAGACGTACCATGATTTTGGCTCCCACTAGAACCACACTTCGTCATCCTTCCTCTCTCCATTAATAGAGCCTCTGCTTGGTTCAATGTTTTCTATCTGTATAACACCCCAATCTTCCATGATATGTTTCCCTTTGAATAATGTAGTATCTTGCGTTTCACGCAACTTGGAGTTTTAACACAAAACGACCAATCAAACTATCCGTTATGAATAGTAATACCATCCTTTTGAAAATTTAAAAATTTTATATTTCAAAATGGACTTTGTTTTTTGGATTCAAAATATCAAAATTATCTTAGGGTGAATTTGTTGTATTTTTCTGAAAACTTTCAATTTTTAATGAATAGTGAAAAAGATTGCTTTATTGTTTAAAAGAGAGTTTTTATTTCAAAAAATTAGTTTTTTTTATTTTAATTAATTTTATGTTGAAATAAAAACTTAATACCTATATATTTCCAATTTAATTCATTGGAGTCATTTTATAATAAGTTTAGATATATAAAATTTTATTGAACTTTTTACTGTCTTTTACCAAACTTCTAGGAGAATTTTCAAATTTGAATAAAACATAATTTTACCTCTTCTATGAGTTGAATTTCTAAAAACCGAGAGACATGGTTGACATTAGTACGGAAAATGTGGTAAATAAGATCAAAATAATTTTCGATGAATAGTAACTTTTGACTTTTATTCACCACGGTTAAAAGTAAATAGGATAATTAAATGTCAAGATGATATTATAATTACCCTAACACATGTCATAATTCTATTGGATACGTGTAATTTGACCAAAAACAACCTTAGGAATAAAATATGACCCTCTTTGGTTCATTTGGATTAGATTATGACATTTATTATTATTTAATTTAAAGAAGAGTTAAACATTTTAAATTCAAATTTTAATTACTAAACCATTTGTAATATAGGGTTAAAATAAGATAAATTATGCTATAAATTTTAATTATAAAGGTAAATATATTTCCTACATAATGTTATTTTATTTATAATTTTTAGACATTAAATAATTAAATTAATTTATGATGCAATGATCATGGAGTAATTACCTTATTAATGAAAGATTAAAATAATTGATATTATAAATATCCAAATAAATGTAATGTTAGACTTTTGATGAATTCCAAAAGTTTTATAGGTTATTATGAAATTTTAGGGTTGATTAAATAATTTTTTTCTAAGTGATAATGTTTGTATGGCTGTCAAAAAAAATAAAATACTAAATAGTGTCAAAATTGACATAATTGAGTTTCTAAAACAAATACTATATTATTTATTGATCTAATATTCTTAAAAATCTATGGTTAGGTCAAATGAAAAAAGATAATGTTATATATATTAATAATTAACCACTTGGGGTTCACTTGGACTCTTATAGTATATTTATTAACCATATAATATAAAAATACAAAGAGACATGGTAAATGTCAAACTATTTAACTAAGAGTTGAATATAAAAGATAAGGTTGATATGGTGACCTAAACCTCTCTAAAACCTATTTTTTGAGAGTTATTTGACCCATACCCACCTTATACTCGAAATAAATTATTTTTTATCCCTTATAAAGAGAAAATAATTTTATAATAAAATAATATTTCATGCTTTCCCTAAAGTGACCCTCACCTCTCTTATAAAAGGGTACTTCCCCTTCTCTAAATTTCACACCTCTAAATCCATTTTTCTCGCCCAACCACTACCCAAATATCTTCCCAAATTCCCTCAAATCAACCTAGAGTTCTTATTTTTATCAGAAATCCAGCCTATGGAGACATTTTTATCAGCCTAAAAGGAAACACCAGAAGGAGATGTAATAATATCACCACCCTCTTTCAAGTTCTTATCTTCTTCGACTTCCTATTTCTTTGTTGTTTCCATACCAAAATAATAACACAAGTATCTCCACCATATTTTGATGTTATTAAAAATATGGTACAACCATATTCATTATTCTATCAATCCTATGAATGAAAAAGGCGCAATACGTGAATACGTACGGCTTACCATCTCCACGTCGTGGTGTAGTTTGTTATTAAAACACTTCATTATTTTTATGGATATAAAAATGAGTATAATTTATGTAAATAATAAATATAACACATTAATTATTATTTATATAGGATATACCATCCAATTACATACGATTTCACCATCAATATAATGATATTGTTGCCCGTGCGTCAGTACGGATTATCATCTCCACGAAGGTGATGTGATTCATTCCCCATTGTAATCATTCAAGAATAATTATCATTTTTTGATTTAAAATAATTTTTAAGAACTTAATTTAATTCTAGATATGAATAAAATACATCCTATCCATAACAAACCTGGCTTACGTGACCAAGCATATAAAGGAAAACGAATCCGTTAACACCCGAAACAATGATACTACTGAAATATAATTAACAAATCAATATTAGGAAGATCATATATGATATCATATTTAAGTATATAGTTCTTGTATAATTTAATAACAATTATTTAACAATTATACAAGAGTTTAACATACCCTTGACAAAGTAAATGTACAAGGCAAGGGTTAATTTCACTATCTTTTTATTATTTGAGGTTGTTTTTACGTAAGTATCTACTGGGAATTTTTATCATGCACATCCGTGTTTTCTTAAAAATGAATTTCAAAACATTTTTACTATTTACTATAAAATGGGTTAAACTCATTTATACCCTTATTTGACTTTATATGTAATATTTCCGTCATTTTCCAAACAAGGTACATTATTACCTTTTCGACAAAATTAAGGTAACAATGTATTTTTTAGCTTATACAGAGGGTGAGGTTATTCTTTATCATTATAACATCGTTGAAGCTTCCCTTACAAGCTTATAGGAATATTTTCAAAAGAAATGTTTTATTTTATAATTTTGTTACTCATAAAAAATTTTAAAATAGAAAGTGATATTTCTCTAAAATAGTTTTGATTTCATATATGTCAACATCCTTTGATAAATTTTACAATTGTTTGAAGTTGATTTATTATGATAAAAATACTACTTAATGTATTTATGTTTTTCTGATATTTTTGACTGTGGATTGTTATTTTTAAACCATTCATGGTTTATGGTTAAATTATTTACTTTTGTATGCTAGTTTTAATACGAATTTTAATGTTATGTTTCAACCTTTTCATTTGAGGAATGTATTAGACTTAGTAAATGATGGGTGGAGCCCACTATAGCTCCAAAATGCATTAGTAGGTCTCATGAGACAATTATATTTGGAATCGACTGAGGCCTTTCCCAATTTTATATATGTTTTTGGATGAGGCCTTAATCATTTTTAGACGTCTTGGTCGAGGCCTGGACAAAATGTTTCAGAATGTCCCGCATTATACATTCCCTCATTATAAAAATAATATTTATGGTTCATGTGGTTATTAAACTAGTAGAATACCCATGACTATGTTTTATTATGTAATTATTTACTCAGCTCATAGTCCGACCATAACGTATTCATGTTTATTGTTTGTAAAGGCATGTGTTTTCAATTATTCACCATGCCTAATGTTTATGTTATCTTCTCCTATATTTCTTACTCTTACTAAGAGTTAGAGCTCACCCCTTTCTAATATTTCATTTTCCCAGGTTATAAAGAAGTTATTTATGAGTGACATGCAGGCATAATCTATGAGGATTGGATGTTTCTAATTGAATAAATTAGTGTTGTATTTATTTTCAAGTTGTAATGTTGAACTTATGTATATATATTGTTTCCAATAATACCAAACTAATCGGTATTTCGGGACATGATTCCTTGTATCATGCTAATATTATGTAATAATTCACAGACTATGGGTAATTGGGGTCGGGTCATTACAGTTGGTATTAGAGAAAGTTTAGTACAAACCTTGGAAACTAGATTTATATAATCTCTTATTTGAGAACATTACCCTAAGATGGACTTTGAGGATATGTATAGAAGAATTTCCTAGAATTTTGGTAATGTAGAGATTTGGTGAGTTTTCCAAAAAATTCATCCAGGTCTGGATACAAGTAGGTAGAGGCGGCTCTGGCACAGTTGTACCTAGGAGTGAAAACCCCAACAAGGAGTTTCGGGCTTCACAAAGGGTATCCTGGTACATGACAACGGGCTTTGTTGCACTCTTGGTTACGACACTCTCGAGGGATATGCTTAGTATAATTCAAATTTTCTTTACAAAGCATTATAGATAATTTATGAGTATATATTTATTGAAAGATAACTTTTTTTATGATTAGGTATTTTATCTATAAACTGTTCAATTTGTGTTCAGTGTTTTAGAAATTTTGAATTACATATTGCAATTCAAAAAACTAATCTAGTGTATGCCACGGTTTAGAAATGGAGACTAGTGGAAGGAATGTAAACTGTATCAACGCACGTAATTCATGTAGGGAATTCTCTCATACTCAAGATAATTATAGTAGAGCTGGTGATACAACTGGTGTTTATCATCTTATCACCATACTGGGACAACTCACTGAGGTTATGAATAATAACATTACCCATATGGAGCACCTTGATCCAAAACTCAGAGGATCAATGTTAGACCACTTCATGATGCAAAACCACCATCATTCAATCAGTCTTCAAATACATTTGTAGATGAGAAATGGATAATTTCCTTAGAGAAAATATTTCATGATTTGGGGAGTAGCGAAAGGGAAAAAAATTCATGGAAGTTTATCGCCTCACAAGATATGAAGATCAATGGTGGTCATTGAATCAAAACACAAAGGAGGATGAATAAGTATCTCTTATGTAATGGAGGGAGTTTAAAAAGATTTTCTTTGATAAATAATCTCCTCATGACCACCGAGCAGATATGCAAAGGCAATTTCTTATTTTTAGGCAAAAAGAGGATGAGAGTGTCGCAAACTATGAATCTAACATTAGAAGGTTAGAAAGGCATGATAAAGATTATATATGTTACCCAAGAAGTAAGATTGATCATTTCTTTGACGGGTTAAAACCATTTCTTCTTCAATAATTAGTCTCCAATCCTTCTCATCGTACAAAGATATTGTCTCATGAGCTATTAAGATAGAAAGGAAATTATCTAAGTCTTACAACTTGAACGAAATGAAAAAGAAGAAGATATCTGTTGAACACTCTAGGAATGTAAATAAGGAAACACGGAAGAATGGAAGAGTTGAATTTCCACCCTGTGATAATTGTGGAAGGAAGTACCCTAGTACATATCTAAAAGAAAAATGTGTATTCTACAAATGTGGATAGAAAGGCCTCCTTCCTAGTGATTGTAAGGGGAATAAAGAAGCTACCAATGTTAAATGATACAAATTTAGGTAGATGGGACATTATGAAAATGAATTTCCTAAATGCCATGGAAGCTTACCTTAGAAAAGGCCAAGGGAGAAAGGCTAAGATTATGTGATCACTACTGCAGAGTTTGAAGCTCTGAAAGATGTGTTGGCGCGTAATTTAATGGTTTCCTCAAGTTTAGACAATGATTTATTTGATTTTCGATCATCACATTGTTTCATATCTTCCCATATTTCTATGAAAATTAGATATTTCCAATTTGAGTTAACCAGTGATTTGTCATTCAGAACTCCTATGTGAAGTATCATTGCAACAATTTGTTTTGAATCAGTACCCATTAGGGCATATAAATGTTCTTTATCCGTTGATCTCATTGTAATACCCATGATTGAATTTGATATAATCCTCGGTATGGATTGTCTTTCAGACCATGATGCAAAAATTTGTTATATGAATAAGGAGGTTATAATTTTTTATTTTTTTAAATAGGTAGGAAAATTTTATTGATACAAAAAGGGGGGGTTACACAAGTCTAATGTATGGAATTTTGCTGACATCCCGAACATAATAAGGGATTAATTCAGAAGGGAGATCATCAATCCAATGTAAGTCGTGAGGAATTACAAGATTGGAAATCCCATTAGTGATCTTGTTGGCTTCACGGAAGGTGTGAGTGGCAATGAAGTTCAGCCCAATGTGGGAATTCAAATATTCCATTTAGCGGGTAGTAATAGGCCAAGCAAGGTAAATGGTACCATTCCAGATGGCCTAAATTATTATAGTAGAGTCTCTCTCAATCCAAATGTTGTTCTAACTTTGTAATCTGGAAAAGGTGATGGAATGGATGATTCCCATCATCTCAGCTTCCAAAGTAGAAGAGTGACCACAAGATCCATAGAAGCATCCAAGAATCTAGTCCAAGTGATTTATGAAGACGACACCACAACGCGTTGGAACCGGGTTGCCTTTCGAGGCTCCATCCACATTGATTTTAATCCATCCCATAGGGGAGAAGCCAAACAACTTCAATAGTATAGTGGGGTGATGGTAGATCCCCTCCACCCCAACACTTCTAAGAATCCCAAAGTCATGGACAGAATTGTTTTAGGGTGCTCTTTGGATAATGGATGCTTCGCGAATAGCTATGAGGATTCTCGTTTTCCCTGGAATAATTTTAAAAGAATTACTTCGGAAACTTAAGTCATTTATACCATACCAGATAATATAAATAAGTTCTGCAACCACTGCAACCAATAGGTTTTTGATTTGCTGAGATGTAGACAACTCCATGCAATTCTTAATTTTCATGTTGATGGGATCAAAAATCAGCCATCTGCACTCAAAAATGTCAAGAATATAATTCAATAGAGCGGATTATGTGTCACAGGAGCGAAAGAGATGATTTATATCCTCTATATATTGATTTCACATACGACATTTAGAACAAACAGTAATCCTGAAAGTTTGTAAGCAGTTATCAATGGGGATTCTTTGATGGCCAATCCGCCAGACTAAAGTAAATCTTGGGGGTTTTATCCAGGATTTATTGAATTTATCTAGCCAGGGGTGATTATTTTCAACATTTTTGAAAAAGAACTTATAATAGTCTTTGGAGTTAAGAATCCCATTGTGTACAAGTTTCCAAATAAGTAAATCATTAGTATTAATGAAATGATAGTCATTAACAATTTTAGTAATATTTTCAGGGAGATCAAGGTTATGCATATGAATGATCAAGTCAATTGAATCCTAAAGATGGATAGGGGTTGGTTGTTATCTATTAAGGAGATCAGGGGAATACCAGTCCAATTATCAAACCAAAATTTTAAGGTGGATTCCTTAGTGGCTATCCATATAGAGTTATACATAATAGACATGGAAGTACTTTTGATGGAGGACCAAATAGAGGACTTAAGAAGATAGAGACGATTGTTTCTAAGATTGTCAAGGAAATGAGCTTTGAGAAAATTCATGGAGGATGAGGTGTTGTGAATAATGTTCCACATATGTATAGCTTGATGGGCCTCATTGAACTTAGAGATTGTTTTTATGCCAATCCCCCCTTTATCAATAGATTTGTAGCAAGAGGTCCAGTGGATATTCACCAGTTTCCTCTCAGTAGTGCTACCAGTCCAAAAAAAAATTTAATAGAAGCATTAATGTATTTTAAAATACTTTTTGGCCATTTATAAATCAGCATTGAATAACAAAATTTAGAAATAGTTGTAGATTTAACAAAGAAAATTCTCCCGACCATCACGAGGGACTTACCCTTCCAGGAGGAAAGGTTCCTAAGCATGTGGTCCTCAATGTGAGATAAATAATCCGCTTTAGGTATACCCCAAAAAATAGGCACACCAAGGTAAGTAAAGGGGAGATATCCTTCCTTGACTCCCATGATGTTAGAAATGGAAATTTTTCTTCCCAGAAGAAAGTCTATACTAAAAATGATAGAATATTTTTTCCAGTTGATGTGTTGACCAGAGACTTCCTAATAGTGGAGTCAGATATCTTTAAGTTTTAGAATGTTCCTCTTGTCTCCGTAGGTAAAGAGAATAATGTCATCATCATAAATAAGATGCGAAAGAACTTGTAAATTCTTGGAGTTAGACATATATTTAATGTTCCCTTTATCGATCTCTCGAGAGATTAACCTACTCAGGTAGTCTTCTGCAATGGAGAATAGAATAGAAGAGAGAGGGTCACCCTGCCTCACTCCTTTAGTGAAGTTGAAATAACCTCTAGGAGAGCCATTAATGAGAATGGAGATGTAGGCAGCATTGAATAAAGTTTTTATTCTAGTTATGAAAATTTCATTGAAGACGAATTGTGAAAGAAACTTATAAATAAAGTTCTAATAAATGGTATCAAAGGCCTTCTCAATATCATGTTTGACAGAAAATATTCCACCTCTACTCTTTTTTGTTTAAAAGATTAGTGGACTCAGAGGCCAGGCAGATGCAGTCTTGAATATATCTTCCTTTTATGAAACCAAATTGGTTCCAAGAAACTATCTATCAACAAATGGAAGTCATTCTAATGGAAATTAATTTTTTTATTATTTTGAATAAATAATTGATAAGAGAAATGGGTATGAAGTTCGGAATCAAATCAGCATTCTCCATTTTGGGAATGATATCAAGGAATTGGGAGTTAAGTCCATGAGGATGAATACCTTTGGAGAAGAAGACTTTAACCAGACGACAAACATAGTCTTGAAGAATATCCTAATGCTTTTGGTAGAATCTATTATTAAAACCATCCGGGCCAGGAGCACTGTCAGGATTAAGGCTGAAAACAGTGTCTCTGATTTCCTGATCAAAAGGGATGATGTTCAGAAGAGTGTTATCTTCCTCAGAGTCAAGCGCAGGGATGATGTAAAGTTTAGGGTCTTTATCAATATTATCACCATTGAAAATATTTTCAAAATAAGAGACTAAGTGATTGGCAACTACATCATCAGTGTCAGGAATTTGGTCCGCATTTATAAGAAAGGCTAGAGGTCTATAGGCTTTCCTGACCCTATGGAGAGAATTATAGAATTTAGTATTCATATCACCATCATTAATCCATTTGGATTTGAATATTTATTTAAGATTATCTTTAAGGTTGAGTAAGGAAATAATCTTAGAGGAGATGGTAATTTTCTGTTGAGAGTCCTGAGAAATCTTTGAAGAAGAATTTTTATTCTGAAGTTGTCTATGTTCTGCTTCAAGAAGTTTGATGTTATTGTCCATTTCATAAACCTTGCCTTTACACTATCTTTTAATAGTTTTCGTTAATATTTTTAACTTCATCAGACAAGAAAACGGGTCAAACTGACCATGAATTTTATTCCATGGGTTCTTTATGATACTTATACATTCAGGGTTAGAAGAAAAAGTAGTGTTATATCTGAAAGGATCTCTCAATTTAATTTTCTTGCTGTAGAAGGAAAGAAGGATAGGATGATGGTCAGAGGAAATTATCACAAGAGTAATGATATAGATATTGTCCCAACTATCAAGGGCATGTGAATTAGTAAATTCCCTATCTAATTTACTAAAAACATTTCTATTATAGTGTTTCCTATACCAGGTAAATATAGCACCCAAGAGGTTAACCTCTGAGAGGTTGTTCATTTCAATACAGGAATTAAATTTCCTAGTGGTAATATGAGCAGGAGGAGGACCAATTTTATCACTCGAAGCAAGGATGGAATTAAAGTCACCAATAATAACCCAAGGATGACAAATAGAGGAATTATAACTAGAGATATCAATTCAAAGGTCTCTCCTGCCTTGATACCTATTATAAGTATAAAAAAAAGTATAGAAAATGTGTGTGTTCTCAAAGATATTGTCAGAAGTAATGGCTTGACTTGAACGGCTATATATGTTATCTTTTTGCAATGAAGAGTGAGCAATGATCCATATAGATTCATAAGGGGATCCATTATTGCATGCCCTTAGGAAATAGTATCCAGGAGGGGCTTGATGTGAGCGTGAGGCAAAGTTAATTTTAGGTTCCGCAGTAGCAATATGGTTTGGAGTGTGAGTATTAGTGAATATTTTAAGAATGCTGAAGGTGTCAAGATTAGAAATTCCTTGAAAATTATAAAATAGAATATTCATTTTGACCGTTTCATGGTGGGGTTTTCCCCCTTTTTTAAAAGTTGTGGACCTAGAACTGGTGGAAATTCCAGATGAGTGATCTTTCACAGTATTCTCATGATATACCTACAGTGTTAAGCGCATGGGAAAAGTAGCATCAGATTTATCTCTTCCCTGTATGTTAGGAACAAATTTTGAAGGAAGATAAGGAGAGTGATGCTTGCTCTCAGGTTCCTTGAGAGCAGCAGACTAGAGTTTCTGGTCTTATACAAGAGTAGAGTTGTGGAAAAAAGGTCATGGAGCTCCAGAAAACATGTGATTCTGTTCAGTGGGGTGTTCTAAATCAGTGGCAGAATGTGGAGGAGGAATGGAAGAGGGATGCTTGCAAACGGAATCCTTGTACGCAGTAGAATGAGAATCCTGAGTCTGTACCAAGACAGAATTAGAACTAGCAGGTCCTGGGAGTTCAGAAGTTTTGGAATCAGGCTGTGCAATGTGTGGCACAGCAGAAACTTGCTTCTTGAGAACTGTAGATTGGGCTCCCTAGTCTTCTGCAGGATCAGAAATGGGGACAGAAGGTGTATTAGCTCTAGAGAGCATGTGAGTCTATTGTGTAGAGTTCTCTACATTAGAATCAGAGTGTATAGAAGGATTGGAGGTGGGATTCTTGCAAGCAGTATCCCTAAAGATAGAAGGATGAGAAACCTGGACCAGTACCGAGACAAAATTAGGGATAATAGGTCCTGGAATTTCAGAAGGCCTGGATTTAGATATACAATTTTCAATGATGATAAGGAATACCTTATATTTAGAGGAGAAACCTCGCCATCTGATTCTTATCAAGATCCTCCCCTAGTAGCTCTACTAAATTCAATTGTTGGGGAGGATGAGAATGAAATAAATATGGGTATGGAAAGGAATTTTCAAATAGAGGATGTTCCAATTGTGTAAGAATTTTTTTATGTGTTTCCATAGGATTTACCTAGACATCCTCCAGAACAAGAAATTGAGTTTTCAATTGACTTAATTCCTAGTTCAATACCCATGTTAAAGACCCCTTAAGGAATGCCCACTGTATAAATAGTGGAACTAAAGAATCTACTAGAGGAATTAAGTAATAAGGGATTTATTCTCCCTAGTTTTTCTCCATGGGGAGCCCCTATCCTTTTTTTAAGAATAAATATGGGTCTATGAAGTTGTGAATTGACTACAGGGAGATCAATTCTATAACAATAAATAACACGTATCTCCTACCTCGCATTGATGATTTATTCGATCAACTTCATGGAGCTCAATATTTTTCAATGATTAAACTTCGATCTGCATACCATCATTTGTGCGTGAAGAAGGAATACATTCCGAAGACAGCATTTAGAACTATGTACGGGCATTAAAAGTTTACAGTAATGCTTTTTGGGCTGACTAATGCACACTATGTCTTCATGGATTTAAGGAATATAGTTTACAAGGAATATCTTGATGAAATTGTAGTGGTATTTATTAATGATATATTGGTATACTCAAAAAAGCTATGAAGATCATGAAAATCACTTTTGCACTATTCTGAAAACCCTTAGACGAAATGAATTATATGAGAAGTTTATAAAGTGTGAATTCTATCTTTAGGAGATTTCTTTTCTTGGACATATTTGTCTCTAAGTATAAAATCTTTGCTGATCCTTTAAATATAATATCAATCCAAAAATGTCCAGAACCAATGAGTATAACATAGGTATGCATTTTTATTGGTTTATCAGGTTATTATCGTCATTTTGTCCAGAAGTTTTCCTGATTGGATAACCCGTTATGCCAGATCACACGCAAAGGGGTTAAATTTTTTTGGACAAAAGAGTGAAGAATGTTTTGAATAAATGAAGAGAATATTAGTCAATTATCTTATATTGACTCTACCATCGGGGAATTATGGGGTTGTTATTAATTTTGATGCTTCAAATAAAGGACTCGGTTGTGTCCTTATGCATAATGAAGAAGTTATTCTCTATGAATCACGACAGCTAAAAAATTCATGAACAAAACTATCCTACTATTGATCTTGAGTTGGAACATGTAACCTTTTCATTGAATATATGGAGACACTATCTCTATGGAGAAAAATTTGAGATATATACTAATCACAAGAGTTTTGAGTATATTTTCTCACAGACAGAACTCAATATGAGGTTAAGGTGATGGGTTGTATGACTCAATGATTATGGTTTCACTATACACTACCACTCGGAGAAAGAAAATGAGGAGGGATATTCTTTGAGAAAAAACGATCATCGAGTTTTGAACAAGATGAGAGTTTAAAGGGATCTTATATTCATGGATCTAGTAAAGATGAATATGGGAATAATCCTGGAAGGTGAAACATCAATACTTTTTTCAAATGGTTGCTAAACCATATTTACTAGAAAGGATAAAATGTTCTCAGACTGATGATGAGGTGTTTCAATAGAAAATTTATAATTCCCCAACCCCAGTTACCAAGAGTCAGTGAATTATTACATAACATTAGCATGATCACCAAAGATAAAGTCAAGAAAGAAATATTTTTTAGTAGCCTTGGAAAAACAAGATACTTTCATAAGGATTACATTACATGATAAAGTGAAAAACCACAACAACATATTCTCTATAGTCCACACTCATATCCCCTCAGACTATCCCTGCAGGTCAGTCATAAAATAGTTCTTCACATCCTGGGAAAAAGAAAACATAGAAAGTGTTGAGCTCAGATTCTCAGTAAGGATACCAATATAGCAGAAACATTCATAAATAAGAGTAAACATTTATGGAAATAAATAACTAAAACAAAAGTCTTTTAAACTTGAACTTTAGAATAATATGGCAAAAATATAATTAAATAATGTCATTTACTTATTCACGTAGATATTCTACTAGTCGAATAATCACATACAATATCAATAACCACTTTCATAATGATATAATGCATAATTCCAAACTATCATAACCACGTAGTCAAGGCCTTATGCCAAGACTAAAAATAAGATTTTGTCATGGCCTTGTGCCAAGACACTAGTTTGTCTCATAAGACCTACCAATGCATCGAGGAGCTATAGCGGGCACCACCCATCACTTACTAAGTCCAATGCAATCCCATATGAAAAGGTTTAAACATAACATAAACATTCGTATTAAAACTAGAATACGAAATTTCAATACGTTCCCCATATACCATTAATGGTATAAAAATAACACATTCATGGTCAGACATACCACAAAACCTTCAATACAATATTCAAGTTTTTTATCATAATAAATCAACTTCAAATAAGCTTAAAATCCATCAAAGGATGTTGACGTAGATGAAATCAAAACTATTTGAGAGAAATATCTCTTTTTGGGAAATTATTTAAAAGTCACATAATTATAAAAGAAGACATTTACATTGATAATATTTATATAAGATTTTAAGGGAAGCTTTGACGATTTTATAATGGTGGAAAATAGACTAACCCATCGTATTTGTTAAAAAAAGAAATTCTTACCATAATTTTGTCGAAAAGGTTAAAAAGGACCTAGTTTGGAAAATGATGGAAATATTCCTTTATAAACATCTTATAAAATCAAAACAAGGATATAAATGAATTTAACCAAATATTATTTAAAATAGTAAGAATTATTTGAAATACAATTTTAAGAAACATGGATGTGGATGATAAAGAGGTCCTCGTAGATAATTACGTAAAAACAATCTCGGATAATGAAGAAATTGTGAAATAAAACCTTACCTTTTACTTTTCCATGGTAGAGGGTAGAATACACTACTATATAATGCTTAAATACTTTTTATTAAATTATACAAGAATCATATACATTAATATGATATCATATATGATCTTTTAACATTGATTTATTAATAATATCTTAGTATTATTGTTGTTTCAGGTGTTAACAGATTCGTTATCCTTTATTTTATTTGTTACGTGAGTCATATTTGTTTTGTATGGGATGTCTATTATTCATATACAGAATTATATCAAGTCTTTAAACATTATTTTTAGTCATCAAATGAAAATTTGACTTAAATGGATATGATGGGGAATGAATATCATCGCGTTTGTGGAGACGGTAATTTGTACGTACACACGAGCGAAAATATCATTCTTTTGATATTAAAATATTATAAAATTGGATGTTATATGATATATAGAGGAAAATTATCATGTTATATTTATTATTTACATCAATTTCACATCATTATTATACCCATCGAAATAATAATGTATTGAATAACAATTACACCATGACGTGGAGACGGTAAGCCATACGTACACACGTATGTTGACATGCCATTCAAAGAATGGATAGAATAATGAATTTGGTTGTACCATATTTATAAAAACATCACAGTATATTGAAGATAATAGAGTTATTATTTTATAATGGAAATAACAAATAAAAAGGAAGTGGAAGAAGAAAGGAACTTGAAAGAGGTGATGAAATATTTACCTCTTCTTCAGGTTCTTCCTTTTGATTTGATCAAAAGGCATCTTTATGATGGCTTTAAGACTAAATTAAGGCTTTTAGGATTAATGGAGCATAGTTGAGAGGGTATTTGGGTAGATTTTGTCCAAGAGAAAAGTCTTTGAAGTTGTGAATTTGAGGGAAGGGGGAGTGCCCTTTTATAAGAGGAGTGAGGGGCACCTTAGGAAAAGCTAGAAATATTTTTTATAATAAAATAATTGTCAGTTTATAATGGATCCAAAGTGAATTATTTGAAGTATAATTTAGGTATGGGTAAAAAACCACTCAACCAATAGGTTTTAGTCAGGTTTGGGTCACTATATTAACCTTATCTTTTAAATTTAACTCTTAGTTAAATAGTTTGAAATTTACCATGTCTCTTTGAATTTTTATATTATATGGCTAATAAACAAACAATAAACATCCAAGATAACCCCAAGTGGTTCATTAAGGAAACACCTATCATTATATAAGCCATGTGGCCGAACCTTATATTTTTAGGAATATTATATCAATTAATAATATAATATTTTTTTCAAAACTCCTTTATGTCAATTTTGACACTATTTAATAATTGATTTTTGTTAAAGTCATAAAAATTTTATTAATTCGATCCAAATTAATTTAATCAATCCTAACATGTCATATTGACCTATAAACTTCGTGGATATAATAAAAACATTCAAATTATATTCATTTTAACATTTATAATACCAATAATTTGATTCTTCCATTAATATAGAAAATACTGCATCATCATTGTGTCATAAATAAATTTAATTATTCAGTGTATAAAAATTATAAATAAAGTACGATTATGTAGGAAATATTTTTATATTTCTAATGAATAATTATAGTTGAATATATAACATATATAAACCTATGTAAAAATTGTTTTACTAAAAGATATATGCTTATGTCATTTTTATATTTACTTTAACTTAATGAATATAAAGTGTCATTATCACTTACAAGTGGCTCCATGGGGTCCCAAAATTTACACAAAGATGACCATGGTCGGGTATGTATCATCCAATAGGGTTAAGAAACGTGTTAGGATAATTTAATATTATTATAATATTATATTGTTACCCTTATTTACCTGATTAACCCTTTAACCATGATAAATAAAATATTTACCGAAGTATTCAAAATGAATAAAAAAAGTTACCAATTTACACAATTTGGACCTCTTGATTCTAAATATGGAATCAATTTTTCTAAATTCAAAACATAGATGTGGATGAAATTAATTTAAAATTAATTCCCATTTTCAAAACAAAAAAGCGTGTGTTTAGGAAATAATAACTATCAAAAGATTGACACTTTCTAATGTCTAGTTTAAATGTGAAATTATGTCCAATTAACAACATTGGATTATATGGTAAAAATATAATCTAATTACACTTTAAAACCAATAAAATTCATAATTTATCACTATTAATTATTTCTATTAAAAAAGTTGTTTTTAATTAAAATTTAGTAATTTTCAATATTCATCAAAATATGAAAGTTATCAGAAAAGTACCAATAATTCACCCTGAGCTAACTTAAATATTTCGAACCCAAAAATGAAGTCCATTTTGAAAGATAAAATTTGTAAAATTTTAAAAAGTGGGCATTACTATTCATAATGGCTACTTTGATTGGTCGCGGTGTGTTAGAAACTCGAAGTTGCGTACAATGCAAGATATTACATTATTCAAAGGGAAACGTATCGTGGAAGCTTGGGGTGTTACATTATCCCCTCCTTCAAATAAATTCATCCTCGTAATTTCTAGAGTATTACTGCATAATAAGACTCAGGTGGTTCTTCACCATAAGCTCCTTGGGTTCCCACGTTCCCTCTTCCATCTTATGGTTTCTCCATAGAACTTTTACCAGACGAGTCATTTGGTTTCTCAATACTTGTTCTCTCCTATCAAGAATCATGACGGGCTATTATAAATAAGACAGACCGGGTTCTAGTTTTAATTCCATATAGGTGAGTACATGCTTTGGGTTAGGCATGTATTTTCTCAACAGTGATACGTGGAACACATCGTGAACTTTGGGGAGACTTGGCAGCATTTCCAAACAGTAAGCTACAACCCCAATTCATTCTAGAATTTCGAAATTTCCGATGTACCTAGGACACAATTTACCCTTCTTACCAAAATGTATAACACCCTTTTATGGATATACCTTCAAGAAAACATGATCTCCTACCTCAAATTCCAAATCCTTCCTTCGATTATCGGCATAGTTCTTCTACCTACTTTGAGGTGCTTTGATGTGGTTTTGGATTACCTTCACCTTTTCCATCATTTCCTCCAATAGTTTTGGACCTACGAGTTTTCTTTCACCAACATCATCCCAACAAGTTGGTGTGTGACATCTCTTTCCATATAATGCTTCATATGGTGCCATCTGAATACTTGAATGGAAGCTATTGTTATAGGAAAATTCTACCAGAGGTAAATATTGATCCCACATACCTTGAAATTCAAGTGAGCAAGATCACAACATGTCTTCTAAGGATCGAATAGTCTGTTATGATTGTCCATCACTTTGAGGGTGGTAGATAGTACTCAAACGAAGTTCAGTATCCAGGGATTTCTGAAGACTTTTCCAGAATCTTGATGTAAAATGGGGATCATGATCAGAAACAATCGATAGGGGTACTCCATGAAGTCTCACAACTTCATTAATATATAGTCTTGCTAGAAGTTCAAGTGGTAAATCTTCTCTTATAAAAATAGAATGTACTGACTTGGTAAGATGATCAACAATGACCCATATTTCATCATTCCTTTTATGAGTATTTGGTAGTCTCATGAAAAATTCCATCGTTATATTATCCCATTTCCACTCAAGTATGGGAAGAGGTTGCATGATCCTTCCAGGCTATTGCCTTCCAGCTTTCACTTGTTGAAAAACCATACATCTTGAAAAAAAATCAGCAATCTCCCTCTTCATGTTCATCCACCAAAAATGTTCCTTCAAATCTCTAAACATCTTAGTGCTACCAGGGTGTATAGAAAAATTGGAACTATGAGCATCATCCAACTATTCCCTTTTTAGATCAGGAATATCGGAAACAAAAATTCTCTTCCCAAATTTCAAAATTCCATCCTCACACACAAAGTCAATAAATATCCCTTCATTCATAGGTTTAATCTTTTTTTGAAACTCTTCATTATCAGTCTGAGAACATTTTATCCTTTATAGTATGGATAGTTTGGAAACCATTTGAAAAATTATGGATGTTTCACCTTCCATGGTGATTCCCATATCCATCTTTACTAGATCCATATATATAGGATACTTTTAAACTCTCATCTTGTTCAAAACTGACTGATCCTTTCTAATCAAAGAATCCACCACATTATTTTCCTTCCTCAGGTGGTAGTATATCATGCAATCATAATCCTTGAGTAGTTCAAGCAATATCCTTGGCCTCATGTTGATTTCTCTCTATCGGAAAATATAATTCAAACTCTTGTGATTAGTATAAATCTCACATTTTTCTCCATAGAGATAGTGTCTCAAAATCTTCAAAGTAACGAATACAGCTGCTAACTCAAGATCATGAGTAGGATAGTTTTTCTCATTAATTTTCTGCTGTCGTGATGCATAGGCAATAACCCTGTCATTCTGCATAAGGAAAAAACCAAGTCCTTTCTTCGATGCATCACTATAAATAACGAACCCATCATTCTCCGATGGTAGAGTCAATATTGAAGCATTGACTAATCTTCTATTCAGTTCTTCAAAAAATTCTTCACACTCTTTTGTCCAAACAAATTAAACCCCTTTATGTGTGAGCTTCATTAATGGTTTATCCAATTGGGAATAATTATGGACGAAACGTTGATAATAGCCTGCTAAACCAATAAAACTGTGTACCTCGGTTATACTCATTGGTTCTAGACATTCTTGGATTGATCTTGTCTTAGAAGGATCAACATAGATTCCATCCTTAGAGAAAATATAGACATGAAAAGATATCTCTTGAATCCAGAATTCACACTTGTTAAAAATCCCATATAATTCATGTCTTCTAAGAGTTTTAAGGATAATGCGCAAGTGATTTTAATGACCTTAATAGATTTTAGAGTATACCAAGATATGATCAATGAATTCCACTACAAAGTCATCATGATATTCCTTGAAAATAATGTTCATTAGATCCACGAAAACAGAGGGTGAGTTAGTCAGCCCAAAAGGCATTACTTTAAACTCGTAATGCTCGTAGCTAGTTCAAAATGTTGTTTTCGGAATGTCTTCATTCTTTACACACAACTAATGATATCCAGATCGAAGGTCAACCTTTCAAAAGTATTGATATCTATGAATTTGGTCGAATAAATCACTAATGTGAGGTAGGGGATTATTGTTCTTTATTCTTATAGCATGAATCTCCCTGTAGTCAACGCACAACCTCATAGATCCATCTTTCTTCTTAACAAAAATAGCAGGGGCTCCCCATGGAGAAACACTAGGGTGAATAAATCCCTTATTAATAAATTCTTCTAGTTGTTTCTTTAGTTCCACTAATTCCACAGTGTCCATTATAAAAGGGGTCTTCGATATGGGCCTTGAACTAATAATTAAGTCAATGGAAATCTCAATTTCTCATTCTGGAGGATGTCCAGGTAAATCCTCTGAAAAAACATCAACATGTTCTTGAAAAATAGTTACATCCTCTATTTGAACATTCCATTCCTCACCCAAAGTTATTCCATTCTCTTCCAACCCAATAATTGAATTTAGTTGAGCTACTGGGGGTGGATCTAAGTTAGAATTAGGTTGTGATGTTTCTGCTCTAATGATACGGTACTCCTTATCATCATCAAAAATTGTAACCTCTATAACGACCCATACTTTACATACATTGTTAATAATTCAAAATTGATGTGTACTTATTACATCATATAACAAAACCACGAAAGTACCGTATAGGTATAGTGTCTTTAGAAACTGGGAAACATAAACAACTGGTTCATAAATCATCTAGACTATCTCCCATTTATTTCATCATATCTATAGTCCCTTTTGGCATATCTTACTTAATAACCTTCTTCCTGACCTGGGGAAAGAAAAAATACAAAAGGGTGAGCTCAAATTCTCAATAAGGGTAACAAAAGAAATATCAATCACATCATATTCATAAGAACATAACTTTTGGAAATCTTAAACTGCAAAAGAGAGCATAATTTCATAACATGGGATAAATCATAGTAGTGAAATGGAATCCCAATAATCATAACATAAAACATGAAACTTTGTGGAATACACACATAATCATAGAGAATAATTTCTTATTAGTCAAGACTCATTGCCAAGACTATCTTAGTCGACAAAGTCCATTTTTGAACCAAATTCACTCCCCATTTCAGTCCTGTTTCACTGAACCGGTATAACTACTGTTCCAGCCATGTCTATCTCATGAGATATAAAATCTTTACCCAATGCATTGGTGGGAGATATAGGTCCCATCCATCTCATAATGATAACATTCCTATGTGTGCCACAAAATCATAAACCATACATCATAGCATAACCCATGTAATAAAAATGGAATTCTTAAACATCGTGGCATCATAAAACAATTCATATAAGATAAAGGAATTCATAAAAATAATTCCATCACAACATAATCAAATCAATTTAATAATAGGGATAGAAACAGAACTCTTTATTATCTTAGATTGAAAATAATTTTGATAAAACACTTGAACTCCATTCTTGAGGAAAATATCCTTTCTTCTTCAAAAACACTTTTCCTTTCATAACATGTCATACAATTCTAAACTAAAAGAAGTTGGTTAAAAATAAACTTGAAATCTTGTAAGGGAAGCTTCTTGGAAATAATGTTTTAAAAATCTATTCATGGTGTATAAGTTAAAAGAAAACATTCTTCTCGTACTTTTGTCGGAAAAGTCAAAAAGTACCTCGTACGAAAAATGACCAAAGAATCATTTCATATCTTTTACTAAAAAATCACCGAAGGGTAAATTTGGATTTAAACAATTTTAGGTGGATGGAAATAACATTACATATTGAGGGAACATGTATGTGGATGATAAAATACACCCCAATAAATACCAAAGTATAAACAATCTCGGATAAAAATTGAGATTGCGAGATTTTCCCTTACCTTAGGTACGATATGT
The DNA here is from genome assembly GCA_963277665.1 of Viscum album. Lineage (NCBI taxonomy): Eukaryota > Viridiplantae > Streptophyta > Magnoliopsida > Santalales > Viscaceae > Viscum > Viscum album. Next base: position 354,138,211 of record OY728158.1, on the reverse strand, counting down.
TTTGTACGTGTCCGAACCTCCTGTATAATGATTTAAATAATGTCATTGACTTATTAAAGAATCATACTTATTTTTATTATATCATATATGGTCATATTCTTAGCTTCTTAGTGGTAATATTTCATTGCTACTTGTTATTCGGGTGTTTATAACTTTTTGTTCTTATTCATATTTTGTCGAATAAATTATTATTCTTCTCTTTAGGTTATAGATACCTCATTTCCAGAATGTTATTAGTGTAATATATATCATATTCATTCATTCAATTCATCTATATAATCATTATGAAATGAAGATCATGTAGAACGAGTCGCATCACATCGTGGAGACGGTATTCCGTACGTACGCACGTGTGATGATATCGTTCCGATGATCATGGAATTGTATTGGAGTGTATGTATACTATTTCAGAATAAGTATAACTTTATAATAGTCATATATAGTCATTATTTACACCATTATACCTATCCATGTAAGGTGGTGGTGGAAAAATAGATTACACCACGGCATGGAGACGGTATTCCGTATGTACGCACGCGCGGTGATTTCTTTTTCCGTAGGATGGATAGATGGTGAAATAGGGTGGTTTTATACTTATAATAACATATCAGTATATGAGTGATACTGATGTTATTACTTAATAATTAAACAACTAAAGAAGAAGAAGTGGAAGAAGAAATAAAGATGAAAGAATCGGTAACGGACATTACCTCTTTTTTGAAGTGCTTTTTGAGACCTTCTTTTAGGGAACTAAAATTGGTCTTTGAAGTAGACCATAACCTCTAGGATGTCTCTAGGGAAGTGGAGAGGAGAAAGTGTCCGGGGTTGTCTGAGCTTGGAGGCTCAATGTGGTGTGAGGAAGAGAGGGAGGAGTTGCCCTTTTATAAGGGAGGAGAGGGGCACCTTTGGAATAACTAAAAATATTATTTTATTATAAAGTCAAGTTCGGTTTTAAATAGCACCAAATTGTTTTATTTCGAGGCTAAGGTGGGTATGGGTCGAAATAATCTCATACAATAGAATTTAGACAAGTTTAGGTATCAATTTTAACCTTATCATTTAGATTTAACTTTAAGTTAGATAATTTAACTTTTACCGTGTCTTCTTGTTTTCTTATACTATAAGGTTAATAAACTTACTATATCAATCCAAAAGAACCCCAAGTTGTTTATTATTAATATATATAACCTTATCTAAGTCATTTGGCCGAACCTTAGATTTTTAGGAATAAAATAACAATTAATAATATAATATTTTTTTTAAAGACTATTTTATGTCAATTTTGACACTATTTAGTAATCGATTTTTGTGAAAATCATAACAGAATTTTTAGTTCGATCCAAGTTAATTAAATCAATACTAACATGTCATGTTAACCTATAAAATTAGTTTAATTCATAAAAAGTCTCAAATTAAATTTATTTGGATATTTATAACATCAATTATGTCAATATTATATTAATAAGATAATTATTGCATCGTTGTTGTGTCATAAATAAATTAAATTATTTAATGTCTAAAAATTACAAATAAAATACCATTATGTAGGAAATACTTTTATATTTCTAATGAATATTTATAGTCTAATTTATCTTATGTATAACCCCATATTAAAAATTATTTACTTATTAAACTTCCTTCTTTAAATAAATTAATAATAAATGTCCTAATCTAATCCAAGTGGGCCTAAATGGTCATATTTTATTTCTATGTTCGTTTTTGGTCGAATTACACTTGTCCAAAAGAATTAGGACATGTTTTAGGGTAATAATAATATCCTTTTTACCCCAATTTTCTTTTAACCGTGGTAAATAAAAGTAAAAAGTTACTATTCACCAAAAATTATTTTCATCTCATTGAACCACATTTTAGTCCTTCATATTAACCATGTCTCTCAGATTTTCGAAATTCCACTCACAGAAGTGGTAAAATTATGTTTTATGAAAAATTCAGTTTTTTTAACTACCACTTAGTGGTTTCACTATTCATCAAAAATTGAAAGTTTTCAGAAAAATACCTAAATTTCACCCTAGGCTAATTTCGACATTCCGAATCAAAAAATGAAGTCCATTTTGAAAAATAAAAATTATAAAATTTCAAAAAGTGGTTATTACTATTCATAGTGGCTAGTTTTAATAATATTTTAATAGTATATCGTTGTTTAGTGAAACTCGGTATTGCGTACGACACAAGCTATCGAGGAAGGTCGTGATTGCATGTAAAGAAAGCCAAGCTAGTGTTGTGTGTAGTAAAAGATTCCTTTGATGATTTATATAACATAAAAACAAAATATTTCACATAAAAGTCTCGAGTGTTACATTCTACCCCCCTTAAAATGAAATTCGCCCTCAAAATTCGTCACTTTGTAAAAAACAGATGAGGATACCTCTCCATTATCATATCCTCAAACTACCATGTAGATTCTTCTAATTGGTGGTTCCTCCATAAAACATTCACCAATCGAGTGGTCTTGTTTCGTAGGAATTTTTAGCTACGATCCAGAATCTCTATCGGTTGTTCCTCATAAGAAAGATCTTGCTCCAGCGGTACAACTTCTGAGTTGAGTACATGTGAAGGATCAGGTATGTACTTTCTCAGGAGAGATACATGGAACACATCATGAACTTGAGATAGATTCGGTGGAAGCGCCAATCAGTAAGCTACCTTCACAACACGATCCAGTATTTCGAAAGGACCTATATATATAGGGCTCAACTTCCCCTTCTCTCCATATCTCATGACCCTCTTCCAGGGAGATATTTGTAAGAACACTTTATCACCCACATCAAATTGTAGGTCTTTTCTTCGGTTGTTGGCATAACTTTTCTGTCGACTCTGAGCTTCTCTTATGTGTTGTTGAATAGATCTGACCTTTTCTGCCATTTCATCAACGGGATCAAGTCCTAATAGCTTTCTTTCCCCAACATCATCCCAGCAAGTTGGTGTCCTGCATTTCTTTCCATAGAGATCTTCATAAGGAGCCATCTGAATACTGGAGTGAAAGCTATTATTATAAGAAAATTCCACCAAAGGTAGGTGTTGATCCCAACCACCTTTGAAATCCATAGAGCAAGCTCTCAACATATCTTATAGAGTTTGAATTGTTCTCTCAGACTGACCGTATGTCTGAGGATGATAAGCAGTGCTGAAACTCCACTCTGTATCCATAGTATGCTGAAGACTTCGCTAGAACTTCGAGGTAAATCTCGGATCCCAATCAGATATAATACAAAGTGGTACTCCATGAAATCTTACCACTTCCTTTACATATATCATGGCAAGATGATCCAGAGAGAAATCCTCTCTAATAACAATGAAGTGTGCAGACTTTGTAAGACGATCAACTATGACTTAGATAGCATTATTGCCTTTGGATGTTTTAGGAAGTCCTGTGACAAAGTCCATAGTGATGTTTTCCCATTTCCATTCGGGTATGGGTAATGGTTGTAACATCCCCTTAGACTTCTGTCTCTCAGATTTAACTTGCTGACAAACCAAGCATCGAGAGACATATTCAGCAACATCTCTTTTCATGTCATCCCACCAGATGTACTCTTTCAGGTCCCTATATATCTTCGTGATTCCAGGATGAATAGAGAATGAAGAACTATGAGCCTCATCCAGCAGCTCCTTCTTTAATTCGGAGATGGGAGGAACACAAACCTGATTCCTGAACTTTATTATCCCATCATAATCAATGTTGAATTCAGGAACATTTCTCACCTTCTTTTTTAACTCTACATCTTCTTTATGTGCCTCTTTAATATTCACATGTATAGATGGTTGAACATTCATTTGAGAAAGATAAGAATTTTCCCCTTCCATTATAATTACTAGATCCATCCTTTGTAAATCCATAAATATTTGATCTTTTGTGATCCTCATCAAGGATAAACTAGCATGGTCTTGTCGACTTAATGCATCTGCCACCTTGTTTGCTTTCCAGGATGGTAATGGATTGAGCAGTCATAATCCTTAATCAGCTCCAACCATCTTCTTTGACGCATATTCAGCTCCTTTTGTGTGAAAATATACTTTAAACTTTTATGATCACTATAAATGTCACACCTTTCTCCATAAAGATAATGCCTCCAAATATTTAATGCAAATATTACCGCAGCTAACTCTAAATCATGTGTTGGGTAATTTTGCTCATGGATTTTCAACTGTCGTGAGACATAAGATATCACCATATCATTTTTCATAAGAACACACCCCAATCCCTTCTTGGATGCATCACTTTAGATCACAAACCTTTCTCCACTACAAGGCAGTGTGAGCACAGGTGCACTGGATAACCTTCTTTTCAACTCCTTGAAATTCTCTTCACATTCTTCCGTCCAGACAAACTTAACTCCTTTCCGAGTCAACTTGGTGAGTGGATTAGATAATCGTGAAAATTCTTTCACAAAACGTCGATAATATCCAGCCAAACCAAGAAAACTTCAGATCTCAGTTACTGTTGTTGGTCTTGACCATATTTCGATAACCTCTTTTTTTGCTGGATCCACAGATATCTCCTCTTTTGAGATTATGTGACCCAAAAATGCAACTTTTTGAAGCCAAAATTCACAATTGATAAATTTGTCATAAAGCTTCTCCTTTCTCAGGGTCTTCAACATAATTCTCAAGTGATCTTCATGTTCTTCCTTGCTCTTTGAATATACAAGAATATCTTCTATAAAGACTACCACAAACTGATCAGGATAGTCTCTAAAGACTCTATTCATCAGATCCATGAAGATAGCAGGGGCATTAGTAAGACCAAATGGCGTCACTATAAATTCATAGTGTCCATACCTTGTACGGAAATCCATCTTTGGTATATCCTCCCTTTTGACCCTTAATTGATGATACCCTGAATGAAGATCAATCTTGGAAAAGTATTGAGCTCCTCTTAGTTGGTCAAATAAGTCATAAATGTGTGGGAGAGGATATTTTTTCTTGATAGTGATCTTGTTAAGTTCGCGATAATCAATGCAGAGTCTCATTAATCCATCTTTCTTATTAACAAATAGAACATGTGCTCTCCAAGGTGACGCACTAGGGCGTATGAATCCCTTATCAAGATTCTCTTGGAGTTGCTTCTTCAATTCCTACAACTCAATTGGGGCCATTCTATAAGGTGTCTTTGAAATAGGCAAAGCACCCGGTACGAGTTCTATTGAGAACTCAACATCAAGATTTGGTGGAAGACCCAGTAATTCCTCCGGAAAGACATCATCAAACTCTCGTACAATGGTCATATTATTAATCATGAGTTTCTCACCAACCATTTGAGTTAAATAACCTTCATTTAGTGGAATCAAGACCCATAATATTGAAGGAATTTCCACTGGAAGGTTATGTTCATCCTTGCATCGATAGACGATGATAGATTGATCTGGAATATGAAATGTGACTTCCCTTCTTTGGCAATTTATATGAGCTCCATGTAGAGAAATCCAATCCATGCCAAGAATGACATCAAATTCCACTATAGGAAGGATCACAAGATTTGCAGGAAGCACTTTCCCACAAACTTCAATCGGAGAAGAATTATAAACTTTTGATGCGACTGTTGTGCCATTAGGTGTTGTCATAGCTAACTCAACATCTAATTGTTGAGGTAATACGGCAATACCCTTAGAAAATTCTTCATAAATAAAAGAGTGTGTGGATCCAGAATCAAATAAAACATTTGCTACTTTAGAGTGGATGGTAAGTGTACCTTTCACCACATCATTATCGTACTCCACATCGCTGATAGAAATTGCATGTGACTTTCCTTTGTCTTTAGCCTTAAGAGTTTGTTGACGTCGACCATCATCATCAACCCTTGGATTTGGGCATTGATTGGCATAATACTCCATCTCCTTGCACATGAAACATTGAAGTGTAGTAGGTTCATTCTGTGTATCCCATCCTTTATTTTCATCACTAGACATCTTCTTCCCATCATCGCGGCATTCAAATGCCCGATGACCTTCCTTTCCACATTTGAAGCATTTACTTATCCCTTTAAGAAAACTCCCTCCATGTTTCTTTCCACACTTTGAGCATAAGGGAAAGCTCATCTTCTTTTTAATGTGCTCTTTGGATTTCCCTTTGAATTCCATTTTCCTCTTCTTATCAAACCCATATGACTGATGGGTTACTCCAATCTTCATCTCAACTTTGAGAGCACATCGAACGATTTCCTCGTAGCTATTGAAGTCCCTTATGGCTATGGACCTTCGAAGACTTTGTTTTAAGCCACGAAAGAATCGATCGATCTTACTCTGAGGTTGGATAACAATACCAGAGGTGTACCATGCAAGTCTTGTAAAATTTTCTTCATAAGTACCAATAGATTCATCATCCTTTTGCTTCAGTTCAAGAAACTCTTTCTCCATCTTTGATCGGAGAATACGAGGGAAGTACTTATTGAAAAATAAGTTCTTGAACTTGTCCCATTCCATGGACTCAATTTCATCCCTTTGCCTCATATTCTTAATAAGGTTCCACCATTGATCAGCATCACCTTCCAAACGATACACTGCTAAGATGACTTTATCATGCTCAGAACATTGAAGAACTGAAAATATCTTTTCAGTAGTACTAATCCATTGTTCAGCAACTAATTGATCAGTAGACCCGCTGAATGAAGGAGGACGTTGTCTCATGAAGGATTCAACAGAATGTTGCTCCTTCCTTTTCTCATTTGGAATTCATGCATGATTCATAGCTTGAGAAAGTTGTGTGAGAATGGATACAAGATTTTTCATTCCAGCTCCCATAACGTTTGGTTGCTCAGGGGTACAATCATTGCATTGGCCGTCTCATTCCGCATTAACACGGTTCCTTCGGGTTCAATCCATTGACTAAAACCGAGAAGAATAGTGTGAGAAACACTAATTATAATAGGAAACCCACATAATCAAGAATAAAATTTCACACTTAAGGTCTTATCCTAGGTTATTCATGGCCATTTCTAAAACACTAATATTGTGTTCTATGCTAATAATTATCCTTAGGGTTCTTACTAAGGATTTCGCATCCTAGTTTCCAAAGGTTGACTATACCTTTCCTTTGATACCAACCATAACGACCCATAATTTACATACATTGTTAATACATCAAAATTGAAGTGTACTTATTACATCATATAACAAAACCACGAAAGGACTGTATAGGTATAGTGTCTTTAGAAACTGGGAAACATAAACAACTAGTTCATAAAGCGTCTAGATTGTCTCCCATTTATTTCATCATATCTATAGTCCCTTTTGGCATATCTTACTTAATAACCTTCTTCCTGGCCTGGGGAAAGAAAACATACAAAAGGGTGAGCTCAAATGCTCAATAAGGGTAACAAAAGAAATATCAATCATATCATATTCATAGGAACATAACTTTTGGAAATATTAACCTGCAAAAGAGAGCATAATTTCATAACATGGGATAAATCATAGTAGTGAAATGGAATCCCAATAATCATAACTTAAAACATGAAAATTTTTGGGATACACACATAATCATATAGAATCATTTCTTATTAGTCAAGACTCATTGCCAAGACTATCTTAGTGGACAAAGTCCATTTCTGAACCGAGTTCACTCCCCGTTTCAGTCCTGTTTCACTGAACCGGTATAACCTACCATTCTAGCCATGTCTATCTCATGAGATATAAAATCATTACCCAATGCATTGGAGGGAGATAAGTCCCACCCATCCCATAATGATACCATTCTTATGTGTGCCACAAAATCATAAACCATACATCATAGCATAACCCATGTAATAAAAATGTAATTCTTAAACATCGTGACATCATAAAACAATTCATATTAGATAAAGGAATTCATAAATATAATTCCATCACAACATAATAAAATCAATGTAATAATAGGGATAGAAATATTACCCTTTATTATCTTAGATTGAAAATAATTTTGATAAAACACTTGAACTCCATTCTTGAGGAAAATATCCTTTCCTCTTCAAAAACACTTTTCCTTTCATAACATGTCATACAATTCTAAACTAAAAGAAGTTGGTTAAAAATAAACTTGAAGTATTTTAAGGGAAGATTCTGGTAAATAATGTTTTAAAAATCCATTCATGTCGTATAAGTTAAAAGAAAACATTCTTCTCGTACTTTTGTCGGAAAAGTCAAAAAGTACCTCGTACAAAAAATGACAAAAGATTCCTTTCATATATTTTAATAAAAAGTCACTGAAGCGTAAATTTGGATTTAATAAATTGTATGTGGATGGAAATAACATTACATATTGATGGAACATGGATTTGGATGATAAAATACACCCTAGTAAATACCAAAGTATAAACAATCTCGGATAAAACTTGAGATTGTGAGATTTTCCCTTACCTTAGGTCCGATGTGCATTGTACGTGTCCGAACCTCCTGTATAATGATTTAAATAATGTTATTGACTTATTATAGAATCATACTTATTTTTATGATATCATATATGGTCATATTCTTAGCTTCTTAGTAGTAATATTTCATTGCTACTTGTTATTCGGGTGTTTATAACTTTTTGTTCTTATGTGTGTTTTGTCGAATAGATTCTTATTCTTCTCTTTAGGTTATAGATACCTCATTTCCAGAATGGTATTAGTGTAATATATATCATATTAATTCATTCAATTCATTTATATAATCATTATGAAATTAAGATCATGTAGAACGAGTCGCATCACATCGTGGAGACGGTATTCCGTACGTACGCATGAGTGATGATATCATTCCTATGATCATGGAATTGTATTGGAGTGTATGTATACTATTTAAGAATAAGTATAACTTTATAATAGTCATATATAGTCATTATTTACACCATTATACCCATCCAAGTAAGGTGGTGGTGGAAAATAGATTACACCACGGCGTGGAGACGGTATTTCGTACGAACGCACGCGCGGTGATTTCTTTTTCCTTAGGATGGATAGATGGTGAAATAGGGTTGTTTTATAATTATAATAACATATCAGTATATGAGTGATACTGATTTTATTACTTCATAATGAAACAACTAAAGAAGAAGAAGTGGAAGAAGAAATAAAGATGAAAGAATCGGTGATGGACATTACCGATTCTTTGAAGTGCTTCATTGATACCTTCTTTTAGGGAACTAAAATTGGTCTTTGAAGAAGACCAGGACCTCTAGGATGTCTCTAGGGAAGTGGAGATGAGAAAGTTTCAGGGTTTGGACGAGCTTGAAGGCTCAAAGTGGTGTGAGGAAGAGAGGGAGGATGTTCCCTTTTATAAGGGAGGAGAGGGGCACCTTTGGAATAACTAAAAATATTATTTTATTATAAAGCCATGTTCGGTTTTAAATAGCTCCAAATTGATTTATTTCTATGCTAAAGTGGGGATGGGTCGAAATACTCTCATCTAATAGAATTTAGACAAGTTTAGGTATCAATTTAAACCTTATCATTTAGATTTAACTTTATGTTATATAATTTAACTTTTACCGTGTCTTCTTGTTTTCTTATACTATAAGGATAATAAACTTACTATATCAAGCCAAACGAACCCCAAGTTGTTTATTATTAATATATATAACATTATCTAAGTCATTTGACCGAAAATTAGATTTTTAGGAATAAAATAACAATTAATAATATAATATTTGTTTTTAAAACTATTTTATGTCAATTTTGACACTATTTAGTAATTGATTTTTGTGAAAATCATAACAGATTGATTAGTTCGAAACAAGTTAATTAAATCAATAATAACATGTCATATTAACCTATAAATTTAGTTTAATTCATAAAAAGTCTCAAATTACATTTATTTGGGTATTTATAACATCAATTATGTCAATATTTCATTAATAAGATAATTACTGCATCATCATTGTGTCATAAATAAATTAAATTATTTAATGTCTAAAATTTACAAATAAAATACCATTATTTAGGAAATATATTTATTTTTCTAATGAATATTTATAGTCGAATTTATCTTATGTATAACCCCATATTAAAAATGATTTACTTATTAAACATCCTTATTTAAATAAATTAATAATAAATGTCCTAATCTAATCCAAGTGGGTCTAAATGGTCATATTTTATTCCTAAGGTTGTTTTTGGTAGAATTACACTTTTACAATATTATTAGGACATGTGTTAGGGTAATAATAATATCATTTTACCCCTATTTACTTTTAACCGTGGTAAATAAAAGTAAAAAGTTACTATTCACCAAAAATTATTTTCATCTCATTGAACCACATTTTATTCCTTGATATTAACCATGTCTCTCAGATTTTCGAAATTCCACTCACATAAGCGGTAAAATTAAGTTTTATGAAAAATTCAGTTTTTTTGACTACTACTTAGTGGTTTCACTATTCATCAAAAAATGAATGTTTTCCGAAAAATACAAAAATTTCACCCTAGGCTAATTTCGACATTCCGAATCCAAAAATGAAGTCCATTTTGAAAAATAAAAATTATAAAATTTCGAAAGGTGGTTATTACTATTCATAGCGGCTAGTTTTAATAATATTTTAATAGTATATCGTTGTTTAGTGAAACTCGGTATTGCGTACGACGCAAGCTATCGAGGAAGGTTGTGATTGAGTGTAAAGAAAGTCAAGCTAGTGTTGTGTGTATTAAATGATTCCTTTGATGATTTATATAACATAAAAACAAAATATTTCACAAAAAAGTCTCGGGTGTTACAACCTCCTTCTTCTTACAATAAATTTTCACATCATGGTCTAAAAGCCAATCCATACTGAGGATTATATCCAATTCTATCATGGGTATGACGATGAGATCAGCAGATAAATAATGTTTATATGCCTTAATGGGAACTGATTCACAAAACTTTGTTGAAGTGATGCTTCCCTTAAATGTTTTGACTGACAACTCCCTTGTTAAATCAAATGGAGAAGATCTAATTTTCTAATCAAACTGGGAAGATATGAAACAATGGGACTATCCATATTCAAATAAAGAATTTGATAAACTTGAGGAAACCATTAAATTACCTACCACCACGTCTTTTGGAACTTCGACCTCGGTAGTAGTGATTGAATAAGCTTGGTCTTGATACCTTAGCCTTTTCTGAGGTATGTTTCCTTGACACTTAGGACATTCCTTTGCATAATGTCTCATCTCCCTAAAATTTTAGCATTGAACATCGGTATATTCTTTCTTCCCCTAGCAATCATGAGCTTGGTGGCCTTTTTCACCTCACTTGTAACAGACTCCCATTTCCTTCAAGCAAGTATCAGGGTGTTTCTTATCACATTTACTACAGGATGGATATTCAACTTTTCCCTTCTTCCCATTATTTCCATTTCTAGAGTGATCAGTTGATCTCTTCTTCTCTTTCTTTTCTTTAATGTTGTAAGACTTAGAGAATTTCTTTTCTATCTTGATAGGACATGAGACAATATCATTGTATGATGAGAAGGATTGTGAGAATAATTATCAACGGATAAATGGTTCTAACCCATAAAATAAACGATCAATATTACTTCTTTAGTTATGTATATAATCTGCATCATGCCTTGCTAACCTTTTGAATTTAGACTCATACTTTGCAACGTTCTTGTCCTCGTTTTGCCTCAGGCTCAGAAATTGTCTTTCTATATCTGCTCGATGGTCATGATGAAAGTATTTTTCTAAGAAAAACTTTTTAAACTCCCTACATTCCATATTTGATACTTCATCATCTTCCTTTGTGTCCTGATTCAATGACCACCATTGATCAGCATCTCCGGTGAGGTGGTAAACTGCATTACAACTTTTTCCATTTCACTACTCCCCAAGGCATAAAATATTTTCTCTATGGAATTTATCCATTTCTCGGATACTAATGGATTTTTAATCCAATTGAATGTTTCTGGTTGTTGCCTCATGATGTGATCTAACATTGATCCTCCATGCTGCGGATCAGGGTGCTTTATACGGGTAAGGTTATTATTGAAAAACCTGAGTGAGTTATCCCAGTATAGTGATAAGCTGATCAGAACCAGTTGTATCACCAGATCAACTATAATTATCTTGATCAGTAGGGAAATCCCTATATGGAGTGCGTGTATTGATACAGTTTTCATTCCTTCCACTAGCCCCCATTTCTAAACAATGGCATAAACTAGATTACTTTATGAATAGAAATACATAAATCCCATCTTGTAAAACACTTAACATAATCTGAACAATTTATGGATAGAATCAACAATCCTAAAAATGTTTTCTTTTAAAAATTATATACTCTTAAACCATTCATAATGGTTTGTAAAAAAATGAGAATTATCCTAAGCATATCCCCCGGGAGTGTCGTAACCAAGAGTGCAGCATGCCCCGTTGTCGTGCACTAGTTCCCATTTGAGTCTAGCTCAAAGCGGTGTTTTTGGGTTTTACCCCTAGGTACATCTATGCCAGAGCCACCTCTACCCGCACGTATCCAGACAGGGGAGTATTTCTTGGAAAACTCAAAAAATATCTACAAATACCAAAATTCTAGGAAGTTATTCTATACTAATCCTCAAAGTATGTCTTAAGGTTATGTGCACTAATCAGAGTTTATCTAAATCTAGTTTACAAGGTATGTACTAAATGTCCTCTGATACCAACTATAATGCCCCGACCCCAGTTACCCAGAGTCGGTGAATTATTACATAACATTGGAATGATCACAAAAGATCAAGTCTCTAAATACCGATTAGTTTAGTAGCCCTGGAATCACTGGATACATTCATAAGTTTTACATTACATGATAATGTGAAAAACTACAAAAAAAATAGTCTCCATAGTCCACACTCGTATCCCCTCAAACTATCCCTGCAGGTCTGTCATAAAATACTTCTTCACGTCATAGGAAAAATAAAACATAGAAATAGGTGAGCTTCGATCATCAGTAAGGATATCAATATAACGGAAACTTTTATAAATAAGCATAAACATTTAAGGCAATGTATAACTAAAACAAAAGCCTTTTAAACTAGAACTTCAGAATAATGCGGAAAAAAATAAAATGAAATAATTAAATTTAATTATTCACATAGATATTCTACTAGTCGAATAATCACATGAAATATCAATAACCACTTTCATAATGTTGGAATGCATAATTCCAGACTATAAAAACCACATAGTCAAGGCCTTGTGTCAAGACTGCAAATAAGATTTTTTCAGGTCATTGTTCCAAGACACTAGTTTGTCTCCTGAGACCTACCGATACATCGATGAGCTATAACAGGCTCCACCCATCACTTACTAAGTCCAATGCATTCCCATATGAAAGGGTTTAAACATAACATAATCATTCGTATTAAAACTAGCATACGAAATGTCAATACTTTCTCCATAAACCATGAATGGTATAAAAATAACACATCCATAGTCACACATATCACAAAATCTTCAACATAATATGGAAGTTTTGTATCATAATAAATCAACTTCAAATAAGCTTAAAATCCATCAAAGGATGTTGACATAGATGAAATCAAAACTATTTGAGAGAAATATCTCTTTTTTTTAAATCATTTGAAAGTCACATAATTATAAAACAATACATTTACTTTGAAAATATTATTATAATCTTATAAGGGAAGCTTTTATGATCTTATAGCGGTGGAAAATATGCGCACCCGCAGTATATGTTAAAAAAATACATTCTTACCTTATTGTTTTCGAAAAGGTTATAAAGGACCTTATTTGAAAAACAACTGAAATATTCCTTTATAAACATCTTTTAAATGTCAAAAAATGGTATAAATGGATTTAACCCATAGTTTATAAAATTATAATAATGTTTTGAAATACATTTTTAAGAAACATGGATGTGGATGATAAAGAGGTCCCGTAGATAATTACGTATAAACAATCTCAGATAATGGAGAGATTGTGAAATAAACTCGTACCTTGTACTTTTCCTTGGTTGAGGGTAGGTTAACCTCTTGGATAATGGTGAAATAATTTTTATTAAATTATACAAGAATAATATACATTAATATGATATCATATATGATCTTTTAACATTTCATTATAAATAATATATTAGTATTATTGTTGTTTCGGGTATTAACAGATTCGTTTTCCTTTATATTATTTGTTATGTGAGTCATATTTGTTTTGAATGGGATATATCTTATTCATATATAGAATGATATCAAGTTCTTAAACATTATTTTTAATCATAAAATGAAAATTAATCTTGAATAGAAACGATGGGGAATGAATCTCATCGCGTTCGTGGAGACGGTAATCCGTACGTACACACGAGCAACAATATCATTCTTTTGATATTAAAATATTATATAATTGAATGGTATATCATATATACAGAATCATTATCATGTAATATTTTATATTTACATCATTTTCACATCATTATTATACCCATCCAAATAATAATTTATTGAATAACAATTACACCACGACTTGGAGATGGTAAGTTGTACGTACACACGTATAGTGACATGTCATTCAAAGGATGGATAGAATAATGAATATGTTTGTATCATATTTATAATAACATAATATTATAGAGAATATAATTGATTTATTATTTTATAATGGAAACAACAAATAAAAAGGAAGTGGAAGAAGAAAGGAACTTGAAAGAGGTGATGAAATATTTACCTCTTCTTCAGGTTCTTCCTTTTGATTTGATCAAAAGAGCTCCATAGGTTGGATTTCTGACTAAAGTAAGGACATTAGGATGAATTTAGGAAAGTTGAGAGGGTATTTGGGATGATTTTGGCTGAGCCAAACGGCTTTGGAGGTGTGAATTTGAGGGTAGGGGGAGTTCCCTTTTATAAGAGGAGTGAGGGGCACCTTAGGCAAAGCTAGAAATATTATAATATAATAAAATAATTTTCGATTTATAATGGATCCAAAGTGAATTATTTAAATTATAAGGTGGGTATAGGGATAAAACCACTCAACCAATAGGTTTTATATAGGTTTGGGTCACTATATTAACATTATATTTTAGATTTAACTCTTAGTTAAATAGTTTGATATTTACCATGTCTTTTCGTATTTTTATATTATATGGTTAATAAACTTACTATAAACTTCCAAGAGAACTTCAAGTGGTTCATTAATGATAAACCTATAATTATATAATTCATTTGGTTGAAACATATATTTTTAGGAATATTATATCAATTAATAATATAATATTTGTTTTAAAAACTCGTTTATGTAAATTTTGACACTATTTAAAAATTGATTTTTTTAAGTCTTAACAACTTTATTAATTCGAAAAAAATTTATTTAATCAATACTAACATGTGATATGGACCTATAAAATTCTCTAATGGCATCAAATCTTTCAAATTATATTTATTTTAACATTTATAATACCACATATTTTATTCTTTCATTAATAAAGAAAATATTGCATCATCATTGTGTCATAAATAAATTTAATTATTCAATGTCTAAAAATTATAAATAAAGTACCATTATGTAGGAAATATTTTTATATTTATAATTACTATTTATAATTTAAGATATAACAAGTATAACCTTATGTAAAAAAAATTACTAAAAGATATATGCTTATGTCATTTTTGTATTTACTTTATCATAATTAATATAAAGTGTCATTATCACTTACAAGTGGCTCCATGGGGTCCCAAAATCGATCTAAAGATTCCCATCATCATAAATGTATCATACCATAGGGTTAGAACACGTTTTAGGGAAATTTAATATTACTAAAATATGATTTTCATACCATTATTTACCGGATTTACCCTTTAACCATGGTAAATAAAATATTTACTGAAGTAATTATTAAAAATGTCTAAAAGTAAAAGTTACCTATTTAGACAATTTAAACATCATGAATATAAATATGGAATCCATTTTTATAAATTAAAAGCACAGAAGTGGCAGAAATTAATTTAAAATTAATTCACATTGTCAAAAGAAAAAGCGTGTTTTTAAGAAATAATAACTATCAAAAGACTGGCACTTTCTTATGTCCAGTTTAAAGGTGAAATTATTTATGATGACAAACATTAGGTTAAATGGAAAAAGTATAATCTAGTTATACTTTAAGACCACTCAAATGCATAATTTATCACTATTAATTATTTCGATTAAAAAAGTTTTTTTAATTAAAAGTTAATAATTTTCACTATTCATCAAAATATTTATGTTATCAGAAAAGTGCCAAAAATTCACCGTAAGCTAATTTCAATATTCCAAATCTAAAACTGAAGTCTATTTTGAAAGAGAAAATTTGTAAAATTTTAAAAAGTGGGTATTACTATTCATAACAGCTATTTTGATTGGTTGCGGTATGTTAGAAACTCGAAGTTGCGTACAATGAAAGCTATTACAATATTCAAAGAGAAACGTACCGTGGAAGCTTGGGGTATTACAAAATTAAGGCTATGAATAATGGTAGATTGATTTACTTCGTATATGAAGATGGAATTTTGAAATTTGGGAAGAGACTTTGTGTTCCTGTTATACCAGATCTAAAAAGGGAATTGTTGGATTATGCTCATAGCTCCAATTTTTCTGTAAACCCTGGTAGCACTAATATTAATAGAGATTTGAAGGAACATTTTTTGTGGGACAACAGGAATATATAGATTTCTAATTATGTGTCAGGATGTATGGTTTTTTGACAAGTGAAAGCTGGAAGGAAACATCCTTGAGGAGTCATGAAACATCTTCCCATGCCTGAGTGGAAGTGGGATGATATTACGATGGACTTTGTCATGGGACTACCAAGGACTCCTAGAACAAATGATGCAATATGGGTCATTTTTTATCGTCTTACCATTTATGCTTTTCTTCTTGCTATAAAATAACATTTACCACTTGAACATCTGGCAAGACTATATATTAATAATGTTTTAATACTTCACGGTGTACCCTTATCGATTGTTTCAGATTGTGACCCCATTTTTCATCAAGATTCACGAAAAGTCTTCAGAAGGCCTTGGATACTGAACTTCATTTCAGCACTTCCTACCACCCTCAAACTTATGGAAAGTCAGAATGGACTATTCAAACCTTAGAAGACATGTTGAGATCTTGATCACTTGACTTTCAAGGTATGTGGGATAAATATTTACCTCTGGTAGAATTTTCCTATTACAATAGATTCCATTCAAGTATTCAGATGGCACCATATGAAGCATTATATGGAAATAGATGTCACACACCAACTTTTTGGGATGATGTTGGTGAAATAAAAATCATTGTCCCAGAACTTGTTGAGGAACCAATAGAAAAAGTGAATATTATCCAAACCCACATTAATGTATCCCAAAGAAGGCCAAAGATATATGCCGATAATCGAAGGAAGGATTTGGAATTTCATGTAGGTGGTCATGTTTTATTGAAGGTATCTCCATGGAGAGGTGATATATGTTTTGGTAAGAATAGTAAGTTGAGTCCTAGGTATATCGGACCTTTCAAAATTCTAGAACGAATTAGAGTTGTAGCTTATCATTTGGCAATGCCTCCAAGTCTCTCCAAATTTGATGATGAGTTCCACATATCAATGTTGATAAAATACATTCCCGACCCAACACATGTACTCACCTATGAAAAAACAGAACTAAACTCGATCTGTCTTATTGCGAAGAGCCTGTCAATATTCTTGATACCTGAGAACATGTGTTGAGAAACCAGACAACTCATCTGGTGAATGTTTTATGGAGAAATCATAATATGGAAGAGGCAGGGTGGGAACCTGAGGGACTTATGATAAAGAACCACCCAAATATTTTTATGTAGAATAATTTTATAAATTTTGATGAAAACATTATTTGATGGATTGAAAAATGCAACACCCTAAGTTTCCACGGTACATTTCCTTTTGAAAAATGTAGTAGCTTGCGTTGTACGCAACTTGGAGTTTTAACACACCATATCCAATCAGACTAGCCGTTATGAATTCTAATACCCACTTTTTGAAAATTTATAATTTTATTTTTCAAAATGGAATTCATTTTTGGGTACAAAATATTAAAATTATCTTAGGGTGAATTTTTGGTATTTTTCTGAAAACATTCAATTTTTAATGAATAGTGAAAAACACTACGTAATTGTTTAAAACCGACATTTTATTTAAATAATTAGTTTTTTTATTTGAATTTATTTTATGTCAAAATATATACTTAATACCTATATATGTTAAATTTAATTAATTTTAGTCATTTTATAATAAGTTTAGATATATGAAATCTTGTTGGACGTTTTACCATTTTTTACACACCTTGTTGAAGCATTTACAAATTTGCATAAAACTTATTTTTATTGCTTTTGTGAGTTGAATTTCAAAAATCCAAGATAAACGATTGACATCAGTGAGTAAAATGCGGTTCAATAAGATGAAAATAATTTTTGGTGAATAGTAACTTCTGACTTTTACTGACAACGATTAAAAGTAAATTGGGTAATTAAGGGTAAAAATGATATTATAATTACACTAAAACATGTTCTAATTCTATTGAATAAGTTTAATTCGACCAAAAAAAACCTTAGGAATAAAATATTGTCCTTTTTGGTCCACTTTTATTAGATTAGGACTTTTATTATTATTTTATTTAAAAGAGTCAAAAGTGTTAAATTCAATGTTTAATAACTAAACCATTTTTAATATAGTTTGACACATAAGATATATTAGACTATAAATATTCATTAGAAATATAAAAATATTTCCTACATAATTGTATTTTATTTGTAATTTTTTTACATTAAATAATTAAATTTATTTATGACACAATGATGATAAGGTAATTACCTTATTAATGAAAGATTAAAATAATCGATATTATAAATATCCAAATAAATTTAATTTGATACTTTTGATTAATTACACTAATTTTATAGGTTAATATAACATGTTAGAGTTGATTAATTAAATTTTATTCGAAGTGATAATGTTTTTATGGCTTTCAAAAAAATAAAATACTAAATAGTGTCAAAATTGACTTAATTGAGTTTTTAAAACAAATACTATATTATTAATTGATATAGTGTTTATAAAAATATAAGGTTCGTAGAAAGTACTTATATATGGTTATATATATTAATAATGAACCACTTGGGGTTCTCTTGTCTTGGTATAGTAAGTTTATTAGCCATATAATATAATAATACAAAGAGGCATGGAAAATGTCAACCTATTTACCAAAGAGTTAAATCTGAAAGATAAGGATATTATGGTAACCTAAACATATCTAAAACATATTGGTTTATTTTTTTACGACCCATCCCAACCTAATCTATGAAATTAATTATTTTTTATCCATTACAAACTGAAAATAATTTTATAGTAAAATCATATTTCAAACTTTTCCTAAAGTTACCCTCACCTCTCTTATAAAAGCGTACTTCCCTTCTCTTTATTTAACACCACCAAGTCCATTTGGATCATCCAAACCATACCCAAATATATTCCCAACTTCCCTCACATAAAACAAGAGGCCTTACTTTTATCATAAAGCCAGCCTAAGGAGAACGTTTGATCAACTCAAAAGGAAACACCCGAAAAAAGGTAAGAATTTCACCACACTCTTTCATGTTATTTTCTACTTTCACTTCCTATTCCATTGTAGTTTCCATTCCAAAATAATAAATCCAGTACCTCCTACATACTGTGATGTTATTATAAATATGTTAAACCAATATTCATTATTCTATCCATCCTATGAATGACAATGTTTCCATACGTGCCTACGTACGGCTTACCGTCTCCACGTCGTGGTGTAGTTTGTTATTCAGACACTTAATTATTTGGATGGGTTTAATAATTAGTATAATTAATGTAAATAATAAATATAAATTTTTAATGATTCTTTATATATGATATAACATCCAATTAAATATGATTTCACCATCAATATAATGATATTGTCGCTCGGGCATATGTATGGATTACTGTCTCCACAAACGCAATGAGATTCATTCCCCATCATAGTCATTCATGAATAATTTTCATTTTATGATTTAAAATAGTGTTTAATAAATTAATATTATTATTTATATAAATCAAATACATTCTATCTATAACAAACATGTCTTATGTAACCAATCATATAAAAGAAAACGAATCTGTTAACACCCGAAATGATGATACTACTAAAATATTATTAACAAAGCAATATTAGAGGACCATATATGATATCATATTTATGTATATATTTATTGTATAATTTAATAACAATGATTTAATTATTATACAAGAGGTTAACATACCCTCTAGAAAAGAAAAAGTACAAATTAAGGGGTACTTTCACTATCTCTTTATTATCCGAGGTTGTTTCTATGTAAGTATCCACGGGGACTTCTTTATCATCCACACACGTGTTTTCTTGAAAATGTATTTCATAAAATTTTACAATTTCCTAGAAAATGGGCTAAATTAATTTATACCTTAATTGACATTATATGGAATCTTTCCATCATTTTCAAACAAGTTACTCTATGACCATTTCGAAAAAATTAAGGCAACAATGTTTTTTTTAGCTTATACGGTGGTTGCAGCTATTTTCCATCGTTATAACATCATTTAAGCTTCCCTTACAATCTTATAAAAATATCTTTAAAATATATTTTTTCTTTTATAATTATGTGACTCTTAAATGATTTCAAAATAGAATGATATATTTCTCTCAAATAGTTTTGATTTCATCTATTTCAACATCCTTTGATAAATTTTACACTTGTTTGAAGTTGATTTGTTATGATAAAAATATCCCATAGTTTATATAAGGTTTTGTGATATGTTTGACTCTAGATGTGTTATTTTGAAACCATTAATTGTTTATGGTTGAAGTATTATCATTTCGTATGCTAGTTTTAAAAGGAATGTTTATGTTATGTTTCAACCTTTTCATATGAGAAATGTATTGGACATCGGAAGTGATGGGTGGGGCCTGATATAGTTCCTCGATGCATCAGTTTGTCTCATGAGACAATTAGACATGGAATTGGGTGAGGCATTTCCCAATTTGATATATGGTTTTGGTTTAGGCCTTAATCATTTTTAGATGTCTTGGCTGAGGCCTTGATAAAATGTTTCTGAATGTCACGCATTATACATTCCCTCATTATGAAAATAATATTGATGGTTCATGTGGTTATTAAACTGTTAGAATACCCATGATGATTATTTATTATGGCATTATTTTCTCATCTCACATTCCTACCATAAAGTGTTAAGGTTTATTATTTGTAAAGGCATGTGTTTTCAATTATTCACCATGCCTAATGTTTATGTTATCTTCTGCTATATTGTTTACTCTTACTGAGAATTTGATCTCACTGCTTTCTTATGTTTCATTTTCCTAGGATATAAAGAAGTTAGTTATGAGTGACTTGAAGGCATAATCTAGGAGGCTCGGATGTTTCTAATGGAATAAATTGGTGTTGTATTTATTTTAAAGTTGTAATGTTGAACTTATGTATATATCTTGTTTCAAATAAGACTAAACGGATCAGTCATTCAAGACATGATTCCTTATATCATGCCAATATTATGTAATAATGAACCAACTCTGGGTAACTGTGGTCATGGATTTATAGTATGTCCTCCTTGTTCTTGGTCTGACATTCATCATTGAGAACCACAGCTGCAACATCATTAAAGATTAGTATATCTGTGAGGATATTGTTGGGGAGGTTGATAATGAGTTGGTCATACGAATATGGAAAACTCTGTTGTAGAATCTTCATACGTTCAGTATCCACAATTTTATATCCCAACATCATGAGCTAATTGAATAGGGTATTGAGGTTGTTGATGTGGTAAGTCACTGATGATGACTCCACCATCTGAAAAGTGTACATTTTTATCTTCAGGGAAATTTTGTTGTGCAATGACTTGGCCTCGTATAGCTTCGTCAGAGTTTCCCATATTTCATTTTCTGTCTTTTTCTCTAAAATTCTAGATAGGACCTTGCCTACCAAATCCAAATGGATGTTATCAATGACCTTATCTTACATGTCTATCCATTTCTCCTATGTCGCACCCACCAGATTCTCGCTAATTTCCAGTAGGAAATTATCCTTCTGTAGCATTGCATGCATCTTCATTATCCACAACAAAAAATTATTCCCTTTGAATTTTTTGATCTCCAATTTTTCTGCCATTTGGACACGTCGTCAGTCTAGAACTTCCTCCATTTTTCAATAGTATATTTAATATTCTTAATAAAATTTTTCTGATGTGGAAAATAAATAGGAGTTGCCATCACAAAGAATACTCAAATTTACAATAATTATTAGTACCTGAATATGTGAACAACACTGTTCCACATCCTTTCCTCTAATACCACTTGTTGGGACCGTAAATTATTGGGCCACGGGTGCAACGATAATCATGAGATAAAATAAATTGAAAATGTGAAAATAAATGGACACCAGATTAAATGTGGAAAAAAACACCCAAATGGAAGGGGTAACAAACCACGGGAAAATGGAAGTATCGCAATGGGTAAAATTTGGTACACACTCCCTCACTTATTGAAAGGATAAAAATACTCACAATAATCTCTCTTGAATATGGTAGAGAAACCGCCTCACAAATACTACTTGAATAGGATAAGTGGTGATAAGATTTCAGGTGAAGTAGATAACCTCTGTTAGGATGGAGAACCTCCTTTTATAGGCCTCCTCTCCCACTTCCTATAGCCTTCTCCTGTTGGGAGGTTTGGTGGAGTTGGCCACCAACCACCTACCACAGGCCACCCCCTTTGAGAAAACATGGGGCAGACACCATCCGTGGAGAAAAAAATATATCGACATTAAATCCCATATATACCTCATAATAACATTGATAAACCTTAATCAAGGACTACCACCCCACTTACCTACTTCCTCTAACTGACAAATGTCACCCCATGCCCACACTATCCCAAAACCCATTCATCTTGAATCATCAGACCCTTGTCGAGACATCCTCACTAATACTCCCACCTTATCCACCAATTATTCTTAACGAAATACAATTAAAAATGACAACTAATGATCTTAAAAATAACTGACCATAGAGGAGGAAATTTAAAGGTGAATATGACATCAACCTCCATAATACGGAACATAGTGAATTGATCTGGACTATCATTGAAGTTGGTCAATGTTTAATATTTATATTCCTACAAACTACTATATATGTGGAAAGCAGGGTCGAACCCACAGGGAAGGCTATTTTGATCACTAGTCTTCTAAAAACTAACTAAAGATCCCACTGTTGTCAGCAGTGGAATAGATTTTCTATTTCTTTCATATTTTTTTATTTTTTTTATTGAACACTAATGAAACACTACAGTATTTTTGAGTTTTTGTTCTAAACTATTATGAAACAAGAAACAGACTAAGAACAGTGAGAAATAGAGATATAAAATGTTGATAAGTGAATAATCAAGTTTGATGGTTGGGTAAAAGTATCCATTCTACTGGTTTTATAAGTATTCGGATTCACTTTAATGTTACTGCTTTGCACCACCATAAAGAGAGTGAATTGTCTCCCTCGCCAAGAATTAAGCCACACAGGCTAATTGATTTTGGAGTTCACCACTCCAAAGAAAATCAAGTGTGGAAATTTAAAAAAGATAATGACAACAGGACGAACTCACCATAAGTCCCGAAGTAATTGTGAATTGATTATTTTTTTAAGATCTTTCCATGATCAAATCTTCCCGATTTGATTGTGGAGTTTTGAAAATTTAGTTCTAGTGGTGAAAAGAAATTTAATGAACTCAACATCTATCTCGTCGATTGATACTGAAAACATTAATGTATGAAAGTAGAAAGGAAGAAATATAACAAATAGAAGTTGTAATTCCCTGAGCTCAATGGTTTAGCTAATTAATTTTTTCATTATCAATACAGGTAATGAAGACATGCTAGAAAAGAGTACAATAATTCCAACATGAAGCAAAAAAGAGCTCCCCTAATAAAACTCTTCACTCGGGATCCAAGGCCTCCAACTCATCTCCAGAGTTGCTCTGCTATCATGTCTGGTGTGTTCGTCAAATGAATGAGAGTCTCCCCCTCCGTAATTCAATTCTGCTGTTGTGCTACTTTAAGTAGTCGTCGTCTTTTATTTTATGTCACCCGAAACTCTTCACCGACTTGAATTCAACTTTAACTATAGCACCGCACACGTGTGTGTGTTCGCGGCTAGCACATCATGCTAGTTTTTCCATCAGTAACTAACATCTATTAAGTTAGATTCATGAACCTGGACATATCTTCAACTTTGGTAAGAACCTGAACATATAAAATAGTAAAAAAGTAAATAAATGAGAACTAAAAGAAAGAAAAATATATATTTAATAAGTTAAGTATTATATTATTCGTCACAAGTTAACAAAAGTTAATTAATAAACATTTTAATTGATAATTATTATTTAATTATATATTATTTATAAAAATTATTCATTTAACAGTACTATGGTAATACATAAATTTATTAAATAGTTGTTAATTTTAAATAAAAATATATACTAACTTTTTTATGTTTATCATTTTTTGAACTAATTTATTAAAATTTGTCAAAATTAATAAAAAAAGTAATTAAAAGATATAAAAAATTAGATTTTTTTAGTAATTTTATTATTACTATTTAAGAAATTAAATTGCTATATTAATTCATTAATTAGTTTATTTTAATTTAATAATTAGAATTAATACTTATGTTTAAAATATTTTTAATAAGAATATTTTTAATTTATTTTTAATTATTATTAATTATATAATTATTCTATTAACATTATATTAATTAATTATTAACACTTATTAATTTAGTTTTATATTTTAATTTATCATTTATCTATTTATTAATATTATAATTGTTTAAATTTATAACTTAAACAAAAACTATTATATTCATTTGACTTTTTAATGTTTACTTTTACTTTTAACTTTAAATTTTCTTTTTCTTTTTATTTTTTCTTTAATTTTATTATTATTTTTATTATAATATTTTTTATCTAATTTTTTTAACTTCCCCCTCCCCGAAATTCCGACGCACAGGGGGAGGTAGGGTTTTCAGTCTTCTTCCTCTGCAACTCCGCAGCGGACAGCTCTAGCCCTTCGGTCCAGCGCGGCACAACGATCTCCCAGTAGTAGCGGCCTTCCATGAGCGGCAAACCTCCCCTCTTGACACAGCAACGCGACATCCCAGATCCTTACAGTAGAAAACAACAGCTACCCTGCGGACCTCCTCTTCACAGAGCAGCGCGGACCTCCTCTGCACTTAGCAGCACGGACCTCGGCCTCAGCTACAGCGGCAGACTTCCTCTGCACTTAAGAGCGCAGACATTCTATCCACTTATCAGCGCAGATAGATGCGGCGCGGCTCACTTGCTCCAGCGGCATCCAGCAGCGACGCTCAGAGGGGTCCAGCGGCATCGGTGAAGGGATACAGTAAGTGGTGTGGCGCAACTTGGATCTAGCAAACTCCAGCGGCTCCACCACATGAGTATCGGCGGACTTCAACAAGAGGTTCAATAGAGGGTAGCGCTGAGGTATAAATAACAGTGAGGTAGAGAAGAGGCTAGCGGTGAGGAATGAGTAATGGTGGCTGTGAGGGTTGGAAATAACATTGAGGTGTGGGAATTGTCTAATAGTGAGGTGGTTACTGATATAGTAAATAACTAAAACAAGGCCAAAGTCACTGTTATAGAAAATGGGTCACCGATAGCTTTAAAGGACGAGTCATTGTTATGAATAAAAATAAATCAAGGTCACAAGTGCAATAATAAAAATAAGAGTCACCGGTTCAAAATGAAAATAAAATAGATTACCGTTATAATATAAAATAATAAGCTCACCGTTAGTATAAAATTAACAGGTCACCTCTACAACGATGTAATAGTAAGGTGTGGGGGTCACCGTTACATCTGAAGAAATGAGTCACCATTAACACTAACATAAAAAGGTAACGGTGACCTTAATAAAATAACAACACATAAATTAAACATAAAATTAAAACTTATGTAAACTAAATAAATTATTGAAAATAATTAGTGAAAACAAAACTAAACCCCAATAATTTAAAATAGGATTTTTCTTAAACTTCAAAAAATTAAAACCACAACTAAGATTATTAATTAGATAACACTTAAATTAAGAACTGGATAATTATTGAACTAAATTGAAAAAAGACTAAATATTAAAATAACTAAATAAATTTATTAATTTCAAGGTAGTAGTGAATTATAAAAGTTAGCACCAGTGACCTAGATAAGTCTCCGCTAGTTATAGTCTACCTCACCGATAGACTAAAACCAATAAAAAATGAATTAATAATCAATCTGCATACATGAAATAATATAATTACTGTTAAAAAACTCTTAATTAATTAATTAAACAACTAATTGAACAAATAAAATCAAAAGAGAACTATTTAATTTAATTTAAAACACAATTTATTTACTTAAATAATTAGCAGGATGAAAAACATATTAATAAATATTGTTAACCTATTCTAATGCAACGAAATTAAAAGATAAAATATTAAAATATAGACTAACTTAATTAAATAGAATTACGTTGATTAAATAATTGTTTTATAAAAATGTCAGTTAATTAAAAAGTCAGGAAGACATAAATTAACCAATCTAAATAAGACATAATTAAATTAGAAAAGTTTAGTAAGATTAAAATTAATATTATGATGACTATAAATACATAATTAATTATAAAAATTGATTGATTAAAAAAGTTAACTATAAAAATACAAAATTAAAATTATTTAGTATAAAATGATTAAATAATTAATTAAATCATTAAAAATTTAGTAAAAAGATGTGGAAAACTATCTAAAAATAGAGCCACATGAAATTCACCCATACTTAAACATTGTTTGTCCTCAAACAATTTCATGTTTTATTGTCTTTGAAAAATAGTATAATGTATTTATGATTAATATAACAATGTAACATGTCCATCATTCAAAACAAAGGACAATACATAAAAGTAGGCTTTAAGAAAATGAAATACTCATATGAATCATTCCTATAACAAATACTCAAGGTTAATTAAGAACACAAAGATCATCCATCAAAGAAGATGTTATGCCTCATATGTGATACAACTTAATTAATCATATCAATCCAATCTTAGGTTCTACGTACAAGAATGATAGGAGATAAAATATCAATGTAATTAAGATCTTAACCAAGGAACTTTGTACTTTTACTTTTTCACCTAGGTTCGAAAAATAATTAATTTTTTTTGAATCACCTCAATGATAAAACTTAAATGACTCCCATATAAACCAATCGATCCCCTCTTCATCTGGAGTTCATCATTCCCCTCACCTTAATGAGCTCATTTTTGACCCTAGACACTTTATTAACTTTTCCCAAGCCAAGTATCATTGTGATGAGCACTGTGTAATATTCCCTTATACATGGTGTACAATGGGCTTATAGTAAAAAGAAATGCACCTAGAATCTAGGGTCTTAGAGACTCACCGTGGGATCCCAGATGCCCAAATTACTCCAGTTTCAAAAGATTTATATAGAAACCATTTAAATTTTCTCATTAAATCATTTACTTTTAATAATTAAAAGGTGAATGAGGCCCCTAGAATCAGAATCAAACATCCAATTCCAAAGGTTATGATCATAACTCCATTAAAAGGATACCATATTACCCTAAATTTTAGAATCTAAACAAGATGTCCACTAAATCACTAAGAAATACCACTCAGTAATCATCCATTATCACAAATTTTAGATTCAATCCAAATCTTAACTTCGAGCATGGTACTTTTCTTAAGGTAAGACCCATTTGAATACAGTGTAAAGTCTAAAATTATGCGTGAATTTTGAAAAAATTTAACCATTTTTTATCAAAAAAAAAAAGTTGCAGTGGGAATTGACGTACTTTTCATTAAAAACAGTTTAGCAAAGTCAATAATTGACCCCCTCCCCCACACTTAAAACCCAAATTTTTCTCCAAAGTTGACTTCTATATATGTAGAAGAATAATTAATCAATTAAGGTTCAAAACTGATTTTCAATTTAGCAGATTTATGACATGTATAAATGGTCTCAATGAAGTTCAAAGATATTATTTTCCACAATGAATAAATAATCAGAAAATTCATTTGCAATCATATGCATTAACGTTTATTTCAAGTGGAACATAAGGTATGGCTGCACAATTAATTGGGTGTAAGTAAGTTTAGGAAACATTATTTAGTTAGATATTCAATAAAGCAGACAATGTTCATGCTAAGCACCCCAAAATTAATCAGATTTAAAAGGCCATCATCATGTACCCCCCACACTTAATTTTATACAGTGAAATATTATTTTAATATTTAACAATGAATTCAGATTTAAGAAAGAGGCACATATAGAATCTTTTCAAGCACAGTATAGTGACATGTAGCAATTGTTTTTATGCAATATATGCAGTAGATTTTTAGGAAATATGTAGAAAACATTTTTCAATAGTCATGAAAATTTTCATAGAAAAGAAAAATTTTTGTAGTAAGGATAATTTTATTAGCAAAAACAAGAGCAGAAATAAATGAAAGAAGTTGAAATACTTCCTTGACTAAGCTCTTGTCCAAATATGATCACAGGAATTCAACTTCATTATTTCATAGCAGCAGTATCCTAAAAACACTAAACATAAAACCCAATAACATAAATTCAGCAGAGACATAGCAGACAATTGTCAACAAAGCTTCACATTATTCAGCACAAAACAGTACAAAAATTAAAGTAAAGAAAGATCATGGGTTGACTCCCAATAAGAAATGAATTTAAAGTCTTTAGTTAGACTTTATTTAATAACAATTTTTTATTTATTAACAAAAAAACCATGGGTTGCCTCCCATGCAGCGCTAGGTTTAATGTCCCTAGCCAGACTCGATTTCCCTATATATTTCTATCCATGATCATTTAATGGGAATGAATTATTTATAATGTGAACTTCACTATTATCTAATGATTCAAGAATAGGATCAACCAAAACATTGTCATATACAGTATCAAACAATATTCTCAAACGTTCCTTTAACAACACCATTACTAATATACTGTCCATCCCATTTAGGACTCTAAAGACCACTTCCTCAGCTCTAAAAATGTCATCTCTAACCCAGAATCAGAAGAAAAACATCAGAATATTCTTCAGTATTTTCTTCAAATGTTCCCAGCACAGCTTTCACAAAAGACAACTAAGAAAACTCTCAGAAGATGGAATCATATTCATGACCAAACAGGTGGTACCCAATGTCCAAAGATGACTCAAATGAAGTCAATTTTTCAATTTCAGGTTGGAAGTCATCACAATCAACATCAGACTGGGCAAAAGAGGAAATTCCCAGAAAATACACTTGCTCATAATGGATATGATTTAGTTTTTCATCAAGACTCCACCCAGAACCTTCTCTATCTTCAAAACCCATAGACATTTGAATTCATAAGGAAAACATTCAAAAATGGGTTTAGACAGTTTAGGACAATAATGTGAATCACTCTCTAGAATGGGTTCTAGGGAAATATTTTGCTCATCTAGAGGAAGGAGTGGGACATGAATAGAAGCTCGAAGAAATGTTTCAATATGCAGGTCAATCAAAATCTCTATGACCTCTAGAGGAAAAGAACCATACTCATCTCGGACCTTAATTTTAGAACATCAGTTGTCAGCAACATCTATCAAATCACAACCAACCACATGTTGAGGCTTTTCAAACACTAAAAACTCATCCACATCATCAATGGCGTGGAGAGTGAGTTTCCCCTTAGAAGCATCTATGACAGCACCAGTTGTAGCAAGGAATGTTCTCCCTAAGATGATTGGGACTTTTTCATCACACTCCATATCTAAGATAAGGATGTCTATGGGTAGTTTCTGTTTTTTTATACTCACTAATAGATCATCCACCCTCCTTGAAGGGTGTCTGAGTGGCCTTTCAGCAAGTGGAAGACAAAATGAAGTTGGGTTTAAGTCCCTAAGACCCAAACTTATAAAAAGGGAGTAAGGCATAATATTGATGCTTGCCCCTAAGTCGCACAAACAATTAAGTTTCTCACTTGCTCCAATTTTTCATTGAACAATAAAGCTACCAGGATCCTTCAATTTTGGAGGTGACTTCTTTAACAAGATTTCACTACATTCCTCATTGAGATTAACATAATCTATCATCTTCCAATGATTTTTGTTTTTTAGAATCATTTTGGTAAAATCAACATATGAAGGGATTAAATCTAAGGCTTCTACAAATGGCATGTTGAAACTAAAGTTTCGAATCATTTTTAGAAACCTCAAATAATCAGGTTCATTATTCTTCTTTTCTCTTTCAGGGAAGGGAATGGGAGGGGCATAATTTTAGAGAACATGTTGATTATTCTCCTTCTCCTCAATTCCATTTTTTCTTTTCTTCTTTAATTAATTCCCACTTTATTTTTCCGGTTCTTGAACTTTTTCAAATATAAATTCATCATTCTGTTTAGGTTGAACAAAGCTGTCTAGATTCCTAGATTCTATTTCAAGAAGACTTCTCTTTCAAGATTCTGTTTTTTCATCAATTTTATTTTTCCCATAGTGAAGCATAACTTTTTCTTGGGTTTGAAGGACAGATCTAGTATTTACAGCCATGATATTCTCTCTTGGATTAATAATTGATGTTTTTGGAAGCCTGACCTTTTCCTTATAACCTTGATCCTTAGCCATTTGAATTATTTGATGTTCTAAATTGTGAATCATACCATCTGTTTCCTTCATAAAGGAATTTGTTTCTCCCAAAACTTGTTGTAATATCCCCTTTAACTCCCCTTTAGAATTAAATGATTCACCCCCATATTTATTTGAGTTAAAAATTTTAGGGTGTGATTGGTAGTTAGGGGTATTGTTCTATTTAATTATAGCTTGTTCTTTCGAGGAAATGTTTCGGTGATTATGATAACTAGAAGTGTACTGATTGGAGTATTGATCATTTTTCATTTGGTTCCTAGTTCTAAAATCCTCAAATTTGGCACTCTCATCAAACTGGATAGGGAGATCAAAATTAGGACAACATGTATGAGTGTGATTGAACATCCCGCAATGATTAAATTTCTCCCTTAGGACCATATCACTAACAACAGCAGCCTAAGCATTGTCTTCACCTCTATAGACGACCCTCTTCCTAGAACACTTGTGTTGAGATTTTTGAGCAATCTTTTCATACACAAGTTTTATCTTATCAGCAATGGAGTCAGAAAAATCACCCCCATAGAATTGATCAACTAAATTTTGGTTGTAAGGGGTGAGATCATTATAGAAAGGCTCCATGGGTAGATGGGGAGCAAACTGGTGATTGGGACTTTTTCTTAGGAGACTTCTAAACCTATCCCATGCCTCATGAAATAACTCTCCCCCATCCTGAAGAAACCCAATAATTTTGTTCCTAATCTCATAGGTGGTGTTCTTAGGATAGAATTTTGATATAAATGCAGTAAACACCTCTTCCCAGGTCTCAAAATTTTCTTCATCTATGTTCTGAAACCAAGTCCTATCCCTCCCCTTCAGACAAAATGAAAACATCCCCAATCTAAACACCTTCTCAAAAAGCTATCTCATAGGTATTTGTTCTAAAAAACTATAGAACTATCTAATGAATTCAAGTGAATCCTCTCCTAGAAGACCACTGAATGAAGGAAGTTGAGAATGGTGAGACTTCTTAATTTCATAGTTCCTAGACCTAGGGTTCAACCAGATACAAGATGGGTTACTTGATACTATTGGAATTTGAAACTCCCTAAGTCTAGGTAACGGATGGGCGGGAAGTACGGGTTGTAGAACATTCATGTTTTGATCAACTCTATTATCCTGATTCTCCATTACAGTGTTTTTAGGAGTTGTTAAATGTTTGACTAATTCTGAGTTCCAAGACTCTAATATAACAATGAATTATCTGGTGAAAATGCAAAGTGCAATAACAGTTCAAAATAGCACAACATTGGAACTAAAAAGAGATCATCAATATATAAATTAGTAGTAATTCAGTAGTAAATGCATCAAATTTCTTTTTATAGTTTTAATTTTTTTTCAATTTTTTTTGGTGTTTTTAGTTTTATGTTTTTTTCAGCTTTTAGAAAAAATAATGGCTCATGTCTTCCCTATAAACGGTGCCAAAAACTTGACTTGGATTGTCGTTAAAATTCTTTAATGTTTAATATTTATATTCATACAAACTACTATATATGTGGAAAGCAGGGTCAAACCCACAAGGAAGGCTATTTTTACCACTAGTCTTCTAAAAACTAACTAAATATCCCACTACTGTCAGTAGTGGAATAGATTATCTATTTCTTTTATTTTTTTTTATTTTTTTATTGAACACTAATGAAACACTACAGTATTTTTGATTTTTTGTTATAAACTATTATGAAACAAGAAACATACTATGAACAGTGAGAAACAAAGATATAAAATGCTGATAAGTGAACAATCAAGTAAGATTCCCAGGGAAAAGTCTCCATTCTACTGGTTTTATAAGAATTCTTATTCACATTAAAGTTGTTGATTTGCACCACCATAAATAAAGTGACGTATCTCCCTCGCCAAGAGTTCAGTCACATAGGCTGACTGATTTTGGAGTTCTCCAAGACTTATCTCCCTCGCTAAGAGTTAATTCACCTTAAAAATAAATATTATTTTTGGAATCATAACAATGAAATTATCCAATAGTGGTTTTTTCATAATTTTTTGAGGGATTTGAATTTTTGTGTAACAATAAAATATCGTATAAATATACAGTGTGTATTATAAAATCATAATGAACCAAAAGGGATGTAATAAACAATATTAATGGTATCCAAGACCAAGTCAATTTTTTAACATTACAATAATATGATTTTATTTTTATCTAAATAATTTTGTAAATCCTTTATGAATCCTCCCAAACAATTAATATATTTTAAGGTTTCAAAATCATTTATTAAAGAGTATGGCCCACTTCCACATAATAAAGTTATTATTTTATTATTTTGTGTCCTTTCAAATATATGATAATGAAAACCACTATTATTATGAAAAACCATGGGAAAAACCCAATATATGTTTTATGGTTTTGGTAACATTATTAAAGAGTTTAAACCCTATGTTTGAGAAATAATAAATAATTCTCCACTCATGTCCTATATAAACCCAACCAATCTCCCATTAATCATCACTCAAAATCCATGGATCTTTTCCTTACACTTCCCTCCACCTCTATAGTCCTCCCAAGGTTCCCTAATCTCTCCATAATCCCCTCCCAGAAATTTGGAATCACACTATCAAGGTAAGGATTATTTTCCTTCTCTTTATTCAAGTAACTTCATTATTTTATGCCTCTTATATACATTTTATAACATTGGGATATGTTCCTCCATACCCTCATTACATACCTTTTGATTTATAAATAATGATAGACCCATTTTTTCTTCATTATTCCCTCCCATTAACATTTTTACTTCCCTGTTATGCTGCTGACATTTCAACCTGATTTTTCATGGAAAACAATTGTGTTCTGAAAAACCATACCCATTTCCTATCAAGGGTGTTCACCTTTATGAACTTATACTTATTGATTGAGGAAATACATGAATTAATTTTACACTCCTTTATTGTGGAATATAATATGATGATGAATGAATACATGTTGTATGATCTATGTGGCATACTTAAGTATGAGAATGAAATGAAAGTGACATGTGTGCCTAGAATTATATATCTATTCAATGTAATGGGTAATGTTTATTCTCTTGAGAAATCATGTTGGGATAGAGACTAAACCCAATTCCCTTATGGAACTTTTTCCGTCATTATTTCAAGGGAGTTATCCTTGACCTATGTTTATGAAACTTTGTTTTAAGTCGCTTCTACATTTCTCATGTAGACATTATGATTATCATGTTATATCATGTCTCATTGTTCATGATTATGATTCCTACTCATTTTATGCCCCATTGATATACCTATTGTCTAACATGTATTATTATCTTCCTGTTATGCCAAGTTAATTCCATTTATGGGATTTATAGTTCACCCATTTCTTGTGTATGTCCCTAGTATATCCCATGTAGTTTTAAGTGCGAGCATGTTAAGAATTTTGTCAATAAAGATTATGTATTCCTTGTTTTAAGTTGTTATATAATGTACCTAATTTCTATAAGAACTATACATCCTAATATTATGGTTTTTATTAAGTTTAATGTTATGTAATAAATTTTGTATCAATGTGAAATAATTATTAGGGTTTTCGTATTTGGATTCAAAGTCAAAGTTTAGTTATTTTTGGGATTAGGATTACAATACACTTTCCAAAACCTTGGGGATAATACTATGTATGAGAAAACCTCCGAAACATTTGGTAAGCATATAGTAAGTGTGTTATCGAAAAAATATATCACTATTTGGATACTACAAATGGATGTTTCTCTAGCACAAATGCACATAGGGGTAAAACCCAAAAAAACTTCACTAAGCTAGACTCCACTGAGAACTAGTGCACAAAAACATTCCTTTCTGCACACCTGGTTTGAAACTCATGGTTGATGTTATTTTCTTAATTTATAAGTTCATTACAAACCATTATTAATGAAAAAATACTCATAAGAATATATGTTATTAAATAGATCATGGATAAAATAGATTGAATCCAAGAAATTCATAAATCAAAAAAATGAATGTAATTTATAAGTTATCTCCTCAATGTCATTGGATTCCCATTCACATGATTAATATATTACAAACACCCATCCATAATTTTCCCAATATTCTATTAAATGGCCTAAAATAGAAGGAATTAGGTAAACAATACATTTAACAGGCAATGTGATGAATGCCCTAATGAAATTCCAAACTCGATGGGAGCAGAAATCACGAAAATTGGGATGATACTATCTCAGTTGGATCAGGTTTTGAATAGAACCCTAAATAAAGACGAACACCAAAACACTCTAAAAAAAGAACAAGATGTACTTGAGGTATTTATGATACAAATTCCACAAAATTTCAATGGTTAATATGACCCATTAATCATAGAAAAATGGATCAACTCTATTGATAAGATCATATCCATCCTTCATTGTTATGAGAAAAAGTATTGTTTACTAGCTATTTATAATATGTATGGGGACGCTCATCAATGGAGGTTGTTGACCACGAATACAAATCTTGGCGAAGATACTGAAGTGGTGGGGTGGGAATAATTCCAAAAGATAATTTTTGATAAAAAAATTACTCAAAATCTCTAACTTAAAATGGAAATGGATTTCCATTCCATCAAGAAAAAAGATGATGAATTTATTGGGGCGTATACCTAAAATATCACATGACTTGAATGATTTTCCTATGACTTTTTTGTTTCCCTGAATGAAAGGTTGGAAAATTATTAGCTGGGTTAAAATCTAGTCTATGAAAATCCCTAGAGATCTGAGACTTTAATAACTCTAAGGAAACAGTAAGATGTACCCTAAAAGTTAAAATACAGATATGAGAATTTCATGGGTATCACAGTTATAAGAAGAGGAATGTTGTGTTTATTTCTAGTAGTATTATGGAGAAATCTAATGCTGTCATGATATTTCAACATCCCACTTTCCAAATGAAGATAAAAAACAACCCCAGAAATTTCATAAAGGGGATGAGAAAATGATTTAGGTCTAGGAAGGAAGGGCACCTAGCTAGTGATTTCCAAAAAGAGAAACTCACCAGTGTGATGGTGGAAACATATCCTCTGGTCAACCCTCAGTGAATTGTTCATTACTTCAACTACAGGGAACCATGGAACTTTCAAAACTAGTGCACTAATCCAAGGGAATTAAGAGACAACAAACAACCTCCATGTTATAAAGGGAGATCTCTTTCCATCAGAAAAATCGATATGGATCCCTGTAATGATGTGGGGATTGGTACACTAGATATAAATTCAACTATAGTGAAAAAAATTGATTCTGGTTCTAAAAATTCCTTTATATCATGAAATTTTAGTATATATATTCAAACACCACCACAATGCAGGGAATTTGAGCATCGGTGAAAACAAAAAATGGTCAAATTATTTTATCCTAATTATATAACACCCCCCTATCAAAAATTTTGGCATAAACTTCCCATTAAACAATTGTGTAATACCTTTGGTGGAATTTGATTCAATTATGGGTATAGATTTTCTTTCCATATGTAGATCAAACATAAATTGCCTCAGGATGGAAATCACTCTTTGTATCAACAATAATCCTCTTACTCTATACAAGTGAAGGGGAGAAGATGAATTTTATTCATCACCCACATCTCAAGTATGGATATTATTTCCCCATGAGTAATCATATATACCTCAAATTATTAAGTATATGTGAAGAATCACCCTTTAATACATTCCAAATATGAGGGAATATGCTGATGTGTTTTCCAAGGAATTTCTTGGTCTTACACCTATAAAATAGGTTTAATTTTCAATCGAGCTTATACCTGGGGAGTTTCTATTTTTTGAGACTCTGTATAGAATTTATATTTTGGCACATTAAGAGATGAATAAAATACTACATAAGAATATGAATAAAGGGTTTTTACACCCATGTGCTTCATTATGG
The DNA here is from genome assembly GCA_963277665.1 of Viscum album. Classification (NCBI taxonomy): domain Eukaryota; kingdom Viridiplantae; phylum Streptophyta; class Magnoliopsida; order Santalales; family Viscaceae; genus Viscum; species Viscum album. The sequence goes on along the minus strand of OY728158.1, from coordinate 354,101,677 downwards.
GGTGCATCAATACTCTCCATCAAGAAGATGGATGGGTCAATGTGGATTTTCATTGAATATCAAGATCTCAAAAAATTTAAAATAAATGACAAGTATCATATTTCATAGATTTATGACTTGTTTAGTCAACTATGTGGAGAACAATATATTATCAATGTGGATCTATGGGTAGGGTATTACCATGTTTGGTGAAGAAGCAGGATATCCCCAATATTTCTTTTCACACAAGGTATTGGCATTATGAGTTCATAGTAATTACATTTTGAATTAATAATTCTACATAAATATTTGTAGACTAGATTGATATAATAAATTGGTATTTCCTAATAAAATACTGTTATATTTATATATCATATTCTAATATACTCCAAAATCTATGTGGAGTATGATGAGTACCTTTTCACTATAAAAAATACCTTTAGAAGCTATATGAAATGTAAATAAGATGTGATTTATTATTGAAGGAAGTTTCATTCATGGAGAATATCATCACATGCAATGGAATATCTATAGACCCTTAAATGATAGAAGCAATTGAAGGATTGAAGATTCTAACATATGTGTCAACTATGCATAGTTTCCTTGGATTATTTCAATACAATCTTTAATTTTTTAAAAATTTATCATGATTATTATCACACATAAGTTTTGGGTTTTACCCATTTTTTCTGTTTAGTTTTGGTTCTTGGTTATTTTCTCAGGAACCAGGTGTGATAAGTTTGAAATTTGGGGTATTTTCTCTTTGGTTATTCTTATTATAGTTCTTTTCCTTGGGGTTACCCTTGATTTTTTCAAGAAAATGTATGAAATGGGTGGATAGTGTATCCTGCATGGTTGGAACATGGTTAGTAGTAATGGTGTTCCCTACCCAAGTAACCGTGTGATATGTTTCTGATTGATAAAAATGATATTTCACAGCTGGATGGTCATGCTCCTTAGCCCCCAAAATGGTGTGGTAGGTATGGGTCTCTGCTAAAAGCGACCACATGGATTCTGCATAGTAATTCTGACCATCCATATTAACCATGTGATAGGTTTCCACTTTGGATGAAATGGGTGTACAATTGTCACACGTTTTGAAAACCCATGTGGGCTAACCATGCTACATGTCCTGGTCATGAAAAAGGTTTTCTCTGTTTTTATCTCTCCCCAATTTTAACCCCCTTATCCCCTCTTTATCAACTCATATGGTCTTCCCAGCCCTAGGTGTGCCACCATCCTTATTCTACCCTCATTGGGCTTCAATGTTTTGTGGGTTTTGGAAAGCATTCTTTAATGAATCTACATGTATGTCTGTCATCACTTGATTTCTTCCTCTATTCTAGGGTTTCTATCCTTTCTTTTTGGGGTTTAGTTCATTCAATGGGTATGGTAGTTGATTTAGGGTTTGTTCTTGTGTAATAAGTTTAGGTCTTGATTTTATTGGTTGGATATTTCTTTTCTAGTGTTCGGTTGAGGTGTGGTTATATTTTTTTACCATTTTACGGAAGCTTCTTGGTTCAAGGTAGGTGGTTCAATGCTCAATCATTTTTAGGTGATATGATTCGATTACTTGGTCAATTGTTACATGTTATATGTCTTATTTGTGTCATTTAAAATGTGTTTTAGAAGTGTTTGACATGATTATGTTATTGGAATAGATTTTATAAAATAAAATTGGTATGTTTGTTTGTTATTTATATTATTGTTTCGTGGAGGTGTTTGACGGGTTGTTTGACGGGTGAAAAAAGTGTTTTCAAAGGAACTTAGTGTGTGAATGAGTTTGGAAGTAGTTTTTTTAAATGTAATAATATGAAATATTGGTTTTTATTGTGAATCTTTAAATATTTATATTTAATTATCCAAATAATGAAAAGCATGTTTTAAATATGATCTTGGTTTAAGTGTGGATTTAAAAAGGGGATTAACCCATGGAATTGGTTGATCAATGGTGTGATTTTATTGTTCATTGTTAAATGATTATTTATGAATTGTGTAAGTGATTTAAAATTTATTTAAAAGCAGTTCGAGGTGTGTGTAAAAAAGAATGTGGACTGGTTTATGGAAAATGGTTATTTCTTGGCATGTTTATAATGTTTGGAATGTGTATGTGAAAAAGGGTGTTTTGTGTATCAAGTGAAATGGGATTGAGCATAAGAGAATCTAGTGTATCTATAATGAACTAATGTTTTATCAATAGAAATTCCATTCTTATAAATATGTCATATAATCACATTAAATCACAACACAATGAATTACTAAGTACTGTGTGACATCTAAATATTATATTGGCAATTCTTTGTTTTGAATTTTGAAAATTTGACATACACTTTTGTGATCTGTAAGTTATTTGGAATCTGATAAGACAAACCTAATTTTTGGTGAATAGTATCATTCCCTTATGAATAGTAACATACCCTTATGAATAGAAATATAACTCTTATGAATAGTTAATTTTCCAAAACAATAGAAACATCACCCTTGAAAGTATAAATAAAATTTAGGTATATTATAAGTGATAATATAACCATAGTAAAAGTATTGTTATTTTTTTAAGTAATAAATAATTAATTACAATAAATTAATTAATTTAAAATAAAATATATTTTCCTAAAATGTGTTATTAAATTAAAAAATTTATGTCTTCTAGTTTTATGATAATTTTATAAGACATCATGAAATTTTTTTAAGCATTATATAATCGGTTATAATATTAAAATCTATATTTTTCAAGTAAATTATGGTTTTAATTAAAAATTAAATTAATTACATTTAGAAACTCATTTTTTAAAAATTAAGTAAATTTTTGGATTCTACTTGTCGAAAAATGGTTAGGGTGAATTTTTGACATTTTTCTGAAATACTTGATTTTTTTTGTGAATAGTAAAATACATTAATTTACCATATAAATAAATAATAATTTAATTTCACACTTCTTGACATCATAAGTGATGTAAGCACACAAATATCGAAATGACACAAAAATATTACTATTCTTGGTTATGGAATCATCACTGTTTCTTGTCTTATGGAAAAATAATAAACTAGTGATTAAAATATTAAGAAAACCCTTCTCTTTGCCACTATAAAATCCACCCACACTCCCCTATTCTCTTCACTCCTCTAAAGCCTTGTTACTTCCCAAAATTATGCCCAAATATCCCCAAGATTCTCCCCCACATCCATAATCCCTTTTTCTCCTCAAAAGAAAAAATCATTTCCCCTTAAAAAGTTCTCAATGGAGATAAACTCAAGATGAAAATTTCTCTTTCTGATTCTTTTTTATTCACTCAAGTTTCGTTATTTTTGTTTTTATTTCCTCACCTCCCTTCACCCCAATGTAATGATAACTAAAGTAATAATCCTTTACTTTAATGTTTTTATGATAATGTGATAATTCATTATCATCTCTCTTTTCCCATTCTATTATACAATGGAAATGAAAACACCATATGAAATGTGTCAATTTATCACATTCAAGGATGACGGTTTATCAATTTATATTACCATCATATATTATAGTCATGAAACTATTTTTTATGGCTGAACAATAATATTAAATATTTTATTATATTATTTATAGTTATAGAATCCTTTTTTTATTGTTGATATAAAATAATAATACAAAACATGTTAATTATGAACAAAATCTGCAAGTTAGTCCAAGCATTTTACATAAATGTTATATATAAAGATTCACATTCACTCCAAATAACCAATTATGTTTTATAACATTTTAATCTTATTTATGATCACTAAGGTTATAAAAATTCAATTCTAGACAACCACCTTAATCATTCATGTGTGTCCGAACATGAATATAAGTGAACCGATCATTAAAACCAAGGAAAAAAATAAACCCAAACAATGAAATTAATCCTCATAACCAATCAAAAAGGATATGAATGAACACAAAAATGTTATAATAAATCATTTAAATTTAAATTAAATTCATTATTTAATAATTAATAAACCTAATTTAATTATTCAGGTCATTAATATCATGTGGAGAACACCATCGAACTTACGGTAAAGGATCCTCTATATTTCACTTTTATTCAAGAATTTGTTCTATGTTATGCCCTTTTATGTGTAATTTATAATAATAGGGTATGATTTCGCACCTACCCCATAATACCATAACAATTTATGAAATATTATTAACTCCTTCTTATCACATTAATCCCTATTAAGTACACATGATACCATGCCAATATTTTGTAAGGGATTCTATCTGAACCTCATATATTCTTTCAGGTTTCCCTATCTTACTTTTTATCCAAATGAAGTTGTATTTTCCATTTTTTAAAAGTTCTACATACTGTTTATATGCACCAAACTCATGATTTAGTATCCATCCCTCGTTCAATTTTGATGATATACTTATTTCTAAGTGATTCCATCCCCAATAATTCTCGATAAGAAAACTTGTTTTAAGGGAACTTCTAGAATTCATACCCAATTTCAAGTGAACTCTATCCTTTTTTTAAGCCACCATTATTTTAATAAAATAATTATTTTTATTATGAAATCCTTTTTGGTTCACTTCTGGTTTTATATGAAATATTTTCCTTTTTTCTGTTTTAAAGGCTCTATAGTATTTTCCTTAAAACTACACAAAAATGTTTTAATGGTAACATTTATTTAATAATTTTCTTAAATGTTGTCACTTCTACATGAAATCACTTACCCTAATACATGAATATTTTTCCATATTAGTGTACATTTATATTTTAGTTCCTTTATTTCATGGACACTTTTATTATATACCCATTTTTTTATGATTTCTGACATGATTATGGTACACAATTCTTTTCATGGGTAACCCTTATATTTATGTTATATTGATTATGTATGATTTTTTATGTGGAAAAAATATTTATAAAAAGATAGTATAGGTTTTCCTAGATAGTGATTCAATTAATTGGGTAAATTGGAGTCTCATGAGACATTATGTGCGACGGTCTTGGCGGTTAGCCTTCGCTTGTTCTGCCATGTGAGATGGTCTTGGCAGTTAGCCTTGGCTTGTGCTAACTATACAACAGTCTTGGTGCTTATGCTTGACTCATGTTGAAGTAATTTTTTATGTTGGTTACACATTACTATGACTCCATGATTTATTATTATATGTTTATATGTTAAGATTCCATATTTTACCTAACTTTTTATATCAACATGCCATGCCTTCTCTCCCATGTGTTAATGATTTTTTCTTATGGTTATTAGCTTACATGGATATTTAGCTCATCCATTTTTTCATGTGTTTCCTAGGGTACCCTATGCAAATTTCTGAGTAAAATGGATTTTAGGATCTCAATTTTAAGATTAAATAATGAAATTTTTTATTTATTTCCTTTTTCTATTGTATGTACCCAATCTTCCAAACCAATATAATTTACAATCCTTGGATTGTACTCTTATGTATAATTATACATAAAATCAAGTAAGGTTATATTTAAAAGGATGGGGTCTTTATAGTTTGAATTATAGGATGGTTTAGTTATTTTTTAATATTAGAAATAAATCACTTTAGTAAGAACCTTATGGTTGAGACTATGTATAAGAAAACACCCCTAAATTTTGGTTAGTATATAATAAGTTGTTTATCAAATAAATACATTCATGTTGGGATACAAACAAGTAGAGGTGGATCTATCATAGATGTATCTAATGGTAAAACCCAAAAACTCCACTTTGAGCTAGTCTCAAATGGGAACCGCTGCATGACAACATGCCTTGCTACACCATTGGTTTGACTCTCCTTGGGGATATGCTTTGGTGAATTCATGAGAATATTACATGAAATTATTAAGGGAATAAAAAAAGATCCCATAATAATATAAGCTAAAAAATAGATCAAGGATAAACAAGATTTAAACATAGGGAATCACAAGTTATGACATACTTATCCTTTACATGTTTATCCTTTTATGTGCAACGTTTCCTTTTTATTCTCAATAGCTAAGTATTCAATCCCTTTAATTGTAAATTATTTTTATTAGTTAATGGTGGGAAATAGAAGAACGTGTTCTAACAATTAATTTGATAGTGAATGTGAATATTTTCTTACTGATATTCCTTATATGATGGGAAAGGGTGATCAAAACATCCTGACAGTACTTGCTCAACTAGCTCAAGTTATGAATAATAACATGATTTGTATAGAACCCCCCCCCCCACACACATGAGCCTTAGCCCAGTTGGTGAGGTATCCAAAAGTGCATCCACAAGACCTAGGTTCAAAACCAGGTAGAGGCATATTTTTGGGGTACTGTAGTAGTACTGTAGCAGGTACTGTAGCAGAACTATACACTGTACAGGGACTGTAGTAGAACTATACACTATACAGGTACTATAGAAGGCACTGTAGTAGGTACTGTTCGATACTGTAGATGCTTGAATTATTCACCTTGGGCCACTGGTTTGGGCTTGGAGTCATTAAGGCTTTCGGGCCACCCATTCCTTCAGGTCAATAGGGCTTTCAGGCAACCTTTAAGGCCTTCGAGCTACCTCAAGGCCTTCGGGCCAGATGCAGTTTCCCCAGACACACTACAAAAAAAGAAGCAAGCCCCAGAAGAAGATTTAGAGTTGGTGCAGTCACCAGAGCGGAGCCAAATGGATTTTTCAGAATGAGACGGTATGGCTATGCCATTGGGAATAGACTATGCTTGCACGAGAAGCTTAGCCAAATGACCATGTGAAGGTGGAGTGATACTATAATGATGCAGATACTTGGGAGGGGCAGTTCCTTATAGATAGTTTGGTTCAATTCCCTAAGACCTTCGGGTCATGTAATCTCCTAAGCTTTCGGGCCATGTAATCTTTGAGCCTACGGGCCATGTAAGAGTTCTCCCTCATCCCTTGAAAGGGGGGATATCAAAAACCAATAAAAATGAAGTCCTTTGGGCCATTTGAGGTATAGAAAACCCCCCATCATCCAAATAAAGAGAAAGTTATTGATGAATCCAACATGCAGAAAATTCCATTCATGTTTTGTGGAACTTCTGATCCCCTCCATGTAGAACAGTGTATTAACTCCATTGAAAAGATATTATATATCCTCTTGTGATAAAAAAAGAGAAACTTGTGTTGGTGGTATATCATTTTGATAGAAAAGATGTTCAGTGGTGGATACTGATAATGAATACGAAGCCCCATGATGAAATAGATTTGATGGTTTGGGAGGAATTCAAGAGAATGTTTTTCAATAAATATGTTCCCCAAACCCTCCATTGCAATATGGAAATAGAGTTCCTACAATTCAAACATAAGTAAGATGAGTCCATCGGGCCATGTGAAGCAAACATCACAAGGATTTCTGTAGGTTTCAGGCACAGCGGAAGCACGTTGGTGGGTCTCCCAACATTAGTTTTAATGTTAACAATGATCAATATGAGATCCATCACGATTTAAAATGCCGGATCTTCGGAATAGAATGAAGAACAAAAAACAAAAGAGGGATTCCCGTAACCATAGAGATAGAATCATCATATGTCGGTCATAATTAATTTAATTAATTCACAAGAATTGCCTTGGTGGAATTATTTCTTTGTTGATGTATCCATTCACGATCCGGTGATCCGTCGTTTCATCATAGAATCTATGTGTAGGATTCCTCTAGCGGTGATCTACACATGCGTCACGTATCTCCAGACGTCACAGAAGGGATCTCCGGGTGCTAGAGTTTAAGAACCTTCACTTGCGATGTCCTCCATTGATCACCTTGATCTCTCGGTCTTGAGAGCATTCTTAGAGGAATGAGTTCTTTTGGCCTTGAAAGAATTCTCCAGAATTTTGGTGCACAACAATTCTTTATGGAAAAGTGTTGGGGTTGTCGGGATATTTATAATCGGGTTTGAGTTTATAGAGTTATGACAATAAATAAATGTGTTACATGTTTTATTTATTTCATTAACTCTTATTGAATACCCCCATGTCAAATTATTAATTCCTTGACATGCGCCCATGCTGATTGTAATAAATAGCATTTAATAAAACAATATTATATCCTCAAAATCCGGACTGGAAAAACAATACGGTGTGTAATCATTAATAAACAGCGTGTACTCATTTTCCATAAAACTACATGGTGTTTATAGTTAATATACATGGTGTGTACTTTTATTTTCCATTTTTATTTATTTCCTCCACCACATTTATTAGACCTTGAGTATTGGATATTTATTTCTAAAATAAATATAACTTCATAACTCGCTAATAAATATATATTATTTCATCCACAATATATTATCTCGAATGACTAGTGTCGAAATAAATGTGATTAGGAATCCTTAAATAATTATTAAACCATAGTTGGGAATAATCTTTATTTAAATTATAAAATTAATATTTAACTGAGATACATGGGCACACTTAGTGTGTGACCCTCTAGGTCTATTTCTTGTTGGCATTAGGCGCGGTTTCCTAAAGTCCAAGATTATTTTCTAGAAACTGGTTAAGGTACCCAAGAGAAATAAGTTGACACCGCATTGATGTGTCACCTCATACAAATACTTACCATGTTATATAATCCCTTTCTCTCAATATATCTAATCAAGCGGGTTGCATGCTAGTTCCATCAACCCATGTGCTCGATTATTCTCTCGTTGACTTTACAAAATTGAACATTCCCATTCCCTACTATGGCCATGGATTTACTTAGGCTATATCAATTCCATCAAAGGGCCTAGGATATCTACTTCTTTTATGGAACAGAGGGGACAAATCCTTTCTTGCATTATCTTTTAATGCAGTATTACTCATGACACACCCAACGTATCCTACCTCGCTATGAATAGTGTGTCGTCACAGTTTTCGTCAATACATCTATGTGTGCGAGTTGTAATACCCATTAATAATAATATTAATGTCTAAGGACCAATACACATGTCCGCAGATAGGAACATCCAATGACACTATGAAATGTGGATTTCCTACTGGCGGGTCTCATTCTCATAATATCATCCTCGATATTACCAAAGGCACACACCATGAGAAGGTGCCAAAATGTTTTATGTGTCATCACCCCTAATGGTATCTATTATTTGTGTCCCTCATATAACATCATCTGGCCATAGAACATATATTCAAGAAAAATGTTATGGGACTTCAAAGTTCTCATCATAGCAGGGATCCGCTATGACCCTTTAATGCAATAGTTGTCCTTAGGACATTATAAAATGCATTGTCACGCAGAAGAACAATCAAGATGTGATAAGGTATTCATTAATGAATAATGTAAAAAGTATCTGGTTCTAGGCCACCAACTCCAACAAACTCCCACTTAGACTAGAGGCAACTGCTAACAACCTTTAACCTGCTAGCTCTCACATGATATTCATGCTTTTGCCGAGATAGGACTTTAGTCATGGAGTTTGCCACGTTCTCTTCCGTGGACACTCTGCTTATTTCAACTTCACCCCTTTGATAGAAATCCCTCAAGAGGTGATACTTTAATAGTATTTTCTTTGTCTGTTGATGTGACCTTGGTTCTTTTGCAAGATCCATCAATGCAGTATTATCACAATACAACGTGATAGGATCTTTACTGCTAGGCACCAAAACAAGATCCTGGACAAAGTTCCGAATCAAAATGGCTTCCTTGGCTCCATCAGAAGCCACTATATAGTCGAACTCCACAGTAGAATCGGCAACAACCGGTGGCTTTGAACTCTTCCAGCTCACACCTCCTCCATTGAAACAGAAAACATATCCAGAGTGCGACTTCAAATCATTATGATCTGTCTGAAAACCAGCATCAACATACCCTCTGATGACAAGCTCCTTGTCTCCTCCATACACCAGGATCATATCCTTATTTCTTCTCAGATACTTAAGGATAGTCTTAACAGTAGTCTAATTTTTTTCTCCTAGATTTTCTTGATATCTTCCTCCCATGCTCAGTGCATAGGTAATATCAATCCTGGTACATAACATGGCATACATGATGGATCCTATAGTCGAAGCATATGGGATCTTACTCATTCTATCTTTCTCTTGTTGTGTCTGGGGACACATTTTCTTGGAAAGATATAATCCATGTGACACTGGAACCAATCCCCTCTTGGATTATTCCATACTAAACCTATTTAATATCTGGTCAATATATGTACTCTAACGTAGTCCAAGCAGCCTATAGGATCTATCATGAATGATCTTGATCCCAAGAATGTAGGCTGCTTCACCCAAGTCCTTCATAGAGAAACACTTGTTCAATCAGTCCTTAACTGACTGTAAGACTGGTACATCATTTCCAATAAGAAATATGTCATCAACATATACTACTAGGATAACGATCGCATTCCCATTAAACCGCTTATAAACACATGGATCACATTCATGCTTAATGAACCCAAATTATTTTATGGCTTCATAGAACCGAATGTTCCATGACATGGATGCTTTCTTTAATCCATAAATGGATTTCTGTAACTTGGAAAAAAAGTTTTGCTTCACCTGGTGTCACAAACACTTCTGGTTGTGTCATATAGATATCTTCCTGAAAGTTCCCGTTAAGGAATGTTGTTTTTACATCCATCTTCCAAATCTCGTAGACATGGTAAGTTGCTATGGAATGTATGATTTTTTTGGATTTAAACATGGAAAATGGAGAGAAGATTTCATCATAGTCAATTCCCTCACGTTTTTTGAATCCTTTAGCCATTATCCTTGCTTTATAGGTGCTAAATTGACCTTCCATGTCCAGTTTTCTCTTGAATACCCATTTGCATCCAATAGGATTTACATCAACTAGCTCATTGACCAGAACCAATAATTGGTTTTGATACATGGAATCCATATTAGAATTCATATCCTCTAGCCATCTTGTAGCTTCCGTGCTTTCTACTACATCCTTATAGGAGAGAGGTTCATCATTGTCCTACAATAATAATTCACCATACTCGGTGACTAGGAAACCAAATCTCTCTGGTTCTCTTACCACTCTTGAGCTCCTATACAGTACCTGTGTTTCTGGAACCTCTTCCACGGGGACCTGTGGAAATTGTTCCTATACCAACTCATGTGTATCTTGAGCATCAACATTATTGAAGTCAATCTTGCTCCCACTATCCTTCTTGAGGGTGTGCTCCCTCTTAAGTAAGACGACATGTCTAGAGACAGTCACTTTCTTGTATGAAGGGTTATATATGTAATATCCTTTCATTTACTTGGGATATCCTATAAAGATACACCTTATGCCATGGGGTGCTAGTTTTTTTCCTCATAAGGCCTTAACAAAAGCCTCACATCTCCATAAATGTGTGCTCGACAAAGTGGGATTCCGTCAATTCCATAACTCGGATGGAATTCCATTTGTCGCCTTAGTTGGTACTCAGTTTAATGTTTATTCTACAGTTTGTAATGCATATCCACAAAATGATAATGCAAGATCTACATGACTCATCATCGACCTCACCATGTCCAACATGGTGTGGTTCCTCCTTTTACTAACACTGTTCCATTGTGGTGTATAAGGAGGAGTGAGATGAAATAGAATCTCAGACTCTCGTAGAAGATCGATGAAATCATGGTTCACATATTATCCACCTCGATCCGATTAAAGTTTCTTTATCTTCTTACCAAGATGATTCTCTAATTCATTCATGAATTACTTAATTTTCTCTAAGGCCTCTGGCTTATACCTCATTAAGTATATATAGCCATATCTACTCAAATCATCAGTAAAAGTGATGAAGTAAGAATATCCACCTCTAGATTCTACTAGAAATGGTCCACACACATCCGTGTGTACCAATCCTAGAAGCTATGTGGCCCTTTGACCCTGTCCACCAAAAGGTGGCTTGATCATTTTCTTGTCGTTTCCACAAATTAAGATTAGAAAATGTTTAGTACTTTATTACAAAACTGAGACAAATAAATAAATTAATACTTTTTAGTCTCCAACTATTTTATTGAAATCTAATAGCCCTCACCATTGACTTCGAAATATTATGTTGCTAGAATATTCTAGTGGCAAGGATCCACATTTCCCTTCTCATTACCCTAACTAGGGTTGGTCAAGAAACTTGAAGGGTTTTAGGTTGGCATTCCAAATTCCAACTGCATTAACTTGCAGCTTCTTGATCCTATGAGTGGACTCCCCAATCCTAAAATCCTTTTTATTTTGGATTTCCTCAACCTTTTCTTCTTGGTCACACCAAGTCCTACTGTAGAAGTCAACCCATGATGTGAACGAATTTAATTCAACCCAAAACCTTCAATTATAATTCCCTGATAATTTAAAGCACCCCAACTAGGGATGGTCAAGCACTTTGAACTATGGTTCGATTCTAACCAAGATTATGTAAGGCTATACCGACTTAATATTTATTTGAGGGATTTTATCCTTATACGTAAATTGAAAATTTATTATCTTTGATTGCAATCCTGTTGAAATTATGTGGGATATACTTAAGTGATTAACCATGTCTAAGATAATATTTATGCATAAGCCGATTTTATTTTAGTTCCATCTTGCATGCTCATTTAATTAATTAATTGTGTCATCATGACAACACACCAATAATTAATAAACCATGCAACTGACAGAAATAAAATACATGGTATGATCATGATCCTGTTCTATTGGTTAGTTTATCTAGCGGTTGATAAGCTAACCCAAGACCTAGGGGAGAATCACCACGAACCTTTCAGGTTCGTGTTTACAGCTTTCAACCTTTCCACCTTTGTATCCCCTTGGAATGGTTTCTCCTTGGCTCCTAACTTGAGCCACCTCCACTAACTTGGGAGTTCCATACATTACATGTTCATTTATCTCACACGCAGGTGAGGGGTAAAAAATGGGTTTTTATATAAAAGAATCTTTGGGTGGGCAGGCCCTACATATTAATGAGGACAAGGCTCGCAGGACAACAAATTTAATTTAAATAAATAAATTAAAAGAAATCATTCACATACAAAGGTCTTTGTCTATCTCAGGATCATGCATACATGCGAAGATATTATGCATAAATAAAACTAGAATTCAATTATTTAATCTTTCTTTCTTAAGATAAATCATGCTGGAATCAATTATTTATCATTAATTAATCAGTCCTTTTATATTCAATCCTTTTTCTGAATTTCATTGAGACTGTCATCCATCATAATTTTAAGAAAATAAATTGGTTTAAAATTATCCTTATATGTTACTTGTACCTTGGAGGAAAACCGGTGAATTTCTATTTATTATGTAGATATTAAATTAAAAACATATATATAAAACACCTATCACGTGTTGTGCCTCAGCTTTATGTCTGCTCTATGGTACACGTCTCAAGGGTTTGTATAATATAATAATAAATTTTAATAAATCTGCCTAATTTGGGTGAGTACAGGGCGTGTAGTTCTGACTACACGACATGTAATTTTATTCACTATCCATCTGAAGTACATGCCCGAGGACATGGTGTGTTAATGTACTTCAGAAATTTTCAGAGTACACAGCGTGTTCAGCGGGACACATGCCGTGTAGTTTCTGTGTTACACGGTTTCCAGCCGGGCAAACTGTGTATGGGGTACACGGTCCAACCCTAACCCAAAGAGACTACACGTTGTGTTCAATAGACCACACGGCGTGTAATCCGAATACTGTGTGCCACTTGTTCCTGGTCAACACATGATATCGTAAATGACTTAGATAGGATCAATACATGTCCGGATTTGGGGGAACATTCAGATGCATGAACCTAGATTACATGACGTGTACTTCCGAATACACATTGTGTATTCTCATGTTGTATGGCCAAGAACATTTGGATCTTCTAGATGAGTTCCTCTATTTTATTTTGATCAAAATTAAAAGGAAAAAATCATTTTTGTAAGGTGAACGAGAAACGAGAGTGGTGGAACAGATCTCAAGATTCATATTTTAAAGAACGATTAACTTCAATTGAAACGACTAAATTATTAAATCCGCATATCACCAATGAAAAACTGAATAATTATAATCAATGATATAACATCCCTTTGATACCACATATAGGTTTCGGGTGTAGTGGAAGCGCATTGGTGGGTCGCACATCATTAATTTTAATGTTAACAACGATCAATCCGAGATCTGTCACGATGTAAAACGCCGGATCTTCGGAATAAAACGAAGAATTAAAAACAAAATAGGGGGTCCTGGAACCATAGAGTTAGGATCATCATATGTTGGTTATAATTAATTTATTTAATTCACAAGAATTACCTTTGTGGAATTCTTTCTTCGTTGATGTCTCCGGTCATGATCATGTGATCCGTCGTTGCATCGTAGAATCCAAGTGTAGGATTCCTCTAGCGGTGATCCACACGTGTGCCACGTATCTCTTGACGTCACCGAAGGGATCTCCAGGTTCTTGCGTGGAAGAAACTTCGCTTTCATTTTCTTCCTTCGATCACCTTGATCTCTCGGTCTTGAGAGCATTCATGGAGTAATGAGTTCTTTCATCCTTGAAAGAATTCTCCAGAATTGTTTATCACAATGATTCTCTATGGAAAAGTGTTGTGGTTGTGATGATATTTATAATCGGGTATGAGGTTATAGAGTTATGACAATAAATAAACGCATTACGCGTTTTATTTATTTCATTAACTCTTATTGAAAACCCCTATGTTGAATTATTTATTATTTAACATGCTCCCATGTGGATTATAATAAATATGATTTAATAAAACCATATTATATCCTCAAAATCCCAACTGGAAAAACTACACAGTGTGTTATCATTAATACAGAGCGCGTACTCGTTTTCCATAAAACTACATGGCATGTATATTTAATATACACAGTGTGTACTTTTATTTTCCATTTTTCTTTATTTCCTCCACCACAATTATTAGTCCTTGAATAATGGCTATTTATTTCTTAATAAATGTAACTACATTACTCACTAAAACATATATATTATTTCATCCACAATATATTCTCTCAAATAACTAGTGTTGAAATAAATGCTATTAAGCATCCTTAAATAATTATTAAACCACGGTCAGGAATAATCTTTATTTAACTTGTTAAATTAATATTTAACTAAGTTACATGGAAACAGTTAGTGTGTGACCATCTAGGCCTCTTTCTCGTTGGCATTAAGCGGGCTTCCCTAAAGTCCAAGATTACTATCTAGCAACGGGTCAAGTCACCCAAGAGAAATAAGTTTACGCGGAATTGACATTTCACCTCATACGAACGCTTACCGTGTAGTATAATCCCTTTGTCTCGATATCTTTAATCAAGCAGGTTTCATACTAGTGCCATCAACCCATGTGCTCGATTATTATTTCATTGACTTTCCAGAATTGAACTTTCCCATTCCTTACCATGGACATGAATTTACTTAGGAAATATCAGTTCCATCAAAGGGCCTGAGATATCTACTAACTTTATGTAATAGAAGAAACAAATCCTTTCTCTCATTATCTATTAATGCAGTATTACTCTTGGCGCACCCAACGTATCCTATCTAGTTGCGAACTGTGTGTCATCGTAGTTTTCATCAATAAATCTAAGTGCACAAGTTGTAATACCCATTAATAATAATCTTATAGTCTAAGGACCAATACACATATTCGCAGATAAGAACATCCAATGACACTATGAAATGTGTATTTCCTACTGGCGGGGTTCGTTCTCATAATATCCTCCTTGATATTACCAAGGGAACGCACCATGAGAAGGTTCCTCAAAGTATTATGAGTCATCACCCATAATGGCATGTATTATTTGTGTCCCTCAAATAACGTCATTTGGCCATAGAACATATACTCAAGAACAATGTTATGGCACTTCCGGGTTCTCATCATAGCAGGGATCTGCTATGACCCTTTAATGCAATAGTTGTCCTTAAGACATTATCACATGCATTGTCATGCATAAGAACAATAAAGATGTAATAAGGTATTCATTAATTAACAAAGTAAATAGTAGTTGGTTCTAGGCCACCAACTCCAAAAATTTCATGGTACGCCTATGGCCTTTTCTTAAACATCATAAGAATGGTGGATCACTTCTGTAGAAGAATAATGTTGAGTCTATGAAAATTGATGGTGATTTGAGACTTTAGAATTTATGAGGACATTTTTTATTTTCCCTCAGGGTTAAAATGGTAATTATATACTCTCTGTGGTATCATGGGCTATGTCACAAGAAGAGGAAAATGGAATCTAATGTGGGTAGTTCCACAAAAAAATTCCATGATGGAAAGAATCCTAACCACCCCACATGTAAAAATTTTGGGAAGAATAATCCTAGGAATTTTCTAAAGGGAACAGGGAATTGCTTCAAATGTGGAATGTTGGGACATCTGGCTAAAAATTTTCGATGAGATATGAAGAATCCAAATAATGTGGAAGAATAAAGGAAGGTTTAAATCAACACTGAGACCGTAGTGAAGTGTTACAACTTCAAGGATCATGGGAATTATGATAACAACTGTCCTAAGCTGAGGGTTGTCAGAGGCAATCAACAACAACTTCCACGGATAAAAGGAAGGAATTATACTATCCCTACTACTGAGGTGGGGATGAAAAATCATTTGGTGACAAGTATGCTAGTTATTCATTTAAGAATATCAAACATACTATTTGATCCTAGTTCTATACATTCTTTCATATCATGCAAGTTTAGTATAACTATTTAAGAACCACCTCAAAATTTGGAGGAAAAGTTATCTGTGAGAATAGAGAATAGGGAAATTATTGAATACTTGGTTTATACCTCTTCCATAATTAATGTTTTTGGAATGAACCTCCCATAAAATATCATCATAATTCTTTTATTTGAGTTCGATGCTATCTTAAGCACGGATTGGCTATATTTATACAAATCCAACATCAACTTTAGGAAAATGCATATCACTCTTCACATCCTAAAGCATACAATAATTCTTTACAAGTGCAAGGAGAAAGATTAATCTCCTTTAGTATCAGGGTCCCAAGTGTGGATATTAATTCCTTGTGAGCAAGAATTACTAGCTCAAATGATTGAGAGAAAAGAAGATAATCGTGTTTGAAGACATGACCATCATGAGGGATTACAGTTATGTATTCCCTAATGAGTTTCCTGGTATTCCTCCTGGTCGAGAGGTTGAGTCCTCAATTGAACTTATTCCTAGTCCTCTACCTATATCAAATACACATTATTGAATGAACACCATATATCTATAAGATCTGAAGAAGCAACAACAGGATGATATGGATAAGGGTTTTATATACTCGAGTGCTTCACCATGGGGTGTGCGAGTCCTCTTTGTCATGGAAAAGGATGGATCAATATGCCTATGCATTGATTATCATGAGCTTAATAAAATCACAATAAATAACAAGTGTCCCCAAGAACGGATATGCAACTTGTTAAATCAGATTCATGGAGCTAGTTATTTCTCTAAGGTGGACCTTCAGTCGGGATATCACCAATTAAAGGTGAGGAAGGATCCCAAGACTTCCTTTTGAATAAGGTATGAACACTATGAATTCATAGTGAGTCCCTTCAGACTCAATAATGCAACAACGATTTTCATGTATTTAATGATTAGAGTCTTTAGGGATTACGTCGACTAACTTTTGGTAGTCTTTATCGATTATATTATAATATAATCCAACAGCAAGGAGGAACATGAGAATAATTTTAATACTGTGATAATTATTTTGTGAATAGAGAATTTGTATGAAAAGTGTAGTAAATGTGAGTTATAAAAGGTGGAAGTATCATTCTTGGGGCATGTTATCTCTAGTAAATGGATATCCGTGGACCCTTCCAAGATAAAGGCAATTGAAGAGTGGACTAGGCCAACAAATGTAATGGATATCTATAGATTTCTAGGTCTAGTTGGGTATTATCAATGATTTGTGAAGAACTTATCATGATTGTCAAACCCATTGACCAAACTGAAAAGGAAGGGAGTAATATTTTTCTGGATTCAAGAATGTGAAGACTACTTTAAAGTGTTAAAAAATAGGCTTACCACTACACTAGTACTCACAATCTCATCAAGTGGATAACTCTTTATCGTGTACAATGATTATTTAAATAAAATAATATGACGTGTACTGATGAAAAATGATTATGTGATATCTTATGCCTCAAGGAAGTTGAAAATCCATGACAAAAACTATCATATGCTTGATCTATTGTAGGAGGTTATGATCTTTGCATTAAAAATCTGGCAGCATTATCTCTATGGGGAGAAGTGTGAGATATATACTGATCATAAGAGACCCAAATATATATTCACACAAAAATAGATTAATATGTACCAGTGAATATGGATAAAACTCATCAAGGATTATGACTTCTCAATCCACTACCATCCCAGTAAGAAAAATAAGGCGGCAAATGCTCTATGTATAAAGTACCATGCATCTTTATGAGTGATGATAATTGAAAAGGATCCAATCATCTTACATTTTAAGAGGATGGACATGGAAATAATAATGGGAGGAACATCATAAATCCTTTCTCAAATGATTAATCCACCACCCCTCATGGAGAAAATAAAGGATTCTTTAAGAATGTATGTGGAAATTTAGAAAAGGGTGGAAGCTATTGGAAATGTAAAATCCTCTGAGTTCATTATTGATGAAGAAGGAGTCGTAAGATTGGTGATACGATTTTCTATACCATCTAATCCAGATATAAAGAATGATATTTTAAATGATTCACAGAGCTCAACCTTCTCTATTCACCCATGGAGCACAATGATGTATTGAGATCTCTAAGAGAACTTTTTGTGGGACAATATAAAGAAGGAGACTGTTTAGTATACATCAAAGTTCCTAGTATGTCAACAAGTGAAGGCTGAAAGACAAAATTTTATGGGGATGATGAAACCACTACCCATACCAACATGGAAGTGTGAGAAAATAACCATGGACTTTGTCATTGTACTTCCAAGGTTATCCAGAGGAAACAATGCTCAATAGGTCATTGTGGATAGTCTTACAAAGATAACTCACTTTATCACGATTCAACATGACTTTTCATTAGATAAAATTTCACAAATATATATCAAAGAGGTGGTAGGACTACATGGAGTACCAATATATATGGAATATGATCGATATTCGAGACTCACCTTGATGTTATGGAAAAGTATCAAACATTCTATAAGCATTGAACTGAACTTCAGTATGGCCTATCATCCTCGAACTGATAGCCAATATTAGCAGACTATTCAGACATTGAAAGATATTTTGAGATAATTTTATATGGAATTAAAAGGAGTATGGCACCAACTTCTTCCACTGGTTGAATTCTCCTACAACAATAGTTTCCACTCGATCATCTGAATGGAACCATACGAATCCCTTTACAGGAAAAGTTGAAGAACACTGGTGTGTTAGGATGATGTTGGGGGGAGTAATCCATTAGGACATGAAATGGTCAAAGAAATAGTGGATAAGGTGAAACCCATTTATCATTACCTCAAGGCAGCCTAAAGTCAATAGAAGAGTTATGCAGACAACCGTCAACGAGACCATGAGTTCAAAATTCGAGATATGGTATTTCTATGCATATCTCCATGGAAGAAGCTCAGAGGTTTGGGAATAAATTAAAGATAATTCCTATGTACATAGGCCCCCCTAAAGATTCTTGATTGTGTTACAGTTGTAGCCTATCAACTATCACTTCCACCTACCATGGCCAAAGTACACAATGTTTTCCATGTATCCCAGTTAAAAAAGTACATACCAGATCCTTCAAATGTACCCTCTTAAGAGGTAGTATAGTTGGAAAATGATCATTCTTACAAGGATAAGCCAGTGAAGATCTTGGAAAATATAGATTAAGTTCTACAAAACAAGACTACTCACCTGGTCAAAATACTCTAGTGGAACTATATGTACGAAGAGGCAACATGGGAACTGGAAGAGGGATTGAAGGAAAATTACTCACACCAGTTTATCTCTTATAATGTATGTCATAAAAAATTAATTAAAATTAATTAATTAATTTAAAATAAATAAATTTTTCCTAAAAGGTGTTCATAAATTAATAGTTTTATGTCTTCTGGTTTTATGATAATGTTATAAGACCTTTTTTAATTTTTGAAAGCATTATAAAATCAGTAATAGTTTTAAAATCTGCATTTTTCAGGTAAATTATGATTATAATTAAAAATGAAATTATTTATATTTATAAAACTATTTTTAAGAAATTGAGTTCATTTTTGGATTCTAATCATCAGAAAATGGCAAGGGCTATGTTTTTTTATTTTTCTAAAATACTTGAATTTTTAATGAATAGTAAAATACCTTAATTATGGCATAAATACTTTATAATGTAAATCCACTATTCCTAACATCATAAGTGATTTAAGCACTGAAATTTTGCACTCACACGATTTAATTACTATTCATGGTCATTGAATCATCACTGTTTCTTATCTTATAGAAAAAATAATAAACTATTGATTAAAATATTAAGAAATCCCTCCTCCCCTCTACTATAAAAAGCACCCACACTCCCCTCTTGTCTTCACTCTTCTAAAGCCTTGTCCCTTCCCTAAATTCTGCCCAGATATACCACAAGAATTTCCCCTACATAAATAATCCCTTGGTCACATCTAAATACCTAATCTTCTCGCTTTAAGAAGTTCTCAAAGGAGATAAACTCAAAAGGTAAATTCCACTTCCGGATTCATTTATCTCCTTTCATGTTCTTTTAATTTCTTTTTTCATTCCTCACCTCCCTTCACCCAAATGGTATGATAAATATAGTTACATAAATGTGTTTTAATTTTGTTATTATAATGGGATAATTCACTATCATCCCTCATTTCCCCTTTTTTTATACGAAATAAATGAAAACATCGCTTGAGATGTGTTAATTTATCACATTCAAGGACAACAATTTAGCATTTTCTATTACCATCTAATATTCTGGTTGTAAAACCATATTTATGGTTTAATCAGACTATTAAATATGTATATTATCTTCTTTTTTTTTTTCTATAATCCTTTTTCACACTTGATGTAAAATAATAATAAAAAATAAGTTAATTATGAACAAAATCGCCAAGGTAATCCAAGCGTTTAACATTAATGTTTTATATAATGATTCACCTTCACTAAAAATAGACAAATGAATTTTATAACCATGTAATATTCTGGATGATCACTATTGTCATTTAAAATAAATTTTGGACAACCAATTTTATCATAAATATATTTTTGTACATGAATGTAAGTGAATCGATCATTAAAAAAAGGAAACAAATGAACCCAAATAATGAAATTGAACCTCATAACCAATAAAAAAGGTTATGAATGAAGGCCGAAATTTTATTCTAAATAATTTAAATGTAAAATAGGTTATTTAATTATTAATTAGTGATACAAATTTTATTATTCAGGTAATTAATATGAATTTGATAACACCATCAGACTTAATTTAAGGGATCCTCTCTTTGACACTTTAATTCGAGAATCTCCTCTATATTATTACTTTTATGTGTAACTACTAATGATGGGTACGATTTAGAACCTCGCCCATACTGCCATTATGATTTATAAAATATGATAAACCCTTTTTCCTCACATTAATCCCTCTTATGTATAGTCAATACTATTCCTATATTCTGTAAGGTATTTTACCAGAACCTCTTATATTCCTTCGGGTTGCTCTAAAATTATTTTTATCCAAATAAAGCTATAATTTTCTTTTGTGTACAAATTATACATACTGTGTATATTCTCTAAACTCGTGTTCAATATCCATCACTCAATATCTCTTTGGGATTTATATTTTTTTAATTTATTCCCTCCTTAATACTTCTTGATAAGAAAATTTTGTTTTAGGGGAACTTCTTGAATTTTTACCCGATTTCAGGTGCACTTTATCCTCACATTTAAGCCACAATTGTCTTTATAAAATCTGTATTTTATTATGAAAACCTTATTGGTTCAAATATTATTTTATATATATTATTGTTCCCTTTTCTCCTTTAAAGGCTCTATTGTATTTCCCTTAAAAACGCACAAAAATGTTTTAATGCTAAAATTTCTTGAATAATTTTCTTATATGATATCATTATTACATGACAAAACTTACCATGAAACATACCTATTTTTCGTTTTTAATTCCCATGTATATTTTAGTTCCATTCTTTCATAGACACTTTTATTATAAACCCATTTCTAATGCTTTATGACTTGATTATGGTACCCAATTCTTTTCATGGGTAACCCTTATGTTTATGTAAGATTGATTATGTATGATTATTTATGTTAAAACATATTCATAAAAAGTTAAGACGTGTGAGCCCAGATAGTGCTCCAAATAATTAGGTAATGTTGAGTATCCTGAGATATTATGTGCAACGATCTTGGTGGTTAGCCTTGGCTTGTGCTACCATGTGCGACAGTCTTGGAGGTTAGCATTGGCTTGTGCTACCATGTGAAACAGTATTGCTGGTTATCCTTGACATGTTATAATGTCATGTTTTATGTTACTACCACATTAATATGACTCTATGTTTATATGATTCTGTGTTTATAAGTTATGATTCCATAGGTTACATGCCTTTTTATATTGTCATGTCATGACTTCTATCCCATGTGATAATGCATTGTTCTTATGGTTAATCCCTTACTGGGATATTTAGCTCATCTCTTTGTTCATGTGTTCCCTAGGGTACCATATAAATATGTTTGAGCCCCAAGGAATATAGGAGCTCAATTTGATTATTAAATAAATAAATGTTTTATTTAGTTCATTGTTTTCAGTTTTATGCACAGAGTCTTCCAAGACACTAGACATTATGATCCTTACCTTGTAATCGGATGTATAATTTTTCTTAAAATCATGTAAGGTTATACGTAAAAGGATAGGGTTTCTATATTATCTAAGTGGGAATACTAGAAATAGTGTTATAGTTATATTGAAGTGGCATGTCCCAGTTTCACTTAGTATTATTGACAATTAAAACACAAACTAAACTATGATGATGATTGATCGCTACCGGAATTTTGGATTTTTCTCATCTCTAGTGGGTCGTACATGAGGATGTTGTCATATTTAGTTACTATAACATGTTTCACGGAGGTACGAGGTTCTAATGACTCAATTAAGCTAGATAACCATTGTGGATTTACCCATGGTTATCTCGTGTGACATTATACTTATGTGATGTGGTTCCATTCATCGAAAACTAGTGGAGCTTGAGTTTATTTAATTTTAAAGAAAGTTTATTTTTGTAAAATTCTCTTTTTTCTAATTATAACAATAAACGTGTGGTTTTAAAAATGTTTCCTTATTCAGATAGATTCATTCAAAGGTGTTTTCCCCTAAGCATGGTTTTTCTCATACATGTTTTCTTTAAAAATGATTTAAAGTATTTTACATGAATGATCATGTTAATTTATATTTTCATGTTATTACATGAAATCCTTATTTTTGGGTGTCAAAATACTGGTCTTTAGATACCACCCTATATACACCTTTGGGTGTATGTAGACATTATTTTAATGACCTAGGTTGAGGCTAGATGCATCATGGTGGATTTGGTTTCCAGAGTTCCATCTCATGAAGGTGTTAGTGGTGTTGGCTTGAGGGTGATTCCCCTATTGTCACATAGAGACCTTGGGATAGCATTGATTTCCCTTTCTAGTTGTCATATTTTATGTTTATTTTTATAATTGTTAAACCTTGAATCTAAATATTTACATACCTTTTTTGTATTCAGTCATTTATGGTTTACTTGTTTATTTTTTTTTGGTAATCTATGCTTGTATAAATGGGGGAAATTGTTCCCAATGCATAATTCTGATTCCCAAGAAGTAGTTTCCAGCCCATGGGGATGGGGCTACCCCTCAATACATTCAATGGACTGGGTTGGGTATTGGGTTAAATGAAACTCTGTCCTGGTTCATGAAAATTGTTAAACCCTCTAACCTAGATAACTTGGGAGGGATTCATGTTTTCTTATAATGATTAAGATGAAGAGATATTCAAGGAGTTAAAAATGAGTCTTATTGATTTAACTGTACTCACACCACCCCTAAGTGCAGAACTATTTGTGGTATTTAGTGATGTTTTGAATAAGTTATTTGGGTGTGGGTTAATGAAAAATTAATAAGTGATAGCCTATAGTTTATAGAAGGTGAAATTTCATGAACAGATCTATGAAAATCATGATCTTGATTTGGATTCAGTGATATTCACTTTGAAAATATAGTTGCATTATCTCTTTGGATATAAGTGTGAAATATATACCCATCTCAAAATACCTAAGTATGTATTAAAATAGAAATAGGATAATATTCACTAACAATGATAGTTATAGATGATCAGGGAATATGAATTCTCAATTCACTACCATCCAAAGAAACAAAAAAAATTGGATGTTATTCTGATTAGAATGGATTTAGAAATTATATCATTGTTGAAAGTTAAGAAGGATTTGATCTTATTAGATTTGAAAAGGATGGGGATGGGAATCATAAAGGAAGGAATATCATTTATCTTTTCACAAATGATTAATCAACCTCCTCTTCTGTATAAGAAAAAGGAAGCTCAAAGGGATGATGTGAGAATTCAGAAGAAAGTTGAATCTGTAAGAAAAGTGAAATTCTCAAACATAAATATTAATGGACAAGGAGTTGTAAAATTTGGTTCATGTATATGTGTACCATAAAATCCTCAGATAAAGAATGATTTAATAGATGATGCATGTATCTCAACATTCTCCATCCGTCTAGGAATCACAAACATGTATAGCGATCTTTGAGAGTTTTATTAATGGGACAACATGAAGAAGAATATTTCAGAATATACATCAACATGTCTTGTATGTCATAAATATATGTATGAATGTGAAACCTATATAGGGATGATGAAACCATTATTCATACCTACATTGAAATGGGAAAAATCCACCATAGACATTGTCACTAGCCTTCAGAAGAAAAATAGATGAAATAATGCTATCTAGGCTGTGGTGTATTTTCATACAGATATTGCACACTTCATTACAATTAATGTGGAAATCTCAATAAATAAACATAAAATGAAATACATTAGAGAAGTGGTGAGGTTGGATGGAACATAAATATCAATTGTATCTGATCGAGACACAAGATTTAGCTTTATGCTCTAGAAGAATATCCAACATGATCTATATACAATGTTGAACTTTAACACAGATTATCACCATCAAACTGGTGAACAATCTTAGCAGACTATTCAAACAGTTGTGGGAATGTTTAGAGGATGCTCAATTGACATCAAAAGAGGATGGGACCAATATATTCATGTGGTTGAGTTCTCAAACTATAATATTCTACAATCAAGCATCCAAGTGGAACCATTTGGAAAACATAATGGGAAGAGGTGTAGAACACCTATAATTTGGGATGAAGTTGGGGAATGAAAATAGCTAGGTCCTAAAAATGGACAAGGAAATGGTGGAAAGGGTTAAGACCACTTAGTAGCAAAACAATCCTACTCATAGTCAATAAAAGATCTATACTGATAATTATAAACGAGACCCATTTTTTGTTGTTAGGAACATAGTATTCCATTGAATATCTCCAGGGAAAAAATTCCTGATATTTTCGAAAAAGGGAATGATTAGTTCAAGATACAACATCACCTTTGATATCCCTAATCACATTGGAGCTGTGGATTATTGAATAGTAATCCCACCTAACATATATGACTTATATGATGTAATCCATGGATCCCTATTGAATAAATATATACCTGACCCATGACATGTACTCAATCCGGAGGTGGTACTATTTGATAATGATATTTAATATGAGTAACATCCAGGGAATATCCTAGATTGTAAAGACATATTTATATGAAATAATATAATACAATTTTTCAAAGTGTTTTGGAGGAACCACAATCTTGAAGAAGAAATGTGGGATCAGAAGGAAGTCACGAAACAAAATTACCCTAATATTTGTTTATGAGGAAATGGAAATTTATAGTAGATAAATTCTAAATGGGGGAATGTGGTAATGACCCTAAATTTTATAAATAAAATTCCCCTTGCATTTTAATCGAATTTATTATTATAAAATATGGATATAAGAAATACATGAACTTATATTGTTCTATTATATCTTATCATATTTGAAATACTATTTAGAATACTTACCATTGATAATATATCCATTGAACAGTGATCATATGATTAGTAAAAATATTGGGTTTTGATAAATACTATTTTAAAAAAAAAAGGATTTGATGGCCTCAACTAGTAGGATTGTACCCTATAAAGACCATTTATTATTGATTCTAAGGGAGATAGAATATCAATTATTTTTCCTTGACCAAGTACATGTTCAGATCCAACTACTTAAGAATGATACAAACTATTTATGGGACAAGCTCAATCCAATCGAGATCACGACCCAAACCATGGACATCAAACCACCCCATGAAAGTATCACCATCACGCACCATACCCTTAGGGAGATTTCTGGTGTATTAAATTAACATTTATTAATACCATAACAATATGAATATTTATGTTTTATTTTCAATAGAATAATTTTCATATTTTCTACTTATCATTACTTTATAAATGATTTTCATTTTAATAAGATAAAAATCAAATTTTATTGTTAATTTGTATCCAATTTCAAATAATATGTCTATTTTGATGAATTAATGGATTTTTTAAATATATAAATAAATATTATTATTATGTAAATTTTATTAAATATAATTGATCATATAATTTTTTATCAAGTCAATTTTAATCTTGATAAGGATTGAAAAATTGTTACTATCAAAATACCCAAAATTTCCCAATAAATGTCAATTTTATTTAACAAACTAAAATTAACATATTTATAAAAATATTTTGTTAAAAAAATTGAATCAAAATTTAGAAATTATCCAATGTTGAATTTTTTATTATTTTCATATATAGTCAAATTTTTGGGTAAAAAGTCCATACTGTATAAATATACGGTGTGTATTAGGAAATCATAATGACCCAAAAATATTGTAATAAACAAAATAATGTGTATAAAATACCAAATATATGATTTTTATTTAAAATAATTTGATTTTATTCTTATTTTATACATCTTGTATATCTATAAGGAATCCTTTAAAACCATAAATATATTTTAAGGTTTTAAAATAATATTCTTAAGAGAGTGACTCACTTCCACATCAGCAACGGTATTATTTTAATATGTTCTGCCATTGGCCTTATAAAATAATTAAAACCACTATCCTTTGGCATAATCCATGGGTAAAAACAATGGGACGATTTGTGTTTTTTATTACTTTATAATATAGATTCCAAAAACCTAAGTTGGATAAATAATAAATAATTCCCCTCTAATTTCCTATATATACCGACCCATGACAAAATTTTTCTTCACTAAAAATCTTTGGACCATGTCTTTATTCATCTCTATCATCTCTAGATTTTTAACAAGGTTCCTTAATCTCTCAATAATTCAATCCAAATAATTTGGATTCAAAATCTCAAGGTAAGGGTTCTTTTCGTTATCCTGTTTATGCATGTATTTTCAATATCTTATGACTCTTATCTCCATTTAATAGAATTGGGATATGTTATTCTATACCCCCATTACTATAATTATTTTTATATATAATTATAGTAACATTAATCTCTCATTAATCCCTCCCATAAACATTTATACGACCTCATTATGCTGCCAAAATTTCACCATGATTTTTCATGCCCAACTATTATTAATTGAATACCGATACTAATTTGTTATCAATGATGTTCACATTTATGCACTTATAAATATTGAATGGGTACTTACTTGTATTTATTCCAGACTCCCTGATCATGGAATTTAATATTATTATGAATGAATCCATGTTTTATGATCTATATGGCACACAAAAACATGATAATGAAAATAAAGTGATGGGTGCACCCATAATTATATAACACTATTATTTATTGGGTAATGTTTAGTCTCATGAGACATAATTTTGGAACAAGGAGTAATCCTAATTCATTTATGGTAGATTTTACAACATTATGTCTTTCCACTCATCCATGGCCTATGTTTATGATGTAGAGTTTTAAGTTGTTTCTAACTTTATAATGTTGCATTCATGATTATCATGTTATATCATGCCTCATTATTCACGTTTATGATTACTACTCTTTTTATGCCCCAATAATATGCAAATTTTATAACATGTAATATCCTATTCTTTTTACACCATTTATATTCCATTACTAGGCTTTATAGATCACCCCCTTTTTATGTATGTTCCCAAGTTATCCCATGTAGTTTAATGTACGAGCATGTTAAGGATGTTTTCAATGAATATGATGTATTCCCAATTCTAAGTTGTTATGTAATGTAATTAATTACAAAATACACTAGACATCTAGATATTATTGGTTTTATTAAGTATAATATTATGTTATAAATCATATATTAATTTTAAATAGTGAGAAGGGATGCCATATCTACTCGTCTGGTGAATCTTGCATCCCCAATAAGATTTCCAAATGTATCATGCCAATAGTGAAAAACTATATAAATTGAAATCTCACCCTCAACATAATATATTTATAAATCCTTGTTACACTCATGAAAAAACATTACACTAAATCCTTGTCCTGGATGACTTAGAAACCCACTTCTTTAAAAAAAAATTAACATATCATAGGACCAGATATCTCGGGCCTGATAAGAGAATCATGGAATAGGAAAGATAACCTCTTCTCCATGAATGAAACACTCATTAAAATCATTCCCAAATTCCCAAAACCCTCTATAGTATCTGATTTTTGGATAATAAAACATTTCAATGTAATATATAAAATCTTCCCAAATATACTAGTAATCCACCGGTGCCTTTATCTTCATTTCATTATTCTTAGAAATCAAAATTGAATTTTCCCCCAATAAGATTATTTTAGGCATTAAAATTATTTCTAATGAAACCCTAAATTCCATGAAAACTATACTAAAACCAAAAGGGGTATCATGGTCTAGAAACTATGTAAGAAAAAAATCATTTGATAGCGTCCAATGGCCCTTCCTCTGGTTCAGACAGATCATGTTTGGCATTTTCTCTAGAAAGGATGATGTGGTTATTTAATGTGTATCTTATATCTTCTTCAAAATCAACATCAATGGTGGAATAAGGTGGATCTTCTCTCCCATCAGGGGTCTTCCCCGGTGAGACCCCCTTTCCCCTTCACCATTAATTTTAATGTATGATGTGTTTTCTATTATAATTTTAATAGAAGAAAAGGATAATCTCATTCATGGGGTGAAGGCCTGCCTTAGAGGGCCTGCCATCTCTCACCTCTTCTTTTTATATGATTATATACTCTTCTCTAGATCCACTTTAGAATAATTAAAGGTTATATGTCTAATAATTATCCTCTATGAGAAATTATTGGGGTAAGTTTCCAATATCATTATGGAAATAACCTTAAGCACTCGAATTCCCTCTTATAGGAAGAGAACCTTCAACAAGCGTTCGGTATTGAGATTTTAAAAAACACCAGATTTATCATAGACTTAAAATGATTGAATATGAACAAAAAGGAATTATTCTCAAGAATATATGAAATACTGAAAGAAATAAAAGGATGTAATTTCAACAGGGTTTCCAATGTATGAAAACAAAATCTAATTAAAAAATTCACATATCCCACCCCATATTATTTTATTACCGTCTTCATATTTCCCAAAATAAACATTGAACAAATCCATGTGAATATCACCAATATCTGGGGGTGGGGATCAAAAATAGTGTAATCTATATTCACTAGATAGTAGGGAACACGGTTTGAAAAACCAAACATTATGGGGGAATGGGGTTTAGGTATCTACGTCTCTTCAATGACGCAACATGTTGGGTTCCTTATGCCCCCTCCCTAGCTTATTCTAGAATATCTTTTGGGGTTTTTACAAGCTCATTATGAGGGTGATATACTGGATAATATGAGATGGATAATTTTTTATTCTTTGGATAGACTTGTGGCTAGTTGATTACCATAGAAACAATTGAACTTTCCCTACCTATGAAGTCCTAGAAGATGAAGTTTTCCTCTATTTACTCAATGTGTCTTGTAAAGATTTGTACACTGATAAAATATTCTTCTATTTTAAGGATGGAGAGTGGAATATCATCCTGGGATTCCTGATTATGAGAGATATAGTTCCATATTTCCTCCACTAGTGGATGGAAAGAACATGAACCTATATTTTAAAATATAGTTATTCTTTATAAATTAGTGCATTGGTTTGAGAGGCCAATGTTCCATGGAAAACCATCTGGAACCTAAATATCCAACTGAAAGCACAATATTTTTGGTGGTATGCCTACTTCGGAACCCTCTCATGTATATGGGGTTCCTTTTATTTCACCATGGAAAGGATAACCCAATGTGTTCAATATGCATGGCCATGGAGGAATCCTACTTGCATGCCATGTTTTACTATTTCAGAACTAGGGTCATATAGCGTGCCTAAAATCATAGTGTTGATCACCTCCAAGAAATGGCACCCAGAGTAATGATTTTTCTTACACTATGGTCATGAATTCTCCCCATTGAGGACATTAGTTCCATTTACATAGTGGCATGGATTATTTTGTATAGTAGGAATGACATTATATTTATCCAATATTTAAAGCTATAAAACTATTGGATCGATCATGTTGTTTAGTCAATAAGGTTTTCTTATGACTTTTCTATTAAATTATGTTTTGAAAATCAGAAACACTCTATCTCAAGGAAAATTTTATTTCCCCAAAGATTTATCTTAATAAGGAAATTTTCCTTCCCCAAGGAGATTTTCTCTTTAACTTTGATTTCATTGTTCAAATTATAGTTTCTCGAAATCTAACTCATTTTATTTCTATGTGTATAATTCAGTATCATATCTAAAACCTCAGAATCCTATAAATCCATAGACTTAGAGTATTCTTTTTTCAAATTCTTATATCATGTTCCAAATTCAGATTCCGAGTTCTCTGAAATTCAGATTATGAATTCTATAAAATTCAGATTCCAAATTCCCTAAAATTCATGTTCCAAATTCTCTGAAATTCAGGTTCCAAATTCTCTGAAATTCAGGTTCTGAACTCTCTGAAATTATGGTTCTGAATTCTCTGAAATTTGAATTCTGAATTCTCAGAAATTTGGATTCTGAATTCCTTAGAATTTGGACTCTGAATTCCTCAAAATTCATACTCCCAATTCCACAGAATTCATACTCTGAATTCCTTAGAATCTGGATTCTAAATTCATTGTAATTTAGACTCTAAAATCTATATAATTCAGGTTCTTAATTTCATGAAAAACAGAATCCGGATATTTATGATTTATATTCTCCAAGTGTTAATTTTTCATGACTCTGAAATATTTTTTACTAGAATTTGAAAAATATATTTGGTTAAGCAACCTTATTTTTTTTACTCTTTCTATAGTTATGAAATGATTTCGTACATTATATTTATAATTAAACGTTATTTGAGTGACACATGTATTGGTCCCTCCGAGATTCAAGGAAAAACATGACTCTTGGAGGAGGGAGCCGACCATTGTAGAAATTTCACATAAATAGGATCTCATTTGAACAATCTCATAAAAACTGGTAGAAGTTGATCACCCTAGAGATTACATGTTGCTGAATTAATTTTTGGAGGGAGACTCTCATGACTTGTGCGTACTGAACATCTTGTTCAGCTTGCTTCGTGTGACTCCAATTTTTGCTATGTACAATCAAGGACTTCTGGGGATATGAAGACAGAGGTGCCGACTACCTTAAAGTTCGAGTACTTCCTTGATAGGAAAGACAGAGGTGCCGATAACCTTGAAGTTCGAGGGCTTCTGGGGATAATAAGACAGACTCTGATATTCTTATTGAGTTCTTACCCTAGTGTGGGTAAGACAAACGTTCATGAAAGTATAAATCAAAGGACATTTATCTAAGGTTGTTGGATACCCTATGATTTGTTTTAAAAGATTTCATAATTGATACTTGTATTGGTTCAAGTTTTTTCCACTGAATTTGTATTAATAAGGAAAGTATAACTATCTTATACTTTCTTTTACTTGTATACTCTAATTAAGAATATTCTATAAGCTTTAAGGTAGAAAATTCTTCCTTGTAAACTTTTCTTAAGTTTCAATTCTAGAACCATATATCCAGAACCTGGAAAATTTTTCGAACTAAGAGGTCTTGTCAATTTACCTTTTTTAACTTTGTTAAACATAGTTTTTCTAAAGGTTAAAAACCAAAGTTTTATATCATCTTTAAAGGTTCCAAAGGAACTTTTAAAGGATGAAATTCACCATCCCTCTTTTATATTGTGCATCTACATCATATTTCAATCCTATACATGCTACCCACTAGATATACATGTGGATCCACAATGATCATCATCTTGATGAACATCTGGTCATTCTTAATCCATGAACCTAGAACCCTACCGGAATAGGCATCATAGAAACAGATATTGACTTGTCACCCTTAGAATAAAGCATCACCAGTTTCATTTTTTTTCAATAATCTTCTGGAATGATCACTACTGCAATCCAAAATTCATTTAGGGCATACTTCTGACCATCGGTGATGGAAGCACAAGTTATATTAATTGGAGTTGAGATTTTTGTTATGTGTGGATGGAATTCCATCACCCTTTGGTCAGAATAACTCTGAATTATTAATGTTATTTCTCCATTGGAGTATAGAATCCAGCCAGTTATTCTGTTAGTCTAGATGGTCCTTTCCCTACAACACTTTTTCTCATCTTGAACCATCTTTTTTACCAAAAGGAAGGGTAAAACAACGGCTCATCATTTGGATACCATGAGTCTTTTAAAATATCCTCATGTACGGTTGTATTTTTCCCTAGTTTGTTGACATACCATGGTTTACATGAACTATGCTTTGGTAATATATGAGTCATTTTTTCTTCTTAAAAAATAACGTTTGAGGTAGTCATTGCAAAATTTGAAATCCTATATCAAGCCTAAAATATAAGATGATTATAAAAAAATAAGATTTGAATAAAAATATTATATAAAAAAATAATTAAATACTAATATTATATTGTAATATAATTTCAATTCAAAATTTTCATAAAAAAATATTTTCATTGAAGAAATATTTACAATTAATTAAAAAATTACAATCCAATAGACAAAACACTTTAAAATAATTTTTTCAACAACAAACATAAGTACAAAAACTTGTCTCTATAACAAAACAAATTTTTTAGAAACAATACATAAAAAATAAATAAATTATAATCATAATATAATTTACATATGATAAATTATATTATTACTTACCAAATATAATAATGATTTCCCACTATTATTGGTGGGTGGTAAGGCTTGGTGGAGGTTGGGCAGGTCACAAGGTGAAGTTACCGGGCTTGACTTTTTATAGTGATTTTTTTCCTTGATTTGTGTTCTGTATTTGGGAATGTAATCAAACTATTTCTAAATATATTACTTATATTGTCAATTATTATATTAATCAAATTATTTTTGATTATATTGTTAATTTATATTAATTATTTATTATCAAGTATTCTATAAATTATTAATTATATAATGAATTATTAAATACATTTTTAGTTAATAATCTATAAAAATTATATAGTTTAGAAATGATTATGATAATGATATCATCAGTTATTAATAATTTTCAATATATAAATAGTTGTTATTAATTATATCATTAAACTAAAATGAAATTGTTTATACTGATAACATCCACATTGAGTCATGTCTAGCACATCATGTGTCAGATTTATATGCGGTAGATTTAGTCCCATCAAAAATGAATTATGGATCGTTAACATAATGGTTAAAAACAGTCTGGGATCGTTTACTTAGTTTTGACCATGTGGAATGAGTTTTAAACTAAAATTAAACTATAGTATTGAAAGCACACAGTTGGAGTCATACCACCCACATCTTTTTTCAAGTTGATGTGTGGTTGATTCCTACACATCAGAAATGAAATATGTATAGTCTTCCTAAATTTTGAAAACAATTGGATCTCACCTACTATATTTTTGATAATTTTATGATTGTTTTAAAGTAAAATTATACTTTTATATTAAAAATGCACACATTGAGTCCTACCAAGCACATCATGTTTCTGATTGACATGTGGTAGATTCATGTAAATCAAAAATAAATTATGGATCATTGTCCTAATGTTTTAAAAAAATTAATTTTTTTTCGCATTTATGGCTATGTGATTCATATTTTAAACTAAAATTACAATTTTGTATTGAAATCACACTCTTTGTGTAAAAATGAGAAAACTAGATGTTAAATTTGTGTTAATTATATTTTTACACATAAAAAATGAATAATGGATCATTTTACCAAATTTTAAAAATAGTTTGAGCCTATTCTCTCAATTTTGTCTATGTAATGTATGTCTCAATCTAGAATGACACTTTCAAATTCAAAACACACACTTAGAGTCATAAATAATGCATTTAGTGCTATATTGAAATTTGGGTGATTCATATATTTCACAAATGAATTAGGGATAATTTTCTTATATTTTGAAAGAACACAAAAGTTCAGTTACATGATTTTTACAATGTGACATCCATTTTAAACTATAATGCAACTCTTATATTGAAAACATGCATTGTAAGTCATATTAACCACATCATGTATCATATTATTGTGTAGTAGATTCTTCTACATCAAGAATAAATTATGTATCATTAATAAATTTTTTTCAAATAATTAGTTTTTTTCTTGATTTTTCCAATGTGATCCACGTTTTAAACTAAAATTACACTTTTATATTAAAAATTCAACTTTGAATAATACTGACCACATCATGTTTCAGAATTACATGTGATAAAATCCTATAAATCAAAAATTAAATATAGATTATTTTATTTATGTTAAAATCTAATCTTGGCTAACATTATTTTTTTTGTCTATGTGGCATACATTTAAAATCAAAATGAAACTTCTAAATTAAAACAGCACACTTGGAGTCATGCTAACCACATCAAGTGTCAAATTAACATGTGGTCAATTCCTAGATGTCAAAAATAAATTAGGGAAGGTTTTAATTATGTTTAAAAACAATAAAACTCTATTTTATATGTTTTCTCTATGTAACATGCATTTTAAACTAAAATTTCACATTTAAATTGAAAACACACACTTGAGTCATTTATGCCACATCATGTGTCATATTTATGTGTGGTCAATTATTATACAACATAAATGAATTATGGATTTCTTTATTAAATTCTTTAGAAGAATATTAATTTTTTCTAGAATTTTTCAAATGACACAAGTGTTTTAAACAAAAATAACACTTTTATTTTGTAAACAAACACTTTGAGTCATATCGACCACATCATGAGTTGGATATTCTTGCAGGTGATTTCTAAAATACTAAAATGAATTATGGATCCCTTTAATAATGTTTTAAAATAGTAATATCTTGTTTTCTTGGTTTTGGATATGTGGCACATGTTTTAAAGAAAAATGAAACTTTAATATTGAAAGCACACACCTTCATTCATAATGGCCACATCTTTTTTTATTAATTGGTTATTGATTCAAACACATCACACATAAAGTGTGGATGTTTTTACTAATGTTGAAATATTATTCATATTTTTTTATTGGTTTGGCATATAGTACAAAAAATTTAATAAAAACGAAACTTTATATTGAAAACACACACTTTTTGTCTTACCACCCACATCATGTTTTAGATTGATCTCTGGTCTATAACTACAAGTAAAAAATAAAATTTCAATCATTTTTTAGAATGTTTGTGCAAAATATGATCTAATTTTATTGTTTTTGGTAGTGTGATGTGTTATTTAAACTAAAATGACTCTTTTATATTAAAACCACACACATTGAGTCATACCGACCACATCATGTGTCATACTAACATGAATTTGATTCTTATATATCTCAAATGAATTAGAAGATTTCTCATAATTTTTGAAAAAAATATGAATTTTTTCTCTATTTTCTATTTGTAACATTAATTTGAAACAAAAAATACCCTTACAGATTGAAAACATTCAGTTTGAGTCACACTGATCACAACGTGTGATAGATTGATTTTATGTCAATTCTTGCATAGAAAAAATGAATTACCAATTGTTATCCTAATGATTGAAAACAAGCTAAGATAGTGTTCCTACTTGTTGTAGTTTGAAACAAGTTTTGAACAAAAATGGAATTTAATATTAAAAAAAACTAAAAGTCCTATTCGCCACATCATGTGTTGTATTGATCTGTGGTCGATTATTATATTATAAAAATTAATTATGGATCATTTTCATAGATATTCAAGAGAATATGAGCTCATTTACTTTGTTTTGGCCATGTGATGTGCATTTTAGACTAATTTGACAACTAAAAACACGTACTTTGAGTCATACATGCCACATCATTTTTCAAATTTACATGAATTGTCCTATATCTCAAATATAATTTTTAGATCACTTATTTGAGGATTGGAAACAATTAAATCTTGTTTTATTATTTTTTATATGTGACACACATTTTAAACTAAAATGAAGCAATTATATTTAAAACATGCTCTTTAATTCATATTTTCCATATCAGGTGTATGACTGACTTTTGGTTGATTCATATAAGTTACATAATAATTATGTATCATTTTCCCAATTTTTAAAAATAATTCATGTTTTTTTTTCGTGGTTTTGTATTTGTGATGTGAGTTTAAAACAAAAATGACACTTTTATATAGAAAACATGCACATTGATCCTTACCGATTGCATCATGTGTCATTTTGACATGTGTTCAATTATTACATGTCATAAATGAAATTTGGATGATTTATCTAATGTTTGGGAACATTATGATTTCTCTTTCTTGGTTTTGGATATGTGAAGTGCTCTTTAAATGAAAATGAAACTTTCATATTGAAAACACACAATTTGATTCATACAGAACAATTTGTATTTAATACAAACATGAAGTTGATAACTATATGTATTAAATGAATTATGACTCATTTTCCTAATTTTTTAAAATAATATTATATTGTTTTCCCTCTTTTGGCAATGTGACTTGTGTTTTAAACTAAAATGAAACTTTAATAATGAATAAATGCACTATGAATCGTACATATCACATCGTGTGATATATTTAGGTGATGTTAATTACTATACATCATAATTCAATTGTGGATAAATTTCATAATGTTTGAAAACAAGATAATATAGTTTTATCTGTTTCTATAGTGTGACGCAAGTTTTAATCTAAAATGAAACTCTTATAATAAAACATACACTTGGAGTCATATTATCCAGATCTTGTACTGGATTGATGATAATTCAATTTATACATTTTTAAAATTAATTATGGATTATTTTCTTAAATATTAATGATATATTAATTTTTTACTCAATTTTGGCTATGTGGAATGTCTTAAACTAATTTTAAACATCAAAATGTCCACTTTGACTAATATTGGACACATCGTGTGTCGAGTTTACATGAATTTAAATACTATAAATATTAAATTGATTTTTAGATCATCTTACTAATCATTTAAAACAATCATAGGCCATTTTAGTGATTTTTTCTGTGTGATGTGATTTTTAAACTAAAACGGCACTTTTATATTCAAAACATGCACTTTCAATAATATTTTCCAATTCGTATTTTAGATTGATATGTGGATGATTCCTAAAAGTCATATATTAATTATGGATCATTTTATGGTTTGAAAAAAATTAGACATCATTTTCACGGTTTTGGCAATGTGAGACATGTTATAAAGTAAAATTATAATTTTATATTGAAAACACACACATTGATTAATATCGGCCACATCATATTTTGGATTGATATGTGTTCAATTCTTATACACCAATAATTAATTATAAATATTTTTTAAAACACATATAGATAATATGATCCTTTTTTTCTTTATTTAGTATATGTGAGGCATTTTTTATACTAAAATAAAGCTTTTATTATAAAAAAACATTCTATTAAATGATAAATGACATGTGTCAGATTAATTCATGATCACTACATATATTTAAAAAATGAATTATGTATCATTGTGATAATGTTTGAAAACAATATTCTCTTTTTTACATAGTTTTTAAAATGTGATATGTTTTTTAAACTCAAAATAAACATTTAAATTAAAAAGATGCACCTTGGGTCATTCTAATCAAATTGTGTGTCATATTTACTTGAAGTTGATTAATAAAAATAAAAAATTATTTATGGAATATTTTATTAATGTTTTAAAAAAATGGATGATGGTTTTTTAATTTATGTCTTTTTATGTTTTTTTAGAGAAAAGTTATACTTTTAATGTGAAGACATGATATTTGAGTCATACTAACAACAGAATGTGCTAGATTCATGTGAAATCAAATCTAATGCATCGAACAAGAATTATGGATCATTAATTAAATGTTCGAAAATTATATGTTTTTATTTTCTTCATATTGATAAAGTAATATACATTATAAACTAAGATAACACATTTATATTAAAAACATGCACATTTATTCATAATGACCACATTATGTGCTATATTTACGTGAAGTCATTTCCTACAAATTCAAATAGAATTACTAACTATTTTATAGAATTTTGTAATCAAAATGAAATCATTTTCTCAGTTTTAAAAATGTGAGGAGTTTCTTTAAACTAAAATAATAGTTTTATATTAATAACATGTAATTTTAGTCATAATAGCCGCATTATATATATAATTAATGTCTGGATGACCCATACATGTCAAAAATGAATTATGGATCATTGTCCTAAATTTTGTGAACAATGTCATCTTATTTGATTTGTTTTGAAAATGTGATACATTTTTTATCTAATTTTCCTTGTAGAGGTCAGCCGACCTCTACAATTTTTCAAATTCCAACTCTTGTAAAACATCCTTCACAACTAATTCCCAACTTGTAATATGATAATTTTATTAGGATATTTGTTAGGGATCATTATTGGTATTTATAGTATTAATCATATAATGTATTTTTTTAATCAAATCTGAATTTGAAGGAATTTGACTTTCATCCTCGTTGTGAGGGTAGAAGTGATTAAAAAAGACCCATACCATTTTTAAAAACTCAACAAAATATATAAATATAAAAAATGAAAAGGACAAGGATTTTTTCATGTAATTACCTTCCCCAAAATTTATTAATATGTCTTTAGATTTTTGGGTTAAACAATTCTTGACCTATTTCCCTCTCACCATTATCCCAATTGTAGCCTCGAAGTACAATATCTCACAAGATCCAATAGCTTCAGACATATTACTATCACTACAAGAATCAATTGATCATAACATTTTATGATACATATATTTGATAAATTGATAAAATATTTCATTATTTTTACTTCATCACCAATGATGTTTTTAGTTTTTACAAACTCATCTGAACCACTACAGGAAGGAAATTAGTGAATTGTTGAAAATAATTGCATGATTAATTGGGTAATGAGAATTTATGATTTAAAATAATTTAAATATTATAGTAACAATAGTGAAATTAATCTCATCACACAAGATAGAGTTTTTTATAAATATATCAAAAATTTTGAATTAGGCATGGACTAAAACCATATATATAGCTAGATTGGAATATACCTGAAATAATTTCCCATCAATTTTAGGCTTATTATTGACATTATTTTATTGTTTCTCATAGATACAACAATTTAAGTCAAATAATTCA
The DNA here is from genome assembly GCA_963277665.1 of Viscum album. Lineage (NCBI taxonomy): Eukaryota > Viridiplantae > Streptophyta > Magnoliopsida > Santalales > Viscaceae > Viscum > Viscum album. The sequence continues at coordinate 354,062,024 of OY728158.1, read as the reverse complement.
TGTTGTTTTCATCATTTAGAGGAACCATGGGTTTGTAGGGTCACGGACTCTGTATCATTTCTTGAGAGGGGAAAAATCTATGTTGGGGTTCAAATTTCTTTAGATTGATTGGTGGATCAAATCTAAAAAAATGTTTTTATTTTAATTTCAAATTTTTGATTATATTAAAAATATAACTAAAATATATTCAATTTTACATGATTTTTATTTTATAAAAAATAATATATTTACATATTGATGTTAATTATTTACATCCCAAATGTATCTCTAAGGACATAAACTATACTTGGTCAAAAACATAACAGGTAATCACTTCAACTTGATCTTAGAAAAAATTTTGACACCGTGTACTCGGCGCATTCATCTCTAAAAAAATATCTCCTTCTTTTGAGTTCATAGGTATTTGGACTTTTATATAGTACATTGAAAATATATACAAAGAAAGTATTAAAAATATTATAAATGAAATTTAAATTAACATCATGAATTACTTGATTTGGGATGCTTATTTTTTGATGTTATATAATATCCTTCATAAATTTGGAAATGTAAAATCCACATTCGTTATAATTTTTTTGTTTCAAAAACTGAATAAACATTATCCAAAATAATTGAATTGTTTTGAAATATATTTTTGATAGTTAAATATTACAATATATACCTTAATCTATTTTTTTGAAGAAATCCATAGGCTTCTTATGTTTTGTCATCGACCACAAAATATAAATTGTCTAATATTTATAGATCAACTTATCATAACAAAATTTTTATTTAAAATAAACTATGTTGAATAATATGAATTATTTCAAAAAAATATTGATTGTAGTGCATTAAAAATTCACAATGAACATCATGTGTGATCAATTTTTTTGAAATACAATATTTGAGACAAAAAAAATAAAAAATTGGTGTATCCAAATTGGTAGTTATTAGCATTTAGTGATTTCTTAAAAACAAATAAGTAGTGGAAAAATAAATTGTATATCTTTTTTATGATTAGATTATACATATTTAAACTTTTTTTGTATCCACCAAGATAATTTTTCAGTCTATTATTTTCTTTTCAAATTCCATTATTAGATCGTATTTTTTCATTTTATGTTTTTGGAATTCAAAGCAAAAGATTAATATAGAAATGATAGAGGGATTAATGAGTCAAATTATTTATTATAAGGGTTTTCTATTTATATATTAGTTATATATACACCTATATAGAATATGAATATTCATTCATTATAATGAACATACTTGATCAATTTTTTTGATAAAGAGATTTTGAAAATGAAACTCATGTATGTATTCAAAACTAAGACTTCAAGCCATTTAAACAAGATAATTTCATTTATACTCTTGAATGAACCATGTATATAAAGGCCTATCTAAATATTTATTCTTCATATTCAATCCAGGATATAATTTCATCGTTAAATGTTTTATATCTATGAATTTGTAATATTAATACATGATTTATTGTAATTTTTTGCTTGAATGTTCTCTACAATTTTTCTTTTGATTTATTTTTCGATTCACTACATATTCATGAACTGAACATCTATATATCATTAATTGTTTCCATCTATAATTCCAAATCTCATTTGATACTTTTTTATATCAATTTATAGATGTATTTTATTTGATATTTTTTAATGACATACATCATCAATAATTATATGATTGAATGAATATTCAATGAATGTTACAATAGAACTATAAACCATGTTATCATACATGATATCAAGAGGAATAAGAAACATGGTACTTGGCTCAGGAGCTACATCAATCCTTAATATCATTTTTTCTTTTGGGATTTTTTTATCATGTAATGTGTCTCCTAAAATATTATACACTATACACCTCACAACAAGGTGATTTTTGTGTTGAAAAATACCAATCAAATACAATTTCACCATATATTGTTTTAGTAATATAAAGCTATTTGATGTAATTTTATCCACATTTAGGAGAAAGAGTTACAATAAAATTGGTTACCTTATTTAGGGTAGGTGGTTGTGGGGATTGTAAATCGTCAAAGCTTTTTGTGTTATGTATCTCTTCATGTACTGATCATTATTCTAGTATTGGTTCATATTTATCCTTTTATATATATTGTTCCACAATTCTAGACTGGATTATAATGAATTTTGATGAATCTAAATTTTCCTACATGCCTTTCATCATAAAAAAGTTTATCACCTAGAGGCATTATATTCTGAAAATATCTTTTAAGTGACACTACAAAGCCTACATCTCTAATGTAGTCATATTATTATACATGATCCAAAGATATTAAAATTAGTTTTTCTTCAGGTAAAATTGGTACTGATCATGTGTCTAAAACACAAAAAATGATAGGAAAATTAATATATATATTTATGTAAAACTAATATAAAAAATTTAATATTATTATTATTCCATACTTACACCTAATTCATGTACTAGTTGTGTGTTTTCATCTACTGGTTTTCCTCTTAATTTATACAAGCCTATTTCAATAATAAATGTTGTCATATGGAAGTGACTTCGATGTATGATTCATCAATATATATATATATATAAGAACCTATTTTGGTTCATATCACATAAAACAATTTCCATATATTTATATTAAATTAAATTTTTTGAAGTTAAGAATACCCCTTCATTTCTTTATGGTAGGGGTACATTGGTTTTGATGCACATTGTTTGTTTTCAACACTATTTTTTTGTTTTATGAATTGAAAATTTTAATTGAAATTATGTAAAATTAATATTTTCAAATAAATATTATCGATAAAAATTTACTTGAAATTATTACTCAACATGAAATGTAATGAGTGATTTACATGTGTCATGGATTATAATGTGTGCAAACATTACTAGTGGCTAGAGGTTTATATTCCCACCAACATATCTATTATGATTCTTTGTTATAAGTGTTCAGAAATATCAATGTAGGAATGATATCATTCCATGTATCAATATCAATTTGAACAAGAATTTCCATTGTGAACATAATGTTACTAATGATCATTAGCATTATGGGGTAAACATGTTGGCCTCATTGATTTCATCCAACCTCAAACATTATACATTTTCTTTTATCCTTTATAACTATAGTTAATACAGTGATGATATACTACTCTTGTTTTTTTCATCCATATTTGGTTGATCCCATAATAATTCCATAGTTTCAGAATTGATAATGTGTTATTAGTCGATATTTGTTACATCAATATATGGAGAAATAATTATATGAATGAGTAGTTAGATTTTTAATTTAGATTATGTAATGGCAATAGAGTACACATGATATTATAAGGAAAAACACAGTATGTTTAATAAAAATTATCATATTCATTTGAAACCCTCTATTTTCTTTAAAAGTTATAGGGATTTGGATCCTCCATTGACTATCCAAATCAACTCTTTATATTAAACTCTAATATAAAATTCACTATCTACATTGTCACAAATATCAAATGATTATGATCTCCCAATAAAAAGGTTATCCTCAATTGAAATTTATTCAAAACTTGTAGTTTTTTTGTCTCCAATAGATCAATTAAAAATTTACTTTTTTCGGGGTATGGGACATAAAATAATTGCACTACATATAATGCCATTATGCATAGTTTCTCCTTGATACCCTTCCACTCTAAAATTCACCTTCATATAGACCAATTATTTAACATTAAAAACAATTATATTTATAAATCCATATTTATTTGAAAGTAAAAACTTTAAAATTATTATAATGTAACCCGTATAATTTTACAATCAACCTAATGTTTTATATATTTGAATAAATTGTATTTCTATACATGGAAACATATACATGCATCACTTCATTTATAATCCTAAATTTACTATTTTATTCTTACAATGTACATTGTTTTCATTCTAATGTGATGTATTACCAATAATTACAATACTATTGGGAGATATAACATTTATATGTGGTCCCCTAGATTGACATTGAAGTCATTCGATAATTGAAATTAAATTTTTAAATAACTCCTTATAAATATTATCTTAGAACCATCTTATAAACTACTAATTATGGAATTTTGTATCCATTATTCATAAATTGATGGACTCAAATGTATATATATTACATAATAAGATTAAAGTAATGTAGAAAACATTATACTATTATGTAAAATGTAATGTTGATCTGGATCCTGCTCTGTGATGGTAATTGTAAACCCATCTCATTAATAAATCCATTTTCCCATTTGGATTCCACTTTAATTATATTTTGGGATAACAATTCTATCATCATATAAAAGGTAATTGGAATTGAATTTAACTTTCTATTCAATAATATATCTCTCTAAAATAAAACCTTCTAGATAAATTCAATTATAGATGTACCCTTTCAAAATATTCATATATCATTTATTGGGGAACATGTATCTTTAATGTACATGACCACATATTTGAATCTCTATAATAGAGTTATTCATTTGGTGGGCTTTTTATAAAATAATTATGGGGGGGAGGAATATCTCTAATTAACATAATGTAATTAAAACTATCTTATTTTGGATTGAAAACATTGTGTGGCCTATAACAGTACAACATATGACTTTTAAAAAGAGTCAATGTATAGTTAATATATGTCGTACAATTTTAGGAAGAGTGAAACATAATTTTTTAATAATTAAATCCTACCAAAAGATATGAACATCAGGTTATTTTAGAGATTATAGAATCAAATTTTTCATTGAGATGATATTATTGATATAAAATGAATACCTCTATATAAGTCTTACACCATAAAGGAAGTTGTATAACTAAAAAAATTTCTTATCTCGATAGATTGTAAGCGATTGGAGTAAGATAAGGTCATCCTTCACCATTCACTAGGGCAAAATATCCCCTTATATACATGTCAATAAAGTCTAAAATAACCTTAATTCTTCATTTTGTTACCTCTAGTAAATTTATTAACCTATTAATAATACTATGAAATTTATTTTTTTCTATATACATAACATGAAGAAAAAGTATAATGTAGAAACAAATATCATATGGTAATTAAAACAAAAATTATCTCTTTCTCCAACCAAATTTCATAATATTTTATGATATTTGTTTTCCAAAATTAGTGTCAATATCTTTTAATTTATTGAATAGTTGATTAACCGTTAATTGAGATGGTATTTACAGTATTCTATATTTCTATCGAATGATGTCATCCAGGGTCGATATTTATTTTTTCATAGTAAAAATTTAAGATTACCTAAAAACAATGTCTTCAAGGAATGATATAACCTAAATTTGTCTGTACCATTTTCACAAATGGTACACCCCAACATTATATTAATTTTATATCCAAAACAAGTTCAACCAATAAGTAAATAATTTATACTCCTATGAAACACAGGTCTTAATGTGAAATCTTCACTTATATGAGCCTCATATAGTGTAACCATTGTAACCCACGTCAATTTCATAACTTAAATGAATGGGGGAAAATAGAAATCAATGTAATTGTTAGGTTTTTTTGGTTTAAATATAAGTAGATAAAATATAATGTATTTTTACTTCATGTAAAACCATGATGGAAAGATGTAAATTACCATAAAAACTATCAACGTTTTGTGTGTACTAATTTGAACACCAAAAAGGGTTTATTCCATCAATTGATAACACAATATGAAGGTTTATTTGATTGTTTTAAAATTAAAGACACCCAAAAAAATATTACACTAATGAGAGTCTATTGGTTGAAATAGTTTCCTATATTCTATTATTATATATTTATTATATGAAATTATTTTAATATTTTCCTGATATATATATAGTCATGTAAAAAATTTAATTATAAGAATGTAACATACAAATTTTAATGGAATAGATTCAAATTTCTTATGTCTATCTATTCCAAACATAGGGAATTTTTTGAGTGATTCATATCACGGGAAATATAAATCATAGTATCATCCATGTTTAAGTACATGCATCCAAATATTTCCAGCTATTAGCACAATATTTATTGATTTTATATATTCTGATAAAAATAAAAAATTTCTTTCAACTCATTTTGATGAATTCAACATCCATAACAACAATTTGGATAGAGAAAATGGATTTGATAAGGGTCATATACCTGCTCTATTGCAAACTCTATAAACTCTTTAACATCATTATTGTACTCCATTGTCATATAAATAACATCCATCCATTTTAAATTAATATCCTTCATAATAAGTTAAATAATTTTCATTTATAATATAAATAAATGAAAACCTATAAGGTATTATTTATTAATAGAAAAACTTATAGAACCTTTGAATTAATTTGATTATTTTCCAAATAAAAAATTCATACCAACATTAGACACTAAAAGATGAAATAAAATAAAAATATTGTAAAAAATGAAAGAAGTTATTTAAATTGAAATATTATACTCCATATAAGAATGTCTAACATTGATATCCTCTTCTTAAAAAATATTTTTGAGTGTTTGAAATAAATTAGGATGGTGTTTGGTATTATTAAAGTAGGTAATTGATTATGTATGAAAGAATTAATGTTGGGAGATCAAGACTGAGGCTAATATCCTATAAAGTAAACCCACATGGGATGATATCAACCCTGATTTTGTTATCACCTTTGGTAGATCGAATTATTAATGTAATGATAATGATCATCTGGGAATACTATAGCTAAATGGATGTCAACATCTGAATGTTATTGGTGAGGATTCATAAAAAGTTCACATTTTTCAGAGGGGTGACATGCAATGAAACAATTTATATAGGTGGGAGTGTTATATGCACATCCCAAAATATTTAATATGTATTAGAATGTTATAAAAGAATAATTTAACCTATATAAATAAATTTTTCTAAGATAATATGTTCTTAATGATGCGTATTGATATAGTTTTGTAGCGATGGAAATCATTGAAGGAAGGGAATGTGTAATATATAAAAAGTTATAAAGAATATAATTATATTTTATATATTCAAATACAAAGATATCAATAGTGCTCACTCACCAAATTATTAATTATTATCAATTAGGTTGAAATTTTAAAGGATAATAATGATTTTTTTAGAGATACCATAAAACATTATTTATGTTAAAATGTAATATTATTTCTATATAATTGATGGGATATGGATATAAAAAATATTTAGTTGAGTACAGTAAATTAAAATTTCCACTAGACACTAAATAATTTCATATTTTTCAAGATTACAACACCTATTGGATGTAAAATACTTTTAAGTACATCATTTTAGATGCATTATATATTGGGAATTTATACATATTTTTTCCAAAATTGGTGGAAAACATCATCATTTTTTGAGTAATTATTCTATTATATGTAATGAAAGGATGTGACAATTATTTAGAGACGTCAAAACTCAATAATTTATACATGGATTAATATTATTTTTGGTGGAATTTATAAAACATGAAGTAATCCTTGATGTTTTGTTAGAAAAAAATAATTTACGTTGAATTGAAGAAGGATAATAAGAAAATTAAATCAATAAGAAAATTTATTTGGGTAGTAGGTAAACCTATTTCGTGATATTTTTATTCAAATAAAATAATTTTATAATAAATTTCTATTTATAAAATAACATGATCTAAAAATCATTTTTGGGGTTCTTTCCAAATAATATTATACAAATGTAAATAATATTGATATAGTCCAAAACAATTGTTAAGAGTGTATTTTATTTGAAATAGGGAGGCTAAAGTATTATATTTATTAAAATTTGATTATGTTAATAATTTATTAACGTGGTATTTTTTAATGAATATTAAACTTTTAGGCATTCTTCTCAGACACCAATTTAATATTTTTGTTAACCTTTCCCTAAACTATTAACTCTCATGTATCCCTTAGGAATAAATTTTTTATTCCAATATTATCGACACTCTTATGTGTGTTTTAGTTCCTCTATGAACGAGTGTAGGTATTAAGACCAGATACTATAGGTGAAATTCTCTTCATTTCTTAGTTATGTATATTGTAGTCTTATGTATTCTTTATGCTTTGTGTTCATTTTTTTGGTTGTTCCTTGAGGATAGAGAGGTTCATTTCTTATAGTAGTTTTGATCACTAGGACCTAGATCAATGTGGGTCAGTTCATTGGATATCTTATGTAGTCCTTTACTTCTTTTGAGTTTCTTATATTCTATATATTTTCTTTTCTATAATAATGAATATAATAGTTGATACTATTTTAATTGGTTTAGGTCCAAATCAGACAAAAGAAAGTTAAATAGTTTCATTATTAAATTTATTTTTTAAAGCTTATGAATCATGATTTTATATTCCACTTTTCATTATATTTTTTTATAAAATTGTATTTATATTTAAACATTTTATTGGTTGTTATAAGTTGGAATCTTCATTGTGCACACTCATTTATGTATATCCAAAACAAATACAACGAAATCCCTATTTATCATTCTGTTTTCCAAATTTGGATGGAATTTTTTATCACTCGAATATTGGTGAGAATGGTCCCCCAAATCAAGATTTATTTACTTTTTAAAAAAACATTATTTACCTCATGAATCATATAGTCTTGGTATACGGAATAAAAAAACAAAATAAAAAATTTGATGACCTCCCTATAACTATTTAAAAATGTGTGGGCTATGTGGTGTACTTATATATGTGATAGCTTCTTATATAATCCAATTAACCCTTCTTGGGATTAGTAGCACACTCACCCACTTTTTAGTTGTGCCATTCCATGATTAATTCAATGATTTACACTAGTAGAGTTTCCATTTCCCTACTAATCATGATATCCCTCCTCGCAACAACCACCATCCAAACCACACTTGTTGAAGCATCCACAATTTTTATTGTACTTAATTCTACACTGTTAGATATAGAACCTCGCTAATATGGGTGAAACAACTGGTGATGTGTTGAAATTATTATTTTTCTACCCCCACCCCAGTACCCTAACCATGAACTTATAGTGGATCCATAATTTTTCATGCATATCCTAGATATTCCATGTAATTTATAAGTCCTATGTTGGGTATTCTATGTTTAACATGTATTAATTATTTTTGGTTTCTCTTTATTAACTTCTTCAGATCTATGTTTTATCCCCTTCCCAATAATGATAGCTTAAATGTGAAATAATTTTTATCTAGTTTTTTTATTTGTGTTTAAAATAATCTTCTATCTCTAATCACTACTATAGATAAGGTTCTTAATAGTACTAGAAAATATATTTTTCAATGAAAAAAAGTACTGAAAATATAAGAATGATAAATTCATGAAACCTTTTTACAACTAGGAAGAGAACTATTAAATGAAAACTTTATAATCACAAATAGAAAGTGGTGATAAAGGCCCCCAATATCAACAATAAAAGAAAACAATGATAAAGGGTTCCTTTTTCAATATTTTATTTTAGTGCTCATATTTGAGTCATTTATCAATAATTTATTTTATAATTAATAAAGGGTTCATTTTTCATTAATTTTTTATCGCTGATAAAGATGATATCTATGAGTGATTTTGGTAGTGTTGGTAAAGATCATGCAACTGTTGCAAAGTCACAATAGCCTTGCATCAGCCCTATAATAGAAATCCAAATAAAAAACTAAATAGATATAAGTAGAAATCTATTTAAAAGCTGACTGAAATACAAATATAACATTTCACTATCATTTAAATTCAAAATTTACATACACAATATTTATATTTATGTGTTCTATACAATTAATCAAAAATATTACAACTAATATACAAAATAGTAACTCTTATAGTGGGATTTCCGTAAAAGATCAAACTATATACAGACACTTTTCCCTTCATTAAAAACACCATTAATTTTAGTAATAATAAATAAAAAATTATAAGAAAATATAATTTTATTGGTTTACAATACACATAATAGAAATTATATTGTTAATATATATATATATATATATATATATATATTACCATCATTATCAGTTAATTGTGTCTCAAATTTGGGGGTAGTAAATTTCTATATTTCAAAAATGAATTATGCATCATTTTAATAACAATTCACAAAAATAAGATATTTTTTCTTGTATTTGGCTATGTGATACGTATTTCAAACTAAAATGAAACTTTTATATTTAAAACAAGAACTTTGATTCATACAAACCACATAATGGGTTGTATTGAAAAGTGTTCAATTCATACACATCCCAAAAGAATTATTGATCATAGTCCTAATATTTGAAATCAATCTGAAATTATTTTCATTGTTATGACTATGTGAGAAACATTGTAATCTAAAATGGGTTTTCTATTTAAAACACACACATTAATTCATACCAACTGTATAATGTGTTGGATTTATGTGAGGTCAATTACTAAATTTTAAAAAATAAATTATGGAACATTATATTAATGTTTGAATAAAATATGTTTTTGTTTTCTCATTTTTTTTCTCATGATGCTCATTTTAAACTAAAATGAAACTTTTATATTAAAATCATGTACATCGAGTCATGATGACCACATCATGAAACATATTGGCATGATCCCAATTCATATACATCAAAAACAAATTATAGATCATTTTAATAATTCTTAAAAAAATCTAATCTCATTTTCATTGTTTTGTTTTTGTGATGCATGTTTTATAATAAATTGTATCATATATATAAACCACACATGTTATGTCATAATAACCACATCAAGAGTCATATTAATGTTAATTCAATTCCTAATTGTCACAAATTAATTATAGAGCATTTTTACTGAGGTTTATAAACAATTTGAGATCATTTTTTAGTTTTTATCTAGTGAGGTATATTTTAAACTAAAAAGAAACTTTTATATTAAATATGAGCAAAAAATGTTATAACAATGACATCATGCATCATATTGATGTGCAATTAATTCCAACACATCAAAAATAAATTAGGGATGTCTTTCCAAAATTTTCAAAATAATATGAGCTCATTTTATTGGTTTTGGAATTTTGATGAGCATTTTATTCGAAAATGGCACTTTTATATTGAAAACTCACACATTGAGTCATACCAACAACATCGTGTGTGGTATTGACATGTGGTTTATTCCTAGATTCCATAATTAAATTATAGACTATTTTAAATTTTTTTATTATAATCAAAGATCATTTTCCTAGTTTTCTATATGTGATGTTCATATTAATCAATAATGTCCCCTTTATATTGAAAACATGCACTTCAATTCGTACCAACTCCATCATGTACCATATTGAAATGAAATCAATTAAAATATATAAAAAAATAATTATCAATCAATTTACTAATTTTTTATAACAATATACAATATTTTTCTTGGGTTTTCTGATGTGATACTTATTTTAAACTCAAATGGAACATCTATATTGAAAATAGAAATTCCATGTCATACATTCCACATCATCATTCATATTGAAATATGTATAGTTCTTACATGTCGGAAATGAATTATGGATCATTATTCTACTATTTGAATACAATATTAGCTTATTTTCTTTGTTTCAGCTATCTGATACATTTTAAACTTAAATGAAAATTTTGTGTTAAAAACCTGAAGTTAAAGTCATACAGACCATGTCATAGGTCGGTTTGATGTGCGGATGATTCCTATATATCACAAATGAAATATAGATTGTTGTACAGATGTTTGAAAATAATCCATATTGGTTTTCTTGGTTTTGGATATACGACATGCGCTTTAATAAAAAATGGTACTTCAATATTTAAAACAGCAACTTCATGTCATACAAGACTCTCCGTTTTTCGGATTGATGGGAGGTCAATTATTACATGTCAATAATCACTTATGGATTGTTTTACTAAAGTATAAAAAAATAGGAATGTGTCTTCGTGTATTTGAGTATGTCTTCGGGGTTTTTCAGTAAACTTTCAATTTTAAATTGAAATCCCTCATCTCAAGTCATATTTTTCATACCATGTATCAAATTGATGTGCCATTAACTCTAACACATAAAATAAAATATATGAATCATTTTTCTAATGTTTGAAAACAACAAGAGCTCATTTTAATGGTTTTGGTAATGTGGCATGTACTTCAAACTAAAATTGAACCTCTATATTGAAAACACACAATTCAATTCATACCAACCACATCATTTTCCAAATTGACATGTGATCAATACATACACATAAAAATGAATAGTAGATCTTTTTTGTAATGTTTGAAAAAAATTTTATATTTTATTCTCGTTTTTCTTATGATTATAATTTAAAATAAAATGAAACTTATATATTGAAAACATGCACCTAGTTTACTACCAAAAACATCATGTGACATATTTACATGATTTAAATTCCTATTGATTATAAATAAATTATGGATAATTTCCCTAAATATTGAAAATAATATATGTTTGTTTGGTTAGTTTTTTCAGGTGACATGTGTTTTAAACTAAAATGGAATTTTTATCATGGGAATATGTACATGGAGTAGTACTGGACACATCATGTTCCAGATTAATGTGAAATTAATTTTTACATGAAAAAAATCATGAATCATTTTCCTAAAGTTTCAGGACAATATAATATTTTTACTCAGTTTGGGACATATGACATGTGTATACATTGAAATAACACTTAAAACCTTAACTTTGAGTCATATCGGCTTAATCATGTGTCATATTTATGTATAGTCATTTACTAAGCATAAAAATGAATTATGGATCATTTTACTAAGGGATGAATAAAATTGTAGCTCATTTTATCAGTTTTTCCTCCTTGATGTGTGATTTATCCTAAAATGATAATTTTATATTGAAAAGAAAAAATTTTAGAAGTACCATCCAAATCTTGTGTGACAGTGACATGCGGTAGATTCCGACATGTCACACATGTAATATGTATCACTATAAATATTTTTTAAAACTATGGGATTATTTTCATAGTCTTGGCTATGTGGAAGGTGTTTTAAACTAAAATGACACTTTTATATTGAAATAATACACATTAAGCCATTCGGGCCACATCATGTTTCATAATGTTGTTTGGGAAATTCATACACACCAAAATTGATTTATAGATATTTTTTAGAATTTCCAGGACAATTTGAGCTAGTTTTCTCAATTTTCTCTATTTGAGACATTTTTTATCTTAAATGACACTTTAAATGTAATGAAAATTAACATTGAGACATACAACCCAAATAGTGTGTCAGATTGATACACGGTTGGTTTCTAGATGTTAAAAATTCATTATGGATTAATTTAAAAAATTTTGATTTAATATGTTCTTATTTAATTAGTTATTACAATATGTCGTGAATTTGAATCTAAATTAACACTTTTATATTTAAAACCCATTTAGAGTCGTTACAGAAACATTGTGTAAGAGATTGATGTCAAGTAAATTCCTAAACATAAAAAAATTAATTATGGATTATTTTTCTTATTTTTCAGATAATCTGATCTCATATACTCTCTTTTAGCAATGTGTTGTTTTTTAGAGTAAAATGATACTTTTAATTTGATGACATGAATGTTGAGTCATGATAACCATGTTGTCTGTTATATTGATGTAAAGTTGATTCCAACCCATCAAACATGAATTATGGATCATTTTCTTACTTTTTAAAAACAATATGATCTTTTTTCGAAGTATTTATAATTTCATTTAGGTTTTAAACAAAAATAAAACATATTAAAAGAGCGCAATTTAAGTCATACTGAAAACATCATATTTTGTATTGATTTTTATCCAATTCCAAGACATAAAAAATAAATTGTGGATAAAAGAAAATAATTTTGAAACCAATCTGAACATATTTGATTAGTTTTGACAATGTTACAATTTCTTTTTAAAAAATTTTAACTTTCGTTTTGAAAACATGAACTTCAATTCATACAAGCAATAAAATATGTTAGATTAATATATGATTGAATCATACACATAAAAATAAGATCACTCACATTGTTCAAATATTTTGGGAAAACTAAAAATAACCCAATAATATCCAAAAATGTTGATGTAATGAAATATATTGAATTGTACATCAAAAGTAAAACAATTATGGGGTTTTGAAGTGTTGATTTGTCCAAGGATTTTAAGGGATAGTGAAGACAATGTTTTAGTTCCATGATATATTGAACAACACAAGGAGTGGGGTCCTCATTTAGGGTTCTATTTAGAATATCATAAAAGTTTTATTAGTTATTTTTAAAAAAATTAATAAAGACCCATGTATATCAGCACTAAAATAGAAACTGAAGATAAAATCACCCTTTATGAGTTCTAACTCTTATTACTGATAAATATGTGATTTTATCATCACATTTTAGAAAAAGTTGGTAATTATTTTTTTGTGAGTACTTTCTATTTATCATAGAAAAAACTATATTTATCATCAATCTTTGGAAGGAGCTGATAAAGTTTTAGAATTATTGAACAAGGAGGTGATGGAAACATAGCATGTCCCTCACCCTATAGAGTGGGATGGACCTCTATCATCCTTTGAGTAAACTCAGCCTCTCTCTATATATCCCTTTTTATCCCCTATTTTTTTTATTCTTTCCCTCAGATATTTCTTATCCTTAAAGTATCATATTTATTTTATGGATTCCAAAAAATATCACTCTCATCCTCATAGTTCAAAGATTCCTTGTTTCTTCTGAACCTAATGTTGATAGAATGTTCTAAAAAACGTCATCCATTAGAAGATTCAATTGATCGGATTTTTGTCATATATTAGGGACTATAGGACCAATTATATATGGGTCCTCTCAACAACATGAAAACCATGATTTGGTTATCTTTAGAGGAAAAATTTTCCAACCCTATTCTAGTGACCCCCCCATTTGAAACAGACTATGTTTCTCCTTATTTATGTGAACATATGATTTCTACATGAAATGAGATACCCTGAGTACAATGATTTGGCTTAGTTTTCCAGATCGAACTCTACATTTTCAATATTCTTACTTTATTCAAATTTTTTTCAATTTTGTTGGTTGATATTTTTGTTCTAATAGTAGAACTAGAAATATTTTTTCCTATTTCTCTTCAAATTTTCATTAAATTCGATGTTTTAATAATTTCCGTAGAGAATGTTTGGATTGTAGTTGGGGAAAAAATTCTCTATAAGAAACCTGTTTCTTTTGAGTCATGGATTTATTTTTTCTCTTCATTCAAGAATGTGTCACTTCATTGTATTTCATAGGCATGGGTACATGAATGACTACTAGAAGACATATGCAATATTGGGCTGCTGTGGTAAGATTATGGTGTCTATTTACGGGGTAGGTCTGAAAGAACATGTTAACAATGGTTTTCTATTGACCTAATTAGTAATTAAGAGGTATTTTCCTTAAGATCACTTGATGGTGGGGATTCAATTGGGTCATTACTTCCTTCTAGCCTCATATCCAAATAGTTCACTTCAAATGGAACATAAAAGGTAGTTAACCTCAAGAAGGAGGCATGGTTATTGATCCATGATTTGAGAGAAGTAGAGATGTTTTATAGATAGAGATGTGATTTTGAGGGGTTTTCTGCAATAGGTCTCATGGAAATTAATATAAATACTTCTAATGAGGCATGTAATGAAGAGGAAGTGAGAATTGGTGATGAATCTAAATAGAATGAGATGTTATAGGTGTTAGGTGAGGGATATGTGATGGTATGTAAAATGAGTAGAGATAGCAGGGGTATGGTGATTTCTGTAAGCTGGGTGAGGCAGAGAGGGACTAGATTGACTTTTAATATTAGTAATCGCTTTAAAATTTAGAGATTAATTGTTTGGTTTAGAGACAAGTGAATGAAATACAAGAAATAATGGTCATAGAAACCCCAATACCAGTAGAGAACTTATATGATGGTCAAATAATTTATGGGAAGGATTAGGAGGAAGAGATATATTTCCATGTTTCAGGGGAAAATGTCGATGGATTTCATGTAAGAAGCCTATATAGCCTAAGGATGAGGAAAGGGTTGATTGGAAAAAAGGATTTGGGAAGATATATTGTGTTGAATGGAAAGAGGTCTAAAGGATGTAAGAGCTATCATGAGTTATATAAGCCAATACAACTAAGGTTATCCTAAAAGAATAAGTTGATGGATAGTGAACCTATGTCTCGTGGATGTGAAGGCAAGAGGAGTTCGAACCTTCATAGTGAAAATCAGATAATAGAGTGTGGTGAGGACAGAGAATAAGAATATTGTCATGGTATAGTGGAATATATGATTTAGGAAAATGAGGTAATGAATAGTAAGGTTAGATTAGTAGATGATGATGGTGGGGAAAAGGGGGAGGCATGGGTTCTTATTATTAATTTCAAGAAAAAAATGTTAGATGAGACATTTCAGATCAATGCTACATTGGAGGAGGTCCATATGATGAATCCGAGGATGATTCAAGTGGAAACTAATAAGGAAATGTTTGTATGGATCAATAATCAAGATATTATTTCAATACGTGGCTTCATTAAAAGGAATATTAGTGTAGAATATTTTATCCAACAATTTCACAAGTTGACCTACAGTTTTGAAGACCTCATTGAGGATGACCCAAGCATAAAGGCCAATTCTATTTAATGGAGGTTCTACAGAGGTACAACTTCTAATAAACGTAAACATGATCTTAATGATTTGGTGATTTCTTATGGTGTCTTTTTATTTCATGTACAGAAAATGGATGGTTTTTAACTTTTTCCATAAAAGTGATTTTGATAACAAAAAGTTAATTTTTAGTCAGCTGGTATATACTATATAAAATAAATTATAAAATATTAAATTAATATATATTAAAAATATATAAATAATAAAAAAGTTAAAAATTAATTAAAATTATTAATTAATAGATAATATTAAATGCATGAATGTAATAAATAAGTGAAATTTAATGAACAAGCCAATGAGACTATACCCAAGTGGTGTAGGCTTTTTCTTGGAATCCAAAAGACCCAGGATCAAATCTGGGTAAGGAAGAATTTTCCGGGTATGGTAGCAGTACTGTAGCAGGAAATTGTAGCAGTACTGTAGCAGTGGAAGAACTATAGCAGTGATGGAACTGTAGTAGTGGAGGCACTGTAGCAGGGATTGTAGCAGTGGCGGTACAATTGTAGTGTGAGTACTATAACAATATTGTTCACTGAGGGGTACTTCGGGCCAAAACAAAATGGGCTCTCAATCATTGTATTCAGGCCACATGGCCTTGGGCCATCATGCTATGTAATGGGTCTCCCTCTACCCAGTCTTATAGAGGAAATTTTATTAAATAATAAATTGAGGCCTCAACCCCAACCTTTTGAAAAAAATTAACAAAAATTAATAGGCTTCAAAATAATTAAAAAATAAAAATGAATATATATTAAAATGAAACGAATACATATTAGATATTTACATTACAATCATATTAGAAACCTTAAATGATAAAGAATAAATATGTATAAATAAATATTAAAAATTATGAAATTACAATAATATTAAAAAAAAAATTAAAACTAAATAAAATATAATGAAAAGATATAAATTAGTAATATTAGTAGTAAATAAATATACAAAATAATATTATTTTAATGAATGTTATAAAAAAGTGCGTTTGAATATTTAAAAAAAATTATATTGATAAAATGTAATGCCCTGACCCCAGTTACCCAGAGTCAGTGCATTATTTTAATACATTGGCATGATTACAAGTAATCAAGTCCCAAAGGACCGATTAGTTTAGCAGTCTTGGAAAATATATTACATACATGAATGTTACATTAAACTTCATAACATACAAAACAACATAAATAATTCTTTATGAATTCCATTATTCCCTTGTCTTAACCCTGCATATCAATCACAATATACTTCTTGGAATCCTGGGAAAAATAAAACATAGAAAGGGGTGAGCTCAAATTCTCTGTAAGGGTAAGCAATACAGTGGAAACTTTCATAAATAAGTATAAACATTTAAGGCAATGTATAACTAAAACAAAATCCTTTTAAAAATAAACTTCAACATAGTATGGAATGAATAAAATGAAATAATGCCATTTACTTATTCACATGGATATTATACTATTCAAATAATCACATGCAATATCAATAACCACTTTCATAATAATGAAATGCAAAATGCCAGACTATCATAACCACATAGCTAAGGCCTCATGCCAAAACTACAAATAAGATTTTTTCAAGGCCTTGTTCCAAGACACTAGTTTGTCTCATGATACCTACCGATTCATCGAGGAGCTATAGCGGGCTCCACCCGTCACTTACTAAGTCCAATGCATTCCCATATGAAAAGGTTTAAACATAACATAAACATTCATATTAAAACTAACATACGAAATGTC
The DNA here is from genome assembly GCA_963277665.1 of Viscum album. Taxonomy (NCBI): domain Eukaryota; kingdom Viridiplantae; phylum Streptophyta; class Magnoliopsida; order Santalales; family Viscaceae; genus Viscum; species Viscum album. Next base: position 354,043,758 of record OY728158.1, on the reverse strand, counting down.
AATACTTTCTCCATAAACCGTGAATGGTATAAAAATTACACATCCACAGTAAAACATATCATAAAACCTTCTATACAATACAAAAGTTTTGTATCATAATAAATCAACTTCAAATAAGCTTAAAATCCATCAAAGGATGTTGACATAGATGAAATCAAAACTATTTGAGAGAATTATATCTTTTCTCAAAATCATTGAGAAGTCACACATTTATAAAGGAAGTAATTTAAAAGAGATTTTTGAATCAAAGTGTCCCATACCACATTGAAAATTTTGAAAGGAAATGTAATTTCAAAACATTCATGTCCATATAAATAAATCCTTAAAATCATTCTGAAAACATGGACATTAATTAAAAAGATTAATAAAGATAAATCTTTAAAACATTTAAAATTACGATCTTGATAAAGAGTACCTTTCAAAAATTCTTAAAATATTCATTTTGAAATCATTTAAAAGTCACATAATTATAAAATAAAAAATTTACTTTGAAAATAATCTTATAAGCTTGTAAGGGAAGATTCACCGATTTTATAACGGTGGAAAATAAATGCACCTACCGTATAAGTTTAAAAAGACATTCTTACCTTCAATTTTTCGAGAATGTTAAAAAGTACCTTGTTTGGAAAACGACGGAAAGATTTCATTCAAAACACATAATGGTAAAAATGACTTTAACCCATTGTCTAGTAAATAGTAAAAAAAAAATTTAAATACATTTTTAAGGAACCAGGATGTGGATGATAAAAAGTTCCTAGTAGATAATTACGTATAAACAACCATAGGATAATTAAGAGATTGTGAAATAACCCTTATTTACTGGATTTACCCTTTAACCATGGTAAATAAAATATTTACCGAAGTAATTATTCAAAATTTCTAAAAATAAAAGTTACATATTTACACAATTTGAAAATCTTGATTCCAAATATGGAATCCATTTTTTAAAATTCAAAACACAGAAGTGGATGAAATTAATTTAAAATTAATTCCCATTGTTAAAACAAAACGTGTGTTTTTAAGAGATAATAACTATCAAAAGATTGACACTTGTTTATGTTCTGTTTAATTGTGGAATTTTGTCCGATGAACAACATTGTATTAAACGGTAAAAATATATTCTAAATATACTTTAAAACTACTAAAATTAATAATTTATCACTACTAATTATTTTGATTAAAAAATATGTTTTTAATTAAAATTTAGTAATTTTCACTATTCATCAAAATATAAAAGTTATCCGAAAAGTACCAAAATTTTACCCTAGGATAAATTCGATATTCTGAATCCAAAAAAGAAGTCCATTTTAAGAGATAAAATTTATAAAAAAAATTAAGTATTTTTTACTATTCATTACGGCTAGTTTGATTGGTTGTAGTGTGAGTTAGAACTCGAAGTTGCGTACAACACACGCTACTGTATTATCCAAAAAGAAGCGTACCGTGGAATCTTGAGGTGTTAAATTGTAAATTTTGTTATGTCCCCATTCTAAAGAATAAATTTATTTAGTCAAATTGAATATATAAAAGTTTAAAATATTTTATTTAAAAAGGGTTCACTATTAATGTTGGTAAAAGTGCATTTTTGAAAAATACTTCTTTTATCTAAAAAAGGAATTTGTTCTTACATTCTGTCTAATAATCTCAGAATATGGATTCTAAAATTATAATGATTATATAAGGTTAAAAATTTAGTTAATACTATTCATAACCTCTTTTGAACAGCTTGTTTGGTAAGTCATAGTGTGCTTGAACTCGGTGTTATGTGTAGTGCAAGTTATTTAATTGTTTTGAAGAATTACATACTATGAAATCTTGGGGTGTTACATTCTTCCCTCATTCAATAAATTGTGTCCTTGCAATTTGATATTCTTCTTCGAAAATATAGGTTGAAAATAGAAAATATTTTTCTGGGAAACCCCACATCAGAAATTTAGTTAATAAAATTTAGTCTTAATAAGAGGAAAAGAGAAATGAAAGGGTCACCACCAAATGATTATCTCGATTAGGAGAACATTTGTGGAAATTAGAGACATTTAATTGGAGGAAAAACATAAATATTTATTGGTGGTGATTGAGGTCATCAATTTTAAAAATGTTTAAAATTGAGGTCCTTAAATTCAATAATCTATGTGGATTTAAAATACCATCGGTTCAACAAAACATAAGGTATTAGGATAACACATTTTTCTTTTTAAGATCCCTTCAATAAAGTATAAGAATTAATTTCTTCATAGAATTATAGGATAAGAAAAATATATACTTGAAAATTAGATTTCCATCTTTTAACTAATTTCTACCACAAACTCATATTTTACTCTAAAAGATAATAGAACTTAAAAAAATATTCTATTTATCCTATTCGTTTGGGGTTTAAAAAATGAATTTATAATTCATCTACTAGACCTTCTAAAAATAAACTACATTCTTTAATCCAGGACATATCGTGGCCCAGTGGTAGGTGATACACCCTTGTCTCCCTTCAGTTGCGGGTTCAAGTCTCACGGCCTTGCCGGTCACGACAGGTTGCCGGCTGACCTCTGGGTTTTCCTTTTGTGGAAATCCAAAATTAATCTCAAACTGGAATTATCCAAAATACTTCTGTCCAAACTCACAGTCCAACATTTATAAATAAGTTAAACATAATGTATATCCTTTTTACCTCATAATCGCATATGAATACCTTCATCATGTATTCTTTTAAAACACTGAATCATCCTAAATTACCATAATCCTTATTGATTACATTCATGCTCCCTTATTCCATATAGAATGCTGGATATACTTCATCCATCCAAAAATGTTGTAAACTCCAACAATTATGGAATATACAAATATTTAATCGTTTTCAAGGAAGTCAATAATATCCAATATAATTTACCCAAATCAACCATATCTTATTCCAAAAATAATTATTTCAATATTAGGACCATATTAAGGTTTATCTTTCCTTCAACCATGTAATTTCCAAAAAATTTAACTTGTTGTAGAGTCACTTTTCGTAGTACCATTAAATCTCAATTCCTCAATGAAATAGTACTGCAGTACAATCCTTATATACTCCATAATTATTATAACAAGTACATTGCTGATACAACACTGAAATGACATAATCAACATAAGAACTCTAATCATTCATCTTCATCTTTGGTAGTATCATAACTTGATTGTTATCCAATCGCATCATTTTCAGCATAGTCTGATGATAGGTTCAGGTAGTGTCCAAACTCCTTGAAAATGAAGAATTGTACATTTGAAACCATTTTCTTACCCATGAAATCACGTACTTGGTGCCCTTTTTCCTACACACATATAACAAACTCCCATTCCTTTCAGGTAAGTTCCAGGGTGTTTCTTCCCACAGTTATCACATATGGGGAAATTCTTCTTTTCCCTCTTCCCTTTATCCATCTTTATCTATTCAATACTTTTCTTCTCTTGCTTCTCTTCAAAGACAAAGGACTCAGTAAAATCATTAGTTATCTTATCCACACATGGTACTATTTCTTCATATGATGATAAAATGTGGGAGAATATTTCCCTTATAAATGATGGATTAATACCATGAAAGATATGATCCTTCTTACTCTTTGGATTATACATATTACTAGAGATCACATTCCTTATACTGGGCGCCATTTCTATACAATATCATAAACTAGGTCAGTTTATGAAATGCAATGAATAATTCCAAACTTGTAAAATAACTAGCAAAAATTAAACAGCTTATGGATATAATCCAAAATCATAAAAATGTTTTCTTTGAGTAAGTATATACTCATGATCCCATCATAATGGTTTGTAAAGAAAATGAGAATTATCCTAAGCATATCCCCCGGGAGTGTCGTAACCAAGAGTGCAGCAAGGCCCGTTGTCGTGCACCAGTTTCTGTTCGAGTCTAGCTCCAAGCGGTGTTTTCGGGTTTTACCCCTAGGTACATCTGTGCCAGAGCCGCCTCTACCTGCTCGTATCCAGACAGGGATGTATTGCTCGGAAAACTAAAAAAATATCTACAATACCAAAATTCTATGAATTTCTTCTATATTAATCCTCAAAGTCTATTTTAGGGTTATGTGCTCTAATTAGATTTTATCTAAATCTAGTTTCCATGGTTATTACTAAACTTCCTTTGATACCAACTGTAACGCCCCGACCCCAGTTACCCAGAGTCGGTGCATTATTTCAATACATTGGCATGATTACAAGGAATCAAGTCCCAAAGGACCAATTAGTTTAGCAGTCTTGGAAAATTGATTACATACATGAATGTTATATTACACATCATAACATACAAAACAACATAAATAATCCTTTATGAATGCCATTATTCCCTTGTCTTAACCCTGCATATCAATCACAATATACTTCTTGGAATCCTGGGAAAAATAAAACATAGAAAGGGGTGAGCTCAAACGCTCTGTAAGGGTAAGAAATACAGTGGAAACATTCATAAATAAGCATAAACCTTTAAGGAAATGTATACCTAAAACAAAATCCTTCTAAACTTAAACTTCAACATAGTATGGCAAAAATAAAATGAAATAATTCCCTTAACTTATTCATATGGATATTCTACTAATCGAATAATCACATGCAATATCAATAACCACTTTCATAATGATGCAATGCATAATGTCAGACAATCATAACAACATATCCAAGGCCTCGTGCCAAGTATACAAATAAGATTTTGTCAAGGCCTTGTGACAAGACACTAGTTTGTCTCATGAGACCTATCTATGCATTGAGGAGCTATAGCGGGCTCCACCCGTCCCTTACTATGTCCAATGCATTCCCATATGAAAAGGTTTAAACATAACATAAACATTCGTATTAAAACTGGCATACGAAATGTCAATACTTTTTCCATAAACCATGAATGGTATAAAAATAACACATCTACAATAAAACATATCACAAAACCTTCAATATAATAAATTTTTTTTTATCATAATAAATCAACTTCAAATAAGCTTAAAATCCATCAAAAGATGTTGACATAGATGAAATCAAATCTATTTGAGAGAAGTATATCTTTTCTCAAAATCATTGAAAAGTCACACATTTATAAAGGAAGTAATTTAAAAGAGATTTTTGAATCAAAGTGTCCAATACCACTTTGAAAATTTTGAAAAGAAATATAATTTCAAAACATTCATGTCCATATAAATCAATCCTTAAAATTATTTTGAAAACAAGGACATTAATTAAAAAGATTTAGAAACATAAATATTAAAAAATTTAAAATTATGATCTTGATAAAGAGTACCTTTCAAAAATTCTTAAAATAATAATTTTCAAATCATTTAAAAGTCACATAATTATAAAATAAAACATTTACTTTGAAAATATTCTTATAATCTTGTAAGGGAAGCTTCAACGATTTTATAACGGCGAAAAATAACCGTACCCTCCGTATAAGTTTAAAAAGACATTCTTACCTTAAATTTGTTGAAAAGGTTAAAAAGTACCTTGTTTGGAAAATGACGGAAAGATTCCATTTAAAACACATAAAGGTATAAATGACTTTAACCCATTGTCTAGTAAATAGTTAAAAGGTATTTAAATAAATTTTTAAGGAACATGGATGTGGATGATAAAGATGTCTTAGTAGATAATTACGTATAAACAAACTCGGATAGTGAAGAGATTGTGAAATAACCCTTATTTACCGGATTTACCCTTTAACCATGGTAAATTAAATATTTACCGAAGTAATTATTCAGAATGTCTAAAAATTAAAGTTACCTATTTACATATTTTGACCATCCTGATTCCAAATATGGAATCCATTTTTTCAAATTCAAAACACAGAAGTGGATGAAATTAATTTAAAATTAATTCTCGTTGTTAAAACAAAAAGCTTGTTTTTAAGAGATAATAACTATCAAAAGATTGACACTTGTTTATGTTCGGTTTAATTGTGAAATTTTGTCCAATGAACAACATTGTATTAAATTGTAAAAATATATTCTAAATATACTTCAAAACAACTCAAATTCATAATTTATCACTAATAATTATTTTGATTAAAAACATTGTTTTTAATTAAAATTTAGTAATTTTCACTATTCATCAAAATATAAATGTTATCCGAAAAGTACCAAAAATTTACCCTAGGATAAATTCGATATTCCGAATCCAAAAATGAAGTCCATTTTGAGAGATAAAATTTATAATATTTTTAAAATTAGATTTACTATTCATTACGGATATTTTGATTGGTTGTAGTGTGTGTTAGAACTCAAAGTTGCGTACAACACACGCTACTGTATTATCCAAAGAGAAGCGTACCGTGGAATCTTGAGGTGTTACATTGTAAATTTTTTATGTCCCCATTCTAAATAATAAATCTATTTAGTAAAATTGAATATTTAAAAGTTTAAAAAATTATATTTAAAAAGGGTTCACTATTAAAGTTGGTAAAAGTGCATTTTTTAAAAATACTTCTTTTATCTGAAAAAAGAGGAATTTGTTCTTACATTATGTCTAATAAACTCATAATATGGATTCCAAAATTATAATGATTATATAAGGTTAAAAATTTAGTTAATACTATTCATAACCTATTTTGAATGGCTTGTTTGGTAAGTCATAGTGTGCTTGAACTCGGTGTTACGTGTAGTGCAAGTTATTGAATTGTTTTGATGAAGTACATACTATTAAATCTTGGGGTGTTACATAAAATATTAAAAAATGTACACGTATTTATAATTATTTAAATTATTGAAAAAAGTAAACAAGAATATTTGATAAAATAAAAATAAAGGAATATTAATTATATTAATTAAAATAATATTGAAATCATTTAATATTATGGAATAAAAATATAAAAATAAATATTAAAAATGGATAAAATTACAAAAAAAATAACAATGAATATTTGAAAAAGGTTAATTTAAAAAAAAATAAAAAAAGTAAGATTATTATTGATTAGATAATTATTAAACTGAATAAATTTGAAAAAAAAATATATTGAAAATTAATAAATAGTATATTTTAATATTAATATAAAAAATGAATAATGTTTACTAATTAAAAACAATATATCTATATATAACATAAGGTGTTAATACATATAATTCCAATATAAAAAATAAAAATTGAATAAATTAATGAAATATTATGTGTGTGTCCATTATATATAAAATGAACTAATTAGATATATGTATATTTCAAATTAATGTGATGAAAATTTGATATGTGTTAAATTGAAAAAAAACATATTTATTTAAATTTACATTACATGATATATTTAGTTTATATTATTACTTAATAGTAATTGTTAATTATAAACTATTTTTCACTAAGTATATGACTTATTTACTATAAATATAGATATTTCATATTATATAAGTCATATATAAGAAAATATTATATATATATATATATATATTGATATATATATATGAATATATTTAAATATTAAAAAGATTAAATATATTAATGAACAAACATTTATAAATAAAGGAACGATTAATATATTGAAAAAATAAAATAAAAAATATTTAAAATTAATAAATTATAAAAAAAGTAAAAAAAATAAACATAATTTCTAAAAAATCATGGAAATTTAATTTATGAATAATAATATAAAAATCACATTCATTAAGAATAAAAGGGTATTTTTTATTTTTAAAAATTTATTAAACCTTTATCATCGCAGATTAAGTGACCCATTATTAGCACTGATAAAGGACCCCTTTATTGGTGCTTTTGTTTGCATTGGTAAAGGCCATGGTAGCTGGTGAAAAATATACAGCCCTGCGCCACCCCTCTAACATAACGAGATTATAAACATAAAATAAAATTAGAATATAACTGTTATTGAAAACCAGAATGAAATATAAATATTTCATTTCATTATCATTTCAATTCAAAATCTTTATACACGATATTGTCATTGATGTGATATTTATAATTAATTAAATAAAATTACAATCCAATACACAAAATAATAACTTTTATAAAATTATTCTTTAAGCAATAAACCTCCATAAAAACCTCGCGCCTCTAATAAAACCAATTGTTTTGTAACGGTACATAAAAAATATACAAATTTTGATTTGAATATAATCCATATATGATAAATTATATTGTTAATTACTATGTAAGATAATGGGTTTATAAGTTATCTTATTAATTTTATTATTAATAATAGTATTTTTAATTTTATATTAGTTAAAATTTATAAACATACCATTAATTAATTATTATGTTATAAATTTTTATTTATATTATTAATTAATAATCAAAGTAAATTATATTGTTAATTAAATAATATGTTAATGATATTATCCATTAATAAATATTTTAATTACATAAATTATTGTTAGAAATTATATGATCAAACAAAATTAATATTTTTAAATTGAAAGCATGCAGTTTTATAATACTGAGAACATTGTGTGTTAGATTGTCGTTTGGTCAATTCATACATGTTATTAATTATTTACACACCATTTTCCTAATGTTTGAAAGTAATATGATCTCATTTACACTATTTTGGCAATGTGAAAAATTTATTAAACTTAAATGTATCATTTATACTTAAAACACTCAGTTGGAGTCATACAAACCACATAATTTATAATATTGGCGTGTAGATGATTCTTACGTGTCATAAATGAATTATCGACCATCTTTCTAAATTTTAAAAATCATTAGAGATCATATTCTCGATTGTGATAATATGATAGTAATTTTAAACCGAAATAAAATATTTATATTAAAAACACACACTTTGATTCATACTGACAATAAAAAGTGTTAGATTGACCTAAGGTTGATTATTATACATCAAGAATGAATTATGGATCATCATCTTAAATTTGAGAACAATGTGAGTTTGTTTTCTCAGTTTTAGTTATGTGTTGTATGTTTTAAACTAAAATTACACTTTTTTATTTAAAATAATCACGTTGAATTATATAGACTGCATTGTGTGTCATACTAATTTGCAATTATTTACTATAATCACAAATTATTAATGGATCAATTTACAAATGTTAAAAAATATTCAATGTTTTTTTTAATATTTTTTATTTTGTGACGCGCATTTCAAACTTCAGTGTCACTTTTATATTGAAAGCACTAAATTATAGTCATAAAAGACACATCGTGTTTTAGATTCACATGTGGTTGATTACAACATGTCGTGTATAAATTATTCATTATTTTCCTAATGATTAAAAATAACATAAGGTCATATTTTTAGTTTTGGCTATTTGACAAGTATTTTAAACTAGAAAGACTGTTTTATATTGAAAACATCCATGTTGAATCATAAAGACCATATCATGAGTCTAATTGAAATGTAGTTCATTACTATACATCTTAAATGTATTATGGTTTTTTATAATGTTTGAAATAAATCCGAACATTTATCTTGTTTTTGGATATGTTACTCAGGTTTTAAACTAAAAAGAAACATTTATATTGAAAAATCACAATTTTAATCATATCAAGAACATCATTTTTTAGATTTATGGGTTGTCGATTCCAACTCATCAAAAATTTATTATGGATCAAATTCTAAAATTTTAAAAACAATCCAATCACATTTTACTTATTTTGAAAATTTGGTAAATGTTTTGAGCTAAAATTCCCCTTTTATAATGAATATGTGACCTTGGGGTCATACTGGAAGAAGCATGTGTCATAATGATGTGTAGTCAATTTCGAGACATCAAAAATGAATTATGGATCAGTGTACTATTTTTTTAAGAAAATCAGATCTCATTTTCCTATTTTCGCTATGTGACATAAGTTTTAAAATAAAATAAAACATTTATATTAAAAAATAACTTTGAGTCATATTGGACACATCATGGGTTGGATTAACATACGATTGATTCATGAATGTCACAAATGAAATATGTATATTTTTATTAATGTTTGAAGTAATCTTAGATCATTTTCTCAATTTTGGCTATATAAAATGTATTTTAAACTAAAATTACACTTTTATATATAAAACACACACTATGGGTCATACCAACCACATTGTGTGTCGAGTTGACATTAATTCAATTGATATATTTCCCAGATTAATTTTTTATCATTTTCATAATGTTGTAAATCAAACAGAGCTTTTTTTTTCTATTTTATATTTGTGACGCGTGTTTTAAACTAAAATTAATATTTTATATTGAAAACGTTCACTTTAAGTCATACCAACTAAATCATGTGTCAGTCAGATGTTTTTTTAATTTATACAATGAAAAAATGAATTATTTATAATTTTTCTAATGAATTCAAACAATTTGAGCTCATTTTCTAAGTTTTTATTGTGTTATTCACGTTTTAAAAAAAGTGACACATTTCTATTGAAAATAAATAGTTAGAGTAAAACAAGATACATCGTGTATTATATTAAGATGTGATCCATTATTACATGAAAATCATGAATTAATGATCATTTACCTAAAGTTTCAATATAATATGACATTTTTTTATATTGTTTTGTCTGTGTGATGCATGTGTTAGAATAAAATGACACTTAAAAACATGAACTTTGTTTAATTTCAAGCACATCATGTGTCATATTTATATACAGTCAATTCTTAAAAGATAAAAATGAATTATGGATAATTTACATAAGGTTTGAAAATAAAAAGAGACTATTTTTTTAGTCTTTTCTATATGACGTACGATCTAAACTAAAATGACAATTTTATATTTTAAACAAGTACATTCTTCCATATAGGCCACATCATGTGTTAGTTTAACATATAGTCAATTAGTTTATGAAACACATGAAATATTTATTATAATGATAAGTTTTTTAAATAGTTCAAGATATTTTCCTTTTTTTTAATAAGTGATGCATGTTTTAAACTCAAACAACACTTTTCTATAAAAAACCCACACATTAAGTATTAATGGTCATATCATGTGTTGGATTGAAATTTAATAGATTCATACATAGAAAAAATGACTTATAGATAATTTTCATGAAATATCAATACAATATAAGATCAGATTATCATTTTTGGATATAATAGGTGTTTTTTAAACTAAAATGAAAATTTTAATGGGAAAAAGATGCACTTTGAGTCATACCATCCACATCATGTTTCAGATTGATGTGAGGTCAATTCCTATGTTTCAAAAATAAATTAAGGATCATTTTACTTATGTTTGAAAAGAAATATGTTTTCTTTTAAAATAATTTTACAATATGATGTGTGTTTTAATATAAATGGGAACTTTTATTTTGAAAACACACATATGGAGTCATTCAAATCACATCATGTGTCATATGGACCTTCAGTAAATTACAATACATCAAAAATTAATAATGAATTATGTTTATATTTTTTCTGGATACATTCATCTCATTTACTTGGTTTTGGATATGCAAAATTTTTTAGATTAAAATGATACTTTTAATGTGAAGACGAGCAGGATGATTCATAATGTCCACATCGTGTGTCAGGTTGATTGGAAGTTGATTCCTACAAATCCCAAAATAATTATCCATAGTTTTTATAATGTTTTAAAATAATATAATATTTTTTACTTGGTATTGATAATTTTATTTTCATTTTAAACTAAAATGAAAATTTTATATTGAAGAAATTCACTTTGATTCATACCAATCACATCGTGTCTCAAATTGAGATGTATTAAATTCCTACTTTTAAAAAATGAATTATGGATTGTTTTCCAGAATTTTGAAAACAATATAAACTCATATGTTCATTTGTGTCAATTTGAAAAATGTTTAAAACTAAAATGAAACTTTTATATTTAAAACAAAATATTTTATTCACTCTCACCATATCATATGTAAGATTAATTTGTGATTAATTCTTACAAATCATAAATAAATTATTAAATCATTTCCCCAATTTTTTAAAACATTTCAAGTTTTTTTTCTATGTTTCGACATTGTAGAATGTGTTATAAACTAAATTAACATTAAGAGATTAATTATCCACAAAATAATTTCAAATTACAACCCTATTTAATCTTCCATCACATATAATTCCATGATTCTACATTGAGCATTGAATTAAAAAATCAGAGAGGAGTAACTTTTAGTAATTATTGTATCTTTAATTTTCATATATTTGGTTAAATAAAATGTGAATGTGGAGGAATTATTCATTCATATTAATCGTAGATGTGGAACTTATTATATCATAACTGATGTTGAGTCTAAATGTGTTTTGACTTTCCCATTCATCTTTTTGTTTTGGAAATCAAAAATTTCATGTTTCTCATCATAACCATATATGTTGTTTTCCTTTTTAATAATGTGATGTTGTTTTAAATCATAATAATATACCATTGTTTTACATCATAATCGTATATGTTTTTTTCAATCATAACTAGATATGTTTTTTTCCGTCATAACCACATATTTTGTTTCTCATCCTAATCACATATATTATTTTATTCACAAAATATTATTTTACAATCGTAACCACATATGATGTTTTCAAAACCATATGTATCATAATCATGATATGCATCATATTCCTGTAATGAATCATAACCATGTATCATATCCATGATATACATCATAATTATGCTGTGCATCATAATCACATTATGCATCATAACCATGATATGCATCGTAATCATAATATGAATCTTATTCATGTTATGCATCAAGACCATGTATCTTAACCATGATATACATCGTAATTATGCTACGCATTGTAATCACGTTATGCATCATAACCATGTTATGTTTCGTAACTATGATATGCATCATAACCATGTTATGAGTCCTACTTATGTTTCAATCTAATGCTGCATACAAGTTTCTCATTGTAATTCGTCATAACTAATTTTTTATACTTTTTATCTTATTATCTTCTAAACAAAATGATGTTGTGAAGTTATTTATATACCAATCAAAATGATGTCATGTATTTTGTTTTTTATACCATTAATGCTAGTTGTCCAAGTCAAATCAAATTTAATGGGGAAATATGATCGTTGAAGAACATGTGACCGTTGGAACTTGATGCCTATAAATATGAGGCCATTCGAACTAGAGAAATCAACTTTTGTATCTTCCAACTATAGAAGAGAGATTGTGTGACATCTATCTTGCATCATGAGAAAAGACTTGATGATAGAACATGTGAATTCCTTGTTCCTAGTTCTTGTATTTCAATAAGTGCTTTGAATTTCTTTATGAGACCGATCATTATGATAACGATTGAGGGATTCCTGGGATATGAAGACGGTGTTGTCTATCATTGAATCGATGGATTTCAAGTATTTGAAAGACAGAGGTGTTGATTACCTTCTTAATTTAGGGCTTTTGTGGGTAGCGATATATTCTTTCTGATCATCGAATCGAGGGCTTACCTAGGTGGTCGTAAGACAGGCCTATTATCATAAGTGAAAGGATACCCTACTCGTTGGGATAAACTAATTGTAATAACTTTTATTTTTTCACTGTTATTTGTAATAGAAAAGAAATAAGTTTATTTCCCATTTCTATTCATGTTATTTTCTATTGTAATTTTTTTAATTACAATACATTCATTACATATTGTATTAAAAGATTCTATAAGACGTATGGTATAATCATGTACTTTTTTTATACTCTAATCATTGTATTCAGTTCAAATACAATTTTTTTATTACTTGTGGAATCATATCATGTTTTATCCATCAAATCGAGGACAATTATGATCATTTGTATTACTTTTTAATTGTATTAGTTTAAGAGATCTTAAACTAAGATTCTTCTTAAGATTTTAAATATAATGTTTGTAAACATACATTTAACTCTCCTATTGTATTGTGCCATCTCATATACATTTACATATATATTTCGATCCAATAATTGGTATCATAGAAGGTTTCCACTGATTTTTTTTACTTGCTTTATTTCTTTCTATAATACATCTATATTTTTATTATAAAAAATTTGATTATATTTACTTACTACACTAACATGTGGTGTGGAAACGTGTTGTTTCATAAGATATTAGGAATGATTATTGGGTCAATTGATAATCTAAACCCAACATGACCACCTATTTTTGATGGGAATGGTTATGAGTACTGGATATATCGAATGAAGAATTTTCTTATTAATAATAGATTTGATAATTTTGTGATTGTCATTAGAGATTACAAAATTCCAAATAAGGAAGTCAGAACCTCTACCAACCAATGGAAACTATAATTTCAACTAAATTACAAGGTATACAATAATTTGCTATTTTCATTGACTAGGAATATATATAGTTAAATATAATCATGTGAAGCATCCAACTGTATCTGGATGAAACTGGAAGTCACGCATTCTGGTACATCTAAACTTATAGAAACAAGAATATTCATGATTCGAGATAAATATCATGGTTTTGTTTTTCCCTGTGGAGAACCGGGATGAAAAATTCAGTAGTGATTTAGGATAATTTTCAAAAGCCTTTAATCTATGGGAAATATGGTCTCGATGATAAATTTCTATTGGAAAAGATAATAGATATCATGCCCAGTGAGTGGGATTCAAAAAGGGGAAGTATTGATTAGAATATGAAAGTTACTCAAATCACTCTTGATGAGTTATTTGGTACTCCATTAAGACATGAGACAAGAATGAAAAGATATGAAGATTTTAACAAGAAGAAGAATGGTAATGGGTGTATAGATTTTACAACTACATATAAGGACAATACACCAAAAGGGTAATAAGATCCAATTCAAAGAAAGTTGTTGTTATATCAGTTTCCATTAAAAGTTATCATTCATAGAATGAAAAATCCAATATTACTCAAAGAATGAACAAGATTGTGGTAAAGAATTATTTTCAGTACAGATTAAAAAAGAAAGATAGAAAGGACAATAAAGACTCAAAATTAACCTTTTGTGAATGTAAAAGATCAGGCCATATTAGACTAGATTGTTTTTTTATTAAATGAAAAAACAGGAAGGATAAAAATTCTGAAAGAAATAATAAAAAGAATTAAAATTATAAGACTAAGAAATTCTTGAAAGAAAATAATACTTGTAGTGAATGTGATGGTGATTCATCAGGCAAATCTTCTGAATATGAATCTTTTGTTCAGAATCATATAAGACTTATATCCAAACCACCCATTGAAAATAATTGTCTCATGGATAAGGTACATAATATAGAATCTCTTAAAATTTATCTCTAAATTAAAATTACCTAGATGAAAATATTCTTACTCTTTAGATGAATAATCTTCCTCAGCAAAGGATAATTTACATTCTTTTGAAGAATTATACAGATTTTCCAAACAACTAGAGAATGATTATTTAAAACTCAATAATAATATTGATAATGAAAATTATAGAATAACTATATTTACAAAAGATGTATCATATCTCTCAAAAGATCTTGATCAGAAAAATATTTATATAGGAAATATTTCAAAAAAACCCTACGGAAGTAAATTCTGAGAAGGATAAACATTATATAGTCATTGAAAAGCTATTTATAGAAATTTTTTTGGTAAAAAAACGATTCCAATAAAAATTTATTGTGAAAATGAAAATTTAGTCATTAGACTAAAATCTGAAATATTTTCTCTTAAGAATATTTTATCAAATTTCACTTCTGGAATAAATGAATTTGATAAAATGTATTCACAAAGTCTTTATCTAAGGAATAGTTCTGGAATTAGTTATACTCATTCAAAACCTATTTTCATTCATAATTTTTTTCCCCAAAGTGCTCCATTTTTTCACCAAGTGTCAATGTAGTGGACATTGGGAAATAAATTGTTCTATTAATAAAACACAATATTTAGGATTTTATAATTCTCACTTTTAAAAACAAATGTGGATTCCTAAATTTGTTTTATCTAATATTTCTGGATCAAAAAAAGTTTCAGTTTCGAAAATCTAATTGTTTTTTTTTCAGGAAAACATAAATTTTACCGGCAATAAAAATATTTGGTACATGGATAGTGGATTCTCATGGAATATGACTAGAAATAAATATTTCGTTGAAAATATCATTGAGATGTAAAGAGGAAGAGTGACCTTCAAATATAATGATCAAGGAAATATCATAGGTATAGGTAATATTTTTCTTTTGGGAAATGTTTTAATTTCAAATGTTTCGTTTGTTAAAGGTATTAAGAACAACCTTATAATCCTAAGTCAATTATGTGATGAATATTACCTTGTGAATTTTAGGGATGATCAATTTTAGTTCACAATTCAAAGGATGATTTCATTTTCTATGTCCATGGGCATGAGAATGTATACATACTTAACTTAGAATACCATGGGAGCCAAGACTTACCTTTCTTCAGTGCAACGGAAGACCAATAATGGTTATGGAATAGAAGGTTATGACATTGTTTCCTTAGGAACCTTTGTAAAGTCTCTAAGAAAATACTTTTTAAGGATCTACCAGATCTCAAGTTTGATTCTTCAAAATTTTGTGCTCCTTGTCACTATGGAAAGAAGTATAAAACTAGATTTAAAACAATTAGTGAAGTTTTAACTAGTAGTGCATTACAGTTAGTTAACATGAATATTTTTGGTCCAACACAAACTGGAAGTATTAGAGGAAAATACAATGTATTTGTTTTAATTAATGAATACACCAGATTTACATGGGTCTGTTTTCTAGCAAAGAATTCTAAAGACATTTCGTATTTAGAAACTTTTAGAGCACAAGTTAAAAATGAGAAAAAACTACCACTAATAACTATTCAAACTAATCATGGTAGATAATTTCCAAATTGTGATTTTTCTTTAAAAATTTAATATGAAAGGTATTACTCACAACTTTTCAGCTATAATAACCCCTTAGAAAAATGGTGTTGTTGAATTAAGAAATCGTATTATTCTGAAAATAGAAAAAATTATGTTGAGAGAAAACTTAATTGATAAGAATTTCTAGGATGATGTTGTAAGTAATGGATGTTATACTATAAATTTAGTTTTAACACTAACTTGTCTTAATAAAACACCTTATGAATTATGGACTGGATAAAAACCTAATTTTTCTTACATCAGAGTAATAGGATGAAAATTATTCATTTTAAATACTAAATGTAACTTACATAAATTTTCACCCAAATATGATGAAGGAGTATTTCTAGGTCATTCCACTACTTCTAAGTCTTATAGATTTTTATCAAAAACTCTTGTACTATTGAGTAGACTATCCAAGATAAATTGATAAAATTGATCCTTTTATTTTTAAACATTTCCTAGCTACAACAAAAAATGTGGTTTCACAAACTGATTATCAAACATTGATTGAAAACTCTTCTGAAAAGGGAAATACTCAGGAAAATGTATCCAAAATATTTACTTCAAAATACTTTCTACCATATGTTGATGAAACACACACTCACTGATAATGGCATGTGTTTCTTCAAAACTCAAATACTATGTGATAAAACTAGTTCCATTTCTCTGAGTAAAAACCTTGCACATCACTCACATGAAAAACACATAGATATTAGGAATCGCTCTTTAGAGATCACACACAAAAAGGATATATTATGTTACCATTCATCAGAATGATAGAAAAACTTGCTGATATTTTCAAAAAATCATTATTTTCATGATATATTTGAATACATTAAATAGAATCTAAGAATTAATCCTTTATAGTAATCATTAACATCAACTTATTGTTTAAACCATCTCTTTAAATTAAGTTAATCCTTTTCAAAGGGGGAGTATACATGATTTAATCATATTTACATTTTTTTGGATTTACATTTTATCATTTTTACATTTTATCAGTTTTACATTTTATAGGTTTTACATTTTATCAGTTTTACATTTTATTGGTTTTACATTTTATTGATTTTACATTTTATTAGTTTTATATTTTATCGGTTTCAGGATTATAGGTTTCACTTTTATCGATTTCATGGTTACGGGTTTCATGTTTTAACGGTATTAGATTATTTTATTGGTATTAGAATATTTTATTGGTATTATAATATCTAATTTGCAGTAGAATATTTTTTGGGATTTATAATTATTATCGGGTTCATATGATTTATTGTTTTAAAATTTTGTTGGTTTTATTATCATAATAATAATCCAGTAAAACCAATTTATCTAGCCTAATACTATGACAAGTACAATTTCTAAAACCTTATTTTTTCCATTATATTTTAAATTGTTGGTATTTAAATTCTTTATTTAAACCTTTAATCAAATTCATTTGAATCTGATTTTATATTAAGGAAAACCTCAAGAGTTAAAAGTCATTCTCGACTATTTGATATTTTAGATCTAATCTTAACTGTCAAATTAATTTTTAAAAGTACCACTCCTTACCCATCCCCCATTGAATTATTTTAAATTTCTCCAATGTTATGATTCCCTATGAATACCCATCATAGTAAATAATTAGTGTTGACGATGGTTCATGAAGTCAGAAATGTCCTCATATTTCGTAACCAGTAAAAACCTTAGTGTTCAAGATTTTTTTTCAAATCATTAATGACTGAGTAAACTACTCCATCTCCAAATCAATTGTCTCCAAAATATTTCTTTTCTATGACCTTTCGATGTGAAAGTTCAGTCTCTCAATATTTTTATGAGACTTTTGATTCTTTATTGGAAAGGATAATAAATTTACAAGGTTTGGAATCCATCTGTGTTAAAATACAAGAATCAGATAATGACTTTATGTTTTATGAGGAAGTGTTACAATTATATTAAACAATAGAGATAGATAATGGACTCAAGATCTCGTTTATGTTGTATGATAAGTAATACACAACCTCAATAAAACAAGTAGCTTATTTCCTAAGAGTTCTATTAGAGGGAGATACTATTTATCCATCACAAAAATTACCAGATCATGATAAGACTTTTGATTAAAGGAAAGAAGATAAATCTCCTTTTGAGATTCATGATGATAATAGGAAAGTAAATCATCAACCAATAGACAATCAACTCATTGCCCTTCAGATTCAAGGCTTATTAGTTCTCAGAAAGGCTGATAAAAAAACTCAAAAATTTTCTGATGTCTATGTGCTTGATTACCTAGTGAATATGTAGAATTTCAATCTTATGGGTTTTATTTTTTTGAGCATCAAGAAACTTATGTCTGGTGAAGTAAACTCTCATATGATCATGTTTCCCACTATAATATGTATTTTTTGAAAGAATTAATATTTTTTTCAATGTATCAATTATGTCAAATCAAAAAAACATTCAAGGATCCTCTCATTAGTAAGGATACTATCAAGAGACTCAAGTTACGATATAACCCTGAATCCAAAAAAATTGAGAATGATTCTGAAGCCGAGAAAAGAAAATAAATATATTAATGGAGTAAAAAAAACATCAAATATATCCAAATAAACTTCATGAAAATAATGGTAACTAAGTTTACAACCCCCTAAAATCAAAGAAACAAAAAATTAGTATCGAATGAGGTTGCGGCAGAGTGGGGGAAGAAGAAGGAACAAAGGTAATCCTCAATTTGGTTTGGATCATGATGAAGCCCTGGTAGTGAAAATAATAATCAAGGGAACCATAAAAGAAGAATAAAGGAAGATAATAATGAATAAAAAAGGCTCAAGCTATTGAATTGATAATCTTATTAAAATAGTTGAGAAATCTTGAACAATAATTGCCATAAGTGAACCACCTGTTCAAACTCAATCGGATCCAGCAGAGAAAGTGAAAGAGAAACAGGCATCTGAACAATCTTCTTCACATAGTCTCAATCAAAATACTAAATAAGACAAATAAAAAGGTGAATTAGAACAAGGAAAAGTAGAAGAAGAAGTGGAAGAAAATGAATCTACAAACCATAGAAATATTTCAGTAGAATAGTGACAAGATCCATCTTTTATGTTTCCATCTCTTCATCCTCATATTTATAAAGGTGTTTCTCAAATTATTTCTTCCAAGAAAGTCATTAAAATCTTAGATAAAGAATAACAATAACAATCTAATAAGATTCAAGATCAACTAGATGCTTTTGTGCGCACTGAAAGGCATTTTGAAGATCTCCCAGAATACAATAAAGATAAATATTTAGAAAATATGATCCCAATGAAGGGAATTTAATACATTGAACAAGACTTGAACAAATTGGAAAATATTATCCCCTTATTTCAAAAAAATAATATTGGCTAGAAATCATTGACGATATTGATAATGAAATAATATATTATTTCCAGACTCTGATGGACATGTTTTTGAATCTTGAAGTTGATTTCAAAGTCTTAAAAGAATGTTCTTTTGATCACTGCAAAGCTTTTGAAAAGGTTTTCCAGTGGTCGTAAAAAATTTATGATAACCTCAACTATCATATGGACAATCTTAATGAATTGGTGGAACATTTAAATGATATCAATTATGTTAATCAAAATTTGGTCACTAATTTGAATAAAAAAGTATAATCCTTTCATAGACTGTGTACCGGAAAAGGAAGATCCTCTAAACAACTTTTCATCTAAAGGAAAAAATGGAAAATGTTTTCAATGAGATTTATTTTTAATCAAATAGAGTTGTAATCTTAGAGAAGGACTACAGAACCAGAGTGGATCATTTTAATTCTCATGAATTAGTCTTAAATCACAGGAAGCAATCAATCAGATTTGTGGGAAAAGGCTCCATAAACAAGAAAGGATTATTGAAGAATATGGTTTGAGGTATAAATATTTACAATAATATCTTTAAAAAATTATGGAGGATAGAAAAGAGTTCAATAAGATAAATCTCTCTGTATTCAAAATCATTGGAAAAAAAGTTGAAAGAATGAATTTTTGAACATTGGTTGTAATGAAAACTTATTTCATTCCAAGAAATTTCTATTGTTTCGTACTTTGTTTCTGTAACTCTTTAAAGGAAAAGAATTATTTCCCTTATTCTTTTTGAAAATAAAAAAGTAGGAGAAAAATTTAGAAAAGAAGAAATTTCTTTCATAAAACGGAAAAGGGTGAATTCCTTATAAAGAGGGGTAAATCACAAGTTAAAGTAAAGAGAATAAGATCTATAGAGATAATATTTATCCTATGAAAGAATTAGTAATATTAACTATTATTTTCAGAAGAGTTACTAAACTCAGGGGGAGATACGTCTTTATTTTATATTTTGATTTGTGCTTTATAAAAAGGGGGACATTGTTCAGTCTAAATGTGTTTCGCCTTTCCCATTCATATTTTTCTTTTAAAAATCACAAATTTCATGTTTCTCATCATAACCATATATGTTGTTTTCAATTGTAATCATATTCAGTTGTTTTACATAATAATCTAATGTTGTTGTTTTACATAGTAATCATATATGTTTTTTTCTATCGTAACCAGATAAGTTTTTTCCCATCTAACCAAATATGTTGTTTCTCATCATAATCACATATTTTTTTTAGTCATATAAATTTTTTTAAATTCGTAACCAAATTTGATGTTTTCGTAATCATATATATCGTAATCATGATATGCATTGTATTCATGATATGCACCATAATCATGCACTGTATCCATGATATACACCTTAATTATGTAACACATTGTAATCATGTTGTGCATCGTAACCATGATATGCATCGTATTCCTATTATTCATCATAACCACATATCGTATCCAGGATATACTTTGTAATTATGTTACGCATCGTAATAACGTTATGTATTATAAGTATGTTATGTTTCATAACTATGATATGAATTGTAACTACATTATGAATCGTACTCATGTTTCACTCTAATACCACAAACATGTTTCTCATTTTAATTCACCATAATTCATTCTTTCATACTTTTGTACTTACTTCATCTAACCAGAATGATGTCGTGATGTTATTTATATGTCGATAAAAATGATGTCGTCTATTCTGTTTTGTATTGACCATTCTAATTCTAGGTGTCCAAGTCCATATGAAGCTTGTAAAGAAATATTATTATTAGAGGAAATGTGAATGATGGAACCTGAGTCCTATAAACAAGTGGTCATTTTATCTAGAAAAATATACTTTTGTATCTTCCTTGTTCTATAGGGTGACTATGTGATGTATCTATTTATTCGAGTAAAAATCCTTTAAGATACAAGATGTTAAAATCTTTTTCCTAGTTCTTGTATTTCAATAAGTGATTTCTATTTATTTGTGAGACAGATCATTATTATAATAATCAAGGGATTCTGAGGATATGATGATGGTGTTGTTGATCATTGAATCAAGGGATTTCAAGTATTTAAATGCCAGAGGTTCTGATTACCTTTCTAATTGGGAACTTGTGTGGATAGGAAGACAGTCATGTCAATCATCGTATCAAGGGAATACTTGGGTGGTGGTAAAATAGACCTTTTATCCTTGGTGAAAGGATGACCTACTCTATGAGATAAAATAATTCTAATACCTTTTTCCGCTTCTATTTGTAATAAAAATGGAATCATTTCATTTCCCATTTTTATTCACAATATTTTATATTGTAATTTTTTTAATGACGATACATTCATTACATGTTTTATTATGAGATTCTATACGATATATTGTATAATCATTTAAATTTGTTATACTCTACTCATTGTATTCAATTCAAATACAGTTGTTTTTTATTACTTGTGGTATTATATCATATTTTATCCATCAGTTCCAGGACTGGTCTGATCATTTGTATTGTTAGTGAATTTTGTAAGATTAATATATCTTAAACTAAGGTTCTTCTTAAGAGTTTAAATGCAATTTTTTTAAACCTACAATTCACCCCCTCTTGTATTGTGCCACATCATATATATTTACATACATATTTCTATCCAATACTGAGACCCTTTTTACATTCTCATAAAAAGTCAATAAGACATAAAATGAAAATGATATGTCTTGGAGCATGGAAATACCTTCCCCTGGATTTGGAAATACAACTTTAGATTTTTGGGTAAAAGGATCCTTTACCCATTTCCCTCTAGCATTAATCTTTACTACAGCCTCATTATACAGTCTCTCATGACAAAAAGGAGCTTAAGGAATTTTACTTACTCAACCAAAATTTGTATAGTGTAACTATCAATGACATATCTCCTTGAGAAATCACTCAAATATTTATCTCTTTGCAACAACACCACTAAATAATTTTAGAGTTTTAACCAACTCAAACTAACACCTAACAAAACAAAATTTGAGAAATGTTGAAAATATATTCACGGCCAATTGGGAAATGATAAAATACCCATTAGAATAATATAAGAATTATATTTACAATGGTGTGACTGAATTTATCACATGAGATGTAGGATTAGTAAATATATAATACATGTTAAATTGAAGGCATACTGAATCTATAGATGCAAGTGGATTTCAATGTGTCTGAAATTATTTCTTATTATATTGGGGCCTATTATAAGGACTCCTTATCTATTTCTCCAAGATTCAACACCCATGATCAAAACATTTATACTATTTTCATTGGGAAAAGGAACCATATGTTTGGGAGGATCATCAACTCTATAGTCTCACTCAATAGTAGGAAAATATCTATGGTGGGGTTCAAATCACTTAGGAATGATGGGAGGGAGAAATCAAAAAAAATTATGGTAATTAAAAATGTATATTTAGAATAAATATATAAGAAAAATATTTCAAATAATATATGAAATTTATTTCGGGGAAATTAATTTCTATTAATTAGGAACCAGGTGCTTCACATCCCAAATTTATCTCAAATTTCAATGAATATACAAGATTATATACATAATTGGTAATCACATGAACTTGATGTCGAAAATCATTCTGACACCATATACTCTACCCACTCATCTCTAAAAAATATTTCTTCTTTTCAGCATGTAGAATCATTTGTTATACAGGAATTAATGAGAAAATATTGAAAAAAACATATTAAAAATATTTTAATTGAAATTTTAATTATCTTGGTTAATTATATGTTTGGAGATGCTATTTTGTTGATGGTATATAAACCATCAAATTATTCACCTTCTTAAATCTCAATTTGTTGACTTTAACTATAACTATATTGTAAACCCATTTGTAATTAAAAACATTCACTTTTAATTTTTTATTATCTAACTTATAGATTTGTTCAATTATGATGAATTATGAAATATTCACATAAATTGGATTTCTATCATTGGGACAAAATACGTGAATCTCTTACACCATAAGCATAACCCATCTATTTCACATCATACTATGTCCATCATGTTATATCATATTTAATGTATAACCATTAATTACAAAACTATTATAAGAGATAACATTTACATTTAGTCCCATGGATATCCAATTAAGTTGATCTACAATAGAATTGGTATTTACAGATAACTCCTTATAAATATGATCAGAAAACCATCTTATTAACTATTTATTATGGTAAACTAATATCAATATTTCATCCCTTGATGGATTTAAATGTCTAAGAATTACACTATGGGATTCATTATATGGAAGAAACTATAAAATAAAATTTAAAATGTAAATTTTATTCTTCTCATTCCATGTAATGATAATTCTTGAAACACATATTCCATAAATTTCTTCTCCCATAAGGGTTTAACTATGATGGGCTTTTGGAAAACCAATTCTATCAACATCTGGGTTCTAATTAGTACAGAATTCAAAAATTTCATAAAAAATAAATTAATCTTCAATACAACTTTCTAACTAACTTAAATTTTTGATATACCCCTTCAAAATATACATATATCATTCAATGGGGTACATCCATCAATGATGTTAATGGCCACCTAGTTGAATATATCTAACTTAGTGAACCATCAAGTGGTAAATTATATCAATGAATTATAGTTGGAATAATAACCCCACATTTCATAATATTACATGAATTTCTTTATTCACGATTGGAAAACATGTAGGGTCTATTACATTACAGCATATAGATTTGAAAAGAAAGAAAATTTGGGTTAATATATGTCATACATTTTTAGGCAAAATGAAATGTAATGCTATAAAAATTAAATCTTCAACAAAACATTACTATATTGTTATTCTAGTCCCAGTAACATCAAATTATTAATTTAAATGATATGATTTATATTTTATGTATCCCCCTCTTGATATTTTACACTGTTAACGAGTTTAATAATTGAAATTGTTCTTGTCTAGATAGTGTGTAATATGGTAGGGAAATTATATTTTTTTCTTTCACTCGTCATTGGTGTTGACACATCCCTTATCCCCATGTTAGTCATGACCAACATTTATTTATTCCATATTTTATTATCTCTAGTACATTTTATAACATGACAATAAAAATATCACATATATATTTTTCTATGTTCATGACATAAAAAATACCTGACATATAAACAATTCCAATATGGTAATTCAAAAAAATCAACTATTTTTTTCCAAATATATTTTATAAGGGTTTTCAAAAATGGTTTTATACAATTAGATTCATTATCTTTTACTTTTATGATAAGTTCATCACTCATTAATTGGGACGGTGTTGTACATTTTTCTATATTTTAATTGAATGATTTCATCCAATATCGATCTTTGTGTCTTCAGGGTAAAATTTTTCAATGTTTTAAAAACAATCTTGGAAGAATTTTTCAACCTAACTATGTGTCAACCATCTACAAAAATGGGACATCCAAGAATTCTATGAATTTTATAGCCTAAAAAAATTACATAATAAGGAAATTCAATTATCAATTTATAAATCATGTTTCTCAATCTAAAATATTCGATTCTATGAACCTCATAAAATGTATCAGTTATATCCCATATCAATTTATGATCATCCATAAATGAATCCAAATACACATATATATCATTACGAGGTTATTTGTGTCCATATATAAACAGACAGAACAAAGTGTATTTTTTCTTCATGCATGACCACAATGGCAGGCTATACACTACCAACATAACTATCCATATAATTTGGGTACTAATTCTAAAATTAAAAGGACTTATTACATAAGTACATAATGTAATACAATGATTTATTTTCTTATTTCCAAATTTAGGATACTCATAATCAATTTTCATCCACTGAGGAGATATTTTTGGTGTCGTATTTTACCATCTTCAATTGGTGTATCTATATTCCATGAAATATTTTTAATGGCTTTACGACATCCATAGAGGTGTATAAACATTTGAATGATAGGAAAGTACCAAACATATATTGATGTACATGATTTATTTTTCTCATATTGATCTATGAAAAACCTAGTGGATGTTAGGAGTGATTCATGGTCCTTGCAAAAAGATATACAATCATTTGGACATGCTTGTATGTTATCAGACATCATAACCTTTCAACCTAGAATTTAGTTAGTGAAATATATTTTACATGAAAATTCATTTTCTTCTAGTAACACATCATTCAGAAGACTCATTAATTCATTAAATATGGTTTCAATCCTTTTACTACGAACTTTAAAATTATATAACATTAATAAAACTGCAAATGTTGTATATTTATTAAAATTAGTATACAATGGTGTATTTTTCATAGATATTTAAATTCTCAAAAAAAAATTACAATCATGAAGGTCATCTTGAATTATCATTTTCATTTATTCCATATGATCTCTATTATCATTTACAGTAGAATTCATATCAATTGATCTATAAATCATAATATAATACCAGTCAGTATATACATTATTTTTTCCTAACGTTTTTCCAAAATTTATAGATTCATCCTATTTATTGTTAAATAAAATATTATTTCAACTTATTTGAGTGAATTAATATTTAATAACAATAATTTTAATATGGTTAAATGATTTTATAAGGGTTATATACATGATCTATTGCAATATTGATGAACTTTTTGATGTCATCCTTATACTCCTTTTTCATATAATTAACATCTGTCTAGTTTTGATTCATATACACTATATTATATTAACTCATATTCATTTTTACAAAAATAAAAAAATACACATAATATATTTATAATCAATGTATAGAGTTATCGATACATTAATGAAATTTTCTAATTTTCCTAAGAAAAAATTTATACTCACTTTGGACACTCAATAAAGAAATTAAAAAATAGTGATAAAATGATAGAATTCAATGAAATTGTAATATTTGACTCCTTATGATAATGTTTAACATTGATAAACTTTAATTAAAATAATAATTTTGATTGTATGAAAAAATGTAGGATAGTGTGTATATAATTAAAGAAAGCATTTGAGGATGGATGAGTGTTCTGAAGCAATGTGGTCAATATTGTAGCTAAATTCCAATAAGGGTAACCCACATGGGATGATTTACAACATGATGTTGTTCCCCACTTTTGTATATTGTAATATTGATTTTATAATAATGATCATACTAGACTTCTAAATTTGAATGAATCTCAACAATCCAATGTAATTGGTGATGACTCCAAACATGTTATTTTTATTAGAAAATGGTTACATGAAAATAAACAAACTATGGTGATTAAATGGTTATACATTCCCCAATAGAGAAAAATCATTTAAAATACATGAAGTTATTATTCTAAGATAATAAGAGTTGAATTATATGTATTGATATTATTTTTCAATGTTCTAAATCATTTATGGAATGGAATGTTTTATATCTATAAATTTATGAAGAGTATAATTAAATGTTTATCTTTGAAAAAATACACATATAATCAATTTTCACTCACCAAATTATCATTGGTTTTTAGTTCTTGTAAAATTTTGAAGGATAATTATATTTGTGGTGAGAAACCCTTATATATTCTAAAATGTAATTTTATTTCTATATAATCGATTGAAGGTGACTATAACCAAACCCCGTGGAAAAAATAAAAACACCGAAAAAAGAAATAAAAATGTAGAAATAATGAAAGATATTGAATGGAAAATCATAATTAAAAAATTACGGGTTTTTAATTGTTGATTTTATAAGGAATTTATGGTAGATTAGTGAAAATTTCCAGTTCCATGAGTGTTTGAACGACACAAGGTAAATAGTCCTCTTCTAGGGTTTTATTTAAATGATTGTAATGGTTTTATCAGTTCTTTTTTAAAAAACATTGATAAATACCCATATTCATTAGCACTAAAATATAAATTGATGATAAAACCACTCATTATGAGTTCAAACTATTAGTGATGATAAATATGGGATTTTATTAACACTTTCCAAAAAAAATATGATAAATATGGGTTTTGTAAGTACTTTCTCTTTTAACGCTAAAAAAATTATTTATCAGCAATCATTGAAAAATCATAATTTTCCATATTTCTTAACCTAGGAGGTGATGGACGCTGAGCCCATATCTACCCCAATGGAGTGGGAGGGACCTCTGTCATTTTTTTGGGAACTCAACCTCTATCCTTCTCTCCACTTTCTATCCCCAATTCTCTTCCTTAACTCCCTCAGATCTTGTTTATTCTTAAGGTTCCATATTTGTTTTATGGATTCCTAAAACATTCTATCATGTCCTCAGAGTTCACAAATGCATCATTGCTTCTAAACCTGATGTTGATAGAAAGTTTCAGGAAACATTTTCCCTCAGTGGATTCATTTTATCTATTTGTTTTCAGATATTGGGTTCTACAAGAACGATTAACTATGGGTATTCTCAGAAACATGCACATCATAATTCGGTTCTCTTTGGAGAACAACATAGTATATCCCAGATCTTGTTCCCTCGTAACTACAATGGATCTTATTTCTCCTTATTTAGGTGGAATTATTATTTCTAAATTAAATAATATAAAGTGACTACGGTGATTTAGGTTATTTTTCTAGAGAACCCCCTTCCTTTTCAAAATCCTTCCATTATTCTTATGTTAGGTATTTTTTTGTAGATATTTATGTTTTGATAGAATAACAAGAACTATATTCTATCCTATTTCTCCAAAATAAAATATTGAAGTCCATTTTTTATGAAATCCAATGGCTAAAGTTTGTATTGAAATTGGGGAAGATTTATAATACAAGAAAACTATTTTTTCTGTGTTATAGATTGATTTTTTATCTTCATTAAATAAAATCTATCACTTAATGGATGTGTGTAGGTATGTGTGCATGAGTCCCTACCAAAAGACAAATGTAATATTGTGATGCAGTGGTAAGGTTATGATATCTATTTCTGGTGCAGGTTAGAAAGAACATTTTCAAATTGGTGTTTTTATTGACTGAAGTAGTAATTTAGAGGTAGTGTACTTAGAACCACTTGAGGGAGGGTATTAGAATGGGATATAAATTCTTCTTGGACACATATAAAAATAGTTGAATCTGAATAGAACAAAAAAAATTCACCATCCAGAAGGATGCATTCATGTTAATCCCTAAGTTGAGTGTAGTAGACATATAAGGTAGACTGAGATGTGATTTTGAGGGGGTGTGTGCAATAGGGCCAATGGAAATTAAAATAAATGTAGCTAAGGTGGAATATAATGAGGATGAAGTGAGAATTGGTGATGTACCTAAACACAATTAAGATTTATTGGTGGAATGTGAGAAATATGCAATGGTCACTATAACTAGCTGAGGCAGATGGGGCTAGGTGAATGAAAAAAGCATGTTGAGGAAGAGAGGTACTTCCGTAACTATTAATAATTGCAATCTCTTTGAAGATATGGAGGCTCAATTTGTGGTTTAGGGATAAGGGTATGAAATACAAACAGGAATTGGTATCCAAAACCCATTACTAGTAGAGGACATCTCTAAGGAACAAAGCCTTTATAAGAAATATTAGGAGGAAAATATATCTAGCCACATTTTAGTGGACAGTGTTGATGGAGTGCATCTAAGAAGCATATACATCCCAATGAGGGGGAATGGATTAAAATGGAAAATAGATTTAGGGAGATTCATTTTATTAAAGGGAACGAGGTATAAAGGACATAAGGACTATTTTCAGTTACTTAAGAAGATGGGAACAAGTTCATCCACAAAGAATAATGTGATGGGTAGTGAACCCATCTCTCATGGCTTGGAAGGTAAGAAGAGATTTAATATTCATAGTTAAAATTAGATAATAGAGTGTGGCGAGGCCAATGAACTAGAATATGGTGGTGGTATAATGGAAGATCTAATTCATTAATAAAAGGTATCTAATAGTAAGGCTAGAGTAGCAGATAAGAAGGTTGGAGAAAAAGGGAGGCATTGGAGATTGTAATTCATTTCAATGAAGACAGGTTATAGGATGTATTTGAGATTACCCCACATAGGAGGAGGTATGAATGAGATGACGATTCAAGTATACTCTAATAAGTAACAATGTGTATGGATCAATAATAGAGATCTTATTTTGATATGTGGCTTCAACAAAAGGAAGATTAGTGTGGAGGATTATATCCAAACTTTGGATAACATGACCTATAGTTTTGAAGACCTCGTTGAGGATGACCCAGTCACGAAAGATACTACTCTTCAATGGAGGTTATATAGAGGTAAAGTTTGTAATATACATATACATGATTTCAATGATTCGGTGATTTTTTATGGTGTTTATTGATTACACATTTAGAACATGAAAGGTTTCCCACTTTTTCCATAAATGTGTTTTGGATAATAAGAAGTTACTTTCCAGTCAGTTGATAAATACTATATAAAATAAATTATAAATTATTAAATGAATATATATTAAAAATGAATAAATAGTGAAAATGGTAAAAATTAATTAACATTATTATCGAACAGATAATATTAAATGCATGAATCTAATAAATGAGGGAAATATAATAAATAAAAATGAATAAACATCAATATTATTAAAAAATGAATGAGGTTTATTAGTTGTATAAGTTATTGAAAAATGAAAATAAATATATATTAAAATGAAATGAATACATATTAAATATCAATGTTACAATCATACTAAAAACCTTAAATACTTAATAATCAATATGTATTAATGATGATTAAAACTAAACAAATTACAATAATATTAAAAGAATTAATTTTAAAACCAGAGAAATTATAAAGATTAGTTATAAATAAGAAACAATAGTACTGGATAAATTATATTAAATAATATTAATTGAATAAATGTCAAAATGGTGAAATTTAATAATTAATATTTTTTAGATTGAAAAGATAGTAAAGAATGAACATGAATTATTAATTATTTAATTTATTTAAATGAAAGTAAATGTGAATGTATTATGAAATAAAAATGTATAAGTATTAATTATATAAATTTAAAAAAATTAAAATAATTAAATATTAACGAATAAAAATATATAAGTAATTATTAAAAATGGAAAAAATTACAAAAAAATAACAATGAAACATTGAAAATTTAAAAATTAAAAAAATTAAAAAAATTGAGATTATTATTGATTAGATAATATATAAAATGAATAAATTTTAAAAAAATATTTAAATGCCCAAAATAGTATATTATTAATAATAATATAAAGAATGAATAATATTTACTAATTAAAAACAATATATATATATATAGTATGTTAATAAATAAAATTCTTATATAAATATTAAAAATTGAATAAATTAAATAAATATTATTTCTGTGTACGTTTTATATAAAAATAAATTAAATACATACATATATGTGTCAAACTAATGTAACTCACATTTGACATATGTTAAATTGAAAAAAATCACATTTAATTAAAAGTCTATTACTTGACACAATTACTTTATATTTTTAATTAATATTAATTGTTAATTTTAAACCATTTTTCACTAAGTATGTGACTTATTTAATGTAATTGTACTTACTTTTTATTAAATGATTCATATATAAGGAAATATTATATATATTGACATATATGTACCAATATTAAAAAGATTAAATATATTAATGTACAATTATGTATAAAAAAGTAAAGATTAATAAATTCTAAAAATATTAAATTAAAAATATTTAAAATCAAAAAATTATAAATACGTAAAAAAATAACCTTTATTTCCAAAGAATCCCATAACCATAATTTAATAACACTATTATATAAATCCAATTCATTTGGAATAAAATGAGAATTTTCATTTCTAAAAAAGTATGCAACCTTTATCATTACTAATAAAATACCCGTTTATCAGTGTTGATAATGGACCCCTTTAATGGAAATTTTTTGAGCGTTGGTAATCGCCATGAAAGATTGTGAAAAATATTATGTCTTACACCATCCATATAAATTAAATATATTAGAAAAATAAAATTAAATTGGAATATAAATATTCTAGATAACCAGAATGAAATATAAATATAACATTGACTATAATTTCAATTCAAAATTTACATTCAAGATATTTTCAATGATGTGATATTTAGAATTAATTAAATAAAATTTCAATTAAATATAAAAAATAAAAAAATTTATAGAATAATTTTTTCAACAATCATCCTCTATAAAAACATCGTCACTACAATAAAACCAATGTTTTTTAGTAACCGTTCATAAAAACCAAATTTTGATTTTAATATAATCCATATATTATAAATTATATTGTTAATTACTATGTATGTCACTGATTTTATTAGTTATAGTATTAATTGTATTATTAGTTCATGTATTGTTAGGTTTATATTAGTTAATATTTATTAAATATACCATTAATTAATAATAATAGTATTTATTTTAAATTACACTGTTAATCAATAATATAAATTAATTATATTGGTAATTAGAAAATATTTTAATGATATTATCTGTTATTAGATATTTTAATTACATAAATTGTTGTTAAAAATCATTTCATTAAACAAAATTAACACTTTTAAATTGTAAACATGCACTTTGATAATATTGGGCACATTGAGTGTTAGATTCACACATGGCCAATTCTTACAGGTCATTAATTATTTACAAACCATTATCCTAATGTTTGAAAATAATATTGTCTCATTTAATGTATTTCACAATATGACATGTGTTTTAAACATAGATGAATCTTTAATAATAAAAACACTCAGTTGGAGTCATAATAGCCACATCATATGTCTAATTGATGTTAAGTTGATTCCTACATATCATAAATGAATTATGGACTATCTTACTAAAATTTTAAAATAATTGGCTTTCATTTACTCAATTGTGATAATACGATTCTCATTTTAAACTAAAATAAAACATTTATATTTACAACAGACTTTTATTCATACTGACAATAACATGTGTCATATTGATATTTGGTTGATTCCTATACATCAAGAATGAATTATGGATCATCTTCCTAATGTTTGAAAATAATATGAGTTTTTTTCTTGATTTTTTCTATTTGATATATGTTTGAATCAAAACATACACATTTATGTTTGAAACAAAACGATTTAGTCATAAAAACTACATTGTGTTTCAGATTAACATTCAGTCGTTTACTATAATCACCAATGAATTATGGATCATTTTAGTAATGTTGAAAAATATTTAGTGTTTTTTTTCATTATTTTGTCTCTTTGATGCACATTTTAAATGAAAATGATACTTTTATATTGAAAGAACTAAATATGAGTCATGATGAACACATTGTGTGTCATATTGACATGCAGTTGATTCAAACATGTCATGTATGGATTGTGGATCATTTCATTATTTTTAAAAATAATAAAAGGTAATTTGGTCTATTTTGTACATTTGACGCATGTTTTAAAATAAAATGAAACTTGTATATTGAAAACATGGATGTCGATCCATAAAGGCTACAAAATGAGTCTAATTCCCATGAAAACCATTACTATACCCCTTCAATGTATTGGGATTCGTTTTACTAATGTTTGAAAACAATCTATGATTTTTTCTTGGTTTTTGATTTATGAAAAACGTTGCAAACTAAAATGAAACTTTTACATTTAAAACAAAAAAAAAATTTAATAATATTGAGAACATCATGATTCATATTGACATGTGGTTGATTCCAACTTGTCAAAAATTAATTATTGTTCTATTTTTAAAAATTTGAAAACCATCCAATCCCGTTTTCTTTGTTTTGACAATGTGACACGCATTTTAATCTAAAATGATTTTTTTCTATTGACTACATACCCATGGATCCATATTGAAAAAATTGTGTATCGGAATGATGTATAGTCAATTTATACACATAAAAATGAATCATGGATTATGGATCCTTATACTAATGTTTTTTTTAAAATCATTACACATTTGTCTATTTTTTTCTATGTGACATATGTTTGAAACTAAACTGTAACTTTTTTATGGAAAAAAGTTACTTTGAGTCATATCGGCAAAATTGTGTGTAATATTGACCTATAATTGACTGTTTAATGCCGCAAATGAAATATGTGTCTTTTTTCAAATGTTTGATAAAAATCCAAGATCATTTTATCATTTTTGGATATGTGACGTGCGGTTCAAACTAAAATTACACTTTTGTATTAATAACACACACTATGATTCATACCAACCACATAATGTGTTAGGTTGACATGAAGAAAATTTCTATATTCATTAGATAAATCATGGATAAATATCATTATGTAAAAAAATCATAGCTTTTTTCACTATTTTGGATATTTGATGAATGTTTTTAACGAAAATAACAATTTGTTATTGAAAACACACACTATGAGTCATACAAAATACATCATGTGTTGGATTTCTATTTGGTCAATTACTACAAAAAAATATATTAATTATCAATTTCTGAAATTTTGAGAATAATTTTTTATCATTTTCCCAATTTTCACAGTGTGGTGAATGTTTAAAAAAAAGACACATTTCTATTGAAAACAGACAATTGGAGTCATAATAGAAATATTTTTTGTTATATTAATATTCGATCCATTATTACAAGACAAAGAAGAATCATTGATCATTTTCCTAAAATTTTAAGATAATATTAACATGGTTATATATTTTTCCTATGTGATGTGTGTTTTACACAAAATAAAACACAAAAACATGTGCTTTGTGTAATTAAGGACACATAATGTGTCAGATTTATATGTAGTAAATTCATACATATCACAAATGAATTTGGATCATTTACATAAGGGTTGAAAATAATCAGAGGCTATATTGTTAGTTTTTCCATGTGATGTGGGATATAGAATAAAATGACGCTTTATATTGGAAACATGTACTTTCAGTCATACCGGCCACATCATGTGTTATCTTGACATGTAGTCAATTCTTATATGTCACATATGAAATATGTATTTTAATCATAAGGTTTGAAAAAAATTCATCATTTTTCTATGGTTTTGGATAAGTGACACACTTTTAAATCTAAAATGAAACTTTTATAATCAAAACCCACTCATTTACTTATACTGGACACATCATAAGATGGATTCAAATTCAGTCAATTAATACACACCAAAAATAAGTTATATGTCATTTTATTGAATTATCAATATAATATAAGGTCATATTCTCATTTTTTGTGATGTTATGTGTTTCTATACTTATATTGACACTTTTAATGAAAAAAAGATACACTTCGAGTCATACCATCCACATTGTGTATCAGAATGATGTGCAGTTAACTCATATATATAAAAAATAAATCTCATAACATCCACATCGTGTGTCAGAATGATGTGCGGTCAATTATTATGTATAAAAAATAAATCTTGGATCATTTTCCTAAATTTTTAAAACATTATTATATTTTTTACTAAAACAATTTAATATTATGTGTGTTTTAATATAAAATGACATTTTATATTTAAAACACACACATGGAGTTTTTCGGGTCACATCATGTGTCATATTGACCTTCAGTAATTCCTATAAATAAAAAATTAATAATTGATTATTTTCCAAATGTTTATTATAGTTTGATATCATTTAATTGGTTTGAGATATGTGAAATTGTTTAGAGTAATATGATACTTTTAATGTAAATATGTGCACTTTGATTCATAATGGCCACATCGTGTGTTAGGTTGATTTGAAGTTGATTCCTACACATCCAACATAAATTATCGATCATTTTCCCAAAGTATAAAAACAATATAAGCTCGTTTTTTTGGTACTGATAATGTGATTTTCATTTTAAACTAAAATTACAAACATAATTGGATTCACACCAACCACATTTTGTGTAAAATTAATGTGCGTTAAATTCATACTTGTCATAAATAAATTTTGGATTGTTTTCTATAATTTTGAAAAAATTATGAACTCATTTATTTGGTTTTTACAATGCAATAAGTGTTTTAATCTCAAAATTAATCTTTAATACTAAAAAAAATATCATTGAATCATTCTTTCCAAATCGAATGTAAGGTAGATATATGATCAATTTCTACACATAATAAATAAATTATTGATCATTTCCCTAAATTTTTTAAACAATCCATGTTTATTTTTTACATTTTTACAATGTGACATGTGTTTTAACCTAAATTACATTGTAGAGATCAATTGTCCAAATAAAATATTCAACTTCCAATCCCCATTCAACTTCATTAACATATAATTCGATGATTCTACTTTGAGTATTGAATCAGAATATCAGAGAAGAATAACTCTTAGTATTTATTGTAACTTTTTTTGGTCATGTATTTGGTTGAAAAAATATTTAATGTGAAGAAATTCATCTTGAATTTTAATCATGGTTGTGGAAGTGATTATTATATTATCGGGAACCATTTTACATAATCATAAAAATATAGTAAGAGAAAAAATGAAAATTAGTGAAAAGATCAAAATAAATGCAAGTCTAATTAGGGAATGATAATATATCCTTTATAATCATATAATAATTATAGTAACAATGGAATTATTGAATTTATTACAAGAGATGAAGGTTTAGTAAATATATCATACTTGGTGAATTGAGGTTGGAATGAATCTATAGAAGCAAGTGGATTTTAATGTATCTGAAATTATTTACCATCATGTTGCGGAGTATTATAAATATGATTATTCTATTTCTCCCAAATGAAATATACTTAATAAATACATTAATAATATTTTTATCAGGCATAGGAACCATATGTGGGGGAGCATCATCAACTCCATTATCACTATCAAGAGTTGAAAAATATCAATGGTGGGGTTAGATTATTTTGGAATGATAGGTGGGTAAAATCATAAAAAATGTTTGTATGGTAATAAGAGATGTATGTTTATAATAAATATATAACAAAAATATTTTCAATAGTATACGAAATTTATATTAGGGAAATAAATTTTTTTATTAGGATGATGATGCTTCAAATTCCAAATTTATATATAAGGTCATAACATGTACAAGATCACATACATAATCATAAATCACCTCAACTTGATACAAAAAATCATTCTAACACCATTTACTCTACCCACTCACCTCTAAAAAATAATAATTCTTTTTAGTATATAGGATTCCGGTTTTCTTGGTATTACATATAAAATATAAAAAATATGTCACAACCCGCCCCCTGAGGCCCGTGTCGTGACTACCCCAAACTGGCCTTCCATTGGCCAAGGGATGTCGACTAGCACCAAAGGAATAATTCCCTAAAACTAGGGAGGCATTGATTTTATAACTTATGAACACACAAAACAGATATAAACACGAGTAAACTATATAACCATGTAACGTAAGTAAAAAGGGGCTGGAATACAAGCACAATTGGAAAGTACATGAAACTGAAAGTACAAGTACAACTGAAGAAAAAGGAAAAATAGTTATTGGGTCATCCTCTGAGGTTCCTGCCTGAAGGGTAGGTACAGATCAACTCCTCAGCACTCTACATACATCTTTCTCCTCTGTGTACCAACATGCCATATGGTCCACCTCCACGTACCATCCAGTCCTGGTACTCTCAGCCTCTGTCAGCACTGTCTGTCGTCTGCATCCAACACAATGGGGTGCGGGCATAGCCTGTGAAGGGGTGAGTATAACGATACTCAGTAGGGTCCCTGAGACCCTCAAGGTCTCACAAAATCCAACAATTATAATCCACAAAGTATTAAATCAATAGGTAAACTTACATAGGTATATGACTATACATATACCTATGTAATCAAGTGATCCATCTCAATCATGATGAAAAACACAAAAGTACTGACTCAGATCAACGAGGATTTTATTTTAGGGGTAGGAATATTTCAAACCCTTGTCTATTGAATAACTCCTCCTCTATCGAGTATAGTGGGCATGTCCCCACAACCAGGAGCATCCCACTAACCTTGGACTCCTAAGGTACTCCTCCTATCGAGTACCGTGGGTCTGCTGTGTCACACAGAGACTCTCCCCATCGTGGGTCTGCCGCCACAAATAAGCGCTCCCCCTCATAGCCTGTAGAGGTACTCCTCCTGTCGAGTACCACGGGTCTTACACCATAACTAATCGCTCCTCTGTCATGGTTCTGCCGCCACAACCAGGCGCTCCCCACAGGGCTAGTCGAGTCATTCCAAGTCAATCGGTCAACAGTTGTCAATTCTCATCCTGCTACTAGGTCCCACACAAATGCTCACTCAACTTTGGAGGATCCACTCCACAAGCTACTGGTTGATGCTACAACTGCCACAGAGTCCCACGAAAAAGTATCCCAAAGGTTTGCCACATCATAGGGGTAACAACGCAACTAACGGTGCATCGATAAGACGCGCGGTTTGTGAGTTATTAGTCATTTAGTCTAGGGGTCCTGGTTGGATTCATGCACAATCCAACCTGGCTGTATCTCAACTATACCACAAACTTCAGTGGGGTATACTCAAAGGGACCTCCATGCTCCCAGATTACTAGTTCCGCATATGGTCCAGAAAATGGACAACCGTTGCCAAAGATATGGCCAAAAGAAAGTAAAGGGTCGTAGTGGGCTCTGGTCTGGTCCAACCCGGTCGGACCGACCCGGCCCGACCCAGTCAGGGCCAACCTGGTTTGGGTCGACCCGTCCATACCTGTTGGGTATGGCCCATATCGGCCCTCTAGTCCTAGCCCAGTAGGCCACGACGGCTGTTCCACCCGAAGGGCACCGCGTAGGCGGTTCGACCTAGAAATGTAGAGCCGGTTCGGCCCGGAGTGCCATGAGGGCGCGGCCAGTTCGGCCGAAGGTAGTGCAGCCATAGAACAGGAAGAAGGGCGGCGCAACCAGTGATGGTGGTGCGGCCGATGAGGGTGGTTCTGCTGGCGGGGCGGGGTGACTGGCGCGGCCGGTGCGGCAGCGAGGGCGGCGCGACCAAGGCACTGGGGCCGATTCGGCCAGCGATCAGAATGTCGCGGGGGCGGCGCGGGTCGCAGTGGTCGCGGGTGGCGGCGTTGTTGCCTTAGTCACCTTCATCGCTGTTTTAAAGAACACCACAAAGAAGATCGGGGGGGGGGGGGGGTCGGGCCATGTTATTTTGGACCGCACCCTCCGCGTTTAGGGTGGTAGCAATTGATTCATCAAGAACATAAACAAATAATGAGAATGGAAGATATATTAAAAACATCAATATTCATAATCCCTCATTAACAATATATTCCAAACCCACAAGAAAAACATCTGTGGATCATCTTGATAATAATTTGGTCCTTGTTCTTTGTTTTAGAAGGAAAAGTATCAAGGGAATAATATCATACTTAAATATAATCACTACATTGTTCATTGTTCGTTGATGGAGTCATGGAAAGAAGACGAATCGTTGGGAAAAGAAGGACTTCGGTGTCATCGGCGTTTTCCGCGATCGTCAGTTTGTACACCGGCTCATCGTAGTCAAAGATGTCCTACGTTGGGGGAAGTCCCGAGGAAGAATGTCGAAGTTGGGGTCGACATTCTTCGTCGGGGGGGCATTCTTCGTGGAGGAAGAGTTCTTTGTTGGAGAGTTTTCTCTCAAGAGATATAATCTTCCATTTCCAACCTTTTTCCAACAAATGAATAGAGTGCCCCTCCAAATAATAGATTACCTATTATTTAGTTTGATGGGTTTAAAATTCAAATTGTAGCATTTAATTAATTGAGATGGCTCAATTAATTAAAGGGGGAGGGTTGACACCATTAAAAGAGGGGGGTGGTGGCACCAATGAGTTAATGGATTTCAAGAGACTCTCCCTCATTTTTGAGGCAGTTTATAGGTTTTCCTCAATTAATTGGGGGGGGGGGGTTTCCTGGGTGATCCCCACATCGTAACCTCTCGTGGGAGGTTAGGTTCGGGTGGGCCCCACCACCATAACCTCTCATGGAGGTTAAGGTGTAGTGGTCCCTACCTCCAATATCCACATGGGTGGTTATAAAAGATAAAATAAAATAAAACATGTGTTTATTTTATTTTATTATTTCCATGAAAAACCCCAAAAACTAACTTTCACCCACAACCAACTGTCGTCGAAGGTGAATGTCTTCTTAAGATAACATCAACGAAGTTACTTCAATGGTGTCCTCAGATTTCAATTCCAAGCATTGGTTCAAAATTTATAAAGACTCGCTCAAACATTCACTGAACGTACCCAAACAAAACTCCAGAAATTGATTCTGGGCACAACGGGACATAGAATCACACATCGTTAACTTTCACAGACTCGTAAAATTCCCATATATTTAAGAAAACATTACATGGAAATTCCAAATATTTATAAAATATATATTAAAAAACATTAATTGAAATTGTCATTATCATGGAAATTACATAGTTGGGGATTCTAGTTTGTTGATGGTATATAATATCCATTATAAATTTTTTAATAATAATATCAACTAAATATTTTTTTATATTCTATAGAAACATTGAAAAAAAATTAAATTTTTTAATTTATGTTTTTATAGATAAATATTATTATATAAACCATAATCAATTTACATTTGAATAAATAATTAGGAGTATTATATTTTCTTCATGGAAGCATAACCTTATTTACATGATTTTTATGAATCACCCTATCAAAAAACATGTTAAAAAAATAAAAATTATTAATTTGAATTTTATCTATAAAATATTGATTATAGTGCATTAAAATTTCAGAATTGACATCATGTGTGTTTATTTTTATGGAAATTCATCCATTGGATCTAAAAAAATATTTAGTGTATCAAATTTGATTTAGATTATCATAAATTTATTAATAAAAAACAAATAAATAATAAAATATAGGTATATATATATTTTATATGATTAGATTGTAGAGTTTTACCCTTGAATTTCACCGATAAATAAAAGTTTTCTGTCTATTTTTTTCAAACGCCACGCTTAGTTCCCCATTTTTCATATTAGTTTCTTATTATTATAAACAATATTTATCTATTTAAATAATAGAGGGATTAATGATTTCAAATCTTACTTGACATAATTTTCCCAATATAAAATGGTAATATATACAGTAGTTAAAAATATGTATATTTATTAACCATAATGAACATAGTATATCATTTTTTGGACAAAAATAATATTAAAATGTACCTCATTATTATAGAGTTTGTGTCCTATGTCCAAATATTTGTACATTGATTACATTTATATTCAATGTATCGAGTACAAATTAAACATCTTATTATATATTATTCAATATTCTACTTTTCTTTTCTATAATAATATCATTGAGTTTTTGTCGCACTGATAAGAACATAAAAGTTCAGCATTATGATGAGAACCTTAAAGTGATATGATAGTATACTTAATATAGTTTGGTATTTGGATAATGTAATATGATGGGACACATATTATTTATAGTATCATGTTTGGGTACTCATAGGAGGATGATGATTTGTCTCATAAAGTTCGCACATGGTAATCTCTAAGATGGGAGATTATGAAAACAGATCCACCAATTTGAATTTTGAATATTTTTTTTTCATGGAATATTCATATTTTTGGGGCATTTTTAATGGTCCTTAAACAATAATATTACCATTAATTCATGTTAGGATATGTACACTTAGATTTGATGGTACAAACCATGACCCCATATGTTTGAAGCAATGTGGGCTACGTTGGGTGCGTCACAATTGACATTTCATTAATGGGTATGTCAAGGAATTATTTTTATCTTCTATATTTATGAATGTTTATATGTGGTACTTTTTATTAGAATATAATTTTTGTCTTCAATTCTATGGAAATGGTGTAACAAAATGATTATTTCAAATGGACAAAGATATACATATCAAGTATATAGGTTGGTGACATGGATGTTTAACCTTATTGATGAGATGTTGTGAAAAGGGGATTATATTACACATTGATCATTTATATGTGGTTGTGATCATTGTGAAATTAAGATATTTATCTTGGTTTCCTTGACCCGTTGCTATACAATAGTTTTGG
Organism: Viscum album; assembly: GCA_963277665.1. Taxonomy (NCBI): domain Eukaryota; kingdom Viridiplantae; phylum Streptophyta; class Magnoliopsida; order Santalales; family Viscaceae; genus Viscum; species Viscum album. The sequence continues at coordinate 354,001,750 of OY728158.1, read as the reverse complement.
ATTTTAGGAAATCCCACCTAATGAAAATGAGAAACAATAATAGAGTGTAACACACTATGTTTTTTCATTGATATTTATTAAATTATATTTAAATTAATAAATGGAAGAAATATTATTCTCATGGCTGAGGAATAATTTTTATTCACATTTTATTGATCGTATATATTAAATAAATATTTATTGACAAAATTTTGAAAAAAATACATATGTTTATATATTTTATTTTATATTTAATAAATATTTCTTTACTATTTTTTGAATAAAATATTTATCTAAGAGAATAAAATATTTTACATGGGTATTCAACAAATGATAGAGGGGTTCGATCCAACAGAGACCGCATTAATGGAAAATATTAATTAATAAGATGGTTAAATAATACTTTTCATTGTTCATGTTGGCATATGCCACAAAATAAAAACCTTATTATTTTAAGATGTTCCATGATTTTTATTAATGTTTATTATATAATTTAATGTCTAAAAGGAGTTAAAAATTTATTTTAACCTAAACCCCTTCACTATAAATAGATTATTATGCCTATTGTGTGTAGTATTTATTAGTGTAATCGAAATAGATAATTATTAGACACAATTGATTTTCTCTCAACTCCTTCTATCATCCCCTAAATGATGGCAAATTTAAGAGATTTTTTCTTTAACACTAATGAATGAGTGGTTATGATCAAAAAACACAAGGCACTTTATTTACCGTACTAACACCCAAAGATTTTTTGGCATTTCTGGATTTCATAAGTGTCAGGACCAAGCTGAAGGAAGAGTTGGTTTCTATGGATTGTCTTTTTTTTATCTTAAGTAAGTTTTCATAAAGGTAAGACACTGTTAATTTCTAAGAATTCGGAACCAAGAATATTTAACATTCAGAACCTGCTGTTCGAAGAATTCGGAGTTTGGAAATTGAGATGTTCGGAACCTAAGCTGGCTGATAGGAGATGTGAAGGCACATATTGTGACGATGATTTTTTGTTTTGTAAATCTAAAATTGTGAGTATATGAAATTACTCATGATGGAAGCAAAAGTTGGGTGGTGAAGTCATACCAAGATCTGGAGGATTCATTCTGAGAATTCAAAATCTCTGGTATCGATGATTGAAGATTTTGTATCGAGAACCTGAAGTTCGTAGCGGGAATTTCGGAGTCGACTTGTTGAATAAGAAGTTCATAGCATGAATTTCAGAGTCTACTTTCTGAAAAAAAAAGTTCTAAGTTGACTTCCTCTATCAGAAGTTCAGAGTCAGAAGTTAGGAGTCGAATAAGAAGTTCGTAGCGAGAATTTTGGAGTCAACTTACTGAAAAAGAAGTTTTAAGCGAGAAGCTAGGAGTCGACTTGATGAAGAATAAGTTCTTAATGTGAAGTTTTTAGTCGACTTCCTGAGTCAGAAGTTCGAAGCGGGAAGTTTAGAGTCGTCTTGCTTAGTCAGAAGATCAGAGTGAATAAGTTCGGAGTCGACTTGCTGAGTTAGTAGTTCAGAGTATAGAAGTTTGGAGTCGACTTATTGAACCTGAAGATCATAGCCAAAAGTACGGAGCTATACCAAGAATCTGGTGAGATATTTTGAGAACCATAAGTCGTACCAAAGAATCAAGAAGTGAATCCGAGATTGTGATTACGAGAAGTCAGAAAAGAGGATCCGAGAAAGTGATACCGATTATCTTGTGTAACAAAGCCAGATCTGAAAATAAACAACGTTCTAAATCATGATAAGTGGAAGAATATTCTAGAAGATTCTAGAAGCGTTGAAAAAGTCTTAATCACACTTAGATTTCCAGAGAAATTGTGACTTGGGTCTATTTAAGTGAGAGGGAAATTTTTTTGGTTTCCTGCCTAAGCACACATTAGAGCACCTATAAAAGGATATTAAGGTGATAAGTAAGTAAGTGATGAAAAAGTAGAGAGAATAACTCTGATAATCTAGAGATAGGAACAAGAGCTCAGCCAATTGAGTTTCATTGTGGTTTCAATCGAAATGATAATTTGATACCAGTTGACACCGTATTGAGTTTCTCAGATGGAAGAAAATTCGGATTGAAGATTCTGAGTGAAGAAGGATTCAGAGTGGAGAAGAATCTAGAGTGGAGAATTTGGAGTGGATATTCGGAATGGGGAATCAGTACTGGTTGTCACCTTATTGAGTTTCTCAGACTGAGGAAGACTCAGATTGAAGATTCAGAGTGGAGATGAAAATTCAGAGTGAGGAATTCAGAGTGGAGATTCGGAATGAGAAGTTCGGACTTTAATTGATCTATCTCAAGCCCAAGGAGTCATTTCCTCTCTTCTAGGTAAGGGAGTGAAGATTTGTGCTGAACATTATTAGACATTTGTATTTTAAAGGAATTTAAGGTAACATAAATTGTTACAAGAAAATAGACGTTTCCCTATTGTTCTAAGAGGGTGCACACACACTGGAGTGATTGTTTCACAGTGCTTCACGAGTGTAAGGGTATATCATACTCATTGTAATCCAATGATTGTTTTCTTAGTGGATTGTATGGTATTGGATTGTTTCCAACCATACCAAGGATGTAGCTATTCATATTGAATAGTGAACCTTGTAAATTATTGTGTTCCTTTGGATGTGTTCTTGTTTGTTTTATCAGTAGGGAATTTTATCTCTAATAGGAAACAAAGGTTGTTCTCAATTATAAGGGAACATAAAAAGGAAGAAAGGGGTACCACTAATTCACCCCCCCCCCCTCAGTGGTTCATTTCTCTAACTGGGTCCTTAAAAGTGGTATCAAAGGGTGGTTTCCTTTGTTTTCCTTGCTGATGGAGAATCTGAATTGTGTGAATAGTAAAGGAATTCCGGTATTTGATGGAAAGAACTATCACATCTAGAAGGATAGAATGCTACCGTATCTCATGTCTATTATTTATGAAGTTCTTGAAGCTTCAAATGTTGGGTTTCCCCCCATTGAAGACAATGTTCCACTTACACCTGTTGACAAGAAGTTTTTTGAGAATGATGGAAGAGCCAAAAATGCTATATTGTCTTCACTTTATGAAAGTGAATTCTTGAGATTAAGAGGATTGGCCACATCCAAATTTATATGGGAAAAACTGAAAAAACATATACGAAGGTAATACAAAAGTCAAGAAGGCAAAACTTCAAATCTCGAGATTGAAGTATGAAGATATGAAGATGGGAGAGCAAGAATCTGTTGGGGATTTCTTCAGCAGGGTAAATGATATTGTTAGTACCATCAGATTTCTTGGATAAGAGCTGAAAGAATATACTATGGTGGAAAAGATCTTGAGGATTATTCCTGATAAATTCGATATGAAGGTATCCTCATTAGAAGACAGATATTCAGAGACTCTATCTCTTGATGATTTGCATAGCACTCTCATTACTTATGAGATGAGAAGGGAAAAGGCTTTGAAGACCAAGACAAAGGTTGATAGAGAATTATCTTACAAATCCATGAAGAAAGAAAAATCTATGAAGATTTTTATTGAAGAAGATGGTGGTGACTTTGACTCTGAAAGTGAGGTATGTAAGAATCTTAACAATATTTTATCCTTGTTTTCAAAAAATGTTAAAAGAGGCACATGGAAATACAAGGGAAAACTTCCCATGAAATGTTTTGAATGTGGAGGGATTGGACACTTTACAGCTAACTTTCCTCAAAAAGAGAATGAGGAATATGGTGATCAAGAAGAAATAAAGCCAAGAAAGTTATGGAAGAAGCAGGATGGAAAAGAAAAGTTGGGGAAATAAAAAAGGTTCCTCAAATCAAAGAGAAAAATCTTCCTATCCATAAATGAAGAAGATGATGAATGTGATGATGAATCCCAAAAATCACTAGAGCATGGTGTTGAAAATACATCCATTGCAATAATGAATGATGAAGATTTTGGAAGCAGCAGCTCAGAAGAAGAAGAAACTCAGCTTGAGAGGCATCTGAAAGAAGAATTGAATGAATGTTTAAGAAAGATCAGAAGGCTGGAGAAACTTAACAAAAAGTTGGAAGATGAATGTTCCTTATCATGAAATCAAGCTAATGTTGAAGAATAACTTTATAAGGAGCTTTAATACTTGAAGAAGTCTCTTGAAGAAGAGAAAAATCAAAATGCGCATATGAAAGTTAAGCTGAAGGCAAAAGAAGAAGAATTAGAGCTTGTTCAAAAGAATCTCTCAAAACTTGAATCAAGAAACATTTGTTTTCAAAACACCACTATTGATTTTGGTGAAAGATCTCAACAAGAACATTCTTATGATATTCAACAGAAGAATAATGTGGTTGCTGTGACGAAGAAATCTGAGAAAGTTACTTATGTTGCCAAGACCAAAGTTGCTGGGAACTCTAAAGTTTCAAGGAAACCTAAGTCTAACACTAGTGAAAAGCAAGAAAAATCAGAGAAGGAAGAATTCCAGAAGACAAATCATTCTAACTGAAGAATGGTTGGTGGGGCTGAAGAAAGATCAACAAAGAAGTATCAGTACAAAATATTTAGAGGAAGGTACTCCTTCTATGGGTACTTTTGGTATTGTGGTGGATTCAGGCATACAAGAAAATATGTGTTGGTTCAGTAAAAATTATTATCGACACCCCACAAGTTATGAATGAAATAGATTAAGGGGTAGTCAATCTCCCAAATGAAGAAGAATGAGAAGGTTTTCTTAAAGAATTTTGAGAAGAATGAAGTCAAGAAAGAAAATAGGTTCCAGTTTATGGAGACCATATGTGAAAGGTGTGAACAACCTAGACACCTTGCAAAAGGATGTCTTGTGCTGTTACCAGCTCCAAAAAAATTTCTTAATTTTCAGAAGCCGAAGGTGAATAATGGAGTGAAAGAATAAAAAGTACTTGTATTTGAAACTACTCTAAAAGTTACAAAGGAAGAAGGACCATGGAAACTTGATAGTGGTCGTTCTTCACATATGAAAGGAGACCTGGAGTTTCTAAAGAATATGAAAGTGTTTAAAGAAGGAATAATGACATTTGTCAATGATGAATCTTTAAAAATCAAAGGTGTTGGATCAGCCGTCATTGGGAAGGAAAAATTGAATTCCAAGAAAACTCTGTATTTTGATGGGCAGAAGCACAACTTGTTGAGTGTATCACAATTGTGTGATGAGGGTAACAATGTTATCTTCACGAAAGATGGGTTTATTGTGAAAAGTGAAGATGATGGGAAGATTTTCACAAGAGGCTGGCGAACCAAAGGAAATATGTTTCACGTTGGAAATTCGCAAAACTCTTATTACATGAGCTTAGTACAGGAAAATTAGTTGTGGCACGGAAGACTTGGACACATGTGTCAGAGAAATATGAGCAAGCTATCTTAGAGGGATAGTGTTCGAGATATTCCATATTTTCCAAGAAGAAGATATTGGTGTTACACTACCTGTCATAAAAGAAAGAATACAAGTGTTGTGCGTAAAAAGGTTAACTTTTGTTCTAAACAACACCCTGAACTAATACAATCTGATATATGTGGGCCAATGATCAAACTATAAAAAATGGAGACAAGTACATCATCACCTCCATTGATTATTTTACTCGCATTACATGTGTAATGTTTATGAATCACAAGTCAGATACCCTGAAAATGTTTAAAAGCATCAGAAGGAAAGCTAAAAAAGAATGTGAGTACTCTGTGAAGAAGTTGAGAACAGATAATGGTGGTGAGTATAGAAGTGAATAATTTGAAGAATATCTTGAGAATCATGGGATTCAACATCAATATAGTGCTCTATATACACCCTAAAAAAATGGGGTTACTGAATGGAAGAATAGAAGTTTGGTGGAAATGCGAAGAACCATGTTACATGAACATGGCCTTACTCATTACTTTTGGAGGCAAGCTACAAGTACATCTGTTTATATTCAAAATTAATGTTTCTAAAGGCCTCAATCAGACAAGACTCTTTATGAACTTTTCTATGGAATTACTCCATGTATGAAGCATGCTAATGTTTTTGGGATACCATGCATCATAAAGAAGAAAGGTTAAAGCAGTGGAAAATTCGAGCAGAAAGGAGAAGACTGAATTTTTCGTGGATATGAACCATAAGGAATAGGTTATAGATTGCTTTACAAAGAAACATGAAGAATTGAGGATGAAGTTGATGTAAAAGTCATTGAAAATCCAGGGAAAGATAAGTATTTCCAGACAGACAAGGAAGATAAGGAAGATGAAGTTGACGATTCTGATAAGGATGCAATGAATTGTAATCTTATTCAAGATGAAGAATCAGATTCAGCCATATCAAGTGATGAGGAAGGCACATGAAAAACATATACAAGGCTGATGAAACAAGTGAAAGCTCAGAATATTATTGGTTATCAATGTCACATGGTTCAAAAAAGAAAAACAATTAATTCTATATCACATACTTCCTTGTATTCCAAAGTGGAACCAAATGATGTTAAAGAAGCCTTTGAGTATCCGGAATGGGTTCAATCCATGAATGAAGAATAAGATAAAATTGAAAATAATGACACATGGGAACTCGTACCCAAACCTGATAATAAGAACATAATTGGCACCAAATGGGTCTTTTGAAACAAGTTTAATGAAGAAGGTGAAGTTATCATAAATAAAGCACGATTGCTTTGCAAAGGCTACTCTCAGATTGAAGGAATTGGATTTAAAGAAACTTTTTCTCCAGCCTCCAGATTAGAGACTATCCAAATCTTTATTGTTATTGCTGCAAAATGTGGCTACAAAATCATTCAAATGGATGTCAAATCCAAATGTCTTAATAGTGATCTCAAAGAAGAATTTTATATTGAGCAACCATGTGGTTTTGTTGTTGGGAAGAATGAAAGTTATGTGTGCAGGTTGAAGAAAGCCTTGTATGGGCTAAATCAAGCTCCAAGAGCATGGTATTCCAAACTGGATACCTGCTTAAAGGAGATGAACTTCACGAAAGGAAGAGTTGACATCAATCTGTACATCAATGAAAGCCAATATCTTTCTCTCAATGCGATTTTCTATGTTGATGACATTATTTTTGCTAGGAATGATGAAAGAATCTATGAAAGGTTTTCTGAAGAAATGAAGAATGTCTTTGAGATATCCATGTTGGGTGAAATGAGATACTTTCTTGGCTTAAAAATCTTGCAACAAAAAGAATTCATTTTTATCTCTCAATAAAAGTATGCTAAGTAACTTCTTAAGAAGTTTGGGATGGAAAACTCAAAACATGTATCAACTCCTATCTCAGTGAGAACAAAGCTAAGAAAATTTGATGAAGGAAAAGAAGTTGATTAGAAAGAGTATCTAAACCTAATTATAAGTTTATTAATCTTGACTACATCATGGCCAGATATTGTTTTTGCTGTCACCTTATGTGAAATATTCCAGAGTGCTCCTAAAGAATCATATCTTGTTGCTGGAAAAAGAATTCTCAGGTACATAAAAGGCACAACAGTGTTTGGAATCAAGTATAGTGGCTCAAATAACATTGATCTGTTTTGGCTATTCAGATGCAGATTGGGAAGGAAATGTTGATGATAGAAGATCCACATCTAGTGGAGTGTTCTTTATGGGAAAAAGTTGTGTTGGTCGGCACTCGAAGAAGCAAAATTCTATGACACTTAGTTTAGCTGAATCTGAATATTTTGCTTCAACCATGGCTGCTATTCAACTTATCTGGATGAAAACACAGTTGGAAGATTTGTTAGTTGAAGTGTTGTTTCCCTTTCTCTTGGTCTGTGATAATCAAAGAACAATTAACCTTACCAAGAATCCAGTCCAACATTCATGTCCGAAGCATATTGACATCAAATATCATTTCATCAAAGAGAATGTGGAAAATAATGAACTTAAACTTGAATATGTTTCATCTGCTGAACAAGTTGTTAATATTTTCACGAAACCCTTGCCAAAGGAATCATTCTCTTTTTCAAAGAGAGAGTTGTGTGTAAGTTGTGAACTCAGAATTGTTTGTGTTTGTGAACTATTCTAACTATTTTTTGGAGTGGTTATAGAAAAGAAGTTGAAGTTGTTTACAGGATGTATGAATCTGAAGATGTATGAAGTTGAAGATTTCATTTTCACAACCTATGGACAGCATGGTTTTTCTGTTAGTAATTCGTGTTTCCTACAATGAGTTTTCTCAAGTAGGCTTAGAATTATAGATAAGTAATCCGTTTCTTGAGGTTACAAAGTTTGGTGATTTATGAAAACATGGTTGACAACAACATCCAATGGGGGAGATTTTTAGGACCAAGCCGAAGGAAGAGTTGTTTTTCATGGATTGCCTTTTGTTGATCTTAAGGAATTTTACATAAATGTAAGACACCTTGAATTTCTAAGAATTCGGAACCAAGAATATTGAAAATTCGGAACCTGGTGTTCGAAGGATTCAGAGTCTGGAAATTGAGAAGTTCGGAACCTAAGCAGGATGATAGGAGATGTGCAGGCACCTATTGTGACGATGCTTTGCTATTTTGTAACTCTAATATTTTGAGTATACACAATTACTCAAGATGCAAGAAAAATTTGGGTGCTGAAGTCATACTGAGATCCAGAGGAGTCATTCCAAGAATTCAAAATCTCCGGTATTGATGATTGAAGAAGTCGTATCGAGAACCTGAAGTATGTAGTCGGATGTTCGGAGTCGACTTGCTGAAGAAGAAGTTTGTAGAGAGATGTTCGGAGTCTACTTTTTGAATAGAAGTTCGGAGTTGTCTTCCGGTTTCAGAAGTTCAGAGTCAGAAGTTAGGAGTCTAAGAAGAATTTCATAGCGAGAAGTTAGGAGTCGACTTACTGAAAAAGAAGTTCAAAGCGAGAATCTCAGACTCAACTTGCTGAAGAAGAATTTTGTAGCAAGAATTTTGTGGTCGAATTCCTGAGTCAGAAGTTCGTAGCGGGAAGTTCGGAGTCCACTTACTGAGTCAGATGTTCGGAGTGAAGAAGTTTGAGGTCGACTTGCTGAGACAGAAGTTCGGAGTAAAAAATTTCGGAGTCGACTTCCTGAACCTGAAGTTCATAGCCAGAAGTGTGGAGCCATATCAAGAATCTCGTGAGCTGTTCCGAGAACTATATGTTGTATCGAATAATCAAGATGTGAATATGAGATTGTGATTACGAGAAGTCAGAAGAGCATATCCGAGAAAGTGATACCTAGAATCTTATCTAACAAAGTCAGATCCGGAAAAGGCCAAAGTTCTAAATCAAGAGAAATGGAAGAAGATTCAAGATGATTCTAAAAGCATATACAAAGTTTTAATTACTCCGAGATTTCACGAGAAATTATGATTTGAGTGAATTTAAGTGAGCGGGAGATTTTTTTGGTTTCCCGCCTAAGTGCACTTCAGGGCACCTTTAAAAGGAAATCATGGTGCTAAGTAAGTAAGTGATGAAAAAGTAGAGAGAGAAGATCTGATAATCTAGAGATAGGAAGAAGAGATCGGACAACTGAGTTTCATTGTGGTTTTAATTGAAACGAGAATTTGATACTGGTTTACACCGTATTGAGTTTCTTGGATTGAAGAAAATTCGGATTGAATATTTAGAGTGGAGAAGAATTTGGAGAGGAGAAGAATCCGGAGTGGAGAATTAAGAGTTGATACTTGGAATGGGGAATCAGTACTGGCTGTCACTATATTGAGTTTCTCAGACTGAGGAAGACTCGTATTGAATATTTGGAGTGGAGAAGAAAATTTGGAGTGAGGGATTCAGAGTGGAGATTTGGAATGACAAGTTTGGACTGTAATTGATCTCTCTCAATTCCAAGGAGTCCTTTCCTTTCTTCCGGGTATGGGATTGAAGATTTGTGCTGAAATTTCTTACACTTGTGTATTTGAAAGGAAGTGTAGGTAACATAAGTTGTTACAAGAAAAGAGATGTTGCCCTTCTATCCTAAGAGGGTGCACATGCACTGGAGTGATTGATTCACAATGCTTCACGAGTGTAAGGGTATATCCTACTCGTTGTAATACAAGGATTGTTTTCTTAGTGGATTGTATGGTGCTGGATTGTTTCCAACCATACCAAGGATGTAGCTATTCTTATTGAATAGTGAACCTTGTAAATTGTTGTGTTCTTTTAGATGTGTGCTTGTTTGTTTTCTCATCATGGAATTTTATCTCCAACAGGAAACAAAGGTTGTTATCAATTTTAAGGGAACTTAAAAAGGAAGAAAGGGGTACCAATGATTCACCCCCCCCCCTCACAGTGGTTCATTGCTCTAGCTGGGTCCTTACAATAAGAGAATATGTGGATCACCATTTGAGTATCCTTAGATCGTCAGACCACAATGATGGAAAAAAGGGTATTTTTAGAAGTTCAACATTAATCAATAAATAAATAACCTAATCATAGGTATTAATTTCATCGGATATTAAAAAATTAAACTATAAATTTGACGTGACTGATCCTCGCTCGTGGTTTCAAGAAATGATAATTAAAATAATTTTTAAAATATCGCCTACCAATGAATTCTTCTTCCACATATAAAACAAACTAGTGGTCTCAGAGTGGTCACATTTAAATTTAAAATTATTTATTAGATTGTTGATCAATGTAAAATTGTGGTTATAATTTCATTTCATATTATTAAATCATTAATTAATTTTATATTAAAATGATTCAAAATATTTACCAAGGTTAATCATGTGATTCATTTTCATAATGGTTTTAGAATTGGTTATGAATGAAAAAAAAATTCAATCTGGAAGCATTTAATTATTTTCCAATAATATAGGGTTATAAAACATGTACTCCAAATTACACTTTGTTTAACATATGGAGATGAATCTGGATGCACTGAGGGATTCATAGTGTTCCACATTGTAATTACATGTGGTTTATATCGCATGTTGACTATCCAAACTGGGGAATGTTTTTTGGATTACTGGTTGTGTATCAGTGTAAACACTATGTAGTATACAAGGGCTAGTAGTGTAAATCATGCAATATGTGTGGTCATTGTACATGGTCAAAACCGCATGAGACTGAAAACTAAGAGAATTTATGATATAAAAGGAATGTGTATGGTGTGCATAGTGTGTATTTTATTAATTCTCACATATTAAACACATACACAAAACCTAGGAATGCAACCAAGACACATGAAAGGGGGAACACAGAGTGTGTAGTTGGCCTGTTTTCACTGTGTTGTTCATCTGAGGTGTACACTGCAGACTTTGACATGTACCCTGGATACACAAAAACCAAGATGCACATCCTATGGAAGGATTTTATATGCCATGTAGTCTACCATTAAAGGGAAAAAATTAAATATTTCATTCAATTGATAATTAAAGTATTAAAACTTCATTTTATTGATCGGCACACCAATGTGTCTTTGAAAAATTAATAATGATTTAAAAAAATATTCAATGCTCAATTAATTTATTGTAATTAATATGCCATTATTAATTCTATTATTCATTTTCCATGAGTTACATAAATTATGGGTATCTCTAATTTTGTTCATATGACCATTGAGATCAAAGCGGACTTATTAATTATTTCGTTAATTAATTAATGCAAGAGCATTAACCTTAAGAATAAAGAATGAATAATAAAATGAATTCAAACCTACTACTATTTCATATTCATTATATGCATGATCGTTCATGATCATTACCAAGACTTTTGTATGTGTTGGATGTTTTAGCTTAATTTATTTCATGGGTTTTTAGTTATTTATTATTAAATTAAATTTGACGGCCTATGAAATCCCTCCATCTATTATTTTCTAGGACCTTAATGTCCAAGGATATTTATGTAATCCGCTATTAACAGATCCTTTGGTTCCCCTCACATTTTTTTGAGTCATAAATACATGTAATTTATGGTGTTTCCAATGGTGTGGGGAGGTGTTTCAAGAACGAACCATTATGTAACTAACTCTAGTATTACACAGGTGGATAGGTGGAATGTAATAAATCATTCCATAACCTGCAATAGAATTTATTTTCCCTAGGTCTAACTTTAATTTAATATCTTCTAATTAAACCAACCTCTAGATAAAGCACATGAATAGATCATTTAATTATTATTTTATTTCTTTCAATATAATTATTTTATTTATGAATGCAAGGTAATTATCACATAAATAAATCAATTAATGTGAAAATAAAGAAATTAAATCAATGAATTGTTCATAAACATTTTATTCATTATAGGTTATTAATTAATGAAAATATAATTCATATCAACAAGACATGTAAAGGATAAAAGAAGATAAACATTTATTCAAAATTAATTAAAATCCATCAATTAAATATTATGTCATACTTAGACTTCCATTACTTGATTTTGAATTAAATAATTCAAACTAATTGATTTAATAACCCTCATTGGGACACTTACTTTTAATATGGAGTTCTTATAAAGTTTATGGGTTGACATAACCATATTACATCAAGAGAAGTGTCCCTTACTATACTAGATGAAACGTGGAGGCAAGAGTTGAAGAAATGTAGGTCATGATTTCATGATAGGGGAATCCAATCAATAGATTAGGGAGTTACAAGCCTATAGTTCAAAAATACCTAGCTAACTAAAAACCTTCAAGTAGCATGGCCAACCCACATTGGGGTTATTAAAAGGGGCATATATATCCTTCCCAATAGAATGTCATAGAAACTAGAATTTCTATGTTCAATGGTAATGACTATTGGGACATGATAAAATAGTTGGAGATTTGATAAAAATTAATAAAATAAAATAAACGTATATTTTGTCAAATATTTTTTAATCAAGAAAGGTACTAATAATCAACCCTTTTAATTGTCCAACAAAATTGTAAGATTATCATCCAAATTATCCCTACAATCAATAAAATGAAATACAACAACCACATTTATAGTAATGTCCTAGACTGATTTAGACACCTTCTGGTTATACTACACCATGAGTGGAAATCATATGATCTAGAATCATCAATTCCTAATATACTTGCTAAAGGGTTGAATGATAAAGAGTTCTTGATCTAAAAAAATGTTTGAGAGTCATGGTATATATTCTATGTTTGATGATTTTTTATATGTCTAGTTAACACATGAAGTCTCATGAAAAATTGTATTAATATAAAATTAATGATAACCTCTAAAATATTTAACATTATAGAGATATAAAGGAACAATTTTCAGATATGCAAGGCACACATTCCTAGAAATATTGGATAAGGTGCCCCAGATGAGCCTTGTGTAGTCAATCTCATTGGCTACATTGATGGCCTAGAGGTTATAGTGTTTAAACTATATGAATAACTGTGAACTGGTGTCATTATGGAAACAATTCCTCGTAGATTATATATTTATTTTTTAAATTTTATTATGAACAACATTGAGAATAATCAACCAGATCTACTATCTTTCATTCACAATGTCAATAAGGATACAAATCATGAAAATCCTTCTGTCCTAATTGTGAAAAAAATTAATGGAAAATGGGATATCATTAATCCAAATTCCTCTTCTTACCCTTACAAGAATAATAATATCATGGGAAAAGAAAGGGAATAGGATGTTGTCTATTTCACAAGTGAAAAAACATTTCCCTGGAAGAAAAATAGAACCCAACCAAGAAATAAGGTATAATCTTCATGCGTGTTTGTTATCAAGTGAAATATTCACAGTTCAACAATTTGGGTGTTGTATACATTTTTTCATGCTCACATTTGCATTTAAATATAGGAACTAAATATATTCATGAGGATCGATTGAGGGGAGGCTGATCTATGGGGATCCAACATAGCTAAAATTGATGTTGTGTCTATCTGTGACTACCACCTAACACTTCCAAATGGGATGATCTTGTTATTAATGATTTATTATTATGTGACTTTAGTTACAAAAAAACATTATATTAGTATCTAGACAAGATACAAATGGTTTTATTTGCAAATTATAAAATAATTGTTGCTTATTTTATAAAAATAAAATTCTTATGGTAACGAATAATTAAATAATATTCCTTATGTGTTATATTACACAAACCGAGTTATTAAAGTATATAGAGAAACAAAATCACATCACTCTCACCACACCTAAAATTGGAATCACCGACTAGGTCATGTAATTGAGAAGTACTTGACTAAACTACATCAAGATAGATATTTATATTATTTTGACAAAAACCACTTGGTGTATATAATTCATATTTATAAGGTAAAATGACCAAAGTCCCATTTAGTGGGAAAGGTAAAATGGATTAATAGATTCATTAATTAGTTCATACTAATGTATGTGGACCATTTCCTGTCGAATCAAGGGGTGAGTACTCATACATTATAAATTTTAGTGATGATTTTAGTATATATGGATATGTCTACATATTGAGTTATAATTATTCTTCTATTGATAAATTGAAGGAATTCAATAATAAAGGTGAGAACCATCTTGGTAATATTAAAAAACTCAACTCACACCAAGGTGGAGAATATCTTACTCAAGAAATCGTTGATTATTTAGTGGAGTTTAAGATTCTACCTCAAATTAGTCCTCCTTATATGCCTCAGTGGAATTGTGTAATTGATATGAGGAACTACACATTATTTGATATTTTTGGATAAAGTAAGATCCATGTGAGTCTTCCATTATCCTTTTGGACATACACACTATAAACAAAAGTACAAATACTAAAACCAAGATCCAACTAAATTGGAAGATGATATACCATACCAATTATGGAATGGAAATAAGCCTGTGTTTTTATACTTGTATGTGTAGGGTTGTGAAGAATTAATTAAGGCCCCTTTAGGTAACAAACATGGACATTATGGAAAAATTATACTTTTATAGGATATCCTAATGAAATGAGGGGATATTACTGATAAAATCCCTCAACAAAATGTTATTGTGATAAGACACACTTATTACACAGGAGGAATCATATCACTAAAAGATATATTAGGAGTGAGATAAACATATATGAAGTTGAGGCTCAAGGTGTATAATTGTTTGTACAAGAATGGATTCCACAAAGCCTAGTGAAGAAGAAATTGTTTCACATGCAATAGTATTATGTAAGAGTACAATAGATTTTTGAGAACTAGAAAATTATGTATTTCTTGTCAAAAAGGATGGTGACTCAACATTAGTTGATAATAATGATCCTCCAACCTATAATGAAGTATTAAGTGGCACAAATGTTTCCAAGTGGAATGAATCCATGAATTAAAAAATGGATTCCATGTACCAAAACCGAATCTATATTTTGGTAGATCCCAATTGGATAAAAGGCATGTTGGATTAAAATGTGTATTCAAGAAGACACTAGACATGGAATTAAAAGTTATACCTATAAACCATGGCTTTTCCAAATGGGTTTAAATAGTTTCAAGTCATTGACTACAATACAACATTTTTACTAGTTTTAATAAAGAAATACTTCATAATTATAGTTGACATTGTGGCAAACCATGATAAAGATATTTGGAAAATATATTTCTAAATATCCTTCCTTAAGGGGATCCTTTAAGAATATGCCTATATGAAAAACCCCAAATGGTTTTTTACTCAAAAGTATGCAAGTGAGATATAAAAATTAATAAAAATCATTAATTTAATAAATAAAAATTATCAATCATGAATCAAAAAATTTAATGAAGCCATAAAGTTATTATAATGAATGAGTGTGAGTCTTGTATCTATAAATGGTTTAGTTGTATTACAATCATTTTCTTAACTATATATGTTGATAACATATTACTAATTGGAATCTAAATTCCAATCATATATCCTGTTAAATCATGGTAGAATAAATTCTTCTATATGATGGACTTGGGATACATAGAATATATAATTGGGATCAGGATACATCATGATATATCCAACAGGTTTTTCGAAAAAATTTAATGTGTACACATTGACAAGATACTGAATATATTTAGTGTGGAATAATCCAAGAGGGGATTGTTTCTAGCATAAAATTGAAGTCATATTTCTTGGAAAATGTGTCCTCAGACACATGGAGAAATAAATAGAATGGAAATAATTCCATATTAATTATTGATTGGGTTATTTATTCATTCTATGTTATGTGTTATGCTAGAGGTTTCCAATACATTAAGTATAGAAGGAAGATATCAAGTTAATCCAGGTGACCTCCAATGGATGGAAGTTAAGACTATCATTAGATGTCTCATGAGTATAAAAGATATGTTATTAACTTATATATGAGATATGGAACTAGTAAGTTGAGGATAGGAAAATTCTTATTTATAAACTAATCATGATGAAAAGATGTCAAAAATAGGATAACTCTAAATCCCTTTATTTAATATTTTTCATAAACCACTTTAAGGTTATGTGGGAAAATCACAATAAATGTTTCCAAATACCAAATTATAAAAAACATAAATGGCATACAATCTTCAAAATCCACTAAAAACATCAAAACATATCTTTAGATTTCAAATTCAAACACACATTCAATAAACACACAGGTCAACACCCCAGGTGGCATCCGCCTCTAGACACGCTCCATGAATCATCACCATAATTCACAATCAAACCATTATTGACATAAACATCACCATAAATCCAAATCCATAAAATAAAATCATCACCATCATTAGAAAAAACTGAGTTATTTTAAGATATTTTGAGAATAACTTCACCAAACCAGTAAACAGAACATCTAATAACTAGAAACAAACAAAATCAACATCACCTTGAACTATGACCTCCTGTAATGCTTTCAACCATTCTAAATCACCTCCCCAAACACCTTTAAATCCACCACACATGTATATATCTTCAACAGGAATATAAAACTCAATGAATGGATCATGGGATAATTATATCAACACTATCATGTGATATTTTGGGAGTTTTTATTATATTTCATGTCTCATAAGATGATTTACACCAAACACCATACAACAAGGTGATGTGTGGGTGTTGATAGATATAAATCTTATAAAATATTACCCTATATAATTTTATTAATATAAATTCATCACATGTAATATGATTCAAATTTAGGAGAAAGATGTACGATAAAAATTATTATCTCTATTAGGGAATGTAGTAGATGGGAATGGCTAGCCTTAAATCTAGTGGGGCCATATGCGTCTTCGTCAACTAATCGGTTTTGTAAAATTAGTTCACTTTGATTATTTTTCATATACTGGTTTAGAAAACCAAAATGAAATATAATAACTTTTGATGTATTTATTTGTTCCTATATTCCTTTCATCATCTCATACAAATCTCATAGTGTCTTTATATTCTCAAAATATGTAAGAGGTGACACTCTAAAACCCAATCCATTAATGCGGCCATATTGTTCTAAATTATTATAATATACTAAAAGTAGTTTTTCTTTAGGTACAATATATATAAAATCATATGGGTAAATCTTATAAAAACCATATGAACATAAATGTATATTTTTATGTAGTAAAATTATAAATCACCAAAATTTACTATTATTTCATACTTACACATGATTATCATACTTATTGTGTGTTTTCATCCACTAGTTTATCCTCTATTTATATGATCCTACATCCATTATACACGATGTAAAAAAGAAGTGTCTTAAAACTCAGATTCATAAATCTTCATGTAAATAAAGCCTCTTATGTTGTTTTATATCACATTACATACCATTTTATATTTGAGTAATGTGTACCCCTTCTTTATTTTACAATAGGGGTACATTTGTTTTTATTCAAGCTACTTATTTTTAAAACTCCCTTTTCATTTAATAAATTATCAATTTTTATTTCAAAATAGATAAAATAAATATTTTAATATAAAATATTATCGATTACAACACACAAAATTATTCCTTGTCATGGTGACTAATGAATTATTTCAAATATTCATGCTTTAAAATGTGTGCATACATATCTAGTGGGTGGGGGTTCACTTTCCTCAAAACATCCATATCATTAAGATTTATTTGATGTGTGAGGAAGACTATATAATATATTATAGTGACCATTATGACAATTCTCTTATATAAATCATTTAAAATAAATGAAATATACAAGGGATAATGAAAATTAATTTAATGTTTCATTGTATAGTTATTTGGTAAAATAAATAAAGTATATCATAACATTTCTTTAATATCTTCCCACATGGTTATATTCAAATAAAAAATACATTATTCTCTATATATATTAAAATTAGAATTTAAATTCTTGTTGTAATCCAAAATTAAAAAATAAACATTTAATTTTTGGGCTCAAAAGGTTGTCCATGTCGATTCCACCCAGCTTATAATGTTAAAACATTTATTCATACCTTGAAAACATTAGTTAACATGGTGATTCTATACTACTCTTGTTTTTTCATCAACATGTTGTTGATAACCTAATAATTGTACAGTTTCAACATCGATGGTTTGTTCTTTCAAATTATTTGTAACATCCACATGTGAATAATTCAATATATACTTGGGTAGCTTAAAATTTAATTTATAGTATATAAATTTATTATAGAACGCATAATATTATTAGGAAAATAATAGTATATTAAAAACACATTAACCAATTCATTGAACTCTCTATTTTTCATTAAATATTAATGGGATTTTTCTCGTCTATTGAGTACCCAAATCCAATCCTTGTGGTGTCTTATAATGTATAATACACTCTCTATATTAGAACCTTCATGAAATGATTATGATCTCCTAATAAATGGGTAATATTTAAATAAATTTTAATGGGACTGTGTAGTTTTTTTAATCGCCAATTTTTTTCCCTATTCCATTTTACTAGATTTGGGACATGTAATCCTTACACTGCTTCTGATGTCATTGTGAATAGTTCATCCTTAAACCCATATGCACATAAATTCACCATAATCAAGGAATTACTTTTTATTTTAATTATACTTTTATTATAAACCCATTTTCAATTGAAAATATTCACTAGAAATTCTATATTATCTAACTCATATATTTATTCAATTATGTTGAACTATGAATTATTCACACAAATTAGAATTATATCCTTTGATATGAATATGGGAATCACTTCTTCAATTAGTCCAACTCAACTATTTCATTTAATAATATGTTCATCATATTCCTTCATATAGAATATATAACTATTAATTACAAAACTGGTGTAAGATATAACATTTACATTTGGTCCCCTGGATAGCCAATGAAGTTGTTCGGCAATAGAATAGGGATTTGCAGATAAATACTCACAAATATGATCAAAACACCATCATATAAACTATCTATTATGGTTAATTGATATCTATCTTTCAGCCTTTGATGGATTCAAATGTCTAAGAATTACTTAATGGGATTCATCGTATAGAGGAAACTTTAAACTATTATTTAAAATTTAAAGGTGATTTTGCTCATGATCTTTAATGGTAATTGTAAAAGTGCATCTTCTATAAATTTTTTCTTAAATAAGGCCTCTACATTACTAGGCTTTTTGGTGACTAATGATATCAACATTTAGGTGGTATCCAATACAAAATTCAACAACTTCATCAATAATAAATTACTCTTCAATACAACCTTCTAACTAACATCAATTCATGATATCCCACATCAAAATATTCATATAGAATTTAGTGGGGTATATTCATTAAAATTGTTCATGATACGTAGTTGAAACTATCAAATCTATAAAACCATTAGGTGTAAAATTATACCAATGAATTATGTTAGGAATAATTACTCCACTTATCATAATATGATAGAAAATTCATTATTTATTATTGCAAAATTTTTAGGGTCTATTACTTTACAATATATATATTTTAAAAGGAATAAAAGTTTGGTTAATATATGTTGTACATTTTTAGGCAGAATGATACGTAATCCTATAAGAATTAAATTATTATCAAAATATGACAATAATGTTATTGTTGTCCCGTTAACATAAAATTATTCATTTAAATGATATTTTTTATATTTAATGGGTACCCCTCTGTATTTGGGGTTTGTCTTAGTGGTAAAAACCACATAATTCTACATGAAAGAAAGGGGTTAAAACCCATTGGGAAAAGGGTATAGTAGTAGTACTGTAGTGTACTGTAGTAGTGGTGGGACTATAGCAACGGAGGGCACTGTAGTGGTGGCAGGTCACTATAGCGGTGGCAGGGCACTGTAGCAACAATGGGTACTGTGTAATACGGTAGAAGTACTATTCACATAATTGTATTTGGGCCAAAATATTGGTTCTGAAGTCCATAATGGGTTAAATTCCCACTGGGCCTTTGGGCTATGTAATGGGACTCCCTCTACCCAATTAAAAGAGGTCTTTTCTTTGCTTTAATAATAAATGAGGCTTCGGACCTAAACATTAAAAAATGGATACCCCTCTGAAAATTTTACACCATTAAGGATGCTTCATAATTGAAATTATTCTTGTCAAGATAGAGTATAATTTGGAAGACGAATAATAGTTCTTCTTTCACCATTCACTCATGCCAACACATCCATTATCTCCTTGTTAGTCATTTCCAACATTTCATTAATTCCATAATTTATTATATCTATTAAATTTCGTAACATGAAAATAAAAATATCACTTATATATATTTATACATTCAGGACATCAAGAAAATTATCTAACGTATAAATAATTCTAATATGGTAATTCAAAGAAAACACATCTATTTTTTCTAGCCATATTTTTTATGATTTCTCCGAAATGGTTCTCAAAAATTATTGTCATTATATTATAATTTATTTAAAATATTATGCTCATTAATTGGGATAGTGTTGTATATTGTTATGTATTTCTATTGAATGATATCTTCCATGATCGGTATTTATGTCTTTAGGGAAAAAATTTATAATGTCTTAAAAGCATAGTCTTTGAGGAATGTTTTCCCCAAATGGAATGTGTACCATCTACTCAAATGTGACAACAAAACATTAAATTAATGTTATATCCTAAAAAATTTAGATAAGATGGAATATTAATTATAAACCAATAAAACATTGATCTCAATCTGAAATATTTAATTTTATGCTCCTCATACAATGTAACACTTGTATCCCATATAGATTTTAGATCATCAATCAATGAATCCAATTATATATCAATATCATTAGAAGTTTTTTTGTTCTACATATAAATAGAGAAAACGTAATGTATTTATTCTTCGTACATAACCACAATGGTAAGTTTTATATTACCAACATCACAAGCCATATAATGTGATTAATACTTTTCAAACCATTATGAGTCATTGTATCTATAGATAACATAAGTAAAAGGTTTCATGGATCGTTTCAAAATTTAGGATTCTCATAATCAATTTTCATCCACTAAAGAGGGTTTTTTGGTTATCTTATTTTACCATCTTCAATTCCTTTATCAGAATGAAATGAAATTTTTCTAATGGTTTCCCAACGTCCATTGAGACATCTAACCATTTGGTTAATAGGAAACTACCATAAACTTTTTGAGGCACTTTATTGTTTTTCTTTTATCAATCATCACAAATTTTTTTGGATGTTATGAGTGATTCATGGTACTTGCAAAAATATATACAATAATTAAGAAAAGAAAGTATTTTTTCAGAGATCATACCAATTTAACGTAAAATTAACTTAGTGCCATCTATTCCTCAAGGAAGAACATTTTCTTCTACTGACATATCAATCAAGAGACCAAGTAAATCAGTAAATATAGTGTCACTCATTCTGTCTCCAATATTAAAATTATATAACATTAATAAAACTACAAATATTGTATATTCAATACAACTAGTATGCAATGGTGTCTTTTAATAGATATTTAAATTCCCAAAAAATATTGCAAAATCATGATCGTAATCTTAAATTTTCATTTTTATTTCTTTTATATGATCTCTATCACCATTTATATGAGCATTCATATCAACTGATCTATAAATCACAATATCAGTGCAGTCGGTATGTAGATTCTTTTTTCTCAACATTTAATCTAAAATTTATATATTCGGTATATTTGATAAAAATTAAATATTATTTCACCTCTTTTGAGTGAATTCATCCTGAATAAAAAAAAATAAACCTGGATAAAAGATTTCAGAAGTGTTGTATGCATTCTCTATTGTATGTTTGATGAAATTTTTGACACCATCCTCATACATCTTTTTCATTCAATTAGAATCCATTTAGTTTGGATTAATATCCATCCAATTATGTTCAATAAAATTCATTTTTTAAAAAATAAACAAATAAACATAAGTTATTAATAATGAAAGGATAAATTTGTAGATAGTTTGAATAAATTTAATAATTTTCTTAAAAAAAATTAAACTCACATTGGAAACTAAATGAAGAAATATTAAAAATGTTGTAATGATAAAATGGTAGAATTCATTGAAATTGGTATATTAGACTCTTTATTAGAATCCTTCACATTGATAACATCTAATTAAAATAAGAATCATGATTAGATAAAACAAATTATGATGGAGTGTGTAGCATTAAAGTAGTAAATTAATGATGGATGAAATAGTTGAATCAAAGAGGTAAAGGTTAAAGATAAATTACAATAAGGGGAACTAACATGAGATGATAGACTCCATTATTCTGTTTCTCCTTTTGTGGATTATAATCTTGAATTCATAATAATGATCATACTGGATTACTAATGTCAAATAAATATCAACAAGACAATGTTATTAGTGATGATTACTAACAAGTTATATTTTTACAAAATGGTAATATGGAAAGAAACAATCTACGGTGGTTGAAGGGTTATACATTCCTTAATAGAGGGAAAACGTATTAGAGAAGTATTAAATAGTCTTTTCAGCTACATGATGTTATTGTTCTAAGATAACAAGAGGTGAATTATGTGTATTAATATTTGTTTTTTGTTTTGAAAATCATTTATGGAATGTAATGTGTTATATATAAAAATATAAAAAGAGTAAAATAATTTTTTTCTATGGAAAATGATAGAGATCAACAATGTTCACTCACCACATTAATAATAGTAATTAGTTAGTGTCAAATTGTGAAGGATATTGATATTTGTGGTGAGAAACCAGAAAACATTATATGTGCTAAAAAGTAATTTTATTCATTTGTTTGTTATTTAGTGTTTTCCATGTATTACTACTTTTTGTTTTTCCTATTTTACTACCTCATATCTGTGTTTCCTCACCTCCACCACAGTGAAAGAGTTTTAAACATAGAATGATTTTTCCCAAGTTGCTTCATTTTGTTTATTTTTTAAAATTTGGTTCTTTATATATTTCCTTTCCATTAATAAAATGTTCTTAATAACATTAACTTTTAAGTACCCGATCTCTATGCTTTCTCATCCTAGCACATGAATTTTTCTGATATTTTTAATTACTATTTTTTCTTTGTTGTTTTCTTTTTTTTGTAGGTGTATATAAAAATCTTAATAACATTATTAATATTATATATTTGATAATATATTTTAAATATAATTATTAATAATGTATATTTACTAATTCAACATAATTAAATAATAAAAAATGAAATAATTATAATTTAAATTTAAAATTAATTTATTATTAATATATTTAAATAAAGAATAATAATATATTTAAAAATATCATTAATATGAATTATATTTAATTGATTCAGGTACCTTTTAAACTGGTACCCACTGTCAGTGTTTAGTTTGATTGATAAAAACATTGTTAGTTAATAGATGTTTTGTTTGTTTGTTTTTTTAATATTACAATACCTCACATAATTAATTGAATTGAAATTTTAATAAGTGATATTTTCAATTTCTCAATTATTTATCTATAAACACTATAATAGAAATCCACATTATCAGGGAAAGAATGGAATTTTTCAACACTAAAAAACATGCAACCTTTATCCAGAGAAAAACACCCCTTTTATGTTAGCATAAATATAGATTAAGGCACGTGCTCAGAGTCTCCCTTCTAGGGAGAGGGTTTATCTAGGGATTCTTGGGTTTGGGAACACCAAGGTTCTCCTAGGATTGGTGTTGTTTTAGCCATGTTGTGGCGTTTCATCTTCCATGTCTGTCCTCCCCCATTAGTTTGTTCAATAACTATTTCTTCTTATGTTTCAATGGATTAATCATCCATTAACAACAACATAGATTATTAACCCTTATTGGTTCATAGTATATCACTTTAATGGTGGTTAAACTCATTGAATACTAACTATTCAACCTGAATTTGCTAGAAAACATACCACCATCTCTTTGGCACCTGCAAGAAGCCATGGCCATATGAGAAGTAGAATCAAGCCACCAGATCCTTACATTATTTTGTTAAAACAATATATAAGAAAAATTTTCTAATTCAAAGACCCTAGTCATTCGAAAATCACCTAATCTTAATGGAGCACCTGAAAAATGAAGTTGATTTCTGAGAATCACCTTCACAAAATTAGTCTTATGATTCCTTTAAAGAGTAATGTTTTTTATCAGTTTTCTATAAAATAATATTAAAAAAATTCCAGGTCAAAAATATTTTATGAAATATGTATATAAGGATGCATGAGTTCTAGTGCCTTTTGGATAAGTCGAAAGGTGACAGGCTCCTAGAAGCTTTTCAGCCAAAAGAATACTTACATTAAATATTGTTTTTTGTATATTTTAAAAAAAATCATTATATATATATATATATCATAATATTTCAATAGAATTTATCTTCTATTTAATATCTATCATTACTATCATTACAGAAGTCTAGAATTATGACAAAAACCATCTCCCAGGGATTTCTTTTATTTTAGGGTTTTCCCTAGAAATTATTCTGCATTTCCAATGTGGTATTTTGGTTCTCCCTTTCCTATGTAGAGTTACCAATATATTATTATTAGTCAATTTCAATCCATTAATTAATACATTTAATTAATATTTAATAATATTATTAAACAACTAATCAATTTATAAATATTTAATAATATATAATATGTTTTAATTAATTAGAAATTAAACAATATATTATTATTAAAAAATAATCTTAATAATAAATATATTACGTATAATTAACAAAAAAATAATATAATTATTAATTATTAATTAATTTTTAAGAATAAATATTTAATCACTTATGAAATTAATTAGATAATAATTAATTATTTAATTAGTACTATAATTATTAATGGTAGTAAACATGACTATGATCCGTGGAGGAAGAAATAGTCTGGTGATGATCTTAATGGTAGTAAACAAGTTTTCAAAAGGAAGGACCCTCCAATTATTGGTAATTTCTCCATTTGTGTGGTTGTCGAGCAAGGTCGGTCAAAGGTTCCTATTGGATTTAAAGAAGTTCATTTGTAGGAATCGTCTCAGAACCCAGTAAATGTTATTGCTCTAGTCAATAATTGTGGATCTTTAATTCAGGATATTACTAGATTTTCTAGGGGTATAGATGGTTTTAAGAAACCATGTGCTGATGTGGTTGATGAGGAGGAAGATAATCAAACAGTGTATGAGGATGTTATCCAAGATGAAGTCAATGTTGAGTTTGATCATGTTGCGCTAGCTTCAACTTAAAGGAAGGGTAAAATGAAGGTTTTTTATGACAAAAGATTTCAGTTGGTGATGCCTAAGAAATTGAGGGTCTTTCCAAATCTACCTTCATCTCTCCATGATGAGCATGTGGCTAAGGTGGTTGTTTGGATATAAATAGTGCCACCAATTGGGGGTAATGTCGCCGATGTATCTATTGTAAATGCACAAGTTAATTCCCAGCTGGGGGTTCAGGATGATGCGACTATGGTCGGATATGTTGCAAGTGAGTAGGTTGGTGATCAGTAGGGGGATCGAGGGGGTGCAAGTATTGCCTGATCTACTACAACTTACCATCATGGTGCTGAAAATATTGTCCCTCATATGGAAGGATATTATAAGTTGTAAGAAGCTAGTACATGTAGGGATTTTCAGTTAGTCCTAGTGTTGTTCAAGACTTCACATAGTCTTCTCTAATGGTTGAGGTTTAGGGGGTTCCCTCTAATGGTTGCTGCTAAAAAGGATGCCTCTAGCAATGTGGTTTTGCTGGGATATGATAATCCAACCACTATTTTTTCATGTTAGATTCTATTAAGACACTTGAGTTTGATTTTCTTATTCGTGAAGGCCTTGAGAATGCAGGATGCAATAATCAAAAGAATTCATATTCAAAACATGCTTATGTTGATGGATTAGAGTCATCAAGGGAGATGGACCAACCTTCCCAGGATGATATATCACCCTCTAGTGAGGTAGTGCATGGATTAAATGTTTCACAAGGAGAAGATCCTCATGAAGAAGCTATATAGGGTGATATATCACCCTCTATGGTGGTTGTTCATGACTCCAAAGATGCACATGGAGAAGCTCCTCATGGAGAAGCTGCTCGAGAAGATATATTACCCTCTAATGAGGTTGTTCATGACTCTAAATATGCACATGAATAAGCTGTTAATGATGATTCTTCCTTACCGACTATGGAGGATCTAGTGAAGGATGAGGAAGCCAATTTTCCTAATATGACGCGTAATGGAGAAGTGGGCATCACCTCGCTAACCAGAGAGGATCTCGGAGTTGAGGTCAGTATTAGAAGAGGTAATATCTGGTTATCTAATGTGATTGTTTCTTAATCGTGTTATCCTAGAGTGGTGTGTTGTGTGTAAACATTTCCTCTAAAACCTTTTGTTTTTCTACTCTTCCAAAAAAAATGGAGCCATGGGTTTGGATTTCTAAACACGTGGCTAAGTCGTTCTTTTTAATTATATAATAAGTAATTAGTAATATATTAATTAATTATATAATTATTAAATATATAACAATCAATTAGTTACCTACTAATATAACTATTAATTATAATAATTAATTATTAATTTTTTAATAATTAATTTTTTAATCAGTTATTTAATTATTAATTATTAATTATTAATTATTAATTATTTAATGATTAATTGTTTAATAAATAATATTTAATAAATAATATTTAATAACTAATTATTTAATTAGTTATATAATTATTAATTTTTAGTTATTAACTTTTTATTATTAATTACTAATTATTTATTATTTATTATATAAGAATTAATTATTTAATTAGTAATATAATTATTAATTATATAATAATTAATTAGTTAATTAGTAATATAATTATATATTATAATGATTAATTATTAATTACATTATTATTAATTAGTTAATTAGTACTAAAATTATTAATTATAATATAATTAATTAGTAATGTAATTATTAATTATATAATTATTAATTTTATAATAATTAGTTTGTTAATTAGTAACATAATTATTAATTATGTAATAATTAATTAGTTAGTTTGTAATATAATTATTATTTATTATTTATATAATAATTAATTAGTTAATTAGTAATGTTATTATTAATTATATAATAATTAATTAGTAATGTAATTTTTAATTATATAACTAAATTTTATAATAACAAAAAGTTCTAGGAGCTAGCCGAACCTCCTCTTACCAAAATTTATTGAAAAATAATGGACAAACATGAAAGATAATGAATGGGGCCAAACAAAGGACAAACCCTCATCTAAAGGAGAAGAAACTACAAATCAGAACCAACTCCGTAATGAGGGATGTAATCAAGAAACTCTTGTTTTAACTTTGAATTCATCTAATTAAAAAGAATAAAATAATTTTCCCTGAGTTTAATCTGCTGCTGAGTGATCTCCTAGGAATAAGACCTGGAAGACTAGCCACACCCATCTCTGCCATGTCCTTGGCCACAATTTTTTGGATGACGAAAATGACACCGAGTATTAGTTTGTTTCCAAGCCCCTTTTGTTTATTCCCTATCTGAAGAAAAGACTTTTTTCTATAGTATAATACCCCAATTGAGGGAATTCCCCATGTGAAAGATCCTTTATAATAGGGGAGACAACTTCCAACATCTTTATCTTTCCTTGTCCAGAAATGGAACACTCCTGTCTCATTTTTTCATCCACATCATTCTGTACATCCTGTCAAAAATCAAATTGACC
This sequence comes from Viscum album, assembly GCA_963277665.1. Lineage (NCBI taxonomy): Eukaryota > Viridiplantae > Streptophyta > Magnoliopsida > Santalales > Viscaceae > Viscum > Viscum album. Next base: position 353,973,905 of record OY728158.1, on the reverse strand, counting down.
AAAGTCAACAGTATCCTGCACTATCTCATCAATTAAAGTTGGTCTTTCTTTGGATCCAGTAAGGACATCCTTAAACGAAACACCATCTGTAATTCCTTGACTACATTTATTCCTTTTTCAACAGTAACAGGATACCCAATATTCATTCTTTAAGTTTATTCATCATTTTTTAGGTCTGACACTAGTAGATTATTCTCATTCAAGACATCATCTGCAGTTCTTATCCTCTCAGCAACGGTGTGATTATTCACATTGTCTTTCTTCAAAGTTTTCTTACCATAAGGCTGACAAGTACCTTCATGTTTGACTTGGATGTTTTGAGTATTCCTGTAGTTGGAGACTTCATTCCCTAGAACCATGAAAAATAGAAATAATGATGAGATGAATTCATATTCAAATTGAACATAAATTTTTCACTGTTTTTTACAAGAGATATAGAATTAGAAAAAGGATTTATCATGTCAATATCCACCATGACTCTAGTGAATTTCCAAAATTTCATTTCAATAGTGTTCTGGTCCATCTTAATGGTTGTACTAATATATGATACAAGATCATTAATAATTATAAGATACCAAAGTTCTTAACTAATACCATGAATTCTAGATTAAATCTTTTTAGTTTTATGTATTTGTGCATGTGAATTGAAACTGAAATCCTAGGAAGAAACATGAAGGATTCCTAGATTAAGCACATAAAAACTCAAACGCCAAGAACAATCTCTATCACCCGCATTAGAGAATATTAAATTAAAATACCTTATTCCAATAAGATCAATCCATATATTTGAATGCCCAAAATCTGTGAGAGACTTGATTTAACCTTCTTAGTATTCAATGGATTATCATTCTTACCAAGAATCATACACCCAATAAGGGAACATTTACACACTTTTAACCTCTCCTTAAGAGAATGAATATTTTCAATGAATGGGAAGTTCCTATTTTTTGATCTAGAAATATGGGGCACCATAGATGCTTGAGTCCCTTCCTCAAAATTCTTCTACATAAGGGCCTCAGAAAAAGAACAACCCTTATATAGGGGATTCAAAACAAGATGCACGGGATCTAAAAGACTCGACACCATTCCATTACTCACAGTATCGCCTGGAGAAAAATTGTGCCTTACAGAAATCATCTTTAAACCCACATCCACTCTATTCCTCATTGTGCCATTAGATATAAACAAATCAAGCCCTCTTGATCTCTCTAGTAAACCCACAACTGCACCATACCTCACCACACCGTTAGATGAATCAGGCCCTCCCAAACTCATCGGTAAGACAATCCCCACCATGGATCCCTGAACAGCTTCATTTTTAGAGGCTTTGTCATCTTGTAAGGTCAATGAAGAAGGCCTCAACTGAGAAACACTAACAACATCACCATCATCAGGCGCTCTGCAGCTCTCTTATCCATACATCCAAATTTATTAATTACATAATTATTAATTTGTAATATAATTATTAATTATATAATAAACCAATATTATTTAGTTATTATTATGATTGTATTTTATTAATAATATATTATTTAATTTTAAATTAATTAAAACCTATTAAATACTATTAACTATTCGTAAATAATTAGTTGTTTAATAATTTTATTAAATAGTAATTAATAATATTACTTTATTGATTGAAATGATTAATAATAATGTATCTATATTTCTATACAGGAAAGGGAGAACCTGAATACCACATCAAAAATGCTTAATGAATTCTATGGTAAGCCCTCTTATAAAAAGAATCCCTTAGTGTGGGTTTATGTCAAAATTCCGGACTTCTGTAATAGAAGTAATGATGGATATTAAATAGCATATAAGTTCTGATGAAAAAAATGCGTTTTATTTATTTATATATATATAATGAAAATAAAAATAAATTTATACATTTTAAATATACAAAAAAATAATATTTAAAATAAGTATTTTTTTATTGGATGAAATGTAAAAGGGGGTTTACCACCATTAAAATTATCTAAAAGGAGGAATGACCACTATTGCCTTTTATACATATTTTTAAAAATATATTTGATAGAGATATTTTTTTGAAAATACTAACATACATAAAAAAATATCCTTAAATTCATCCCAATTAGAGGAAGATGAAAAAAAACTTTTCAGAATATCATTAGTTGAGTTAAAGGTTATCTTCATTAGGATCACTATGATGAAATCCTTTAGGGGCCATATGTGTAGATCAAAGTACTCATCCATTTGAAAAAAAAACTTTTATGATGGAAGAGTTTCAATCAATGGAGGATCATTAGTTATGGATCCCATTCAAATAGGATAAACATCATATCATGTTATTTTTGTGGATGGATCATACATATATAAAATGAGTGAATCTCCATGGCAGCTGATGATGAAGGTAGCATCATCCTTCATTATGGCCCATGGAACCATTCAAATAAATAATGGATCTCCACAGTTCCAGAAGAAGAAAGAAAATTAGATATAGTAAATATTTCAAAGGACTTTAGTGTTAAATGTTGACAAATAAATTCACTTACCATATAATAATTGATGTGGTGGTCGGCCGAAAAAATAAGGTTGCATGGGTTTGGTGCCACCTAGTGATAACCTCAAGATGGTGGTTCCACCGAAGTGGACTCAAAGAATGAGTTAGTGACTTCCTGAAGATATTTTGAAGTGAAAATTTTAAATTTATCCTCTATTATGGCTATAAATATATGGATTCCATGTTGTGGGATATGTGATAAATCTAAGGAATTTTTAATATGTGTATTCCTATTTGAATAATAGCATGTGATTCTTTCCCTATAGATGTAGGTCATCTGATTGAACCACATAAATATTTGGGTACTCTTATTATTTCTATTTCGTTTCCCTATTTTTGTGTGTGATTCTTGAGAGCATAAGAATTTTCAAACAAAAAAGTGTTATTAGAGGGTATTCGGTTACCTAGGAAAGTACTGAATTTATCTCTATATATGTAAACTTGAACCTGATAAGCTCCATGCTTCCTGCTGGTAGCTGTTTTTCCCACATCTGCAACTCGAAATTGGGATATTCCCTTGTATGTGAATTTGAACCCACTACAGTCTGTAACTCTTTAACTACTCACCCCAGTGTGTGCATCACTATAGATTTTATGTAACTATTGTCTGTGAGTTGGAGTTCATTGGTTTGATCATTTTTCCCCATCCTATCTCCTATGTTTGTTTTTTCAAATATTTGGGTGTTATTAGATCTGGAAAACTAGGTTGTGCAATTATAAAGGTATGGGAGAGAATATTTTTACTGTGCATGGAAGGAAAAAGGGAAAAAAATTATCCAAGTACATGTGAATAATGAAAATAAGAAAATTGGTTATGGTATGTGGGGTGTGGGGTGTGGAATAAAGAAAAGGTGGGGTTTTTTTATTTTTTTCTTAATTTATTTTTATTTTTGGCTCTTTGTGTATGTGATTGTAAAAAGGGGAAAGAAGACATAGATAAAACATTATTAGGGGTTTCATGAGAAACAAATGTGATATGTTTTTGTTTAAAAATATAATTATTTTTTTTGTATTTTTTTTAAAAAAAATACTCTGATGAAAATTCAGATTTCATTTAGAATCTGATTTTAGGAATTAAACAGTCGATTTTAGAATTTTATACTATTCTGGATTCATCAATTTTGTCTATCTTTTTAAACTATGATATCTTTTTGTGATGGAGATTCCCCAAGTAGAAATTAGTACGGTACCATACTAATGTGTATTCCAGTTACATATTCTATTACTATGATAACTTATGAAAATAGATGTATTGTGTTCAGTAACAAATTTTAGGTGGACAAATTTGATGGGAAGAACAACATCAGCATACATAAATTTGATGCTTTTGATATTATAACTCAACATTAGATAGATATAACCTTGTATAAAAATACCGCAACATCTATGATGGTGATTAGAAGAGACTAAACTATCAAGCCTATGATACGATCCATCTCTGTTTGGTTAAATATCCAAAATATAGTGTGATGTGAGAAACCTATATAAAAATATTGTGGAATATTTTTGGAGAATATTTATATGGACAAAATAATTGAAAGTTGATTATACCTGAAAAATAAATTGTTTAGATTTCGTTTAAAGTAGGGTATATTAATGATTTAGCACCATGACTATTCTAATAAAATCTTGATATATTTTAAAAGTTTGGAAGTAAAAATTGGAGGTGAATATAAGGCTCTGTTGATGTTTAACTCTCTACTAAATAGTTATGATCACCATACAATAATGTTGTTGTATGGTAAGGATGAGGTAAAAAAACATGATGTTTCAAATTCCTTAGTTATAATGATTACAGGTAGAAGGACAAGTTTGAACATTGGGATCCCATAGTAGATTAATTGATTGAAACTAGTTGAAGATCATATACCAGGAAATCCAAAAGATTCAAAAGATATGAATCACAATTAATGTGAAAATAATATTCCATTATTATATGTCCAATGAAAGATGAGTGTTCCTACTGTCATCAAAAAGGGTAATAAAAGAAGGTTTTTTTGAAAATCGGGAAACTGAAGTCAAATTTTGTAAATAGAACTGAGGAAGCTGAAGATACTATCCTCATTTCCTCAAGAGTCACCCATTCAGAATTTTGGATTCTTGATTTAGGTTATTAATTCCATATGTCTAGGAATTGAGATTGGTTTCCGGACCTCATGGAGCCAGATAAAGGTGTGGTTCTTTTGGGAAATAACCACATTTTCCATAAAATAGGTATTGAAATGATATGGTTGAAGATATATGATGTTACAACTTGATGCCTTACAGATGTAAAATATGTACCATAATTGGAGAAGAACCATATATCACTTGTATTTTTGGATAAACATGGTTAACATATAACCATTGAAGATGGATTCATGAAAGTTATCCAAGTTTAACTCCTTGTGATGAAAGGTATTAGAAAATGTTCTTTATATTATTTGAATTTTGAGACAATTATAGGTGGAGCAGTGATATTAGAGAAGAGTATCACCACTGATAGAACATACAAGATCCCATAGAGAACTTCCATGTATGGAAAATCGGTTTTTTATTCTCTATTTTTAGATGAATATAGTGTTATAGATAGATATCAAGATGTTTTGGATATAAAAGAAATGAACTAGTGGAAGTCTATTTTAGGGGAATAAATAAATTCACTACATCAAAATATGGTATGGGATCTTATTCATGCTCATAAGGACAATAAACATACTACAGTGATAAAGTTACAAAATTGTTTGCACTTGATAAATATCTCTAGGACATTAGATGCCTATGAGAATTAGGAAGGTTGCAGTAGTTTGAAATTTTTTTAGCACCAAGAATTTTTTATTGAATTGCAACATGGTGAAATTTTTTTTCAAGGTGGAGATTCTTGATGGTTGAAAAATGAAATCACCAACCACATAATTGGTGATGTAGTAGTTAATTGAGAGAAGAAGGTTTCATGGGTGTGGTGCCTCCAGGTGATGACCTGTAGATGGTGGTGATGCTGAAGAAGAATTATAAAAAGAGTTAGTGACCACCTGGAGATATTTTTCAGCGTCCACTAGAATTTTATTCTCCAATATGGATATAAATATATTGGTTCCATTATGTAGGATATATGATAAATCTGTTGAATTTTTAATATTTGTATTCATGTTCGAATATTATTATTTTTTTCTTTCCCTATGGATATAGGTCACCTTAACGAACCACATAAATATTTGTGTGTTCATGTTCCTTCTGCATTGTTTCCCTATTTTTGAGTGTGATTCTTGATGGGGTGATCATTTCTGCACAACATTTAGTTTTCAATTATCCCCATCTCCAGGGAAGCGGAGGTTGAAGTTAACATCATCCTCTATTATGGACCCTAGATCCCTATCAAAAAGTAAATGATGCCCATCGTCCCAGAAGAAGAAAGACAATTGGATAGAGAAACTATTTCAATGGTCTTTAGTTTGTAATCGGCCTGGAATCTATCAAAATATCTCATTCTAGGTACTCTACCTACTATCACATATCAAAGCTACCTTGATCACCCAAAATTCCTATTTTCAAACAACCAACCTCATGCATAAAATCCCATAGATATCTTATAATCTCATAGACAAAACTTCATCAAGGACTTCCACCCCTCTTACCTTCTCCCCCAACCAAAAAATGTAACCCCAATCCCCTACCTAGACAAAAACCCATTAATTATGAACCATCGGACCCCCCTCTAAAGACTTCTCCACTAATACTTCCACCTTTTCCAGCCACTATTCTTAACAGAATCCCATTAAATCTAAATATTAATGGACTTAAAATGCACCAACCCTATAGGATGAAATTTAAAGGTGAATATGACATCGACCTCTCTACTCCAAAACTAGTGAATCAAAAGGAAACCCTGAGACTTCACCTATAGAGAAATGACTACTGAAGAGAGGGAAGACAACATAGGATGGGTATTTTATCTAACAGACATTTTTGGTTTTTGTCACAATCTACCCACACCTATTTTAATTAAAATATTTTTCTATAATTTCAATGCACGTTTCAACCTATATATAGATATAATTCTTTAGCACCGGAGTGGTTAAAGTGGCCTTAGCATACTTTTTCTCACCAAATCCAAGACAAAAAAATAAGTACATGTGTGGAATCTCTTATAAGGAATGATTTTGAGGATACTTCCCACAATCTCTCGAAGGCCACACTAACATCCTCTACCTCCAATGGAAGGAGGATGATATTTGGATTACAATGTTCACTTCCAACAATATTTCTTCCTCTATCAACTGGTTTGGCGCGCCATCCGGGGATTTTTTTGGTTACCATCAGTGGCACTCAAAATAAGTAAATCTAATGTCCAAGTATCTCCAATGGTCGATTATAAGTGTTCTTTTGGAGCCTCTTCTCACGGTTGGGGGCATAAATGAAATTATTCTTCATATAGAAAAGAGAGGGGGATCCTGCATATCCTCTGTCCATTTATGTGACCTCTCATAGCTGGTTCAAGTCATGGGTCTCTCTGACATGGGACATGATGGTATCCTTTTCACATGGTTCCATGGGAGCTCAGAGAACACCCACATTGTAAATCATTTGGACATGTTCTTGGCTTCTTCTCGTTGTCTCACCATCTTCATCCTCTTCAATGTTTCTCATCTTACCCTATCCATATGAACCAATGACCTATTCTCATCAACCCTAATCTTGAAAACAGTAATATGAGACAAGGGATTCCTTTTAGATATGAATGATACCAGATGATAGAAAGATACTATGGTGATGTGATTAAATCATGATGGAATATAGAAGGCCTTGGTGTTCACAATAAAATTCACCAGGTCTTATCTAACATTAAGTAGTGGAGTTATAGTCAGTTTGACCATTCATATAATCAATTAATTGTTATTTATAGAAGTATATAGAATCTTTTCTCCCTTCCTCCATCATGTGAAACCCTCTCTAAAATAACTGAGTTGGAAAATTATCTAAATAATTCTCTCAAAATGAAAGAAATATGCTGGTTAATGTGTGTGTGCAACATCCACATTATTTATGGTGACTCAAAAACACATTATTTCTATCAAAAATCATCTGGGGGAATTGTAAGAACTTCATTTCTTTTTTGACCTCTCCATAAGGTAATTTTGTCTCAAAGGAAGAGGATATTATTGGCCTAATCTTACACTTATCTAGGATCTCTATTGTAACGACCAAAACTTTTATCAATAAATTTACCCTTGCATTTCAATAAAATGTTATGTTATATGTTTTGCATATAGAAAACACATGCACTAATTTGGTTTTATATTATCCTATTGGACTTTAATTACCATTAAGAATCTTTATTATTGATAATATATTCATTGAACATTAATAATATGATTAGTATAAATATAGGGTTTTGATAAATCCAATTTACATAAACAAAGGATGTGATGGCTTCAAAAAGTAGGAGTGTACCATTTGAAGCCCAAATATCAGATCTTTTTATGGAGATAGTAGCTATAGGATTTTCCTTTAACCACACCTAATATTATATCCAATAAATTAATCATGAACAAAAAAAATTTATGGGAGAAGTTCAAGCTCATCGAGATCATGGTCCAAACCATGTACGTCGAACCACCCCAGGAAAGTTTCATCAACATGCACTTTACCAATAGGGAATTTCATGGTGTATTGAAGGGGTATGTATCAAGATCATAATAATATGAATATTTATATTTTATTTTTAATATAATAAATTAAATATTTTCTTCTTATCGTTTCTTTATAAATGATTTTGATTTTAATAAAATAAAATGGAAATTATATTGTTTAATAGTATTCAATTTCAAATGATATGTTTATTTTGATTTTTTAACATTTCTTCAAAATAAATAATAAAATATTATTTTTAAATAGTTATTATTAAATATATGTGATCATATAATTTATATAAAGTCAAATGTAATTTTTGTAAGGGTTCAAAAACTATTATTGTCAAAAAAAATCCCATCATTTCTCCATAAATGACAATTTTATTTTAAAAATGAAAATTCAGGTATTTATAAAATTATTTGGTTACAAAAATATTATTATAATTAGAACTTTGAAATTATCTAACGGTTGATCTTTTATAATTTTCTGAGACAGTCAAATTTTTGGGTAAACATTAAATACTATATAAATGTACAATGTGTATTATAACATCCTAATGACCCAAAAGTGATGTAATAAATACTATAAATGGTATCAACAACTAAATATGTTTTTTTAACTTTAAAATATTTTATTTTTATTTTTATTTTATTAATTTTATAAATCCTTTATTAATCCTCAAAAACCATTGATATATTTTAATGGTTTAAAATAATTTATTTTGAGTATGACTCACTTCCATATAAGAAAGTGTATTATTTTTTTAAGTTGAGACCATAGAATTATGAAATATCAAAACCCACTATTATTTTTCAGAAACCATAGGGAAAACCCATGCTAAGGTTTTTTTTGGTTATTTTGTTACATAGATTCCAAAACCAATGTTTGAGAAATAATAAAACATTCCCCACTCATGTCCTATATAAACAAACCCAATATCCGATTTTTCTCCAATCAAAGCCCATGGAGCACTTCCTTACTCTATTATCCTATATCTAGAGTCCCCCAAGGTTCCCTAATCTCTTATAAATCTCCTCCCAAGCATTTTAAGTCACACTCTCAAGGTAATTTTTCTTTTCCTTCTCTTATTTATTCATGTATATTCATTATCATATGCCCCTTACATACCATTTATAACATTCATATGTATTCTTCCATATCACCCATACATCCCTTTTGATTTATAAATAATGATATAACCCTTTTTATCTCATTAAGTCCTCCTATAAACATTTATGCGCCCCTGTTATGTGGCCGAAATTTCATCATGATTTTTCATGCCAAATAATTTTGTTATGAATAACCATACCCATTTCCTATCAAGGGTGTTCACCATTATGAACATATAATTCTTGATTGGGGGATTAAATGTATTTAGTATACACTCCTTGATCATGGAATAAAATATTAGGATTAATGAATCCATGTAGTAGGATCTATGTGGCATGTTGAAGTATGATAATGAAATAGAAGTGACTGGTGCACCCGAAAACATATAGCACTCCAATGCATTGGGTAATGTTTTGTCCCATGAGATATCATGTTTGGAAAAAGAGTAAACCTGGTTACATTATGGGACTTCTTCCATAATTACGTCTTGGAAATTAACTATCACCTATGTTTATGATGCAGTTTTTTAAGTTGTTTCCACATTTACCATGTTGCCTCTATGATTTTTATGTTATATCATGTCTCCTTGTTCATGTTTATGATTCATACCCCTAATATGACCCAATGATATGTGTATGGTCTATCAGGTATTATTATATTCATGTTATGCCTTTTTTATTCTCTTACTAGACTTTATATCTCACCCATTTCTTATGTATGTTCCCAGCTTATCCCATTCTATTTTAAGAATGAGCATGTTAAGAAATGTTTTAGTAAAGATGATGTATTCCTTGTTTTTTATTGTTATATAATGTACCTAATTCCCAATGACGCTATAATTTCAAATAATCTACAACATATTATGTTTAATTTTTTGTAATAAATTATGTATCAACGTGAAATAAAGACCGAGATATCCATAGTTGGAATAAAGGACACTAGTAATTTTTTTTTTTTTGCGTCGTTATATTTTACATCAGTTATAAATAACTGATGTGAAAAGCCATAAATTTGATTTATCACATTGGTTTTATTATAAGTGACATGACAAATAAACTATCTCACTTTATCACGTCGATTATAAAATAACCAACATTATAAATACAATTTTTTTGTAGATTATATAATTACTGATGTAAAAAACGATTTTATCATGTCAGTTTAAAGAAAATAAATGTGAATGTTAAAATTTCAAATCATAACAATAATTCATTCAACTTTTTTACAATGACGTGTTGAAATTTTCAATTGTTGCTTAAAATTTTGTACACTATAGTTTTATTTTCATTTGATTTTTACTGATTTTTAACATTGGTTATATGATAACCAACGTGAAAAATAAATTGTTATGACTTTTTCACGTTGGTCATATAAGAACCAACGTGAGAAATACATTTTTATTCTTTTTTCACGTCATTTATTAATTAACCTATATGAAAAATATATAAAAAAACATTTAGTTCATTTCCCATTATTCTATTTGACGGGTCCCGAAGGTCAAATGGAGTTACGGATCAAACATTATGGTCATCAAAAGTTGATCACCTCTGAACGAAGTCTTAAAGAATGTCAACTTCTGATGGCCATAACATTTGATCTATAACTCCATTTGAGCTCTGTGACCAAGAAAATTGAAGATTAAAAAACTATCTACATGTTTTTAAACATTATTCACGTCGATTATTAAATAACGTATGTGTAACATGACTTTTAACTTTTGTTATTTAATAACTGACATGAAAAATCAATTTTCAATCACTTTTTAAGCTTGATTATTAAATAACCGATGTTAAATATCATTTTTCAAATCATTTTCATAATACCGATAGGAAAAATGATTAATAAAATCATTATAATTTTCCAATCTTTTATTTTACTAGTTTTGGAGCTCAAACGGTGTTACGGATCAAAAGTTATGGCTATCAAAAGTTGATATTATTTAAGCCTTTATTTAGAGGTGATCAACTTTTGATGGACGTAAATTTTGATCTATAACTCCATTTGAGCTCTCGAGGCAATGAAAAAGAATATTAGGAAATTAAATACACGTTTTTTATCGATTTTTTATGTCGGTTATTAAATAACTGATGTTAAAAGGCATTTTTCTTGTCGGTAATTAAATAAACGATGTAAAAAATTTATTTTTATATCCCTCTATTGTGGAAATTTTAATATCTTTTTATGATAGTTATCATAAAAGCGATATGAAGGTGAATTTTTATATCCCGCTAACTCAGAATTTCAATTATTTTATAGTGCGACATCAACATATTCCATTTCCACCTAAAACATTTAATACTGTGTTTTCTTTTACCATCTAATTTATATTTTTTCATTATAGACATATGGATAACATTTTCAATGATCATTTATTTCAACTATGATTATTCCACTGATTCGACTTGTATGATCATCAACGTGAATCCATTATTTCTCCATTCCGTATTTTCATCAAGGTATTGTTTATTATTTTTGCATGATTTATGTTTTTTATGATTAGTTTTCTTAATTATTATATCAATTAATGATTTTTATTTTATTATAGTTAAGATTAATTTTTTGTATCTTGGTAAAACTACAATACCTCCTTCAGATTCAACAATTCCTTTAAAGACTAAGTTCTTCATTCCACGATATCATCAATGTATTTGTTATTATTTTAACATGATTTTTTTTTATGATTAGTTTTCTTAATTCATATACCATTTAGTTATTATTATTTTATTATAATGAATAATATTTTTTTATCAGGGTAAAACTACAAATCCCCCTTCAGATTTAAAAACTACTTTTAAGACGGAGCTTTGGTTGGCTCATTCGATGTTTCCTCAGAAATAAATATATCAATTCTAGATCAATGAAATGTTTTTGGTTTTTAAAAAATCTACATTAAAAATAACATTTAATCTTATTTTTTTAAAAAATGACGTAAAATTTTCTTTTTAACAACGGTTTTTTAAAAACCGATGTAGAAAATACAGTTTTAACAAAAAAAATTAAAATGGATGTTATTTCATGTCGGTTCTTAAATAACTGATGTGAAAAAAAATAAACGTTATTTATTTAATAACCAATGTTAAAAATTCTTCGTTTATGATTTTTCATGTCAGTTATTTAAAAACGAATGTGAAATATATAGTTTTCAATACATTTTTTTGAAAAATGGATAGTCTTTCCTTTCAGTTTTCAAATAGATAACGTCAAAAATCATGAATTTTTTTAACATCGGTTAATAAATAACCGACGTTAAAAAAATTTATTTTTAACGTCACTTGCAAAAAAGTAGATTCAAAACTGACGTGAAAAAACTAAAATAACCGGTGTAAAAAATTATTTTTGTACTAGTGGGAAATATTTTTCTTATTTTTGAGATTAGGATTAGAAAACCCTAGCTAAAACCTTGGGGATAAGACTAATTTTGAGAAAACATAACTAGATTTTGATTAGCATATATTGATTGGTTTATCCAGAAAATATATCCCTATTTGGATACTATAAGTGGATGTCACTCTAGAACATATGTATATAGGTGTAAAACCCAAAAACATTGAATTGAGCTGGACTTGATCGAGAACTAGTGTAGGATAACGAGCCTTGATGCATGCCTGTTTTAACATAATTAGTGGATACTATTTTAATATTTAATAATTTCATTATAAACCATTATTAAGGGGTAAAATACCCATAATAATATATGTTAGAAATTAGATCATGGATAACATAGATTAAAGCCTAAAAATTCATAAGTAATGAAAATAAAGTAATTTATAAGTTATCTATTTACTATTATTTGATTCTAATTTATATGTTCAATAGTTTAAAAACACTCATCCCTAATTTTCCCTTCATTCTATCCAATGGATTGATATTAGAGGATGTAGGTAAACAATCAATGTGATGACTGTCCTAATGAGATTCCCAACCCGATGGGAGTGGGAATCGAGAACATTGTGATGATACTGTCTTAGATGAACTAGTTTTGAATAGATAGATGGATCATGAGGGGCCCCCAGATACTTTGAAGATAGAACAATGTGAAATTAAAATCTTTATACAATAAATTCCCCCTGAATGTCACTAGATTCACATTTGTGAATGAAAATATCATGAATAAACTACATCAAGATGGATATTTAGATTATTTTGAACCAAACCCAATTGTTTCATATCTCTAATGTTTATAAGATAAAATGAAAAAATCTACATTTAGTTGGAAATGTAAAAGGGATAAAGAGATTCAGGAATTAGTTCATACCGATGTGTGTGGACCATTTCCTATTGAATCAAGTGGTGATTACTCATACATCATAAATTATACTAATTATTTTATTATATGCGTATATGTATACATAATGAGTTATAAGTCGCATTCTATTGATAAATTAAAGGAATACAAGAACGAATTTGATAAAAAACATGGTAAGAAGATTAAAATATTCCACTCAAACCATGGGGGAGAATATCTTAATCAATAATTCATTGGTTATTTATTGAATTTTGAGATACTATCTCAAATCACTCCTCATTATATGACTGAGGGAATGGTGTAAGATAAAGGAAGAACTATACCTTTATTTGGAAATGGTGAGATCAAGGAAGAGCCATGTGACTCTTCTATTATCTTTTTGGCGATACACATTACAAATAGTAGTATCAAAACTAAAACCAAGATCCAACTAAAGAGAAAGATGGTATACCATAACAATTTTGGAATTGAATGAAACTCATGTTTTCATACTTTCGTGTGTGGTGTTGTGAATAATTATTCATAGCCTCTTTAGGTAAAAAACTTCGATTGAATGGCACAAATTATACCATTATTGGACATTCTAAAAACAAAAGGGTATATTATTGATACTACCCCTCATACAAAAAGGTTATAGTGAAAGTAAATACCTTATTTCTTGAGAGGGATCACATCTCTAGAAGATATAATAGGAGTGAGATAGACTTCAATGAAAATATGTCTAAAGGTATATGAGAGTTGGTGAAAGAGTAGATTCTATAAAGCCCTGTGGAAGAAGAAATTTTTTCAGAAACACATGCACTATAAAAGAGTACAATAGAGGTTATAAAACTAGAATTTTATATATTTATATTCACCAAGGATGGTGATGGATTATTAATTAATAATAATGATCCTATAACATAAAATGAATCATTATATGTCATGGTTATTTCCATGTTCCAAGAATCCATGAATTCTAAAATGGATTCCTTATACCAAAACCAAATATAGATTTTGGTAGATCCTCTAATGAATATAAGGAATGTTGGATGAAAATTGGTATTCAAGAAAAAAATGGACATGTATGGACAAGTTAGTACCTATAAGGCATGACTTGATACAAAAGGGTTTAAATAGTGTCAGACCATTGACTATGATGAAACCATTTCACTATTTTCAATGAAAAAATATATCAGATTTCTACTTAACATTATGGCTTACCAGGACTACGATATTTGGAAATAGATGTCAAAACATCATTCCTTAAATAGATCCTTTGGGAAAAAGTATATGAGACAAAACCCGAAGGTTTTGTGACTCCAGTGTATGAAAGTAATATATGAAAATTAAAAAAAACACCATTTATAAATTAAAGAAATAATTTCAATCCTGGAACTTTCATTTTTATAAATCCACAACAGAATTTGTTTTTATAATTAATGTGTTTGATTATAGTATCTATAAACGATTAATTAGAGTAAAATAATTTTCTTAATAGTATATGTTGATAACATATTTCTAGTTGGAATCGAAATACCAGTCATATAGTCTATTCAAGAATGGTTGAAAAAATTATTTTCTATGATGGACTTGGGTAATTCAACATATATACTTAGTATCAGGATCCATCAGGAAAATCCAAGAGGTTTCTCTGACTAATTCAGAGTATACACATTAAAAAGATACAGAAGGGATTTAGTATGGAACAATCTAAGAGGGGATTTTTGCTAGCATAAAATGGAATTCATCATTCAATGGAATGTGTCCTAATACACATGGGGAAATAAATAGGATAGATGGGATTCCATATGCATCAGTGATTGGTTGAATCATATGTGTTATGTTATGTACTATGGTATATGTTTCTTGCACATTATGTGTGGTAAGAAGATATCAAGTTTATCCAGTTTAACTCTTTTGGATGGAAGTCAAGATTATCATAAAGTTTCTATTGAATATTAAGGATATATTCTTAGTTTATATATGAGATGAGGAACTAGTCATTATAGGATATGAAGATTCTATTTTCCAAACTAATTAAGGTGACATTATTACACAAACGACATAACTCCAAATCTCTATTCTCATTTTTTCTATAAACCACTTTAAGGTTGAGTGGAAAACTTACAATACAAGATACCAAATAAAATAATTTAAACACCAAAAAGTTAAATGAAATAAAATATTCAAAATCCACTGAAAAACATCAAAATTCAACATTAGATATTAAATTCTAACACAAATTCAAGGAACACATACGTCAACACCTTGGGCTGCATCCGAATTGATCCGTACTCTATGAATTATCCCAAAAATTCAAAATCAAACAAAATTTTACAAAACAAACTAGGAATTATAATCCATTAGATAGTATCATCGTTGATGTTATAAAAAATTGAACATCTTTAAGATATGAAAGGGGATATCTCCCCCAAACCAGCAAATTGAACATCTGATAACCGCCAACAAACAAAATCAAAATCAACTCGAACTGAGAACTCGTGGAACATAGTAAACCATTAGAACTCACCTCCCAAGACACCATGAAAACCACCATGAAAATATGATTGGGAGGACATTTGTGGAATCATGGAGTATAAGGATATTAGGAACATACATTTTTTATTATAAACACCAAAACCAAAAACTTTTGTTGTTTCCAAGGATAAAATCTATGAACAAATATAGAACATCACAAGCCCAAATATCAATCATGACCCAAACCCCCCAAACAAAATTAAATGACTCTAAATAATAGAATAGATTAAAATTAATCCAATTAATGGGACTTAAACCCTAAGCTGGGAGAGAACCAATAAGAATTGCGGCTCCTGGAAAACTAATGACTCTCAAACAACACATCCTAACCCCCCCCCCCCCCACACACACGAGAGCTGGTATATCATACCAAAATAGAGTCTAGTGCAATATATCTGGGAGTATGAGTAGATATTGAGATGAACACGGTCCCAATATTGATCCACAATCGCAAAGAGATAGAAACACTCAAACAAGACGGATGGAAAGAGAGTGGAAGACATTAGAGAAGGAAAGCTGAAGAGAGAAACCATAGAAAAAATTAGGTCACCGATGGAGAGAAAACAAATCAAGAAATTGAATTAAGAAAAAAATGAGAAATCTAAATACAAAACAAATATGTAGGGAAACTGATGGAGGAAAAACCAACATTTGAAGCTAGAAGAAGATAAATCATTTTCATGAGAGGAAACCTTAGATTATGGAAATGTTTGGCATGTTCAAAAGAGCTCAAATAAATATGTAGTTATATTTTTTATAGAATATTCCAAGTACACTGGGTATTAAAAGTTTTCTAAAGAAGAAATATTGATGTAAAACTTCATATAAGAGCATGATGTGGTACCTAAAATTAAATATCCTATCAGACTTTACTATGATAATAATGTAGTGTCGACTCTTGCAAAAGATCCAAGGATAAATCATCATATTAATCAAATACAATAAAAGTATCATATATTTATAGATTTCTCTAAGATATTTCTGGTTTAATTGAGAAGTATTTCCATGGAAGAATGAATTAAAGACATATCGAATAAATCCTTGACTCAGAAGAAACATGATTATCATGTGAACTCTAGCACACTAAAATTTATAGTTAGTTGTCTATAGTCTATGTGGGATTCTGTTAGATTTGGTGTCCTAGGACCAACTATTTTTAAATTTATTAGATGTATATTTTATGTATTTAATATTAATTAAACATCATATTAATAATTTTTTAATTTTCAACATCTATTTAATTTAATAATTTAAAAGAGTATTTTTCATATTGATATGGTCATTAGAATTCCACGCTATGATGAGAAACATGGAGTGATATAAAAATATTCTTAATATAATTTTATGGTTGGATAATATACAATGATGAAAATATAGAATTTAAACTATAAGTTATGTGTACTCATAAAAGTATGAGGCTTATTCTCATGAATTTCTCACTTGGTAATATTCATGAGGGGAGATTAAGAGAACAAAAGCACTAGTAGAAATTCCAAATGTCTTGGGGTTATCAGGTATTCCTATTATCGAGCACGTGTAATGGTATATACACTTTAAGATTATCCTTAATCCTAGTCCGAAATCTCATACTTATATTCTCTGATGAAAAATATGATGACATTTTCCATGGTTAAGTATGGTGTGTTGGGAGAAACATGATTGACATGTAATAATGGATATTTCGAGGAAAGATTTGTCACTTCTATATTTATGGAAGTCGGTATCTCTAACCTTTTTTTATAAAAGAACTATCTCCCTAAATTCCATGGATATGGTGTAATGATATGATTTTCTAGATACTCGAAGAATGGCCTATCAAGAATATAGATTTGTGACATGGGTGTGAAAACTTCTTGATGATATATTTTGAAAAAGTATTTATATTACACAATGAGAATTCGTATTTGGTTTTCATCATTGTGAAATTACATTATTTCTCTAGGGTTATTTAATCCATTGTTAGACAGTAATCTAGGACTTTAAGAAAGCATGCCTAATTCTAATGGGAAATAATCCTAGAGGGTCACATACTATGTTTTTTCAATGATCTCTATTATATTTTATTAGAATTCAATTAATGGAATAAATATTATTTTCATGACTAAGAAATAATTTTTACTCAAGTTTTATTGATAAAATAAATTAAATATTTATTTATTTACTGGATTTTGAATAAACTATATTCATTTATTTTAATGAATATTTAATAAATAGATATTTACTGGTTTATGAATAAAATAATTATTTAAGTGAATAAAATATTTTATTTTGGAATTAAATAAATTCTAGAGGAGTTTGAATGGACCAAGGCTTCCTCCAATGACAACTATTAATTAACAAGTCGATTAAATAATACTTTTTATTTCCCAAGTTGGAATACACCACAAATTAATATTATTATAATTTTATTATGTGGAATGGGGTTTATTAAATTTTGTTATATTATTTAATAGATGCAATAAATTAAATAGTTATTTTATCTTAAAACATAGATCTATAGATAGACGGTTATGTCTATTGTGTAGAGTACCAATTGATGAAATCGAAATAGAGACTTATTGTGCACAATGAATTCACTCTTGAATCCTTCTCTCTCACTCTTAAGAACACAAAATTTATTAGATGATTCTTAAAGACCAAATAATTAAAGATCAAGAGAAAATAATGCAACACATTCGATTCACCATCCTAATACTAGGAGATTGAGTGGCATTTCTCATAGATCATAGGATCATGTGTGGATCACCACTAGAAGGATTTGATCCTTGGATCCTCACAGTGTAATTAAGGAAATCTAGAAGGGTCTCTTCGGATGATAAACATTCATCAATGAAAAAATATGATAATTCTAGGTAATAATTTTTTTAGATATTAAATCAATAAAATGAAGGTTTGACATACCAGATCCTTTCTCATAGTTTCAGGAAAGAATAATTAAAAGAAAAATTAATTTGTCTCCCACCACCTCATTCATCCACTAAAATCATAACCAAAAAAGTATGTGTCCATAACTAATACTCTTAGCCATTCAAACATCATAATTTTATTTATAATAATCAGAACAACCACATTTTTAGTGGTCTCTCCAAATATTTCTTCATCACATTAAATGCAGTATATAATTTCACCATTTAATGTTTTATCTTCATGAACTCGTAATATTAATATATTCTGAAGTCAAACTATTGCGGTGAATGTACTCTCAAAAGGTATTTTTGATTTCATGGTTTATTTACATGAATTTTTTGATATGAACATAAGTTTCCACTTCATTTTATCTGTCTGTAATACCATAACTCATTTCAGAACTTTTAGATCGATTTTAAAAAAAATCATTTGAAAAAAAATGGTAAGGACTTCAATTGTGTTTCATTATAAGATTACGTGACCATGCTATGGAAGTCACAATAATATTATCAACCATTGTAACATCTAGATATTAAATATGAATGAAAAAATAAATAATTGTCTCATGTGATACTTAAATCCCCACTCTCATGTGATATTTTGGGATTTTTTATTATATTTCAAATCTCTAGGGATACATTACACCATACAGCATGAAACAATGTGATGTTTGGGGTTGATACATATAAATATCATAAAATATCATGTTATGGTAATTAGTAATATAAAGTTATCACATGTTATTTTATTCAAATTTAGTATAAAGTGGAATGATAAAATTAATTATCTCAATTAGGGAATGTAGTTAACAAGAATGGATCACCGTAAAGCTGGTGGGGTTGTGTGACTCTTCATGAACTGATCATTGTTCTATAATTAGTTCACTTTGATCCTTTTTCATATAACATTATTCAAAACCAAACTAAACTAAACTATCTTCTAATGTATATATCTATACCTACATTCCTTTCATCATCTCATATTAATCTTCTTGTGCCTATATATTCTTGAAATATGTAAGGGGTGACACTCCAAAACCCAATCCATTAACGTGAACATATTTTTCTATCTGATTTGAAGCTACTAAAAGTATTTTTTCATTAAGTACAATCAATTTTTACCCTTGTGTATAAATATTATATAAACCATTTGGTCATAAATGTATATTTTTATAGTAAAATTATAAAGCACAAAAAATTAATATTATGACATACTTACACATGATTCTCGGACTTCTTGTGTGTTTTCATCTACTAGTTTTCCCAAAATTTATATGAGACTCCTTTTATTATACACAATTGGAGATGGAAGTGTCTTCAAATTCAGATTCATCAATATTTATATAAAAAATAGCCTATGTTGTTTTACATCACGTAAAATTTTTTCGGAAGATTTCAAATACACACCATTTTCTTTTTCAGTAATGTGTATCTATTCCTTATTTTACAATAAGAGTACATTGGTTTTTAATCATATTACATATTTTCATAAATACCTTATTTTTTCATAAATTATCATTTTTACTCAAAATAGATAAAATATATATTTTCAAATAAAATATTTTTGATTACATTACACTAAAAATGATTCCTCGTCAGGATAACTAATGAATTATTTCAATGTTTCTTGATTTATATTGCATGCATACATATCTAGTTGGTGGTGTTCACTTTCCCTTCGATATCCTTGTTATTATGTCTTTTAGATGTGTCTGTAAGGCTCTATAATCCTTTACAGTGACCAATATGACAAATATTTTATAGAAATCATCTAAATTAAATGAAATATACAAGGGATAATGAAAATTAATTCAATGTTTCAATATATATATATATATATATATTAAATATCCCATGTATATTTTAACAATTCACCAATATCTTCCCACATGATTATCTTCAATTAAATCTTGACATTATTCTGAATATCTGTGAAGATTAGGCCATAAATTCTTATTGTAACCCCAAATTTACTAATAAACATTGAATCATTAAGGTAAAATGGTTTTCCAAGTTGATTCCATCCAACCTAAAATTCAAAACATTTTATTATTTCATTGATAAATTTAATTAACATGGTTATTCTATGATTCTCTGTTTTTTTCATCCACATTTTGTTGATCCCCTAAAGGTTTCGTAGTTTCAACATATATGGTGTGTTCTTCCTAAGGATTGGTAACATCAACATGCGTAAAATTAATTATCATCATGGGTAGTTAAAATTTTAATTTAGATTATGTCAAAATATTATATAAAACAGAATATTATAAATAAAATCATTGTATATTAAAAACTCATTAACCTATTCATTGAATTCTCTTTCTTTTTATTTAAGATTGATGGAATTTGGATCATCTATTGAGTATCAAAATCCCGTACTTGTAGTCCCCTTTAATATATATTACACTATCTACATTGGGACCTTCATTAATTAATTATGATCTCCCAATAAATGGGTTATCCTCAATTTAATTTTAATTGGACCCTATAGTTCTTTTAGTCATAATAAAAATTGAGCAATTCCCTTTTAATTGATATGGGACATATAATACTGTCACTAAATGTGATGTAATTATGAATGGTTTATCCTTATACCCTTTTACACTAAAATTTACCTTCACGATGTTCAATTTCATGACTTTAACTATAGCTCTGTTCTCAACCCATTTGTAATTAAAAATATTCTCTTTAAATTTCATATTATATAACTTGTATATTTGTTCATTCATACTGAAATATGAAATATTCACATAAATCGTATTTCAATCTTTTTAATTTAATATGTTCATAACTTCCTTCATAATCCTAAATCAACTATTTCACATCATAATTTTTTCATCATGTTCCGTCATATAGAATGTATACCATTAATTACAAAACTAGTGTAAGATATAACATTTAAATTTAGTCCCCTAGATAGCCAATGATGTTGTTTGGAAATAGAATTGGCATTTACATATTACTGCTTATAAAAAAGTATCTTATAACCATAATATAAACTATTTATTATGTGTCATTGATAACCATATATCATCTGTAGATGGATTTAAATTTCAAAGAATTACTCTATTGGATTCATCATATGGAGGAAACTCTAAACTACTATTTAAAATTCAATGGTGATTCTGGTCATTCTCTATAATGGTAATTGTAACAACACCTATTCTATAAATTTCTTCTCTTATAAGGTTTACACTATGATGAAATTTTTGAATACTAATGCTATTATCATCTGGGAGGCAATCAGTATAGAATTCAACAGCTTAATCAACAATAAATCATTATCCCATAAAACCTTCTAATTAACTTCAATTCATGATGAAACCCTTCAAAATATTCATATAACATTCAGTGGGATAAATCCATCAACAATTTTCATAACCACATAGTTGAACCTATATAACCTAGTAAACCATTAGGTGGAAAATTATATCAATGATTTATGGTTAGAATAGTTTCTCCACTTATCATAATATCACAACAATTTCCTTCTCCATATTTTATTATATCTAGTACATTTTTTAATTTGACAATAAAAATAACCCTTATATATTTTTCTATGATCATGAAATAAAAAAAATATTGGACATAAAAACAATTTCATTATGGTAATTCAAATAAAATTCCTCTATTTTTTCTAACCATATTATTATGGTTTTCAAATTTTTTTTTTCCAAAATTAGTTTCATAATATATTATTTTCTTAAGAATTTGATCAATTGTTATTTGGGATGGATATGTACATTATTATGTATTTACTTTGTATTATTTCATTCAAGATAGGTATTTATGTCTTAGGGGTAAAATTTTTCAAATATCCTAATGACAAAGTCATTTAAGATTTTTTCAACCTAATGATTATGTACCATATACACAAATGTGACACCCAAACATTCCATTAATGTTATAGCCTAAAACAATTCCCATATGATGGAATATTAATTATCAACCAATAATACATGGCTCGCAATCTGAAATATTCAATTCTATGAACCTCATACACTGTAACACTTATATCTCATGTCAATTTTGGATCTTCAATCAATGATGCCCATTAAATATCAATATCATTACCTAATGGTTTTTGTTTACTTATAAAGAGAGACAAAATAATGTATTTGTTCTTTATGCATAACCATGGTGGAAATATATAAATTACCAAAATAATTATACATGTAATGTGAGTACTAATTTACATTACAATATGACTTTTTCCATCTGTAGATAATGTAATTGAAAGGTATCATGGATTTTTTCCACACTCAGGATACTTATAAACAACTTTCATCCACTGGGTAAAGTTTGTTGGGTGTCGTATTTTACAATCATCAATTCTGGTATCTCTATGTCCTAAAAATTTTCTAATGGATTCTGGACATCCATAGAGACGTGTGAACATTAGGATGATAGGAAATTACCACACACATTTTTAAGCTCTTGATTTATTTTTCTTGTATCTATCTGTGAAAAACCCTGAAGATGTAATGAGTGACACATGGTCCTTATAAAAAAAACAATAAATTATACATAATGTATTTTTTAAAATATCATACCCATTGAACATAGAATTACCTTAGCACCATATATTATACAAGGAATATCTTCCTCATATCCTAACATATAAATTAGTAAAGTCGGTATCACCCCTTCTGCTGCCAAAATTCAAATTATATAACATGAATAAAGATGCCAATGTTTTATATCTTAGATAACTGGTATACAATAGAGTCATTTCATAGATATTAAACTCCACAAATACATTTTTAAATCATGAAGGTCATCTTGAGTTGTCATTTTTATTTATTCTATATGATATCCATCATCATTTACTCTAGCATTCATATCAACTGGTCTATAAATCATAATATTAAACCATAAAGTAGGTAGATTCCTTATTTCCTGATCTTTAGTCTAATATTTATTGATTTGATCTATTTTATAAGAAATAAAATATTCTTTCAACTCTTATAATATAATTAATCTTGAAAAAAACAACATAAACATGGATAAATGATTTGAGAAGTGTCAATTCTGTGCTCTATTGCAATCTTCATGAACTTTTTGACACCATCCTTATATTACTTTTTCATTTAATTAGCATCCATAGATATTTGATTCATATGCATCATTTTATGTTTAATTATATTCATTTTTAATAAAAATAATTAAATAAACATATGGTATTAATAATTAAATTATAATGGTATTGATACTTTGAAATTATTTGATAGTTTTTCTATGAAAACAATTATACTCACTTTCGAAACCTAGTGAACAAATAAAAAAATATGTAATGATAAAATGATATAATTCATGGAAATTGAAATTTTAGACTCCATATAAGAATGTTTAACATTGATAACATCTAATTAAAACAAGAACTTTGAGTGTCTCAAACAATATAGGTTTGTGTGTGTAGCATTAAAGCAGGCAATTGATGATGGATGAAAGATATGAAGCAAAGTGGTCAAGGTTGAAGCTGAATTCCAATAAGGGGAACCCAAATGGGATGATATACACCATGATGTGGTTTCCCCCTTTGGTAGATTGTAATCTTGGTTGTGTAATAAAGATCACACTAGACTACTAAATTTGAATGAATCTCAACAAGACCATGTTATTGGTGATTCTTCATAACAAGTTTTATTTTTACAAAATGGCAACATGAAAAGAAACAACCGATGAGGGTGAAGGATTATACAATCCCCAATACTGGGAATTATTATTAGAACACTCTTAAATAATAATTTTTGAAAAATTAAGTTATTATTCTAAGAAAAGAAGGGTCAAATTATGTGTATTGAGATTGTTTTCCAGTGGTGTAAATAATTTATTGAAGATAATTTTTAATGCCCTGAGCACACTCTTTCAGACATAGTGCTTAATAACGTTGGTTAATTTTATTATTATAAAGAAAAATATATAATTACATGACATATTGAACAAGAAAGTTCATTTTAATGGTCTGGGTTCTAGAGAAATTAGAATACATTTACCAATTTATAAGAGTGAAAAATAACTAGCAGAACATTCACTATGTTTATGTTGTGCACTGACTCCAAAAGGGAAGAAAACTGAATTCGAACATTTATAAAACCTGTGAAAATCATTTAGAAATAATGGTATGAGAATTAATTTGATCAGTAAGAGGTTTTAAAACCATTTAAATCTTTTTTAATAAAAAATTTCTTCAAAAAAAACTTTTTGTAATATCACTGAAGACACTAGTACTTGAACATATTATACCTTTTAAATGGATTTAAAATAATCCAGTGAATTTCATAAAATATTAACTAATTTTTTTGAAAACAAGAAACTATAGAAACTTATAATTTTGAAGGATAAATTGAGCCTACCCACTTGTTTAGGGGTTGGGTTCACTCCCTACTACCCTACCATATTTACAACGTTTTAATTGCATAGTTTTATAAAAAACAAGCTTAAATTATATATGTATATCTCTTTTTCACTGGGATCGTATTTCTTATAAAACATTAAAATATTATATGACATATATATATATATACTTTCACAAATAAATACCCCATTAATAGGTTTGATATAATCAAATCCCACGTCATTATGTCTTTGCCTAATATGAAAGTCAATTTTCATTCATAATCCTTACCAACAGATTTACAAGAAGAACATTTAAGCATTTAACATTCATATAAATAGTAAAACATGCATGATTTGTAACATGTTATAAGGACTATCCATAACTCATAATGATATTTACATACATGTGTGAAAATGAAACTGATGCACATATTATGATAATAATGGATTAAGAAAAACTACATAAAATAATGGTGTTCTACGTACGTAAGATGAAAATTTTATTAACATATGATTGTAGGTTTTTAAACCCATAATTTTTTTAAGTAAACGAAAGAAATTCCTTTAAAAATTTGTTAAAACTTTCCAAATTGAAAATAAAAATTCCTTTTATTATTTATTGATATATATATATATCAAAACCCATAATAAAATATTGCATCAAAAAATGAGGATTATTACTTAAAAATAATTAGACAAAGGTCCATCACAAATTAAGTTTCACCAGGAAAATAAAATCACAATTTTAAAAGGTTTAAGAAAATACCAATATCATTTGATTAAAATTTAAGCTGAAATATCAAATAAGTATAAAATAATTCCCCTTACATTTTTTTTGTCAAATGGTAAGGATCTTAAGGGTGATGGTGAGGTGTGTGTTTTTATTAGAGGATTCATCTATTTTTATAGGAATAATACAATTTCATACGATAGGTAGGTATTGTCAAGATTATTATTGGATGATGGGTTTAAATATGCATGTCTAATTGAATATTTATTTTCTCAATAATTATTTAAACATATTGAAATGGATATACATATATAATGCATATTTTTGGATTTATTTGGGATTTGATAAGATTTTATTAGATATCAGGGAACATCAATTCTAAACTAAAAGAGTTCATATATTTATATTTTAAATTTTTGATGTATCATGGAGTGTGGATATTGTTTTAAGATATGTTTCTTTAATCGGTAAGATCGTGTCATTGCAGGTTTTGTTGGTGGTTACAATTTTTTTATCATTCCAACAGATTCAATAAAGCCATGAATTTAAGGGAATTGGCTATGGGAGGGTGAGACAGAAGCACCTTCATCTGAAAAGAAATCTTGCATCAATAGTTGTCCAGGTTTCAACTAGGTGGAAGACGATGAAAATGTTTTTGAACCGAAAGGAATCCTCGATCAAGATTTAACTTAACCGGAGTGTAATATATGGTACATAAATGTGATCAATGGATCAAGGCATAAGGAAAATCCCCAAATGAGATCAATAGCATAAAAAAGTAGTAGCACACTCAATGGGATGAGGAAATGAGGGTGTAATAAAAAATTCAAACGACGTGGATTGTAGGGTCGTTGGATCAGACAGATGATAAAGGAGTGGTCTATTTTGGAAGTTACGACCCTCATTGATTGATTTCCAATATTTTATTTAAATTTAAATTATTTAATATATTTTATTCCAATTTTAATTTATTAGATTAGATATAAAAACAAAGTTAGTTTGTAACACTCATATATATTTTTATAAAATTTTTATTTGGAAATAAATTAAATATAGAATTCCCTACAAAATTATAATTCAAAATAAATTAAATGTTCAAAATAAAATTAAATCCCTAATACTGAAAAAAATAGATACATAAATCATGAAATTAATTAATCTCATACTAATTTTCATCTAATAGTTTAGATATTTTAAATTTCATAATAATACTTTAAATATAGTAATCATAAAAATATACCCATAATACCTAACTTTATAACGTAAAAAAATACTATTAATTTAATTATTTGGAATCAAAACATTCATTTTTTTATTGTAAGAAAAATAAATTAATACACAAATCAATATTGTTTCAATATATTTATATTTATTTATTTATTTTATTTATATATCAACGGTTATCATATGTCATTTTTCATCTTTAATTTAAATGTTCTAATAGAAATTTTTTATAATGGTCAGATAAAAAATATATAAATATAAATATCTAAGGGCATTAAAACACACAAAAAAAATAACATGATGCTCACAAAACATCTTTTCAATGGTTTTATATGTTCTCCTTATTCTTAGTTTCATTGTTATAGTTCATTCTATAACCTTTGTGCTTAGAATAGATCGAAGAGATGTGAACTACCTAGTCGACATCGTTGTGTTCCTAAGAGGAATTATATTTGTTTTATTATTAATAGTAGTGGGTTTAATGGGTTCATTCTTGTGTGTTTGAGATGTATTAAATATTTTCATCAATAAAATTCTTACTACTTATATTTTTGCGTTCAGAGATTTATGTATTTTATATCATTTTGTAATGTTGATAATACAAAAAACTTACTTTTAAACTGGAGTTATTACATTCCCCCCCCCCAAATTTAATCACACCATCGTAATTCATTGACACATATCACTTCTAGTTTTCATCTACTCTGAGTCTTTCATGATATCCCCAATGTTTGTAATGTTTTATTCCACGGTTGCCAGCATATCTTCCAATGAGATTAAAGTCCAAGGTGGATTCAAAATAATCCACATCCTTTTCCCAAACACAGCTTCTGAAAGAGGAGTTTTATGATTGTAAACACTAAAAGATAACCTTAATGAAGGATAATCAACATAGTACTCCAAAATGTCATTTTGAAATTGATTCCTATATGAATGTCTTATGGCTTCATCTTTAAATTTTTCAAATTCATCATAAATTCTTCCTGCGAAACAAAAACTTAAGGGTTGACACATATAATATGCACAAATGTTTCCTTCTTATATTTATCTAAAAAGGCTGAGATGGATTCAGGTTGCTCAAACAGGGTTAATCACCTAAAATTTCTTTTAGGATACTCCCCTTGGCGTCTATATAAGAGATATTGAATTTTTATGATATCTTTGAAGACAAACCTCGAACTCTGATGAAGACGAAGTCTATAAGGTGTACCTGATACATTGTAATTTTTTTTACATGTATGCATCATGGATTTGTTGGGATCATATTATGCATTTCATGATTTTTCCATGATCATAGCATGTAATTCAATCAGAAGATATAAGAGACTGGTTTGAGTTCTCCGTTATTCCATCTAAAATTAAAGAGATATGTTTACTAATAATGAACAATCAATCTATCAAAGGGTTCTAATTTTCCAAAGTTATCTAGATCGTTCCTCTGATACCAATTATAATGCCTCAAGCCCACTCTTCCGGACTCAGTGTTTAAATTTTTTTTTTTATATAAAAAAACTGAATAATTACATTACATATTGCACAATTGAGGAACTTTTACTGGTCTGGGTTATAGAGAAATTAGAACACATTTCTTGATTTATTATAGTGAAAAATAAATTGCAGAACATCAACTATGCTTCCACTGCGCACTAACTCCAAAATTATAGAAAATGGAATTTCATCTTTTGTGATACCTATGAAAATTCTTTAAAAATAATGGTATGAGAATTCCTTTTCTCAGTAAGAGGTTTTGAAACCATTTAATGTATTTTTAGGAAAAACATTCTTCTGAAATGACTTATGATAATATCACTAAAGACACTAGTACTAGAACATATTATACCTTAAAAATTCATTTAAAAAAAACAATGAATTTCAAAAAATATTAAGAAATTTTTTAAAATAAAAATATTGTAGAAACTTAGAACATTGAAGGATATCTTAGGCCTACCCACATGTTGAGGGGTTGGGTTTACTCCCCACAAACCTACCATATTTGCAATGTTTTAATTTTTGGGTTTCATAAGAAAACAAGCTTTCATTATATATGTATATCTCTTTTTCACTCGGATCTTTTTTCTTAAAAAACATAAAAATATTTTAAGACATATATATAGATATAATTTCATATAGAAATACCCAATTAAAGGGTTTGATATAATCAAACCCCACATAGTCATGTCTTTACCTAATATGAAAGCCAATGGTAATTCATAATCATTACCAATTGATTTACCAGACGAGTTTTTAAGAATTTAACATTAATATAAATAGTAACATGTGCATGATTTGTCGCATGTTATAAAATATGGCCATAACTGATAATGATATTGACATACATGCATTAAAATAAAACTGATGCAAAAAAAATGATAACAATGGATTAAGAAAAACTGTATAAAATAACGGTGTTCTACATACGTAAGATCAAAATTTTATTAATATATGATCTTAAGTTTTTAAACCCATAAATTGTTTAACTAAAAAAATAAATTCGTTTAACGATTTGTTAAACCTTTTCAAATAAAAAATGAAAAAACCATTTCTTATTAATCAAAATATATATATATATAAACATAATGATTACCATAATAAAATATTACATCAAACAATATAGATTATTACATGAAAATAATAAGACAAAGGTCTATCATAAATTGTGTTTGACCATGAAATGAAAATCATAATTATATAAGTTAAAAAAACCAATATAATTTTATTAAAATTTAAGATGAAATATCAAATAAGCATAAAATAATTCCCCTTGTAATTTTTTTGTCGAATGACAAGGGTATCAAGGGTGTGGGAGTGGTGTGTGTTTTTATTATAAAATTTTCTCTTTTTATAGGTACATGACCTTTTCTTACGATAGGAAGGTATTGTCAAAATTAATGTTAGATGATGGGTTTTGATATGCATTTATTATTGAAGTTTTATTTTATCACAACTTATTTAAATAGAATGAAATATATATATATATATATATATATTATTCATATTGTTGGAAGTATTTGAGATTTGATATGATTTTATTAGATCTCAAGGTGCATCAATTAAAAACAGAAAGGGTGAATATATTTATATTTCAAATTGACGATGTATCATGGAGTGTGGATGTGGTTTTGATATATGTTTCTTTAATTGGTATGATCACGTCATTATAGGGTGTTCTTGGTGTTTAAAAGTTTTTTATCACTTCAACGGATTCGTTCAAGTCATGAATTTAAGGGAATGGGCCATGGGTGAGTGATACAGTACGACCATCATCTGAGAAGAATGCATGTGTCAATAGTTTTCCTAGATTTGATGAGGTAGAATATGATGAAAACGTTTTAGAACAGAAAGGAATACACGATCCAAATTTAATCTGACCGGAGTGAGATATATGGTCTGTAGATGAGATCAGGGGTTCAAGGCATAAGGCATATCCCTAAATGAGATTGACTGTGTAAAGGAGGAGTATCATGTTCAGCGGGATGTGGAAATGAGGGTGTACCGAAAAAGTCAGATGATGTCGATTGCAGGGCCACCGGATCAGACAGATAATCAAGGAGAGGTCTATTTTGGATGTTACGACCCTCATTTATTGATTTCCAATATTTTATTTAAATCAAAATTATTTTATATATTGTATTTGTATTTTCATTTATTATATTATATATGAAAAGAATTTTATTTTATAACACTCATATATTTTTTTGTAAAATTACTATTTAAAAATAAATTAAATATACAATTCCCTACAAAATTATAATTCAAAATGAAATATTTGTTCAAAATAAAAGTGAATACCTAATAATTAAAAAGAATTCGATATATAAATCAAGAAATTAATTAATCTCATACTAATTTTCATCAAATAGTTTAGATATTTTAAATTTCATAACAATACATCAAATATAGTAATTAGAAAAATATACATATACTACCTTACTTTGTCAAATAAAAAGGTACTATTAATTTCATTATTTGGAATCTAAACATTCATTTTTTATTTTAAGACAAATAATAATAATATAAAAAACAATATTGTTTCTATATATGTATATTTATTTATTTATTTTATTTATATATCAACGATTATCATATGAAGTTCTTCAACATTAATTTAAAAGATCTAACAGAAATTTTTTATAACGTTCGGATAAAAACATTATAAATATCCATATCTAAGGGCATTGAAACACACACAAAAATACTTTGACACTTAAAAAACATCTTTCAGAATTGTTTTTATGTTCCTATTATTCTTAGTTTCATTTCTATAGTTCTTTATATAACCTTCATGCTTATAACAGATCCAAGAGATGTCAACTACCCAGTTGGCATCGTTGTGTTCCTCAGAGGAATTCTAGTTGTTTTGTTATCAGTATAAGTGGGTTTAATGGGTTAGTTATTATGATTAAAATATGTATTAGAGTATTTTTATAAATAAAATCCTTACTACTTATATCTTTGTGTTCTGATATTTATATAATTCATTTCATTTTGTAATGGTGATAATACATAAAACATACTTTTAAACCAGGGGTGTTACAGAATGTCTGATATCTATAAAATTATGTTGATTATAGTTATTTTTTCATCTATTAAAAAATATATTGATCAAAAAATTTCACTCACCAAATTTTTAATGCTTATTTGTTTGTATTAAATTGTGAATGATAATGATCTTTGTTGTGAGAAACCTTAAAAAATTATATGATCTAAAAAGTAATTTTATTTATATATTATTGATTGAAGTTGACTATAACCATAAAAATCAATTTTTGAGGAGTATAATGAATTCAATATTCAATTGGAAACTACATGATCTCATCTTAGTCAAGTATACATCACCTATTGACTCTAATAAACATTTTTGTAATTTATTTAAGATGCATTACGCATGGACAATTTACAAATATTGGTTACAACATTGGTGAAGGAAATCATCATTTTTAGTAATATCATTTCATTATAAGTAATGCGTGGAATTGAAAATTATTTGGAGCAATAAAAACATAATAAATTATTCATGTATTTTTTTAATTATTAGAATACAATAGAAAATAAGAAGTGTTCATTGATGTTTCGCTAGACCAGAAACAATGTACATCAATTTAAATATGGAAAAGAAAAAAAATCAGAAAATTAGAATATTTATTTTGGGTAGTAGACTTCCATATGTAATGGTCTTGTTATTAATATAAAATCCCTTTATAAAGAAATTTCAATTATAAAATAACATGATCACAAAATATTTTTTAGGTTGTTGTTTCCTACTATTAATACTCCAACATCAAGAATATCTTGACAGTGAAATAAATTTATTAGGAATGGGTATTATTAGAAATTTATGGACTAAAGTCATCTATGTGTCACAATGTGGTTATGTTAATAATGTATTAAAGTGATATTTTTTTTGAACATCTCAAACTTTTAATCATTCCATTATGTAACCACTTTAATCTATCGGTTACCCTATCCGCTAACTTTTAATGTGTTTTAGCTTTTACGAATAAGATTCCTTATTCTCTTAAAGAACATAAGAGGATTTGTTCTTATGGTTGGTGTAGGTCCAAATTGGGCTAAAGGATGTTAAATAATTCAGTTCATTTATATCTACACAGCTTCTGAATGGTGATATTCCAGTAGACTTTTTGTTGAATTTTTGTAATGAAATAAAATTTATATTTACAAATTGTAAAAATTATTATAAGTATGTGGATCCTTTGTGAACACCCATTCAAGGATTTCCATATGAAATTCTATGTTTTCTCACCCTAGGATAGGTCAGATTCTTTTATATATTTTTTAATTCTTATTATTTTTCTTTCTTGTATTTTTTTGTTATATAAGTGTGTATATGTAGGGTAATAACCTAATTAATATTATATATTATATGTTATATGTTGTATATAATTGGTAATGATTCATATTTAATTATTAAGAATAGTAAATAAATTCAATAAATAGTATTTCAAACATAAAATTAATTTATTAATAACACATTTAAATATAAATAATAATTTATTTGATAATATAATTAATAGGAATCTGATTTGATCTAGTCATGTACCCTCTAAATAGGTACCCATTATTAGAGTTATTTTGATTTATGAAGACATTGTCTGTTGATAGATGTTTTGTTTATTTATTTTGAATGTTACAATACCTCACATTATTAATTGAATTTAAATTTCTATAAGGGATATTTGAAATTCCCCAATGCCTTATCTATGAACACTAAAATAGAAAGAACCTTATCATGGAAATAACGATCTTTGTCAACACGAGAAAATGTATTGCCTTTATCTAGAGAAAAACACCCCTTTTATGTTAGCATAGATAAATGTTAATGAAAGTGTTCAGAGTCTCTCCACTAGTGAGAGGGTTCTCCTAGGGCTTCTTGGGTTTGAGAAATCCTAGGTTTTATTAAGTTGGGTGTTGTTTTAGAATTGTTGTATCATTTTTTCTTTCATGTCTGTCCTCCCCCATTAGTCTGTTCAATCCCCATTCCTACCTATGTTTCGATAGAAAAATCACCCATTAATGCCAACATAGACGATTAACCCTTACTAGTTCATAGGATATCTATTTTAATGGTAGTTAAACTCATTGAAAACTGATTGTTTGACGTAAATACACTAAAAACATTTTCCCATATTTTTTTCACCAGGAAGAATGTGTGGATAAAAGAAAAGTAGGATCGGGCCACCAGATCTTTGAATTCTTCAGTGAAAAATATAAGCAAAAGGTTCTACTGAAAATTCCCTGGTCATTTGACAATCACTTAATCATAATGGAGGAACTAAAAAATGAATTCAATTTCTAGAGTATCACCTTAAAAATAGTCATCTTATAGGTCCTCATTAAAAACATCCCCTTCAGTAGAAGATCCAAACAATCTTTTCAGAATATCGTTATCTGCTTCAAAAGTTTTATTAATTGAAATCACTTAGATCCAATCCTCTGGGGGCCATACATGATGATCAATGTACTCATCGATGTGACACAACCTCTTATGAGGGGATCATTTCCTTCCTTGGGCGATCATCAGCTATGGATATTCAAATAAGAAAAAATTCATATTTTCTATTTTCTTGTTGATGGATCAAACATGTAGAAAAATATTGTGTCCTTAGGGAAGTAGATGATAAAGGTATAATCATCCTCCAGTATGGACTATGGCTCTATGCGAATATAGCAAGGATTTCTATCATTCGAGAAGAAAAAAGAAAATTTAATAGGGAAAATATTTCCAGGTCCTTTAGTTTGCAATCTGATCCATCTTTAGCATAGTAGATACTTAAGGTAACCTCATCCTCCAGTATTTCACGGGGATCCAAGATAATAAAGAAAGGAATCCCTTTATTCCATAAGAAGAAACAAAATTGGATATAGAAAATATTTCTAAGGCCTTTAGTTTTTAATTAACCCCGAATCTCTCAAAAAATCATTCTAGGCTCTCTGCATGATATTACAGATCAAGGATAACTTGATCAACAAAAAATACTTATTTCCAAACAACCAACCTCATGCCTAAAATCCTAGATATACCTCATAATCACATCGAAAACTCTTAATCAAGGACTAAAAACCGTCTTACCTACTCCCACCAACCGACAAATGTCACCTTGTTCCCCCACCTAGCCCAAAACCCATTCATCATGAACCATCAGACCCCACCTGATAATTCCCCATTAATACTTACACCTTTTGCACCAATTTCTCTTAACAAAATACAATTAAAACCAACTAATAATGTACCTAAAAATCATTGATCATGGAGGTGTAAATTTAATGGTTAATATGGCATTGACCTCCCTACTCCAAAACCCAGCGAATCCAAAAGAACCCCCTTATACTTCACTTTAATTGAAATGACTACTGAAGAGATGGAAGATAAAGGGGGATAGTTATTTTATCTAATAATCATAGGTGGATATTATACCATTCCATCCCCATAAATCATAATTGAAAAATTGTGATGGAATTTTCATAAACTTTGTAACCTACATATAGCACGAATGATTTAGTTCTTAAGTGGAAAAAGTTTCCCTCGCATGGTTTTTCAATCCGAATACATGCTAAAAAATAAGGAAATGGGTGGAATAGCTTTCAAGGAGGGTTTGAAAGGGTGTTTCTTAGTCATTCACCATGGCCATGCTTACATCCTCTGCCTCCTATGGATGGAGGATGATATTAGGATTACAAGATTCACTCTGAACAATATTATTGCATCTATCCAATGGCATAGAACACCCACCTGGGATTTTCTGGGTTTCCAACTATGGCCCTCAAAAAAGACAATTTAAGGTCATTGGATCTCAAATGATTGATTAAGAGTGTTATTTTTGGGAATCTTCCATTGGGTGTGGACTTCAATGAAATTATGCTTCATAGGAAAAGAGAAGGGGTTCCAACAGATCATTTACTCTTATGAGTGAATTCTTGTAGACGGTTCAAGTCACGGGTCTCTATAACATGGGACATGATGGTAACCCTTTAGCATGGTTCCATGGGTTCTCAAAGAACACTAAAATTGTATATATTTTGGATATATTCTTGGATTATTTCAATTGGCTCCCCATTTTCAACCTCTTCGGTGTTTCTCATCTTACCCCAGCCATGTGGACCACTAACCTATTCTCATCAACCATAATAATGACCACAGTAATATGAGACAATGGAGGCCTTTTATTTTTGAACGATAAATGATGATGGAATGTGACTAGGATGATGTGATTAAATCATGATGGGATATAAAGGTTCTTGATATTCATAATAAAATGCAACAGGTCTCCTATATCCTTAAGTAGTGGAGTTGTAGTTGATTTGACCAAACAAATTATCAATGTATTTCTATTAATAGAAGGCTCAAGAATATTTAATCACTTCCTCCCTCATGTGAAACCCTCTCTAAAATACCCACCTTGTAAAATAATCTTAATAATTATCTCAAAAGGAAGGAAGGCTACTAGATAATGTGGGCATGAAAGATCCACATTAAAGAGGGTGACACAAATACACATTATTTCCTTAAAAATCTTATAAGATGGGATGTTGGAAATTGATTTCTTTTCTAACTTATTTATAATGGAATAACATCTCAAAGGAGGATGATATCCTTGTACTTATCTTTAATTTTCTAGGATCTCTACTATAACGACCCAAACTTTTGTAAATAAAATTCCTTTTTAATTTTAATCAAATGTCTTATTATGTATTCTGGATAGAGAAAAAGAATGCACTTATTTGGTTTTATTTTATCCTATTAAATATAAATGACGATTAAGAATATTTAGCATTGATAATATAGTCATTTAATAGTGATCATATGATAAGTATAATTATAGGGTTTTGATACATCCCAACTGACACAATGGATGTAAAGGCCTCAACTAGTAAGATCATTCCACATGAAGTCCAATTATTAGTGCTTTTAAGGGAGATAGAATCTAAGGGATTTTCCCTAGACCACACCCAATATGAGATCCAACAATATAATTATAGGGGAAATTGTTTACAAAATATTTAATGCTCATCGAGATCATGGGTCAAACCATGTACGCCAAACCACCCCATGAAAGTCTTATCATCTCACACCTTACCCTTAGAGAATTTTTTGGTGTATTAAAGGGATATATGTGAAGACCATAATAATATGAATATTTAAATTGAATTTTTAATATAATAATGTTCATATTTTCTTCTTATCATTAGTTTATAAATGATTTTTATTTCTATGTAATAAAACATAAAATTGTATTATTAATTAGTATTCAATTTCGAATTAGAAATTTTCTTTGATTAATAAATGTATTTTTGAAATAAATAATAAAAAATATATTGTAAATAATTTTTATGAAATATAAAGGCTCATTTATTTTTTATGAAGTTGAAATATAATTTTTGTATGGTTTTGAACACTGTTGTTGTCAAAATAACCCAACATTTATCAATAAGTGTAAATTTTATTTTAAAATTGAAAATTCACATATTTATAAAATTATTTGTTACATATAAATAATATTTTTGGAATCATTACATTGAAATTATCCAATGGTGAATTCATCATAATTTTATGAGATGGTCAAATTTTCGAGTAAAAATTAAATATCGTATAAATATATGGTGTGTGTTATAACATCATAATGAAACAAAAGTGATATAATAAACACTATTAACGGTATCCATGGACAAATATATTTTTTAACGTTGAAATTATTTTATTTTATTTTTATTTTATAAATTTTATAAATACTTTATGAGTCCTCCAAAACCATTAATATATTTTAAGGTTTTAAAAACATTCAATACTAGAAATACTATTATTTGTGACGGGTTGACCAACCCATTGTAAATAACCATTTATTTGTGACGGGAATAGCCGCTCCATCGCAAAAACATACGCGCGGTTTGCGCAGAAAACCGCACAAAATGGTATTTGTGACGGGTTCGCAGCGCCTGTCGCAAATGTCGGGAGGTGGTAAGACCGAGTTATGATGGGGGGATCCCCCGTCGCAACTAGTTCGACCCCGGAAGGTATTTGCGACGGGACCCGTCGTAGATAACCGGCGGCGGTAAAAAACTATTTGGGACGGGATGTTGTCTTGTCGCAAAAAGTGTGTCGGTAGGTCACTTTTTGTGACGGGCCACATCACAAATAATCTTTTAACCTCCGACCATAATTAATGTGGATGAAGGTATTTGTGACAGGTCTCGTCGTAAAAAGTACTATTAGCAACGGGAATCTTGTCGCTAATAGTCTCGTCGCAACTAATGTAACCTATATATCCCTTCCCCCTCCATTTTTCTTCTCTCCGCCTGATTTTCTTGTTCATCTCCTTCTATAAACTCTAATTTTAGAGTGAAATTTTTTGAGAGTTGGATTTTTTTTACGAAGAAGTTGTGAAGCCGCCTACAATTATAAGAGATCATGTTTAAACGTATTTATGTTTTATTTAATTTAGGATTTATTTCTTTTCTTTCTATTAATTTTCATTATTGCTGACTAGTTATAATTAAGTTAGATTTAAATTTTTTTTCATCACTATTTATTTGTAAAAATAAAATAAAATAATTAGTATTAATTCTTAGTAATTAGTAATAATTAATAATTATTAACGATAATTAGTAATGTATATAAATAATTAATGGTAATTAGTAATTAGTAGCTGTATTTTACAATCATTAATAGTAATTAACAATAATTTGTAATAATTAGAGATAAATAGTAATAATTAGAAAAAAGTAGTAATAAATATTAATAAATAGTAATAAATAGTATTAATTAGTAATAATTAGTAATAAATACTAATAAATAGTAATAAATACTAATAAATACTAATAAATAGTAATAAATACTAATAAATACTAATAATTAGTAATAAATACTAATTAATAGTAATAAATAATAATAAATAGTAATAAATAATAATAAATACTAATAAATACTAATAAATACTAATAAATAGTAATAAATACTAATAAATAGTAATAAATACTAATAAATAGTAATAAATATAATAAATACTAATAAAAACTAATAAATAGTAATAATGTGTAATAAATAGTAATAATTTGTAATAATTAATAATAAATATTAATAAATAGTAATAAATAGTAATAAATACTAATAAATTGTAACAAATTGTAATAAATACTAATAAATAAAAATAAATAGAAATAAATAGAAACAAATACTAATAAATAGAAATAAATACTATTAAATAGTAATAAATAATAATAATTACTAATAAATAGTATTAAATACTAATAAATTGTAATAAATACTAATAAATACTAATAAATACTAATAAATAGTATGAAATACAAATAAATACTATTAAATAGTAATAAATACTAATAAATTGTAATAAATTGTAATAAATAGAAATTAATAGTAAAAATTCGTATTGAATACTAATAAATATTAATAAATACTAATATATACTAATAAATAGTAATAAATACTAATAAATACTAATAAATAGTAATAAATGCAAATAAAATCTAATAAATAGAAATAAATAGTAATAAATAGTAATATATAGAAATAAATAGTAATAAAATGTAATAATTAGTAATAATTAGTAACAATTAGTAACAATTAGTAATAATTAGAAATAATTAGTAATAATTGGTAATAATTAATAATAATTATTAATAATTAGTAAAAATTAGTAATAATTAGTCATAATAAGTAATAATTAGTAATAATTAGTAATAATTTGTAATAGTTAGTAATCAATAGTAATAATTACAAATAAATACTAATAATTAGTAATAAATTGTAATAAATCATAATAAATACTAATAAATAGAAATAATTAGCAATAATTAAAAATAATTAGCAATAATTAGTAATTAATATCATTAAATAGAAATAATTATCGATAATTAGTGATAATTAATAGTAATTAGCAATAACATAAATAGTAATAACTTAGCATAATTTTTAGTGGATTGATGACACTCCTTTTTCTCGACGACTCTTCTCCTTTCAACTCTCACCGACTAAAAACATTATAAAACGTATGGTTCTACGTATACATATTTAATCTCGTATGCACGAGTTTGATTATGAGTTCGTAGGACCACATTTTTTCTAATTTTTTCATGTGGTGACAATTGCAAGAAGAAGATTAGTCGACAAAAAGCAGGAGAAGACTAATTTACTTGCATCTTTTACACACTGAAATAACAAAGAAGAATATGCTCGCAGGTAGGCTTATGCATTCTCATGTGCACAAGAATGAATAAGCGTACCTCCAAGAAGACTCTTCATTTTGATTTCAGTGTGAGAGAGTTGCAAGTAAATGAGTCGTCAGAAAAAAGAGTATTTTTCAATCTACTAAAAATTGTGCCGCCCATAATTAATTGTAATTTTTAAGAAGTAGTTGTAATTATTTATCTTCTTTTTTTGGATAGTTTTTTTCTAATTTCAAATTATTCAAAAACAGTAATGATTTTATATTTTGTTAAAAAATATGGAATAAGGAAGATGAAAACAGTCATTATTAGATGATCACGTTTGGATAAATCAGTGCATAAATCCAAAACATTTCTGGCTTAAATCCTATATGTATTGAGGGTGTTGAAGCTTTCTTATCATTTTCATTATCAAACCCAGAATTTTTTTTCAAAAGGTACAATTAAGTGTCCTTGTAAAAAATGTGCTCTGAGAACGTTTGACACATTTGACAAGGTTGTGGGACATATCTTGTGGTTTGGTTTTAAACCAGATTATGTTTTTCGGTATGAACACGATGAATGCAGTTACAGATTAGATACTAATAACATGATTCTAGATCCATCATGGTTTAAAAATTTAGTACATGATGTTTTAGGTCCATTTGTTCAATAAACTAAAATTCAGGATGCTGTTTATTTAACTTCTAAGTTGGCACTATCTGAATTATATGAGTTGTTGAGGTATGCTGAGGATTCATTATATCCTGGTTATAAGATAAGAAAATTATAAGAGGTTGCAAAATTTATAGCTATTAAATCAGATAATGCAATTTCAAACAACTATTTTGATCAAATATTTTCTTTGGTTAAAACACGGTTACCTAAAGGAAATGTGTTTCGTGCAAATTACTATGAGAGCAGGAGACTGGTTCATAATCTAGGCCTTCGTTATCAGAAGATTCATGTATATGAAAATGATTTCATCTTATATTATGGTGAAAATAATTCATTGGATATTTGTCCCACATGTGGACAATCAAGTTATAAAGAAGCTCATATGGGGAAGTATGGATCGATTCTTGTGAAACAGTTGAGATATTTTCCCCTTACACCCAAGTTGCAGCATTTTTTTATGTCTCAGAACACAGCGTCAATGATGTCATAGAAAAAAACCTATATTTCAACTGATAAAATCTTGTTACATCTATCTGAGGGTGATTCATGGAAAAAATTTGACCGATTGCATCAATCATTTTCTTTATAAACCTGAAACGTGTGATTGGGTCATTCTACTGAGGGTTTCTATCGGTTTGGTTCTTATGGTAGTCAGTATTTATATTGGTCTATCTTTATAACTCCATACAATTTACCTCTATGGATGTTGATGAAGGAGCCCAATATGTTTTTACCTTATTAATCCAAGGACATCTGAAATAGAATATTGATTTTTATTTTACAATATTGATTGATGAGTTAAATTCATTGTGGAGTAATAGTGTTATTAAATATGATTTTGTTTCGAAAAGTCATATTAAAAGTTGCATTGATGTTGACGATTAGTGAATTCTCGGCGTATGGAAGTTTATCTGGATGGACAACACATGGCATAAAATCATTTCCTTACTCTATGAAAGTCAAAAAAAACCTTTATGCTTTTCAATGGAAAAAAACCTTTCTATTTTGACTTTCATCGAATATTTCTTTCAACCGATCATCCTTTTCAGAGGAACAAATCTCATTTCAGAAAAGGCACAATTGAATGTGATGAACCTCCAAAAATGATCTCAGGTACAGAGTTAAAGTCAGTTGTATTTTCATTAAATCCCATCACATTTGGGCTAACTGTAAACCAATAGAAAATTCATGGCTTTGAGAAAGAGCATAATTGGATAAAACAATACATTTTTTGGGATCTTCCATATTGGTCTGATTTTTTGGTCCACCACATGTTGGATGTCATGCATATTGAAAAGAACTATTTTAATAATTTATTTCATATAGTTTTGGATACACTAG
This sequence comes from Viscum album, assembly GCA_963277665.1. Classification (NCBI taxonomy): domain Eukaryota; kingdom Viridiplantae; phylum Streptophyta; class Magnoliopsida; order Santalales; family Viscaceae; genus Viscum; species Viscum album. The sequence goes on along the minus strand of OY728158.1, from coordinate 353,932,002 downwards.
GTAATACCAAAGATAATGTAAAGTCACGATTAGATCTTGCCCAAATTTGTAGATGACCAAAACTTAAATTGTTTCAAAATTTCAGATCATAGAGGTTGATGAATCCAAAAGCAACTTATACACTGCCAATGAGGGACACTTATTATTTTGTCAGTGGATTAAATATTTGAGACTTCCAGATGTCTATGCTTTTAATTTGGGAATATGTGTTAAAAATGGTCATATTATCATATTAAAAATTTGTGATTTTGATGTTATAATGGAAAGAATTATGCCTATTGGATTCAAGGGTTTGTTGAATTCTATGAGTTGGGATTCAATAACAGATATATCATATTTTTTTGAGATATTTGTGTGGCAACAACAGACTATGATGCACTATGTAAACTGGAAGAATATGTTGTTTTCATTATATGTATACTGGAACAAATATTATCTCCCAATTTCTTTGACTCAATAGAACATTTGATGTTGGGAAAAAACCCCTCAAGACATCATGGAAACATTTTTGAGGTGATTGTGTTTGTTCACAAAGTGGACAACTGTGCTGTGATTGTTGACAAAGAAAACCATGACATAAATTTTTTTTGAAAAAGGGGATTTCATGGTGGAATATCGAGTTCAAGAGATGTGGTCAACGATCCATGTTTGATTCAATAAATTCAATAAAGGAATGAATGATCTGGAGGCGGCATAAAAAGAAAAGATACAAGGTGGCGTCGTTTTCTATTGTTTGCCAAATTTTTGGGCCTAAAAATCGACAAATGAAGAAAAGTGGTTTTTGGGAATGGGACTTGCGTGTTGTGTACATGAAGTCTTGGAAACTTCCACGCCATATGTTTCTCATGATCATATCATTAAAATATGTCAAAGGGATAAGGTTCACGCATGTTTGGAATTAGGTCACGCAAGTGACTCGCAGGAGAAGAGACCTGTGCGCCGAGACTTGCGTGCCGAGGAGAGAGTTGTGCGCCGTCGTGCAGGGGTGAAAAAATGCCTATAAATACTGGACCTCCCCTCTTCATTCTTCACCGGAGTTCAACACTTTGAAGATTTAGAGCTCCTGTCGCGCAGGTGTGGTGGTCTCACAAGTGGTGGTTTGTCGCGCAAGTGGCTTGCGCGATAGTGTTGGAAGTTGCGCTCCAAGTGTGAGTTGCGCATCTAAGGTGGTTTAGGCGAGGAAGGAAGTGAGTCTCTCAAGTTTGGAGTTGGAAAATCGTGTGTCGCGCAAGTGTGTGAGGTGGACTTGCGCGCCAGTTGTGACTTGCACACTGATACTTACGCGCTGAGATAGACTTGCGTGCCAAGTAAGGTTTATTTACAGCAGTGATTTTCGGGTTGCGTGGAAGCTGGAAGTTTTCCCGATACCTTCGGTGCAAAGAGATATTCATCTACGGGTAAAAGTTGTCATTCAATAGAGCATCTACATACAGAGGAAAATGAATTCATTCATTCAAATGAAGAGACCTACAAGTCTATAAACTGTGAGTGGATCCATTCTGACACAGTGAGGAAAGGAAGAGGAAGAATGTGATCTCTCCACCGGCAGTGAGACAGAGAGAGAGAAACAGGGAGTGACCCTTGGGAAAGTAGTGAGATGACCCTAAAACTTGTAAAGGCAGTGATCCTTGCCATAGAAGTGATCTAGCCCAAACCATTTTGTCCACATCTAGTGAAGAATAGTGGAATTTTGTACGACCGGCAACTTTTCGGCGTATGCTCCTTGGACGTAGCCCAGTGAGGGTGAACCGAGTAAAAATCTCTGTGTCTGCCTACGTACTTCCCTGAATTGCATTTAAAGCATCATCATCAGATAAATAATAAAATAAGTGATTATAATAGACACACAAGTGAAAACAAAGTGACCCTTTTAATAAGGAGTTCACGATCCAGTGGGGCAGAAATAACTTTGAAAAAGAATATCCATACCTTGATTCACCCCCCCTTTGAGGGTATATAGGCCCCTATTGGTCCTAACATTTGATATTACATTTTCTACATAAAGCTAAATGTAGAGGTCTGGTACAGTTTCTATGGATGTACCCACTCAAGAGATGCATGAAGAATTTAAAGAAAAAAGTATGTAACAAAGCATCAATTGAAGACTCAATTGTTGAAGCTTATTTGCAAGAGGAAATTTCTTTTTTTCTACAATCGTTATTTTGAATCTAAATACTGCTCAAAACACATCTGTATGGGACAGAACGAGGGGAATACTGATAATGAAATGGAAAATCAATTATCAGTTTTTAATCAGCGAGAGCTTGGCTTCGATGAAGTTCATGAATGATGAATTTTAGATGATGAACATCATAGATATCATACATATGTTCTGGTCAACTATGAAGAAATGAAAACTTTTTTATTGGGAGTGATTTTATCACTTATTCTATAATTTATGTTACAGTAAGTAAAATTATTTTATTTTTAGGTGATAGGATAATCATATTAAGAAACTGCTTCCACAAATTACAGCATCTTCTCTTGAAGAATGCCAACCGAAAACTTTTCCCAATGGTTTCAAAAACCGGTAACATCAATTATTGATGGTTTAACATAAAAATTCATTTTATTATTTATTATATTGATAATTGTTTTAAAAATTTACAGGTGTCTGAACATGCTGATAAAATTGAAAAGAGACTGTGTATATTCAGTAACCCACCATCAAAAATGGTTTAATGTTACAATGCATATGTGGTGAATAGTTTCTGATTTCATACGCGTGCATATGGGGAATCAAAAAAAACACTGAATGGTTGAGTTTTCTTAAGATAATCACATCATAGAAAAACTAACGTTGACCTTTATAGAATTCTGGATGAAATTATTGAATTGTGTTATCTGGGGAAAATCACATAAAAATGATAAAATGTCTATGGTTAGATACTGAAAGTGTCTTGTGTGTTCATCCAATTCATGGAATCGTAAATATTAAATATAAAATTCTTCTTGCAGTGAATGAACTATTTTTACTGGTTCAACAGGCACATAAAATATATTATGCAAAGTGCTATTCTAATTCAAGAGACCTAAGTGATTGGTGGAGCATAATAAAAATGAAATCTTGGGAAAATCAGTTTACTCAAACTGAATATGGTTCAGATGAAGTAAAAGGAATTGATATTTTTCAAGAGACTACTCAAAATCCATCCTTTTCACAATGAGACATGTATATTGATGATGACACCCCACAATTAAGGGTCGATGGTGATGATGATGTTAATGATGTCACACATGAATTCGAAATGGAAAGAGATGATGAAACTGAAACTCATATGGATATTAATGATGTTGATGATGAATATGATGACATTGAAATTGTTAGATATGAAGACATTGACATCTTTAGATATGAATATGATGATGAAGGTGAATATTTACACAATTAAATTCTTGTTATAATCATAACTAATATATATCTATATGTAATAGTTATTTTCAACTATCTGATAACAAAAATAACTTTGTGTTTTAGAAGGACCCGGATCTACTTCGTGAGTTGGAGAAGGCTGAGCTACCTTTGGATGAGGAGGATTTGGGATCATCTGACCCTCAGGCTACTGGCGATTCAAGGGTTACGCAGAGGGGGCACTGTCTTGCGCAACTTATTATTCTTGACCCTATCCCCGAGCAGTGTCAACATCATGATTTCAATCCACACACTCAGAGATATGATATCCTATGTATTTTATTTATCTTTCAATAATTTATTTATATACTAAATGTTGGATTATTTGTTATTTTTTCACAGTTTTTTACATGTAGATGTTGAAAATTGGAGTGATATCTTGTCCTATTATTTTTCTTATCCATGGATCACATGGGAACAGATACTCATTGATGTGCAGCTTGGAATATTCAGTCATCGGCTGGTACGTAAATAAATAATATTTATTTAGAAATTTATTTCATTAATAACTTTATATTATAAATTATTTTTAGGGTTTATGGTATCCATCGATGATATCATACGTGGCACTATCCACGAGGAAAGGGGTGTTTATGTGTGAGTGTTTCCATCACTTTTGATCAATTTGAGAAGGAAATCCATTAAGAAAGCAGAGCGACAGTATTTGAAGAGTCATCTAGAGCCCACCGACCAGAGTACATTTCATCTCACATTTGAGATGGATTATGTTCACACTAGTTGAGTGGTGGATTTTAGTGGAGATATTTATTGGGTCGGCAGAACAGGGGGAGACAAGAGGTGATACATCGAGCTGGTAGTCGTACATTTAGTATGCATAGAGATAATTTGGTAAGTATATTTTTTAAATATTTTATATAACATTAAGTATAAACATATTATTTTATTTTCATATTGGCAGTAAAGAATCCCGATATAATAGAGTATGAAGTTTATCAGAGGATGTACAGTGATCCAAGCACTGGAGAGATTAGATGTGATCGCCAGCATCAGATTTTAGTCAGTATTATTTCTTTTTCAATTTGAAAATTAACTGCATATAATATTTTCAATATTTAAATTTTAAATTGAAACTAAAGGAGTTATATGAGGTCACGAACTCTCAGACACGGGCTGAGAGTTTGGTCGAGACGGATGATCAGACTAGTTCCCACCATTTCAATGAGGCAACATAAATGTTGGCAACACAGTATGCCTTCAAAAAAGGGATGAGTAGTTGGTATCGGCTCTCATTTGACTCCTAGGACTTATTATGGTACTAATGCGATGCCGGCGTCCAGATCAAGAGGATTTCATGGAGATTTATCAATTTCTATCTCATAGTATCAGGAGAAGTTGCGAGATCAAACTGAGCTTATAGAGAGTATGCAGAAGCAGAAGGAAGGGATGTGTCAGCATCACCAACACTAGCAGCAGTAGCACAAGAATGACATGTGTTGATGGCAGCAGCAGTAGCAGTAGCAACACGAGGATGACATGCATCAATGGAATCAGCAGCAACAGCAGCAACACGAGGAGGACATGCATCGATGGCAGCAACAACAACATGATCAGATAGAGTACATGCGTCATTAGACTCATAGTTTAGGGATGGAGTTTTCTCCACCATCTCCTCTAGCTCCTCTAGAAGACTATCCCCCAGGGATTTTTTTTGTTCTATTAAAAACATTTGAAGTGAACATTTTTTGTAATATGAACTATTTATAGTTTTTGTATTTTATATTGGTGCGAATATTGCATAATTTGTTTTTATTTTTAATATTTTATTTATTAGTATAATATTTTTTAATGTTTGTTTATTTTACTAATAATAATAATATTTTATGGCTTTTTATATTTTTTTATGAATGTGCAGAAGTTTAATATTTTTTATTTTTTATTATTATTTTAATAATATTAATATTATTTTTTCATTAATCATAATATTATTATTTTCCTTATTTTATTAAGTATGTTCAAATATTGAGAATTTTAATATTTTTTATTTTTTATATTATTTTTTTAATATTAATATTTTTTTATTAAGTATTTATGACAGGGCCTTTTGCGATGGGGTCACATCGCAAATAGATTATATATATATATATTTTTAAAAGTTTTTTTGATGGGTTGATTTATTGTCCCAATAACTTTGTTGCGACGGGCCCATCGCCACAGGTTTATAACATATAAGCTATTGGCAACGGGCTGGTGTCCCGTCACAAAAAAATTTACGAATGGATCATCACGAAAGGTTCTTGTATATATAATGTATTTAATCAAACATCTATTTTGGACGGCCTTCTTCCATTCACAAGAATTATTATTTGCGATAGGCCCATCGCAAATAAAATACTTTTTGCAACGTCGTTTTTTTCAACGGGCTATTTGCGACGGGACCCCATCGCAAAACTCTGAAATTCCAATTGTGATTTCTTTAAGAGTATGACTCACTTCCACATACCCAAGGGTATTATTTTATTAATTTATACCCTTGAAATTATATGATAATTAAAACCAGTTCTATTTTTTAGAAACCATGGGAAAACCCATGATAAGTTTTGTGGTTTTGTTTATTTTATTACACATAGTCCAAAACCTATGTTTGAGAAACAATAATGAATTCCCCACTCATTACCCATATAAACCCACAAAGTATTTCATTAATCATTACTCAAAATCCATGTATCATGTCCTTACTCTTTTATCACTTCTCTTGAGTCCTCCAAAGGTGCCCCAATCTCTTAAGAATCCCCTCCCAAGCACTTAGAGTCACACTATCAAGGTAATGATTCTTTTCCTCCTCTTTCTTCAAGTATCTTAATTATCTTATTCCACTTATCTCAATTTTATAACATTGGGATATATTATTTTATATCCACTAACTTACCTTATGATTTATAAATAATGACATACCCTTTTATCTTTTATTAATCCCTCCCATGAACATTCATTCACCCTAGTTATGTTGTCGAAATTTCACCGTGATTTTTCATGCCAAACAATTGTGTAGTGAAGAAACATACCCATTTCTTATCAAGGGTGTTCACCTTTATATACTTTTTCATAATTATTTGAGACCTAAAGTCTTTTATTTTACACTCCTTGACTGTGGAATACAATATTATGATGAATGAATCGATGTTTTATGATCTATGTGGCATAATTAGGTATGTGAATAAAATGAAATTGATGGTGCCCCAAGAATTATATAGTTCTCCAATGAAATGGGTAATGTTTATTCTCATGAGATTTTAAATAGGGAAGTTGTGTAAATATGGTTCCTTTATAGTAAATTTTTCATCATTATGACTTGGAAGGTATCTTGGACCTATGTTTATGAAGTATTATTTTAAGATGTTTCCACATCTCCCAGGTAGCATTTATGATTATCATGTTATATCATGTCTCATTATTCATGTTTATGATTTCTACTCCATTAATGCCCCATTGATATGCCTATGGTCTAAAATGTATTATTATATTCATGTTATTCCATGTTTATTCCTTTTATGGGATTTATAGATCACCTATTTCTTATATATGTCCATGGTATATCTCATCTTGTTTTAAGTATGAGCATATTAAGGGAGTTTACAATAAAGGTTATGTCTTCCTTATTTTATGTTGTTATATAATGTACCTAATTACCAAAGACACTATACTTCTCAATATTATGACTTGTATTAAGTTTAATTTTTTTTAATAATTTGTGTATCAATATGAAATAAATATTAGGGTTTCCATATATGGTATAAAATGAAAATTTTAGTTATTTTTGGGATAAATATTAAAAAACTCTATCCAAAACCTTGGGGGTAAGAAAATGTATGAGAAAGCATTCCTAAATTTTGGTTGGAATATATAAAGTGGTTTGTCAATAAAATACATCCATTTTTAGATACTAAAAGTAGATGTGGCACCATAATATATGTACATTGGTGTAAAACCCAAAAACACCTCATTGATCTAGACTAGACCAAGAACTGGTGCATGACAACAATCTCTGTTGCACATCTGGTATGACACTCTTGGTGGATATGATTTTATTAATTCATATGTTCATTATAACCCATTATTAATGGGAAAAATACCCATAAAAATATTGGTTAGGAAATAGAATATGGATAACATATATTCAATCCTCAAAATTCATAAGTCAAGAAAATGAATGTAATTTATAAGTTATCTCTTTAATGCCATTGATTTCCCATTTTTATGCATAGTAGTATAAAAACACCCATCCCTGTTTTTTCCTTTATTTTTTCTAATGTCCAAAACTATGAATAATTATATAAATAATCAATGTGATGGAAAATGTGATGACTTCCCTAATGAGATTTCCAACTAGATAGGGGTGGGAATAAAAAACTTTGTGATGATACTGTCTCAACAGAATCTGGTTCTGAATAGAAACATGGATCTGGAAGAGCACCCAAATACTCCTAGGAAAGAACAAGAAGCAATTGATAACTTTATGTGATAAAGGACCCCAACTTTCAATAGATTGTCTGATCTATTAATCTTATAAAAATGTATCATCACCATTTATAAGGTATTCTCCATCCTTCAATGATCTGATAAAGATAAGGTTTTATTGGATATTTATCACATAGAGGAATAAGTTGATTATTGGTGTATATTGATTAATAATACAATGATTTAGGAAGATATTGAATCAATGGGGTGGAAGTAATTCCATAAGATTTTTTTATAAATATTTTCCTCAAAGTCTCTAACATAAAATAGAGAGGGATTTACATTCCCTTAAGAAAAAAGATGATGCATCTGTTAGAGAGTATGTAGAAAATAACAAAATACCTGAATGATACACCTAAGACTTTTTTTCCCCTAAATGAAAGGTCAACTACTTATTTGGTGGATTAAAACCCATTCTACAAAAATCCCTAGAGATTTGAGACCCTGATAGCTATGAGTAAATTGTAAGATGTGACCTCAAAGATAAATTAGAGATCTGTGAATATGAAGGGTATCACAGTGATAATTAGTGGAGAGTGGAGTTTAGTTTTGGTCATCTGATGGAGAAATAAAACAAATCCAATAAATTTCAACATCCCACTTTCCAAATGTCTAGAAAGAAGCAACCTAGAAATTGCCTAAGGAAGATGAGGGAATGATTTAGGTGTAGGATGAAAGGGAACCTAGATAGTGATTGTTGATAAGATAAACCCATTAATTTGATGGTGGAACGATATCCTCTTGTCAACCCTTATCACATTTTTCATTAATTAAACTTCAAGGAAACATTGAACTTTTCAAATCAGTGCATTAATTCAAGGGTATTCAGAGATAACAAACATCCTCCCAGTCAGAAAGAGAGAGATTTTCCATCACAAACACTAAGGTGGATCCCATTAATGAAGTGTTGATAGGTACACTAGTTACTCATTCAAGAATAGTGGACATACTTTTTGATTCTGGTTATATGCATTCCTTCATATCACGAAATTTTTGTAGAAAAATTCAAATACCACTAAAAATCATTGAAGTAGAGATCGTGAAAATAGAAAATGGGGACATTATCGAATCCTAAGTATATAACTACTCCCATATAAAAAATTTTGGGATAAACTTCCCATAAAACAATTTCATTATACCTTTAGTAGAATTTGATTCAATTATTGGTATGGATTGGATTTCCCTATATAGATCCAACATAAATATCCTCAAGAATAAAATCACTCTCTATATCACGAATCATCCTCTAATTCTATACAAGTTAAAGGGATAGGATGAATCTTTTTTATCACCCACATCTCAAGAATGAATATTATTTCCCTATGAGAAATCATATCGATCTCAAATTATTGAGTCTATGGAAAGAATCATCCTTGAATACATGCCCACTGTGAGGGAATATGCCAATGTTTTTCCCATAGAATTTCCTCGTCTTCCTCCTAGATAAGAGGATTAATTTTCATTTCACCATATACCTTAGGTGTTACCATTATCAAAGATTCTATATTGAATTTATGTTTTGGAACATGAAGAGCTGAAAAAACAACTACAGAAGAATCTGGATAAAGGTTTCATACACCCCAAGTGCTTCACCATGAGGTGCATCAGTCTTCTTTAACATGAAGAACAATGGGTTAGTGTGTATTTTCATTGATTATCGTGATCTCAACATGATCACAATAAATAACATGTTTCCTCTTCCATTGATTTATTATGTGTTCGATCAGTTATGAGGACCACAATACTTTTCTGAGGAGGATCTATGGTCAAGTTATTACCAAATTTGGATGAAAAAGGTAGATATCCTCAAGACTAGTTTTGGCATAAGGTATTGGCACTATGAGTTCATAGTAATTCCATTAGAACTCACTAATTCTAAATAAATCTTCATGTACATAATTAATAAATTATTTTGGGATTACCTAAAAAATTTATTGTAGTATTTATAGATGATATTCTAATATACTCTAAAATCAATGAGGAGCATGATTAGTATCAGATCACAATCCTAAAGACCTTAAAAAGCATTATGAAATGTAAATAAAATGAGATTTTTTACTGAAGGAAGTATCATTCTTGGTTAATATCATTAAATGCAATGGGATATCTGTGGACCCTTAAAACAAAGATGAAAATGGAGGGATTTAAAAGAATAAAATTTTTGTTAGTTAAATATAGTTTCCTTAGATTTCATGGTCACTGTCATCAATTTGTGATAAATTTATCATTATTATAAAACCCTCTAACTAAGATAACCTAGAAGGGAGTCATGTTTTAATGGAATAATTAATGTGCAGAGATCTTCAAGAAGTTTAGAAGGAGGATTATCACTTTACATTTAATCAAACTACCCACAAGTATAAAAATTTTCTTAGTATTTAGTGATTCTTTGAAGAAGGGATTGGTAAGCGTGTTAATGTAAAATGAAAAACTAATATCTTATTCTTCATGGAAGTTGTAATTTCATGATCAAAACTACCCAATGCGTGATCTTGAGTTGGATGTAGTAATATTAAATTTGAAAATATGGTATCATTAGGTCATTGAAGGTAAATGTGAAATATATATGGATCACAAAATCATTAAGTATATATTCACACATAAATAGAAGAATATGCACCAAAGAATGTGGTTAGATATGATCAAGGAAGATGAATACTCAATTTACTACAGTCCTAGGAAAGAGAATAAAGTGGAAGATGTTATAAGAAGAAAGGATCCAGTAATTCTTTCATTGATGAAAATTGAGAAAGATTAGATCTTATTATATTTAAAAAGGATGGACATGGGAATCATAATAGAAAGAACATCATCAATCCCTTCACAAATTATTTCTCAACCACCCCTTTTGGAGAAGAAAAAATAATCTCAAAGGGATGATATGGGATTTCAGAAAACAAAAAGGAAGCTATAAGAAAAGGAAAATTGAAAGACTTCAATATTAATGATGAAGGAATTGTAAGATTTGGTTCATGACTATGTGTACCATAAAATCTTGAGTTAAAGAATGATCTATTAGATGATTCACATAGTTCTACATTCTCCATCCATCTAGGAAGCACAAAGATGTGTCATGATCTTCAAGAGGTCTATTGGTTAGACAAAATGAAGAAGGAGATCAAAAAATATACCTCAAGATGTCTTGTATGTTAGAAAGTGAAGGATGAAATGAAAAAATATATGATGATGACACAACCATTACCCATACCTACATTGATATGATAAAACATCACCATATACACTTTCACTGGTCTTCTAAAGATATAAAGATCAAATAATTCTTTCTGGATTGTGGTGGATCATCTTAAAAATATTTCACACTTCATTTCAATTCATGTGGACTTATCACTTGATCAATGTGAATAGATATACACTTTAGAAGTGGTGAGGTTGCATGGAACACCAATATCGATTGTATCGGGTCGATATACAAGATTTACCTCTATGTAATAGAAGAGTCTCCGACATGATCGAGATACATAGTTGAACATCAACATGGATTATCACCCTCAAACTGATGGCTAATCTGATTGAAATATTCATACAATTGTGGACATATTGAGAGGATTCTCAATTGATTTCAAAGAAGGATGAGACCAACATCATCCTCTGGTCGAGTTCTTATACAATAACATTTTCCATTGAAGAATCCCAATGGATGCTTATGAATCCCTTTATGGGAAGAGGTAAAAAACCATTATGTTGGGATGATGTTGGGGAATGAAAACTACTAAGTATTAAATTGGTCAAGGAAATTGTGGAAAATGTTAAGACCATTCAGTGGAACATCAAGGAATCTTAGATTCAAACAAATATATATTCTAAATATAATTAATAAGACCAAGATTTTTATGCTAGAAACATGGTATTCCACTTAATATCTCCATGGAAGAAATTCAATAGATTTCGCAAGAAGGTAAATCTTAGTTCAAGATACATAATATTCTTTGAGATCCCTGATCTCATTTGCGCGGGGTCTTATCAACTAACACTCATACCAAACCTATCTAAAGTACAAGATGTATTCCATATATCCCTCTTAAAGATTTATGTACCAGAACCATCACATTTACTCAATCCATAGGAGGTATTGTTGGATAATGATCTCTTATATAAGGAGAATACGGTGAAGATATTAAATTGTAGAGAAAACTTTCTATGAAATAAGATAGTGAACTTTGTCAAAGTATTGTCGAGAGACAAGAATTTCAAGAAGTGATATTGGAACTGGGGGAAGAGATGAAATAAAAACACCCTAATCTATTTTTTTATGGGGAAAAGAAATTTTATAGTGAAAAATTTCTGAAGGGGGAAAGATTATAATGACCTCGACTTTTATAAATAAAATTTCCATTGAATTTTAATCAAATTTATTATTATACCTTACGGATATAGAGAACACATGAACTTATATTGTTTTATAATATCCTATCATATTTAATATACTATTAATAATACTTACAATATATAATATATCCATTAAATAGTTATCATATAATTTGTATAAATATAAGGTTTTGAAAAATTCAATTATTACATACAAAATATGTGATGGACCCAACTAGTGTGATCATACCCTATGAATCTCATTTATTAAGGATTTATATGGAAATAGCATGTCTTGAATTTTACCATGACTAATCCCATGCTGAGATCCAACAACTTAAGAATGAGAGGCACTATTTACGGAGTAATTTAAATCTCATTTAGATCACGACCCAAACTATATATACTAAACCACCACATGAAATTTTCACCATCCCACAAAAAAAATGTTTTGTTAATTACTGTTCAATTTCAAATGATATTTTTATTTTGATCAATTAATGAATTTTTTAAATAAATAGTAAAATATTATTTTTAATTAATTTTTATTAAATATAAATGTTCATAAAATTTTTATGAAATCAAATGTAAATTTTATATGTGTTCAAAAATTGTAAGTGTCAAAAAACCTATCAATTCTCAATACATGTCAATTTTATCTAAAAACAAAAAAAAAATAATTATTTATAAAATTATTTTGTTAAAATAATTATAATTTTTGGAATCTTAACGTCTAAATTATCCAATGGTTAATTTTTAATAATTTTTTTAGACAACCAGATTTTTCAGGTAAAAATTTATTACCCTATAAATATATGATATATATTATGACATCATAAGGGCCCAAAATGATTGTAATAAATATAATAAAGGGTATAATATTTAAAATAATTTTTTTTACTTTATAATAATGTGATTTTGTGTTTAGTTTTTTTTAATTTTACAAAACCATTACGAGTCTTATAAAACCATAAATATATTTTAAGGATTTAAAATTATTTTTATAATATTATGACTCACTTACACATTAGCAACGGTATTATTTAATTATGTTGGGACCTCTTCCTTAAAAAATAATTTAAACCACTTCCCTTTAGAAGAAAACATGGGTAAAAATAATGGGGTGTTTTGTGGTTTATGTTACTTTAATATATAGAGTTCAAAACCTAAGTTGGAGAAATAATAAAGAATTATCAACCCATTTCCCATATATACCCACCCATTACCACATTTATCTTCACTAAAAAATATTTGGATAATGTCCTTAATTTTCTCTCCCAACTATAATTCCTCCCAAGGAGTCCCAATCTCTCAATAATACCCTCCCAAGAATTTGAAGTCAAACTCTCAAGGTAAGGGTTCTTTTACTTCTCCTCTTTATTCAAGTATCTTCATTATCATGTGCCTCTTATATACATTTTATAGCTTTGTTAAATGTTATTTTATATCCCCCTTACTACCCTTATTATTTATAAAAAATTATAGACCCATTTCTCTCTATGTAATGCCTCCTATGAATATTTATATGCCCCCATTATGCTGTTGAAATTTCACCATGATTTTTTAGGCCAATAAATTGTGCAGTCAATACCCATACACATTTCTTATCTAGGGTGTTCATCTTTATGCACATATACTTATTGAATGGGGACTTAAATTTATATATTCCACACTCCTTGAATAGGGAGTAAAATATTATAATGAATTCATCTATGTTGTATTATATATGAGGCACACTTAAGATTTAGAATGAAATGAATGTGATGGGTGCGACCGGAATTATAAATCACTCTAATGGATTAGTAATGTTTATTCTCATGATACATCAGGTTGGAATAGTGAGTAAACATATTTCTCATATGGGAAATTTTCCATCGTGATGTATTTCTATTCATCCATGACCTATATTTATGATGTATTATTTTAAGTTATTCCCACATTTCTTATATTAAATTAATGATTATCATGTTATATCACGTCTCAATGTTCATGTTTATGATTCCCAATCCTTTTATTCCCCTTTGATATGCCTATTTTATGACATTTATTAATCTATTATTTTTATACCATGTTTATTCCTTTACTGGGCTTTATATCTCACTCATTTCTTATGTATGTTCCCTGGTTATCCCATGTAGTTTTAAGTACAAGCATGTTAAGGAATTGATCAATAAATATTATCTATTCATTATTTTAAGTGGTTATGTAATGTAACTAATTCAAAATGACACTATAATTCTTGATCTTATCGGTTTTATTAAGTGTAATGTTATGTTATAAATCATGTATTAATATGAAATAAAGGGAATGATTTTCATATCTACTCTATCAGTGAATATTGCATACCCACTTAGATTGACTCATGTATCAAACCAGTAGTAATGAACTCTATGAACTAAAATCTCACCATTGAAATCAAAAATTCAAAAATCCTTCTTACACTCATGAAAATACATTCCACCAAATCACCATCCTTTGATGGATTAAATAACCTATTCTTTAAAAAATATAGTATATCATAGGACTAAATATTTCGGCCCTGATAAGTGACTCATGGAATAGAAAATATAACTACTCATTCATCAATTAAAATCTCATTACTATCATTCCCATAGTCTAGAAACCCTATATAGTATTCTATTTTAGTACAATAAGTCTTTTCAATTTAACCGAAAAAATATTTTCAAATATTCTAGTAAATAGCTTTTGCCTCTGGCTCCCTACCATCATCACATAAAACCAAATCTTATTTCCCCCAATATGTTTATTTTAGGAATTAAAATTATTTTCAATTAAACCTTTAATTCCATGAAAACTGACACTACATCCAAAAGGGTATTCAAGGTCTAGAAACTAGAAATGAAAAAATCCTTCGACAAAGTGTAATGGACCTTCCTTGGGTGTTTGATTATCAATTTTGGCATCATCTATAGATGGGTTGATGTTGTTATTAAATGTGCCTCCTATTTATCCTTAAAAATCCAGATCAATTGTGGAATAACGCATAGCTTATCTCCCACCAAGGTTCATCCCCCAGGAGACCCCCTTTGCACTTCCCTCTTCATTTTAAGTGATGATGTTTTTTCTTTTATAATTTCAATATCAGTGAAGGATAATCTCATTCATGGGTTGAAATCTTATCTATGGGGGGCTCCAATATATTTCCTCTTCTTCATCAATGATTTATTTCTATTCTCTAGATCCAATTTAGAAAAATTAAAGGATATTTTTCTTCTAATTAACCATTATAAGAAATATTTGGGGTAAGAGGTCAATAATTCTATTAAAATAGCCTTCATAACTTGAATTACCTCTTATAGGAAGAGAACCTTCAACATGTGTTCAGTATTAAGAAGGTCAAAAACCACCAAATATATCTCAGACATCCTATGATCTTTGGTGCTAAAAAATGTGGTATTCTCTAGAATCCATGAATGATTGAAAAAAAAATCCAAGGATGGAATTTCAAAAGGGTTTCCAAAGGAGGAAAAAATATCTAATTACGGCAGTCATATAGTCCATCCCCACTTATTTTATGATCGTCTTCATATTCCACAAAATATCCATCGACAAATCCATTCACATCTCACCAACATTTGGGGTGTGGTAGCTCAAAAATAGGGTAAAAAATATTCACATTCTAGTGGGGAGGAAGATCAGGAAAACCGAACTTTATAGGAGAATGGGGTTCATGTATCTACGTCTCTTCAATGACGTAGCATGTTGGGTTCCTTATTCCCCCACCCTAGCTTCTTCTAGCACATCCTGTGGGGTTTTCATGATCTCATTCTTATGGTTTTTTACTGGATAAGAGTTTATGGAGTGTTTTATATGTTTTGGAAGGTCCTGTGGCTAGTCAACGACAATTGAAACAATTAATCTTACCCTACCCCTGAAGGCCTAGAAGATAAAATTATCCTCTATTTACTCAATGTGGAAAATAATGATTGTTTCACTGAGAAAATGTTCTCTTATTTTAAAGAAATATATAGGAATATTGTATAGTGATTTATGATTGTGAGATATATGGTTCTAGATCACCTGCTCTAGAGTATGGGAAAAACACGTAAATATATTGTAAAATCTAGTTGTTGTCTAGAAATTAGTGTGTCGGTTTTGGAGGCTAGTGTTATTTGAAAACTCATCTAGAACATCATGATCCCACCCAAATAACTTTATTTATAGTTGAATGACTACATTGGAAGCATCTCCCTTATATGGAGTTCCTTACATTACACCATGAAAAAGAGAACCCAATGAGTTCAATAAGCATGACTATGGTTTAATCCTATATTCATTCCATCTTTAACATTCTTAGAACTAGGGACATATGGTGTTCCTAAAATCCTAACATTGATCACCTCCTAGAAATGTCCCCCAAATTCACTTCTCTTAACACAAAATGGTCATAACTTATCCTCTTTGAGGACCTAAGTTCCATTTTTATAGTGGCATTGATTATTTGGGTTAGGAGGAATGACACTATATTTAACTAGTTTTTAAAACCATGAACAGATTTGATTAGTCATTCTATCCACTGGTCATTTAGGTGGATCTAAAATGATGATCAGTTTGATGACCATGTGGTCATGCTCGATCCATTGACTGAGAATCCTTCTATAATAGCGATCCTAGAAATTAATATTGAAACTTCACCCTCAGACAAAGGCGTCACTAGTTTTGGTGTTATTTCCTATGAATTTTATGGAATGATAGTTGTTGAAATCCAACATTATTTTAGGGTGTAATTACCACCAATGGTGATGGAAGAAAAATAAATAATAATTCGCATGGAATTTTCTATTGTGTGTGGGTGTGATACTATCACCCTTAAATCAGAATCCCTCACAATTATAAAAGATATCCCTTTATTGGAGGCTGGACTCCATCTATTTATTCTATTCTTCTTGAAGTTATTTTCCCTACAGTTCTTATTCTAATCTTTCTACATATTTTTTACCAAAGGGCAGGGTAATATAGAGGCTCATCATTTGGATACAATAAGCCTTGCATATGATGCTCATGTATGGTTTTATTTTTTCATCAGTTGACTTACAAACCATAGTTTACACAAACTATAATCTGTTAAAATAATAGTCTTTTTTTCCATAAAAAATAATGGTTAAGGTAGGTACTGCAAAACCTGAAATCAGGCATCATCCCCAGAAAAAAACTAGATTATAATCAAAAAATCAAATTAAAATACAAATATTATGGAAAAGAATAATGAAATACTAAAATTATATTTCAATATCATTTCAATTCAAAATTTCAATAAAACATATTTTCATTGAAGTGATGTTTAAAATAAATTAAAAAAAATTACAATCCAATATAAAAAACACTTATAACATTATTTTTTCAACAATCAACCTATGTACAAAATCTTATCCCTATAATAAATCCAATTGTTTTTTAGTAATAATATATGAAAAACAAATTAATTTTATAATATATTTACATATGATAAATGATATTTTTAATTACTAAATATAGTAATGATTCCCCAACATTAGTGGTGGGTGGTAAGGGTTGGTGGGGAGAGATGGCAGGTCGCAGGGTAAAGTCCAAGGGTTTACCAATTTACAGCGATTTTATTCCTTACTTTGTATTTCACCATAGAAAATTTTATCAAAAAATTACTAAATATGTTAAATATATTATCATTTATTCTATTAGTCACATTATTATTTATTATATTGTTAATTTAATTTAAATATTCATTATTCATTATTATATTAATTATTAATTATATTATGAATTATTAAATACATTGTTAGTAAATGATTTATATAAATTACAAATTGTATATATTATTATGTTAGTGATATTATCGGTTATTAATTATTTTCTGTGCATAAGTAGTTGTTAATAATTGTATCATTAAACTAAAATGGCATTTTTATATTTAGAAAGCACACATTGAGTCATACTGGGAACATCGTGTATCATATTGATGTGAAGTAGATTCTAACACATCAAAAATGAATTATGGATCTTAATCTAATGTTTAAAAACAATCAGAGCTCGTTTAAATAATTTTTAAAATATGGCATGTGTTTTAAACTAAAATGACACTATAATATTGAAAACATTCAATTGGGGTAATACCATCCACATAATTTATTGAATTGATGTGTGGTGATTTCTAAAATTCACAAATGAATTATGAATAGTTGTCCTAACTTTTTAAAACAATCGGATATCACTTACTATATTTTGATAATGTAATGATCGTTTTAAACCAAAATGATACTTTTATATTGAAAAAATGAACTTTTAATCCTACTAAACACATCTTATATAATATTTAAATGTGGTTGAATCATATACATCATAAATAAATTATGGTTCAATTTTATAATGTTTGAACAAATTTGAATTTGTTTTCTCATTTTTGACTATGTGATTCACATTTAAAACTAAAATTGAACTTTTCTATTGAATTCACACTCTTTGTATCGAACTAAAAACGTATTGTCTTCAATTTTAGTTTAGTCAATTCCTACATATCACATATGTATAATGTCTCATTTTCCTACAGTTTAAAAATATTATGAGCTAATTCCCTCATTTTTTTCCATGTGACACATGTTTTCTTCTGAAATGAAACTTTCAAATTGAAATACCACACTTTGAGTCACAATGAACACTTCATGTGCTATATTGAAATTTGGATTATTCTTATATTTCACTAATGAATTTGTGATCAATGTCTTAAATATTTTAATAATTCAAAGCTATTTTACTTGGTTTTGACAATGTGGCATCTGTTATAAACTAAAATGCCATTTTTATATTGAAAACACACACTTTGAATCATATTGACCACAACAATCATCGTATTATCATGTGGTAGATTATAATACATCAAAAATGAATTATGGGTCATATTTCTAATGTTTTCAAACAATTAGTGTTTGTTTATTGATTTGGGATATGTGACCCACGTTTTAAACAAAAAGTCCACATTTATATTGAAAATATACACTTTGAGTCATATCGACCACATTGTTCTTTAGATTGATGTTTGTTCGATTCCTATACATCAAAAATTAAATATAGATCATTTTATTAGATTTGAATTCTAATTTGGCCATATTTTATTTTATTTTTTATATGTGACGAATGTTTTAAAACAAATTGTCACTTTTAAATTGAAAGCACACACTGGCAGTCATACCAACCACATCGTGTATCAAATTAACATGTGGTTAATTATTAGATGTCAAAAATAAGTTATGGAATGTTTCAATGATGTTTAAATATGATCTAACTTAATTTTCTATGATTTCATTATATACACATGTTTTAAACTAAAATGATACTTTTATTTTGAAAACACATACTTTGAATCATACAGGTCTCATCGTGTGTCAGATTGATTTGTGGTCAATTCCTATTAAACAGAAATGAATTATTGGTTTTTTTAATGTTTTTAAAATAATATGATGGTTTTTCTTTAATTTTCCTATGACACAAGTGTTTTAAACTAAAATTACATTTTAATTTTTTAAACATGAACCTTGAGTCATATCAACCAAATAGTGAGTTGTATTTTCATGCTATTGATTTCTATAAAACTCAAATTAATTATGGATCCCATTGATACTATTTGAAAAAAATGATATTTTTCCTTGGTTTTGGCTATGTGATGCTTGTTTAAAAGAAAAATGACACTTTTATATTGAAAACATGTACTTTTCTTCATATTGTCCACATCACATGTTTGATTAATGTGTGGTTGATTCCATCACATCACACATGAACTATGGATCTTTTTACTATTGTTTGAAAATAATTCATGTTTTTTTATTGGTTTGGAATATGTGACATAAGTTTTAAACCAAAATGACACTTTATATTTAAAACACGCAATTTTATTCTAACCGACCACATTATGTTTGAGATTGATATGTGGTCTATTCTTACATATCAATAATAAAATTTGGATATTTTTTCAAATGTTTGAGAAAAATATGATTTTTTATTGGTTTTTCCAATTCGACATGTGATTTAAACTAAAATGACACTTTTATATTTAAAACACACACTTTAAGTCATACCGAACACATCGTCTGCCAGATTGATGTGAAGTTGATTCTAATATGACTTAAATGAATTAGAACCATTTTCCTAATGTTTGAAAACAATATGAGATTTTTTTCTCTAGTTTCTCTTTTGGACATGAATTTTAAAAAAATTACAATTACATATTGAAAATGATGAGTTTGATTCATACTATTCACAATGTGTGTTAGATTGATGTGAGGTCAATTCGTAAACATAAAAAATTAATTGTCAATAATTTTTTTAATTTTTTAAAACATGATTATCTTATTTTTCCTACATTTGGTAGTGTGACACATGTTTTGAACTATAATTATACTTTTAAATTAAAACACACACTAAGAGTCATATTTGACACATCATGTCTTAGATTGATGTGTGGTCGATTATTATATACCATAAATGTATTCGGGATCATTTTCGGAAATATGTAAGACTATATGAGCTCATTTACATAGTTTTGGCCATGTGATGTGAATTTCACACTAATTCAAAAATTGAAAATACGCACATTGATTCATATTAGCCACATCATTTCTCAAAATTTACATGAATTGAATTTCTATATCTCAAAATTGATTTTTGGATCATTTTTTAAAGGATTGAAAGCAATCAAACAACATTTTATTATTATTTTTCCATATGACACGCATTTTAAACTTAAATGACACAATTATATTTAAAACATGAACTTTTATTCATAATAACTACATTGGGTTTATGATTGATTTTTTGTTGATTCCTACATATTAAAAAATAATTATAGATCATTTTACTATGTTTTGAAAATAATACAAATCGTTTTTCTTGGTTTTTGATATGCGATGTCAGTTTTAAACTAAAATTACACTTTTATATTAAAAAATGTAATTTGATTCTTACCGACAAAATCATGTCTCATATTTACATGTGGTCGATTCCTAAATTTCAAAAAATTAAATTTGGACAATTTTCACCATGTTTGGGAAAATTATGATCTCACATTCTCGGTTTTGGCTATGTGAGGTTCACTTTAAACTAAAAAGAAATTTTCATATTTAAAACACACACGTTGAATCATATATACCACATTGTGTTTTAGATTGTCATAAAGTTGATTACAAAATGTCTCAAATGAATTGTGAATCATTTTTCTAATGTTTTAAAACAATATGATCTTGTTATCCCTATTTTGGATATGTTGCATGCGTTTTAAACTAAAATGACACTTTTATAATGAAAGTGAGAACTTCGAACCATATTGTTCATATTGTGTGGTAGATTGATGTGAGGTAAATTCCTATACACAAAAAATTAATTACTAATCATTTTCATAATTTTTTAAATCCCAATA
The DNA here is from genome assembly GCA_963277665.1 of Viscum album. NCBI lineage: Eukaryota > Viridiplantae > Streptophyta > Magnoliopsida > Santalales > Viscaceae > Viscum > Viscum album. Next base: position 353,910,385 of record OY728158.1, on the reverse strand, counting down.
ATATCATTTTATCTATTTCTATAGTGTGACACAAGTTTTAATCTAAAATGAAACATTTATAATAAAATACACACTTTGAGATATACTATCCAAATCATGTGTTGGATTGATGTGAAGTCAATTAAAACATTCCAAATATTAATTATGGATTTTTCTTCCTAAATATTCAAGATAATCTGAGATCATTTACTCATGTAATGATACATGACATTTGTCTTAAACTAATTTTATACATAAAACACACACATTGAGTAATATCGGACAGATCTTCTGTTGAATTTACATGCATTCAATTCCTACACATGAAAAATGATTTTTGGATCATTTTACTAAGGATTAAAAGCAATCATAGTTCGTTTTCATGGTTTTGTCTATGTGATGTGTGTTTTTAACTAAAATAACACTTTGATATTGAAAACATAAACTTTTAATCATATTTTCCAAATCTTGTGTTAGATGATGTGCAGTCGATTCCTACAAGTCGCATGTTAATTATGGATCATTTTAATGTTTGAAATAAATTCAACCTTATTTTCTGGGTTTTGGATATATGACACATGTCGTAAACTAAAATGATAATTTTATATTGAAAACACACACATTGAGTCACATCATCCACATAATGTATTGAATTTATGTTTGTTTAATTACAAAACACCAATAAATAATTATATATCATTTTTCTAATTATGGAGACAATATAATCCCGATATTTTTTGATATGTGATGAATTTTTTAAACTACAATGAAAATTTTACTATAAAAACACACTTTGTGTCATCTGATCCATTCTATGTATCAGATTGATGCAAAATAAATTCCTATATATAAAAAATGAATTATGGCTCATTGTGATAATTTTTGAAACCAATGTAATATTTTTTACTTGGTTTTGAAAATTCTTCGTCTACTTTATAATAAAATTAAAAATTTATATTAAAAACATACACTTGGAGTCATTCTAGTCAAATTGGGAGTCATATTTACCTACAGTTTATTCTTACACATCTAATATTAATAATTAATTATTTTATAAATTTTATAAAAAAATCCATGATGGTTTTCTCTATTATGGAAATGTGATCTTTATTTTAGAGTAAAGTAATGAATTTAATGCGAATACAAGAACTTTGAGTCATAATAACCCCATCATGTGCCAATTTGATTTGAAATTGATTCTAATACATCATATAAAAATTATGGATCATTGTATTAATGTTTGAAAATAATATGAGCTCATTTTCTTGATATTGATATTATGATGCAAATTTCAAATTAAATTGAAACATTTATATTGGAAACATTCACATTGAGTCATAATGACCACATCGTGTGCTCGATTGATATGTGTTCATTAAATAAGCATCCAAAATTAATTAGGATAATTTTCTTGAATTTTTAAACAAAATAAACTCATTTTCTCATTTTTTATAATGTGAAGTAATTTTTAAACTAAAATGATATTTTATATTAAGAACATGCACTTGGAGTCATACTAGCAACATAATATATTGTGTGGATGTATGGATGATCCCAACATGTCATAAATGAATTATGTATCATTGTCCTAATGTTTGATAGCAATCTTATTTCATTTGAATGGTTTTGAAAATTTGAGACGTTTTTTAAAATAATTTCCTTGTAGAGATCAACCGACCTCTCAAAATTTTAAAATTCCAAGCCTGGTAAAACATCCTTCACAACTGATTACTCACTTATACTTTAATCGTTTTATTAGGACATCAGTTAGGAATCTTTATTAGTATTTATAGTACCAATAATTTCATGTATTTTGTTGATTCAAATATTAATGTAACGGAATTAAAAGTTATTCTTCATAGTGGGGGTGGAAGTGATTAGAAAAGGACTCAGACAATTTTTAAAAACTCATCAAAAGATATAAAGACACAAAATGCAAGTAAAAAAGGTATTTTTGCATGTAATTACCTTGCCTAAAAGTTGGTAATATGTCTTTAGATTTGGGCATTAATGGATCCTTAACCTATTTTCCACATACCATTATATCATTTGTAGGCTCATAGTCCAATACCTCATGACCTCAAAAAACTTCGGAAATATCAGTATCTCTACTTGATTTTTTTTATTATAACCCACCATGATACTTATACATGAAAATTTTCTCAAATATTTCTTTATTTATAGCTCATCACCAAAAAAATTTGTAGTTTCTACCATCTCATCTAATCCACTAAATTAAGGTAATTAGTGAATAGTTGAAAACAAATTCATGGTCAATTGGGGAATGTGAATGTATGAATTAAATGAATTTAAATATTTTTGTAATAATAGTGAAATTAGTTTCATCAAACAAGATAGATTTTTAGTAAATGTATCAGACATGTTGAATTAAACATGGACTACATCCATATATGTAGGTGTATTGGAATGGATATGAAATAATTTCCCTTTAAGCTCATGCTTATTATTGAGATTATTTTTTAATTTCTTCTATATATGACACCCTCAATCATGTCTTTCATACTTTTTCATCACGTAGAGGAACCATGGGTGGAGAGGATCACCAACTCTATATCTTTTCTTAATATGCGAAAAATATATTATCGCATTAAAATTTTCTAGGATTGATGGGTGGATCAATTATAAAAAATGTTTGGATTGTAATTACCAATTAAAGATTAGATTAAAAATATAACCAAAATATTATCTATAGTACGTGAATTTCATTTTATTGATTGTAATATATATTCATTTTAATGTAAATTATTCAAATTACAATTTTATATTTATGGACATAGACTCTACTAGAATATAAATATAATAGGTAACAACTTCATCTAAATTTCATCAAAATTATAACACGGTGTACTCTACACATTAATCTATAAAAAAATTACTTCTTCTTTTGAGTAAAATTTCATTTGGATGTCCTAGTAGTACATAAAAAAATATAGACAAACAAAATATTAAAAAAAATCAAAATTGGAACTATAATTAACTTCGAGAATAACTTATTTGGGGATGCTAAATTGTTGAAGGTATATAATATCCTTCATAAATTTGGAAATGTAATATCCATAATCATTATAATTATTTTGATTCAAAAACTATAAAAACATTGACCAAAATAAGTAAATTATTTTGAAATATGTTTTGATAGTTAAATAATACTATATATTCCTTAATATATTTCCTTTTAATAAAATACTTAGGCATCTTATGTTTAGTCATCGATGCGAAAATGTAATTTATATAATATTTATATATCTCTCAATCATAAAAAAATTCTTGTTAAAACAAAAACTAAATTGAATAATATGAAGTTTATCAATCAAATTCTAATTTTAGTGCAATAAAAATTCAAATGGATATCATATGTGATCAATTTTATTGAAATACATTCTTTGGATCCAAAAAACAAAAATTTGGTGTATTCAAATTGATTGTGACTAGCATTTAGTGCTTTCTTTAAATAAATAAGTAATGGAAAAAAATAAATTATATATTTTTTATGATTATATTGTAGGGATTTATAGCTATATTACATCTACTAAGGGAATTATTCCTTATAATATTTTATTTAAAAATTCCATACTTAGGTCATGCATTATTTTTTATGTTTTTTTAATTCCAAATAAATTTTTACTATGGAAATGATAGAGGGATTAATGAGTAAAAATATTCCTTTTAAGGGCTTTCTATTTATATAATAATAATATATACACCTATGAAAAATATAAATAGTTATTAATTATAAGGAACATAATAGATCTTTTTCTAGACAAACAGATTATGAAAATTAACCTCATGTATGTATTCACAACTAAGAATCCAAGCTATTCAAACATGATAATTTCATTTATATTCTTGAGACCAACCATGTCTAAAAAGGGATGTCCAAATATTTCTTCTTCGTATTCAATGTATGACATAATTTCATCTTTAAATGTTGTATATGTATGAATCTGTATATTTAATACATAATTTAGTGGAATTGGTGGGTTGAATGTTTTCTTAGAAGTTCCTTTTTATTTCTTGGTCGATTCGCTACATTTTCATGATCTGAACATCCATTTCTCATTCATTTTTTCCATCTGTAATACCATAACTCATTTTAGACATTTTATATCAATTTATAATTGTTTTTTTAATTATTTTATGGAAATTCAGAATGTATCTTTATAAGATTGAAAGAACATTCCATGAATGTTATAATAGCATTATCAACCACATTAACATACAGGTCATCAAGAAAAATAAGATGCTTGGTGCTCAAATCATGAGCTACCTGAATGCATAATATAATGTTTTATTTTGGGATTTTTTTACCTTGTACCATGTATTATAGGATATTATACACTATACACCTCAAAATAAGGTGATGTGTGTGTGTTGGTAGATATAAATCACAAAAAATTACTATATGGATTTTTAGTAATATAAAGATACTAGAAGTTATTCAATTTGCTTTTAAGAGAAATAGTTATGACAAAATTGGTTACCGTATGTAGGTAAGGTAGTTGGGGGATTGTAAAGCCTCAAATATTTTGGGGTTATGTGGCTCTTCATGTACTGACCATTGTTATGTTAATGGTATATATTTATCCTTTTGTATATATACTATTACAAAAAACTATACTGGATAATAATATATTATGAAGAATATATATTCGCATACATGACTTTAATCATCTCATATGTATCTCCTAGAGTCGTTATATTATCAAAATATTTTTGAGGTGACACTACAAAGCCTAAACCTCTAATTCAGTCATATTGTTATATCTGATTCATAGCTATTGAAAGTAGTTTTCATTTAGGTAAAATCGATATTGATCATGTGTCTAAATCACATAATAACATATGAAATTTGTTATATATTTTTATGTAATACTATTACAATGAATTAAAAATTATTAGTATTTCATATGTACACATGATTCCTATAGTACTTGTGTGTTTTCATCGACTAGTTTTCCATCTTAATTTATAATATTCTCCATCAATAATACTTGTTGTGGGATAGACGTGACTTCAAAGTCTGATTCATCAATCTATATATAAATAAATAAACCTATGTTGTTTAATGTCACATAAAATATTTTCTACATATTTAAAATACATACTATTTTTTTTGTTAAGAATACCCCATCCATTCTTTTAGGTAGGGGTACATTGGTTTTGATATATGTTGATTATTTTTAACACCATTTTGTTGTATCATAAATTGAAAATTTTAAATGAAAGTAGATAAAATAAATAATTTTTATAAAATTTAATTTGAAATGGTCCGTTAACATGAAGAGTAATGAATTATTTACATGTTCATGGTTTATAATGTGTGCAAACATTGATGGTGTGTGACGGATTACATTCCCCCTAATGTATGTATTATGATTCTTCGTTATGAGTGCTCAAGAATATCTATGATAATTTTCAACAACCAAAAGAAATGTTTTTATTGAAATAATCTTAAATAAACAAAAATAAAAAACATAAGATGAAAATTAAATCAATGTTTTAATATAATATTTTTAGTAAAATAGATAATGTATATTGTAACATTACGATAATATCTTCCGACATGGTTGTCTTCAATATAGGCATGAAATTGTTCCAGGTATCTATATCAATTTGAAAAATAATTCTCATTGAGAAACTAAAGTAACTAATGATCATTAATATGATGGTGTAAACAATTTTTCCTCATTGATTCCATCAAACCTCAAACTTTTTACCTTTTCTTCTTACCTTGATAACTTTAGTTAACATAGTGATTCTTAGTACTCTTTCTTTGTTAATCCACCTATTGTTGATCCCCCTAATAATTCCATAGTTTCATCATTGATCATGTTTTATTCCTTGATATTTTTAACATCATCATGAGAAGAAATCATAATCTTCATGAGTAATTAAAATTTTAATTTTAGTTGTGTAATGGTAGCAGAGAACACATAATATTATGATGAAAAATGTAGTATATTAAAAATACATTAACCCATTCATTGAAATCCCTTCATTTTCTTTAAATACTGAATGGTTTTTTTATCCTATATTTAATATCCAAATCCCCCCTTATGTTCCACTCTAATGTAAAAGTAACTATCTATATGGAACAACTATCAGATGATTGTGATATTCCAGGGAATGGGTCATCTCTAAATGAATTTTATTCTGAACATATTTTTTCCCTAGAAGAACAATTGAATAATTTTATTTTGTGGGGTATGGAAAATAAAATACTTGCACTACTAGTAATTACATTATGAATTGTTTTTCCATATACCCTTCCACTCTAAAATTCACCTTCATGTAGAAAAATTCACCAACTTTAACTACACTTATATTATCAAAACATATGAAATTGACAATAAAATGTAAAATGTATTCTAATATAACCCATATATTTGTTAGATTATGCTGAAGTTTTATATATTTTGATAAATTATATTTCTATCCATGGAACCAGATACATGCATCGCTTCCCTCATAATCCTAACTCCACTATTTTCATCATACAATGTTCATTGTGTTCCTTATAATAGAATGTATTACCATTTATTAAAAAAAGCGTAAGAGATAACATTTACATTTGTTCACCTAGATATCCATCGAAGTTATTTAGTAATTGAAATCAAATTTCTAGATAAATCCTTATAAATATAATCTCAGAACCATCTTATAAACTACTGATTATGGTATTTGGTATCCTTCATTTATCCATTGATGGATTCAAATGTCTATGAATTACTTTATGGAATTAAATATATGGATAAACCTTTATACAATTATGTAAAATGGAAAGGTGATTTTGATCCTGTTCAGTAATGGTAATTGAAATTTTATCTCTTCTAGAAATCCATTTTTCTATTTGGTTTTCACTAAAATGATATTTTGGGATACCAACCTATCAAAATCTTATAGTTAATTGGTATTGATTTTAATATATTCTTCAATAATTTATCTATCTAAAATAAAACCTTCTCGATGAATTTGATTCTAGTGTACCCTTTCAAAATATTCATATACCATTAGTTGGGGAACATCTATCTTTAATGGACATGACCAAAAAGATGAATCTTTCTAACAGAGTGAACCTTTTGGTGGAATGTTTTATAAAATAATTAATGAGGGAAAAATATCACTAATTAGCATAATATAAATAAAATTACCTTATTCATGATTTAAAAGATTGTGTGTCCTATAACAATATTGTATATGACTTTAGAAAAAATTAAATGTTTGGTAAATGTATGTAGTGCATTTATAGGCAGAGTGAATCATAATTCTATAAGAATTAAATCCTACCACACGACATGAATATCATGTTATTTTAGACATTTTATATTCAAATTAGTCATTTAGATCATATTTTTAATATTTTATGAATATCCCTCTAGAAGCTTTAGACCATTAAAGAAGTTGTATAATAGAAATTTTTATTATATTGATAGAGTTTCTACTTCTAGAAGAAAATAATTTCATCTTTCACTATTCACTAGGACCAAATCTCTCTTTATTTTCATGTCAATCAGGAAAAAAATTTCCTTAATTCCATATTTTGTTAACTTTGTAAATTTATTAACCTTTGAATAATACTATGAAATATTTTTTTCTTCATGAAATGAAGAAAACATCAAATGTAAAAACAATTCTAATATGGTAATTCAAATAAAAATTATCTCTTTTTCAAACCCAATTTCATAAGGTTTCTTTATAATGTTTTTCTAAAATCAATGTCAATATCTTTTTATTTATTGAATATTTTATCAACCATTGATTGAGAATGTATTTTAAATTATTCTATATTTCTAGTGAATGATTTCATCTATGGTCGATATTTATTTATTTAGAGGACAAATTGTTAATGACATAAAAACAATGTCTTTAAGGAATATTTCAACCTAAATGTGTGTGTACAATCTTCAAAAATGAGACACCCCAACATTACTGAATGAAAATTATTATTTTTTATTATCATATACACCCTTTTAAGGGTTGAAGGGGAACCCGACATGACTTCAATGACATAAAACAACTAAATGACCACAGTACAAGAGTTCAAGACCAAACAAATCATTCAAGCCTATGTGGAAGAGCCACTACCCAGTAATAAAAGCATTAAGAACATCCTTCTATAACTCATAGCTACTCGGTTAGCTTTCTTGTGTATGAATTCATGGGCCTGGTAACTATGGAAAATATATAAACTCTTAAATATCCAATTATAGATAGAAATGACCAGAGGAAAACTCTCTTTTATAAACCCCATCTGGTCAAATCCCTTGTTAGAGACAATTTCAATTCCTCAAACCATGAACCGTAGGGCCATAGGGAAATCACTATCTCAAAAATCATAACACGATGTCAAAATTTAGAATCATCAAAAAAACACTTCATGAGACAACTTTCTCTAAGACAACAACCATGACGAACCCCTCCATGCTTCTCTTGACTCTCATCCACCACTATAGTCACCAGAGCCACCATAAGATGATCCAAAGAACATGGAGCTAGGCCATCATCTCTTATGAAAGGATGTCCCAACACCACACAAAGGGTGCGTCACTGATGAAGGGGTCTAGGCCTCTCGAGACCATAAACTCCACTCTAGGCATGGATCCACTTGGAACTGGACTGCAGACACATCCTCACCAAAATCTGATACAACCAGACCACAGGAAATGGGGGAGAAAACATGAGGAACAATAGAGATGAAGAAAATCAATTATCATCTAGTAAAACATGGATCTCAATGTGGACACTTAAATTCTATGAGCCTTAAAAAAATATAACAATTGATAGCTGCATCAATTTATTATCATAAATGAATGGGGCTAAATATAAAACAATGTAATTATCGAGTTGTTTTGGTTTGGATATAAGTATATAAAACATAATGTAGTTTCCCTTCATGTAAAACCATGATGGAAAGTTATAAATTACCATCAAAACGTTCTATGTACTATGAGTACTAACTTCTACAGCAAAAGGATTTATTCCATCTATTGATAACACATGATGAAGGTTTCTTGGATTGTTTTAAAATTCAGAATACCCAAAATAAATTCCTTCCATTGAAGAGAGTCTATTAGTTGATGTGGTTTCATATATTAGATTATTATATCTACATTCCATGAAATTATTTTAACAGTTTCCTAAAATAAATATAGTCAAATATACATTTTAACAATATTAAAGTACTATAAAAATTTTAATGGACATAATTCATCTTTCGTTTATCGATCTATTCCAGGCATAGGGAATTTTTTGAGTTATTTATATCACATGAATCATATATCATAGTATGATCATTTTCAGTATGTGAATCCTATTTTTTTTCTAGAATTTAGTGAAATATTTATTATTTCTAACTATTATTTAAATTAATTCAACTTTAATAACAACAATTTGGATAAATAAATATGATTTTAAAAGGGTCATATGCATGCTCTATTGAAAATTTGATAAGCTCTTAAACTCCATCATCATACTCCACTGTCATATGATAAACATCCTTATATTTACAATTCAAATCAATACTGTTAGGATTAATAATTTTTATTTCTAAACTAAATAAATAAATACCCATAAGGTGTTGATTATCAATGGAGTAACTTATAGATACTTTGAATAAATTTGTTTATTTTCCAAATTAAAAAGTCATACCCACTTTGGGCACTCAAAGAAGAAATAAAATTGAAATTTGTGGTAAAAATGGATTGAAGTTATTGAAATTGAAATATTAGATTCCTTATTAGAATGTTTCACAATGATATCCACCTCTTAAAAAATAATTTGGAGTGTTTGAAATAATTTAGGATAATGTTTAGTAGCATTAAAGTAGAAAATTGATTATGGATGGCAGAATTAAGGATGAGAGATTAATACTAAGGCTAAATTCTTATAAGGGGAACCCACATGGGATTATATCCACCATGATTATTTTTTCAACATTGGTAGAATTAATTCTTAATTAAATAATAATGATCATCTTGGAATAATATAGCTGAATGAATGTCAACATCTGAATGTTATTGGGGAGTATTCCTAAAAAGTTAACATTATACACAAGGGTAACATGAATAGATAACAATTGAAACTATTTAAAGGGTTTTATTCACCCCAAAAGAGTGAATAAGTATTACAATACTATAAAAGATTAATTTAACCTACATAAATCAATTTTTCTAATATAATACGTTCTTAATGATGTATATTGATAATTTTTTGTAGTGGTGGGAATTGTTGATAGAAGAGAATTTGTGATATATATAAAGATATAAATATTTTAATTAAATTTAAACTATTGAAATACATAGATATCAAAAGATATCTATCACCAAATTATTAATGGTTGTCAATTAGGATGAAATTGAAATGGATAATGATGTTTTGGGTGAGAACAACTCAAACATTTTATGTGTTGAAATGTTATTTTATTCATATATAATCAATAATTGATGACTATAAGAATAAAAATCAAATGTTTTTTAGTATAGTGAATTAAAATTTCAACAAGACAGTAAATGATGTCATGTTAGTCAAGATTACATCACCAATTGGATCAAATATACTTTTTTGTGCTTCATTTGAGATGCATTATACATTGACAATTTACATATATTGCCCGAATGGCCTAAAGGCCTTCTTTTTTATTGATTTTTGATAAACCACCTTTCAAGGGATGAGGGGGAACCCTTACAAGGCCTGTAGGCTCAGAGATTACAAGGCCTACAGGATTAGGATTTTACATGACCTGATGGTCTTAGGGAATTCAATCAGACTATCTATAAGGAACTTCCCCTCCCTAGCATCTGTATCGTGATAGTAGATCTCCACCTTCGCATGGAAATCTGGTTAGGCTTCCCGTGCAAGCACAATCTAGTCCTGATGGCATAGATATACCCTCTCATTTTGACAATCCATTTGGCTCACCTCTGGTGACTACACCAGTTCTGAATCCTCTTCTGGGGATGCTCCTTTTTTGTAGAGTTTGTTTGGGGAAACTACATGTGTCCTAAAGGCCTTGAGGTGGATCGAATGCCTTAAAGGTGGCCCAAAATCCCTACTGACCTGAAGCCCTAGGTGGACCGAAATCCTTAAGGGCTGCAAGCCCAAACTGATGGCCCAAGGTGAATAGTTTCAGCTACTATAGTACCGAACAGTACCTGCTACAGTAATTGCAACAGTGCCTACTACAGTACCTACACAGTGTGCAGTTCTCCTAGTGTACCTGCACAGTGTATAGTCTACTACAGTACCACACAGTGTACAGTCTCTTACAGTACTGCTACAGTACCGAAATATGCCTCTGTCTAGTTTTGAACCTGGGTCTCATGGATGAACTTAAGGATACCTCACCAACTGGGTTATGGCTCATGTGCAAAAATTTACATATATTGGTTTCAAAATTAGTGAAGAACATTATAATTTTGTGAATAATCATTCTATTATAAGTAATAAATTTGTGTGATAATTATTTGGAGATGTTAAAACTCAATAAGTTATGCATGGATTAATATTATTATTAGAGGACTTGGGGAAACATGATTTAATAATTGATGTTTTTTTTAGAAAACAAATAATGTACATTTTTTTAAAGAAGGAAAAGATGAAAATTCACTCAATAATAAAATTTATTTGGGTAGTAGACTTAAATATTTCATGATCTACTTATTCAAATAAAATCCTTTAATAAAAAAATTTATTTAGAAAATAACATGTTCTAGAAATAGTGTTTAGGGTGTTTTTTTCTAAATATATTGTACCACTATAAATAATATCTAGATAGTTTATAGAAGTTGTTAGGAATGTATTTTATCTGAAATAGGGAGACTAAATTCATGTATGTGTTAAAATGTAATTATGTTAATAATTTATTAATGTTGGATTTATTGATGAATCTTAAACTTTTAAATATTTATTTAAGTCACCAATTTAATCATTCTTTTACCCTATCTTAAAACTATTAAATATAATATATCCTTCATAAATAATATTTATTATTCAAATATTGTCATAACCCTTTTGTGTGTTGTATTTTTTCTATAAATGAGTGTAGATATTAAGACCCAAAACTAGAAGTGAGTTTTTTCTATTTTCCTAGTTCTATATGTTGTAATATTATGTATTCTTTATACTTTTGGTGTATTTTTTTGGTTTTTCAAAGAAGAGAAGGAGGTCAATTTATTGTAGTGGTTTTGATCATCATAACCTAACTAAATGAGGGTTTTTTCTTTGGATATTTTATGTCGTCCTTTACTTATTTTTAGTTTCTTGTATTTTTTTATTTTCTTTTCCATATTAAATAATATAAGTAGTGATGTTATTATAATTGGTGTAGGTCCAGATCAGAAAAAAGTATGTTAAATACATTCATTATTTCTTTTATTTTTATGAAGCTTGTGAATCATGATATAAAGTCAAATTTTCATTATGGTTTTGTTATAAAATATTATTTACAATTAAATTTTTTATTTGTTGTTATAAGTTTTTTGCTCTTTTTTACACAACCATGCATGTCTATCTACAAAAAAAATAAAATTAAATCATTATTTATGTTTTTGTTTTCAAAAATTTTGTTTGGATTTTTTATGACTCAAATATTTTAGAGAATGATCCCAAAAATCAATATTTATTTACTTTTTGAAAAAAAATATTGACCTCATGAATTATGTAGTCTTGTTATATAGAATAAAAATAACAAAAAACCAAATTTTTCATGACTTATCTGTAACTATTTAAAAAATGGGCATGTCATGTGGAATACTATTATAGTTGATAGCATCCTATATAATCCAGCACACCCCAATAGGGTTTAGTAGAACACTCACCCACTCTCCCACTCTGTAGTTGTACTAGTCCTTGATTCACTATAGGATATACACCGGTAGAGTTTCCATGGCCCTACTACTCACAATGGCCCTCTTCACCACAACCACCATCCAAACATCTCTTGCTGAAGCATAAACCACTGCTGATGTACTTGATTCTACACCATTAGCTATGGAACCATAGAACTCACCATTAGGGGTTCCAAAACTGGAGATGAGGTGAAATTACTATTTTCACACCACCACCCCAGTACATGTACCATGAACCTATAATGAATTGAAATTTTCCCATGCATCTCGTGGATAATCGACTAAATTTGTATGTCATGTGTTGGTTGTTCAATGTTTTTCATGTATTAATTATTATTTTTTTCTTATTTTCTAACCTAAGATCTATGTTTTCTACCCTCTCCAATAATGAAATAATAAATGTGGGATAAGTTTTCTTCAAAAAAAATTAATTTTGTTTAAAAATATTCTTTTTTCACTAATCACTACTATAGATGAGGTCATTAGTATTACTAAAATATGTATTTTTTAATAAAAATAAGGGATAAAAATATAGTTGATGATAAATTCATGAAACCTTTTTAGATTTAGGAACAACACTGATAAAGTCCCATTTTATAATCATAAAAATAAAGTGATGATAAATTCCCCCTTTATCATCACTAAAAGAAAATGATGATAATGGTTTCCTTTATCAATAATTTACTCTAGTGCTAATATTGGAGGTGTTTATCAGTGATTTATTTTAGAATTTATAAATAGTTTATTTTTTGATGATTTTCTATCACTAATAAAGGTTACCTTTATCAGTTCTTTTAGTATCACTAATAAAGATAATGAAACTATAGAAAAGATATAATAGCCTTGCATCATCCCTATAACAGCAAACCCAATCAGAAACTAAATAGATTGAAGTAAAAATCAATAGAAAATATGATTTAAATAAAAATATAACATTTCACTATCATTTCAATTAAAAAATTATATACACAATATTTATATATATGTTTTCTATATAATTAATAAAAAAATACAAAAAATATAAAAAAGAGTAACTCTTATAACATAATTTATCCAAATAAAAAACTCTATATAGAAGCTTTCCCCTTCATTAAATCCAATGTTGATTTTAGTAATAGTAAATAAAAATGAAATAATAATAATTTTATTGGTTTATAATCCATATATGGAAATTTATATTGTTAATTATTATATATATTAACAATATTATCAGTTAATCATGAGTCAGATAGATGTGTAGTAAATTCAAACACATCAAAAATGAATTATGGATCATTTTAATAATGTTTTACAACAATAGAAACCTGTTTTCTTAGATATGGCTATGTGATAATTATTTCAAAATAGAATTAAACTTTTATATTAAAAATATTCACTTTGATTCATACTAACCACATCATGTGTTGGATTGAAAAGTGATTAATTCATATACATCACAAATGAATTATCAATCATATTACTAAAGTTTGAAAAGAATCTGATCTTGTTTACATAGTTTTGACTATGTGACACATGCTTAAATGTTAAATGTGTTTTCAATTGATAACATACACTTTGAGTCATACAGAACACATCATATTTTGGATTTATTTGTGCTAGATTCCTAAATTTAAAAAATTTATTATGGATAATTGTATTAATGTTTCTAAAAAATCAGATCTCGCTTTCTCATTTTTGTCCCATGATGCTCATTTTAATCTAACATGGTACTTTTATATTGAAAAAAATACATAGATTCATGATGACCACATCATGTATTATATTGGAATGAGATGAATTTATATACATCATAAACTAATTATAGATCATTTTCATAATGTTTAAAAACATTTTGAGTTTATTTACTTAGTTTTGGATTTGTGATGCGTTTTTTAAAATAAACTACAACACATATATATTAACCATTCACTTCAAGTCATACTAACAAAACCATGTGTCTTATTGATTTCAAGTTAATTCCTAATTTCCACAAATTAATTATGAGGGAATTTTACTATGTTTGAAAACAATATGAGCTAATTTTTTAATTTTCCACAAGTGAGGTGTGTTTTGAAATAAAGTAAAACATTTAAATTAAATACACACACTTAATGTTATTGAAGCGAAAAAAAGAATCATATTATCGTGCAGTCAATTCCAATGCATCAAAAATGAAGTATTGATGGTTTTATTAAATTTTGTAAATAATCTAAACTAGTTTTATTGGTTTTGTAATTGTGATGAGAATTTTATTATAAAATGAAAAAATTATGCTAAAAATGCAAACTTTGAGTCATACCAAAAATATAATGTTTTTTATTGTCATGTTTTGATTTATATATGTCACAATTAAATTATGGATTATTTTACTAATGTTTGAATATAAACCAAGATCCTTTTCATGGTTTTGTCTATGTGATGTGAATCTTAAACAATAATTTCCCTTTTATATTTAAAACATGCAATTTGATTCATACCAATTCCATTGTGTTCCATAGTTATGTGTGGTGAATTAAAATATGTCAAAATGAATTATCAATCAGTTTTCTAATGTTTGATAAAAATCTAGTATCCTTTTTTCTTGGGATTTTCTATGTGATTCTTGTTTCAAACTAAAATATTAAATCTACATTTAGAATTGGAACTTCAATTAATACCTATTACATCATCTTTTCAGATTGAAATATGGCTAGTTCCTACATGTCAGAAATGACTTATATATCATTTTTATGAATTTTGAAAACAATATTTTCTCACTTTCAGCTATGTGACGTGTTTTAAACTAAAATGAAAATTATATGTTTCAAATATGTAGTTCAAGTCACACAGACTACATCGTGTGTTGTTTTGATGTGTGTATTATCCATATGAATCAAAAATTAAATATGGATTTTTTCCTAATTTTTGAAAATAATCCAAGATATTTTTCTCAGTTTTGGTTTTTTGACATTCATTTGAAACTAAAATTGTACTTCTATATTGAAAATTGGAAATTTATGTCATACCAGACACATAATTTTTTGGATTTATGGGAGTTCAATTCTTACATGTAACAAATGACTTATGGATTGTGTTTTACTAAATTATGAAAACAATATGAATGTGTCTTCTTTTATCTTAGTATGTCTTCTATTTTTACACTAAAATATAAATTTTAAATTGAATACCCACATTCCAAGCCATATTGGACATACCATGTATCAAATTGATGTTTAATCAACTCCTACACATCAAAAATAAAATATATATCATTTTATTAGTGTTTAAAAATAAACATGATCTCATTTTCATGGTTTTGGTGATGTGAAATGTGTTTTAAACTTAAATGGAACCTCAATATTGAAAACACATACTTCAATTCAAACCAGCCACATCATGTAACAAATGAACATGTGATCAACTCCTAAATATAGAAAAATGATATATGGATCATTTTTCTAATGTTTGAAAACAATTTGTGATTTTATTCTCATTTTTTTTGGATGAATCTCATTTTAAACTAATATGACACATATATTTTGAAAACATGAACTTAGAGTCCAATTGAAAACATTGTGTGATAGATCGACATGAGGTCAATTCATATACATTATAAATAAATTATGGATCATTTCTCTAAATATTTAAGAAAAACATGAGTTCATTTGCCTTGTTTTTTTCTAGTGACATGGTTTTTAAACATAAAAATAAATTTTATATTGATAACATGAACATCGAGTAGTATTGACCACATCATGTGTTGGATTTATGTGAGGTAAATTATTACATGACAAAAATAAATCTTTGATCATTTTACTAATGTTTTAGGATAAAATGATATTTTACTTAGTTTTGGATATATGACACATGTGTTACATGAAAATTACACTAAAAACAATCACTTTGTGTCATATCATCCACATCATGTGTTAGATTTATGTGTGGTCATTTCCTACACATCAAAAATTAATTATTGATTATTTGACTAAGGGTTGAATAAAATCAGAGATAATTTTCTCATATTTATCTATGTGATTCATGTATTAATCTAAAATGACAAATTTATATGGGAAATAATATCTTTTAGTAAAACCGACCACATCTTTTGTTAGTGTGACATGTGGTAGATTACGACATGTCACACATGTAATATGGATCCTTATCATATGTTTTTGAAAAAAATGGGTGTTCTTTTATTAGTATTGGCTAGGTGTTAGGTGTTTTAAACTAAAAAAAACTTTTATACTTAAAAAATTCAATTTATGTCATTCTTGACCCATCATGCATCATATTTTTGTTCAGTATATTCATACACAATAAAAATGAATTACTATCATTTTTTAGGATTTTCAAGACAATATGAGCTTTTTTCTAAGTTTTATTGATGTCACATATTTTTTAAACAGAAATGACACTTTTAATGTAAATAGAATGAACTTGGAGTCAAACCGAACAAATAGTGGGTTTGATACACGGTTGATTCCTAGAAGTCAAAAATGAATTATGGATAATTTTCATTAATTTTGAATGAAATATGAGCTTGTTTACTCTATTTTTAATTTTTTTTGCGTTTGAATTTAAAATAACACTATTATATTGAAAAAATAATTTGATTCACTATGGTCACATCATGTGTCAGATTCATGTCCAGTCAATTCCGACACATAAAAAATTTATTTTGGATTATTTTTCTAAATTTTCATGATAATCTGATCTTTTATACTCTCTTTTGGATATGTGTTGTTTTTTAGAGTAAAATGATACATTTAAATTAAATACATTCACATTAATTCATACACGCCCGATCATGTGTCGTATTGATGTGTAGTTAATTTCTAAACGCCACACATGAATTATGGATCACTGTGTTAATTTTTGGAAACAATATGATCTTGTTTTGTTGATATTTATATATTGATTAATATTTTAAACTAAAATAATTTTTTTTTATTGAAAACACAATCTTTATTTCATACCAAAAATGTCATGTTTCCTATTGATTTTTCGTCAATTCCTACACATCAAAAATGAATTATGGATAAAAGCTTCGAATTTTGAAGACAATATGAACTTATTTGATTAGTTTTGATGATGTTGCAAATTTTATAACAAAAATGGAACTTTTATATTAATAACATGAACATTGAGTCATACTATCAACATTGTATGTCATATTTATATATTTTTTAATAATAAGCATAAAAAATAATGTCACTCACACCATTAAAATCTTTTGGGAATATAAAAACATGAAAATAAGAACTAAAAATTTTGAAATAATGAAAGAGAAGGAATTGAATTTTTTAATTAAAAAATTTTGGTTTTTAAAGCGTTGATTTTTCAGGGAGATTTTTTCGGACACTTTTATGCCGGGGTGCGCACATGCGTCCCAGCATAAAAGCATCAGAAATAGAAAATAGTGAACCCCACGTGAAGTTATTCTCCTCAATATGGGGACTGGTAGTGTTCAGGGAGTTGGAAGATTAGCATGTCACCAGGTCCGGGAACCTAACACCGGGACATGAAAATCGCCAGGGGTTGAGGCAGTCAGGATATTGAGCACTCCGTTCTGCGATGCCGTCAGCGTGAATCCCTCTCGCCGACCACGGAAGATGGAGTGACGTTGGGCTATTGGTTGTCGATTTCTTTTTCTATTAGTGCTAATGGGTTCATCTCCCTACATCCAGGAATCATATCACTGCATCTGGAGCTCGATCGCCATCTACCCACCGGCGTAGGGGCAGGGGCAGTACCGACGTGGCCACCCCGCATGGTCTAGACTTTTCCATAGCTACTCCGGCTCTGATTGCCGTGACTGTCGGTTTCTCACGCCCCCTATCCCTATCAGAGATCATCCAACGAAGGGTTATCAACAACTTGGTTCGTAGGTATGTGGAGGAAGGGGTCATCCCCACTAGGGACATGGCCCGTTTGGATCTAGAGGAAGCTGCGCCTCACCACCATCGCCGCCCCCTGAGGGCCACGCAGGGAGCCGCCGCTCCCCACTCCGACATTCAACCGTTTCGGGAGCCTATCCCCGGAACGCCTCGACACCACCCTCCCCTATGCCAATGAGGTCGGGGATGTCTGGGTTCATCCTATCAGAGACTCGTCCTAAGGGTTCATGGAAAGAGCCCCTGCAAGGCTTCGTTGACGCTGTCGCCCGACTCCCCGGGCCGAGGAGTAGGCAATCTCGGTGTCTGCACCACCGTCTCCAACCCACTTGACCTGACGCTAGCATCGGGCGTGAGTGGAAGAGAATGCCCGCCCTGGGGCCCCAACATCAGCAACCATTATGGCCTAAGCCACTGCTGACCCCTGTTGTCAGACCCCCGCACACGTTGACCAAGGGCAGCTACATGCCCGACCCGGATCAAGGCCTCGACCGCTCCGCATGCAGGTTGGGTCGACTCTCCCGGTCACCGATACATGCAATGTCCACCGCGGACCAAGTCGCGGTAGGGCCATCCAGCATGAAGGCCCACTCCATGCCACGGATCTGGAAAGAAAAATACTTTCGTGTGACAGCTACATTTCGGGTATGTCTCTTTCCAGCACCCACTACACTGGGTACGGGGTTGCTTCCCCTATCGCTGGTTGTGAGTATGGAGCCGTTGCATATCTGGTCACTCACCCACATAGAGGTCCTCCCCATATCCCTTTCGACATCTGTCCTGGTGCTCCTCACACCCCAGCCTCCAGTCCTCCCATCCCCAACACTATTGCAGCCAGAGGACTCCGTGATGAAAATCAACCATGCCCTGAGGAGCCACCTAGTGGCAGGAAGGCGGGACATCGTCGCCACAAGAGATATGTCAGGGAAGTACAGACGAAAATTAGACCAGTCTGTTTCTCAGACTCTGAGGCGGAGTACGACTCGGCGATGGAACCTTCCCCCCAACCCTTTGAGTCGAGGGCAGGTATGGGGACGCGGTGATTCATTCTCGTACTCCTCGAATGCGAGATCCGCATGATTCATGACTCCCTCCTAATTTATGTCCAGGAGGACAAGGACCTGGCATACCCCCAGGGGTCAAACCCGTAGTTACCACTGGACTCCCCAGAAGCACCTTCCACCTCAGTCAGAGAGGGTGCAGAACTTTTTTGTGGACCAATGGAAGAGTCGCGACATAACACACCCTCAGAAAGCACCGGCACTATGATAGGAGGCTTGTTCTACAGCCAGTCCTATCACGATGTGGTATCTAAGACACGACATCCCTTGGAGGACTACTTAGGGATCGACGGCCAATCGACATGTTCGTCGTATTCTCCATCAGCCAGCCCACCGGCCCCGCGGCCTGCCTCAGCACCACTACCAGTTCCCCGGCCCTTCTCGGTTGATGAGCTGGGGTAGCAAGTAACGGATCCCGAACTAAAGCTGTGGAGCTTTTGGACCGTCCTCGAAGCAGGCCACTTCCCCAAGAAGTTTGGGCTGGTCGTAGGATATGATTTTGATATTCCAGAATTGCTCACCTTGGGAGAGTTTGAATGTTTCCGCCAGACTTTCCGGGTGACTCACTCTCGTCTTCTCCATCAGCGAGCGCCTTATCCCGGGAGTCAAGCACATCTCAAGGATATCGGTGAGAAATTTCATTGCGTCGACGTAGCCACGCTCCACACGGTTTGGCACCCCGAGTCACTTGGACACCACAGGGCCCTCCAGAAACAATGTGTCCATAGTTTTCAAGTACTCCGCAAAGTTATCGAGGAGGAAACCCCACATGCACACGTCCATGGACGGGGGAAGTACGCTAGCCTTATTTTTAGTGTGATTCTCCCACAGCCCGACTCACTGGGCGGCTCTGAAAGAATTCCGCCAAGGGTAGTGGCGGTCAACATGGCCGACCTTTCGAGAGAGGGAAACAGTGTGGAACTCCTCAATGGTGACTCACCCCCTGAGGACAAACCACTACTGGATCCATCAGGGAGAGTTACTCTTCAGTAGAGGAACCTCTTGGGCCTCCCCACGCCCACTAATGCCTTAACACTAAGCCGAAACGTCGGCAAGGGTAAAGAGAACGTCAGGGATTTCCAGCTCTCCGACCCATCTGCCTCATTGTAGAAGGTAGAGGAAGATCCTGTGAAGGCCATGTTGTGCCAACAGATTGCTGAGCAGAAGAGGTTGGTTGATGAGCTCTTGACCGAACACATTACAGAGCGGCGGACTGACTACGGTGATCCTAGGCCAGGACAACAGGGGCAGGAACAACTACCCCTCGATGAGATTCTACCAGGAAACCGAGATGATGTCGTTTTCGCTGACATAGGAGAGGTTGTAGCTCATGGAAATAGGGCGTGATGTGTTTCTCCAAACCCTCCTGAGTGGTGTGATCACCCGAGGGACCCCTCTCAGTTCCCTCACGCTGCCCCGAAAGTCGCTCCGCCAGCCGCCCAGCGAGTTGCTGAGCTTGACTACCAGATTGAAGAGCACGACAATGTGCTTGTGGTTAGGGATCCCCGTTAGGATAGGAACCCGCATCCAGACGATCCGATGGAAGCGCTCATCGCCCGCTTTGAGGCTTTGGAAACATGGAAGGTGGAAATCCCACCAAACGGCAAGCCATACCCAACATGGGTGGATGACATGCCAGCCCTGCTGGGATTTGGGAACCCCACTTTTTCCCCCTTTAACATGACTGGAGACCCGCCACATCACTTATCCCACTTAAACTCGAGGTGCGGGCCTATGTTAGGGACTCTGGCGAGGCAGGAGGCCGCCAAGCTCCATTGCTTCATTCAGACACTGGAAGGACCAATATTCGTCTAGTACAGCTAGCTCCCTGTCAGATCTGTGACTAGATGGGAGGACCTTTGCAGAAAATTCCTCTATCAGTTCAGTTACACAATCCGGAAGATGAACATCACAGACCTCTTCAGGTGCAAACAAAGGCCTGATGAGTGAGTCGCGGACTTCATCGCCTAGTGGAAGGGGCTCACATACTCCCTTGACATTCCACTAACTCAGGAGAAATTACTGAAAATGTGTGTAGGGAACGTCAAGGCAGAGCTGGTTCCTTCTCTGATAACTCAGAATTACCCCGGAGGGTTCGAACTTCTCAGACAAGGCTCAGTGCCTCGAAGAATCCCTGCAACAGGCCAGTCAGGCACACCTTCTGCCTCCTGTAATCCCTACATGGAGAGCCTCCAGAGCCAAGCCCACTACTGTGGCCCAGATTGTGGCCACCAGGCAGATAGAGTTTCTACCAGTGAGGCTAGCTTCGCAACCACATAGGGTTCCACCCCCATGGGAACAGCCTTCGGCCCAGCAGCTACCACCTCAAAATCAGCAGGTGCCTCCGCATAATACACCACCACCACCTAGGAGAGATAATCAGGCTCTGCCTCCTCGGAATGCTCCTCCAGCCCCTCGTCTATGCAAGCCTCCTAGAGCCCCCTTTCAAGACAGAAGGAATCGGGCATACTCGTTTGACGAGGCTCAGCTACCTGGTTATTTCCATAGTGATCTGGAGTAGAGAATAGTGTGGTTGCCTGAGTGCCGGATTCCAGAAGAGGTGCGTCTCACTGATCACCCTTACTACCGCCCTTATCACCGGACCCTGGGGCACACCATCCAGCGATGCTATGTGTTTAAGTACTGGATCCACGACTAGATTGAAAACGATATAGTCAGGTTGGGCCCAGCCCCGGTGCAAGTATCAGGTGTCTTTGTGAGACCAGAGGGTGGTAGTGGCAATGAGGATGAGTGGCTGCAGGTTTCCGACCGTGTGTCTTGGAAGTATAACGATTGGATGGGCCGCAAGATGGTCGCTCGTGCCCATGGAATCATCCGTGTCCACCTAAAGAAGGTAGATCCCCCAGAATCTGTGAGCGCTACCTCGGCATCGTCATCCCATCCTACCTCTTCCCAGAAGAGCAAGCGGTGGCGCAAGAAGAAAGAACTTGCCCTGCCAATGTCGTTGTTATCCTGCACTCTTGGCGATTTTATGCCCCCAGAAATGGGTATCCCTCTGAGACTCTGTCTGGTAGTGGATGACTCCTCGAGAGAAAGTATGGGGTATGCTTCGGTTAACACCGTAGAGTTGGTAAATCCCTTTTTGACTCTCGATGATGAGGAACGCCAGGTGGACCTTCTCAATGTCCCCAGCTGTCCCCAAGGTCGGCAGAGCCAAAGCTACATGAATTGTCGGGGCATGGCAGTTGGAACCTCGAGCCAGGTCGTGAAGGTCACTAAAACCAGGAAGCAAGCCCAATATAGATCTCAGTACACGAAGCCCCTTAATCCGGTGTGGACATGTTCTCCTATACCACCGTTCGTGTTGCTGGATCAGGCAGAACCGCCTCGGCCATGCTGCGACCAGCTATACCCTGCCACCAGCCAACCCCAGCTCTCCGATCCTAATCCAGAAGCCACTTTCCGGGCTTTAACTAGTGAATATCCAGATGTGCCTAGTAACAGTCAGCCACTGTTCCCATCGGCAGGGACCGTCATGCCTCCAATCGCAGAGCGGACTCTTGTAAGCAGAAGCTCACATTTGGCCTGAAAGTATGACGTTCTGAAGCACCTGGCTGGCATTCCATCAAGGCTTTCTATCCTTGAGGCTCTTCTCCTATCGTCTGAAATGCGTGAGGCACTCGCCGAGGCCCTAAAGAGCCCCCTTCAGTTTAAGACGGAAGTAGCGGTTGCAGAATCCTTCCATGCCGAGGCGATTGAGAACACTGAATGTCAGGTGGTTATCTCATTCTCCGGTGAAGATGAATACCCTCCCATAAATGGGAACATTCACCCACTGTACATCACCAGCCAGTTCAATGGTGTGGAAGTCTGACGTTGTCTTGTCGACACAGGTTCTGGGATTAACCTAATCCCAACTCGGATGCCGCGGAAGTTGGGATTGTCTGAGGATGATTTAACTCCCTCTGACCTCAGGATCCAGGGGTATGATAGGACTGAGAAAACTCCACTCAGCAATATTCGCTTGAAGACCCAGTTTGGTGTCCTAGTTTCCAACATTGAATTCATGGTTGTCTCTTAGGACACAACCTACAACGCGTTGATGGGTAGGTCGTGGCTCCACATTCACGCAGTGGTCCCCTCATCGTATCACCAGTGCCTCAAATACTCCCTTAATGGTCAAGTAGGCGTGATCCAAGGTGATGTGTCTCCTTTTTCCTCTTGTGAAGCCCCTTATCTGGATTCCAACTATTACAAGAGAAAGTACAAGAAGGTTATGGTAGGTGGGGTCGAGCCCGCCACTGTTACAAGTGATCCCTGGGCAGGTTTGGATGACACTTATGTCTTCCCAATCCATCAGTTGGAGGACACAACCCCCGACATGGGGCAGTGCTTTGTTGTTTCGGGTACCATAAGAAGTCATATTTCTGGGTCCAAGCGACAGTGGGAAATCACCTCATACTCCTACACCAACCAGGCTCAGTTGATCTCCGATCCTCCTACCCCTGTATGGTATCGGGACGTCAGGCTCATGGAAATGGAAATACGTCATACATGTCTCTTCTGCCGGGCTGGAATTGACCGGCTCAAGCCGACGCACCACTACTGCTTTGATGTCATAAAGCGTGGCCCCTTGGGTCGAAGGCCATATGGGATTGGATCAACCACCTTTGTCTCCATGGTCTCCGTAGTGCATGAGTCTCCAGACATGACGACCACTCCCGCCCAAGCCAGCACCAGCTTCCCACCAGGGCCTGCGAGCCCCGAAATGGCTCCCCCAAAGGATGATCCCTCCACAAGTGGAGAGGAGGACATGGAAGGTGCACCCCCTACCTTTGAGGAGGGCGTCTCCACCACGTTTGACGAGTTAGTGAAGGTGAACCTCAGTAGCTAGGCGGACCCAAGACCCACATTGGTCAACGTCGTTATTCCCCCCGAGGAGCAGCAACAATACGTAGGATTTCTTAGACAGCACAGTGATGTGTTCACTTGGAGTTACGACAAGATTCTAGGACTAGATCCTCAGGTAGCTGTCCACCACTTTGGCCTTCCGACAAACCATCACAGGTTCAAGAAGCCTCCCAGAAAGATGCACCCTTTTCACGGTTCCATGATTGAGGCCGAAGTTGATAAGCTCATAAAATCCAACTTTGTCAAAGAATTTTAGTAACCCCGGTGGCTACCCAACATTTTGCCGGTCAGGAAGAAGAATGGACAGATCAGGGTCTGTACCGACTTCCTTGACCTCAATCGCCACTGTCTGAAGGATGATTTTCCACTTCCAATGACAGAGTTGTTGATCGATGACATGGCTGGGTTCCAGGCCCTCTCCTTCATGGATGGGTATTCCAGGTACAACCAGAAATGGATGGCCCCTAAGAATGAAGATTTCACTGCCTTCAGGGCCCCCAAGGCATTTTCTACTACCAGGTTATGCACTTCGGCCTGAAAAATGTAGGTTCCACCTATCAGTTGGCTATGAATCGCATATTCTATCCAATTCTTGGGATACTGGTGGAGTGCTACGTGGATGACCTGGTGGTTAAATCTCTCCAGTGCCAAGACCCTCACAAAGACCTTGAGAAAGTGTTCGGCTTCTTTCATTCTCGCCACTTGAAGATGAACCCGTTGAAGTGTACCTTCGGGGTCACCTCCGGAAAGTTTCTTGGATACTTTGTCAGATACCAAGGCATCAAGATCGACCCAGAGAAGATCAAGGCCATCATCCAGATGCCTCCCCCGGGTAATATTCGGGAGCTCAGAGGCCTCAAAGGCCACTTAGCTTATATACACTGATTCATTGCGAATCTAGCCAGTAAGTGTAATCCCTTCTCCCAGCTCATGAAGAAAGGCACCGCCTATGAATGGTACGAAGAGTGTCAGATCACCTTTGAGGAAATCAAGCAGTATCTGCTCCAACCTACGGTCTTGATGCCACCCGTTTCCGGAAAGCCGCTGGTCCTTTACGTGACCGCCCTGGAATGATCCCTCGGCACACTTCTCGCCCATAAGAACAATGAGGGAACATAGAATAGCCTCTACCAACTAAGTTGCATGCTCCTTGATACGGAAATTAGATATTTCTCCATCGAGAAGAGCTACCTAGCGCTCGTATTTGTCGTGCATAAATTGTGGCACTACATACAGCACCATGAGGTACAGCTGGTTACTCAGGTAGACCCATTGAAATACATCCTGAATCGACCTATGTTGACTGGCCACTGGCGCGCTGGGCGGTGATCCTCCTGCAGTTAGACATCAGGTTCGTACCTCAGAAGGCTATCAAAGGATAGGCATTGGCAGACTTCTTAGCTTCCCACCCAACCTATGTGGGTCATCCACTGGATCTAGGCTTTCCTGATGAGGTAATCCTCTCAGTCGATCATGCCATCCCATGCTAGCAGATGCACTTTGACGATGCCTCCTGGATCCCCACCGGTAGAAGGATCAATGATCCTAGGCTCAACAGAGTGGGCCTGGGTGTCATCTTCATCACCCCGGAGCAAGTAGTTATGCCGTATTCATTCTTGTTGTTAGAAGGCTGCACCAATAATGAGGCAGACTATCATACCCTCATCATTGGCCTCGAGTTGGCTCTTGAGATTAACATTCCCCATCTGCATGTGAAAGGGGACTCTGAGCTAGTCATCAAGTAGGTCAATGGTGACTATGTTGTTAGAAAGCCAGAACTCATGCCATTGCTGGAGTGCACCCTCCGTCTAATGGCTATGTTCCCTTCTCGGCTAGAGGTCGTCCATATTCCCCGGTCATAGAATAGTCAAGCAGATGCTTTGGATAGCCAGGCTGTGTCGCTTGCAGAGCCCGAACAAGACAACCTGATTATCCACATGGCACAGTGGAGAGTCATTTCTCCCATTATCCCAGAGGATGATCGTGGCCTGTGGGTGAACCATCTAACTGCTGGTGCCCCTATGTCAGGACCCTCAGGGACTTCAGATGCGGTAATAGAAATAGTTCCTGACTGGAGGAAGCCCTTGGTTGAATACCTCCAACATGGAAATATTTTTTCGGATCGAGCTGAGCGCGAGCGAATCTGACGCCACGAGCTGCAGTTTACACTTCAGAGCACTCCCATCCTTGAGAAGGTCCTTTACAGATGTGGATTTGATGGTGTTCTCCTCTGTTTCCTTCAAGGATTCGAGATTCCTTAGGTCATGCAAGAAGTGCATGCTGGTTCCTGTGGCGCCCATCAGGCCAGGTCGAAGTTGTCCCACCAGATTCAGAGGCTTCGGTACTTCTGTCCCTCCATGATCTATGACCGCATCGAGTTTTCCATGAGCAGTCACGCGTGCCAAGTTCATGATAACTTCGTGCATCAGCCACCGGAGCCTCTCCACACTACCAAGTATACATGGACCGTTTCAGTCTGGGGGTTGGATGTCGTAGGACATTACCCGCCGGTGACGACCCGCCAGTGCCTGTTCATTCTGACCGCTACGTATTTCTATTCTAAGTGGGCAGAGGCAATTCCACTCAAAGAAGTCAAAGCACGTTCTATCACTGACTTTGGGAGCTCCAACATCATTTATCGATTTGAGGTACCTCATGCTATCCTTAGGGAAAACAGAACCAACATCCGAGAAACTGAGCTAAAGAAACTGTACTCCAAGTATAGCATTTTCTCTAACCATACCTCCCGCTATCACGCGCAGGTGAATGGACAGATCAAGGCATTTAACAAAACCCTCTCTAACTTTCTGAAAAATATGGTTGGTCAGAACAATAAAAGTTAGCCGGACAATCTCCCCAACGCTCTCTGGTCTTATCAGACGATGACTTGCAATTCCACCCAGGTGACTCCATATTCCATGGTGTACGGAGCTGAGACCGTCCTGCCAATCGAGATTCAGTTTCCCTCTTTGCGCACGGTGGTATACGACCAGCAAGTTCCAGATAGAGTTGTCGAAGTCCTCCTAGCTGAATTGAAAGCGCTGGATGAGAATAGGCTTCGCGCTTTACATAACATGGAAAGGCATCAGAGCAGGATGGCTCGAGCTTTCACCAAGAACGTCCGCCTTTGCTCTTTCCTGCAATGTGACCTGGTACTGTCTCTTAGAGCACCAATGATTCCCGTTAGGAAACCACCCAAGTTGGAGACCAAATAGGAGGTGCCTTTCAACATCCATAAGGTCTATCCCAATGGTGTGTAATACTTAGTGACTATGGATGGTGGTAGTGTCACTCCTCCCACCAACGCCAGGTTCCTCAAACAGTATTTTTCCTGATGCCCCTTGGATCCGAGTTCTAAGACCTAAAACTAAGATGATTTCAGGGTCTTGCATGACCCTAAACTGCACTCGGTCCTGGACGACGTTAAACTACACTTGTCCCCACATCTGGGCCCCTTGGGTCCGAGTTCTAAGACCTAAAACTAAGATCCTTTTGGGGTCCCTCATGACCCTAAACTGCACACGGTCCTGCATGACCTTAAACTACACTTGGACCCACATCTAGGCCCTCTTGGGTACGAGTTCTAAGACCTAAAACTAATATCCTTTTGGGGTCCTGTGTGACCCTAAACTACACATGGTCCTGCATGACCTTAAACTACACTTGTCCCCACATCTGGGCCCCTTGGGTCCGAGTTCTAAGACCTTAAACTAAGATCCTTTCGGGGTCCCGCATGACCCTAAGCTGCACACGGTACATCATGACCTTAAACTACATTTTTCCCTACATCTGGGCCCCTCCAGTCCATGTTCTAAAACCTTAAACTAAGACTCTTATGGTCTAGCATGACCCTAAACGGCATTCCCATCCTCACTGCAAGACGCTAAACTGCAAGCTGGTTAGGCATCCCTGACCAAGGCATAGCCTCAGGCCCCTTGGATTTCTTATTACTCTCAGCCTCATCCTTCACCCAGAGCATGAGGTGCGGTGTAGGATCATGTCCTCATTCACGGCGGAATATTCATCACGCCTTGCGCACTCCCTGGAAGAAATACCTCTTATCGTATTACATGACATTAAACTGTGCATTAAGAACTACGTGCGGCTTTATTCCCATCCTTATGGAATACGTAGGACTGCATGAACACCTAGATTTCAGGTCCATCCCCATATCTTAAGAGATCCCACGTTCTCATGGTTACCTCGGTGTTGTGGCCTGTCCCCCCCCCCCCCCCGTGGGGGGATATTGTAGAGACCCGAAGCTTAATGTACATGGACATTACATTACATTTGCGGAATACTTAGTACATAACAAAAAACACACACACAAGTATCGTAATAGTTTAGTGTCTTTGGAAACTCGGAAAATAATCTTCTAATCGTGGTGAAAGATCTTCAAAATCTCCCATAAAGATCTTCCTTTTTTTACCTAAAACCATTCTTTATATCCTGGGGAAAAGAAAACATAAAAGGGTGAGCTCAAATGCTCAGTAAGGGTAAACAAAAGAAATATCAATCACATCATATACATAAGCACATAACTTTGGGAAATCTTAACCTGCAAAAGAGATCATAATTTCATAACATGGGGTAAATCATGGCAGTGAAATGTAATCACAATAATCATAACTTAAAACATGAAACTTTATGGAATTCACACATAATCATAGAGAATCATTTCTTGTTAGTCAAGACTCATTTCCAAGACAATCTTAGTGGAAAAAGTCCCTTTCTGAATCGAGTAACCCTCGTTTCAGTCCTGTTTCAGTGAACCGGTATAACCTACCATTCCAGCCATGTCTATCTCATGAGATATAAAATCTTTACCCAATGCATTGGAGGGAGATTTAGGTCTCACCCATCTTATAATGAATCCTTTCTTATGTGTTCCACATAATCATAAATCATACATCATCGCATAACACATGTAACAAAAATGGGATTCTTGAAACATCATGACATCATAAAACAAATCATATAAGGTAAATGACTTCATAAAAAATAATTCCCTCACAACATAATCAAATCAATGTAATAATAGAGATAAAAACAGAAACCTATATTATCTTAGATGTAAAATAATTTTGATAAAACATTTGAACTCCATTCTTGAGTAAAATATCCTTTCTTCTTCAAAAACATTTTTCCTTTCATAACATGTCATACGACTTTAAAATAAAAGAATTTGTTTAAAAATAAACTTGAAAACTTGTAATGGAATATTCTTGGAAATAATTTTTTAAAAATCCATTCATGCCTTATAAGTTAAAAAAACATTCTTCCCGTACTTTTTTCAGAAAAGTCGAAAAGTACCTCGTACGAAAAATGACAAAGGATTCCTTTCATATCTTTTACAAAAACATACCGAAGGGTAAAACTGGATATAAAATATTATATAAGGATGTAAATAATATTACATATTGAGGGAACATGGATGTGGATGATAAAATACACCCCAGTAAATACTAAAGTATAAACAATCTCAGATAAAAATGAGATTGTGATATTTCCCTTACCTTAGGTCCGATTTGCTTCGTATGTGTCCGAACATCATGTATAATGATTTAAATAATGTCATTGACTTATTACAGAATCATATTCATTGTTATGATATCATATATGGTTCACTTATGACATTATATTACCGGTTCTTTTGTAAATTCCATGTTAAAGAAACGTTTTTGGTAAAATCGTTTCATTTATCGTAGGTGTTTTGACTTGTTGTTCTTGACATCATTATTACTTATATCATGATTTACTTACTTCCAGAATATAAAATATGATTTATATATCATATATATTCAGTATATATATATAATAGATAGATAAATAAAATGAAAAACACCGTTCATGGAGACGGTAGTCCGTACGTACGCATGAACGTTGTTTTCCTTTCCTTATTGTCTTGAAATGGAAGTAAGTAGATGACATACATATATATATATATATATATATACATAAATCCAGTAGCTTTATAATGTCATATATTTCATTATTATTTCTTATATATACTTTATAATCATTCTTAAATGGTTAACATGGAGAATGAATCTCATCGCGTCGTGGAGACGGTAGTCCGTACGTACGCACTTGCGATGATATCATTTCCATAAATATTGAATTGAATTGGAGTGGATTATACAATATATCAGAATCAATATGATGTTGTAATAACTATGTATAGTTATTCTTTACACCATTATACCCATCCATGTAAGGTGGTGGTGGAAAATAGATTACACCACGGCGTGGAGACGGTATTCCGTACGTACGCACGCGCGGTGATTTCTTTTTCCGTAGGATGGATAGATGGTGAAATAGGTTTGTTTTAAACTTATAATAACATATAAGTATATGAGTGATACTGATATTATTACTTCATAATGAAACAACCTAAGAAGAAGAAGTGGAAGAATAAATAAAGATGACAGAATTGGTAACGGTAATTACCTCTTCTTTGAAGCGCCTCTTTGAGACCTCCTCTTAGGGCACTAAAATTGGTCTTTGAGGAAGACCCGAACCTCTAGGATGTTTCTACGGAAGTGTAGAAGAGATTTTTGCAGGGGTTGGACGAGCTTGAGTGCTTAAATTGGTGTGAGGAGGAGGGGGAGGAGGTGTCCTTTTATAAGGGAGGAGAGGGGCACCTTAGGAATACCTCAAAATATTATTTTATATTAATGTCAAAATCGGTTTATAATGGTTCCAAAGGGTATTATTTCGAAGCTAAAGTGGGTATGGATATAAATCCTATCAAAAAATAGGATTTAGACAAGTTTAGGGTATTATTTTAACCTTATCAATTAGATTTAACTCTAAGTTAAATAATTTAACTTTTACCGTGTCTTTTTGTTTTCTTTCACTATATGGTTAATACACTTACTATAACATGACAAAAGAACCCCAAATTGTTTATTATTAATATATATATATCCTTATCTAAGTAATTTTTCCGAACCTTAGATTTTTAGGAATAAAATAACAATTAATAATATAATATTTGATTTAAAAACTATTTTGTGTCAATTTTGACACTATTTGATATATGATTTTTGTGAAAGTCATAACAGAATTATATGTTCAAAAAAAGTTGATTAAATCAACAATAATATATCCTATTAACCTAGAAAATTAGTGGAATTCATAAAAAGTCTCAAATTACATTCATTTGAGCATTTATAACATCAATTATGTTAATATTTCCTTAAAACGGTAATTACTGCATCATCGTTGTGTCAAAAATAAATTAATTTATTTAAAGTCAAAAAATTATAAATAAAATATAATTATGTAGGAAATCTTTTTATCTTTCTAATGAATATTTATAGTCGAATTTATCTTATGTATAACCCCATATTAAAAATGTTTTAGTTATTAAACATTGATTTTAACTATTTTAACTATTCATTAAATAAAATAATATTAAATGTCATAATCTAATCCAAGTGGACCTAAATGGTCATATTATATTCATAAGGTTGTTTTTGGTCGAATTACACTTATCTAATAGAATTAGGACATGTGTTAGGGTAATAGTAATATAATATTTACCCTTAGTTACCCTATTTTCTATTAACCGTGGTAAAAAAAGTAAAAAGTTACTATTCACCAAAAATTATTTTCATCTCATTGAACCACATTTTAGTCCTTGATATTAACCGTGTCTGTAGGATTTTCGAAATTCCATTCGCAGAAGTGGTAAAATTAAGTTTTATGCAAAATTCAGTTTTTAACCTACCACTTAATGATTTCACTATTCATCAAAAATTGAAAGTTTTCATAAAAATACCAAAATTTCATCCTAAGCTATATTTAATATTCCGAATTCAAAAAATGAAGTATATTTTACCAAATTCATAACATAGAAGTTGCATTAATTAATTTTATAATTAAATCCTGCTGTTAAAACAAATAGAGTGTTTTTAAGAAACAATATCTATCAAAAGATTGACAGTTGTTTATGTCTGGTTTAAATGTGAAATTACATCCAATGACCAACATTGTATTAAATTGTAAAAATATATTCTAAATATACTTTAAAAAAACTCAAATTAATAATTTATCACTATTAATTATTTTGATTAAAAAATTTGTTTTTAATTATAATTTAGTAATTTTCACTATTCATCAGAATATGAAAGTTATCCGAAAAGTACCAAAATTTCACCTTAGGCTAAATTCGATACTCCGAATCCAAAACTGAAGTCCATTTTGAGAGCTAAAATTTCTAAAATTTTAAAATGTGGTTATTAGTATTCATAATGGCTAGTTATAATAATATTTTAATAGCATATCGTTGTTTAGTGAAACTCGGTATTGCGTTCTACACACGCTATCGAGGAAGGTCGTGATTGTGTGTAATGCAAGGCAAGTCCAGGATGCGTGTTGTGCAAGCTCATTTTGGTGTAGCGTACAACACAAGACATTAGTGAAATAAAAAAGAATATTTTTCATAAAATCTCTGGCTGTTACATTCTACCCCCCTTAAAATGAATTTCGCCCTCGAAATTCGTCGGGGTTATAAATGGTTTACTATTCGAAAGTTTCTTTAATAGAAACCCACATCGTAAAAAGGAATACCAAAACTTATCTTTATAATCAAAAGTATGAAACGTAACGGTTACCCAAATAAACTAATCAATGGGTTTCCACATAGGTGAAAATATGGATATGGAAGAGAAATCTAACCATCATGTTCTGATGGAGAGTGGTAGAGAACATGGCTATGGAAAATCCAGTAATCACAAATCCCTAAATTTATGACGATCTAAGGTACCATCTGATTCATCAGGTATAAGATCACTAGGACAACATTTTTGGTTTTCAAGATCATTTCCCTAAAGTTGAAATTTTAAATTAGAATAAATACTTTCTTTATTTTGGTACAATCTCACTGTTGTTCATGCCTTGAACAATTTCCACTTCATCTCTTAAATAAATGAAGTTGAATTTGTTATTCGTGAAGTGTTAGCAGATCATGTGATAGAATGACGGGTCATTCCAT
This sequence comes from Viscum album, assembly GCA_963277665.1. NCBI lineage: Eukaryota > Viridiplantae > Streptophyta > Magnoliopsida > Santalales > Viscaceae > Viscum > Viscum album. Next base: position 353,876,754 of record OY728158.1, on the reverse strand, counting down.
CTGTCTCAAACAAAAGGTTGGCAAAAATTATATACATAAGTCGATCTATAGTGAGATTAATCACAAATGGTTCCTAAAATGGACTTATACTTCATATATCATACTGCTTAATATAATAAAACTAGTTTCTACTAAACAGGGACTTCCTGTAGGCTAGTGGTAGGTGATAATGGCCAGTCGTACTTCGGTTGTGGGTTCGATTCCCACAGCCTTGTCCGAAGCGATGGGATGTCGGCCGTCCTGCAGGTTGTCCTTTTTCTAAAACTATGTTACTATAACATCCCATCAATAATATCGAGAAAACTTATTTCCTTAAACAATACTAACTTATGTCCAACATAATCCATTCCAATCTTTAGGCTTATCCATAATACTGCAGTCCACTCTCATAACATAGTGAAAACGATTACCAGAGATTTAATACCATCGTTGATCCCCATATATCATAAGATATTTTTTGTTGGTCACATTCCAAACATTCAAAGTCCTTAATCATGTATTATCTTGAATGCCTTAGTGAAAACATGAATGCAGTTTAAAGTAAACACTTTCCACATACCGAAATCCATGATATCACTTAGTCCTTATATCAATCATGAGCTCATGAATACTGTTAAACATTTCGTTTTCTCATTTTCCCTTCATTATGCTCATATCATCTTATTTCCAAAAATATCTCAATCACTTTGAATACCACATTAGACCAATACATAAATATTCCAATACTTTATGATACAACATTATTTTGGAATCCCATTACATAAACACTTAATCATTCCACCACATCATTGTCATATTCAACATCGCCAATAGAGATCGCATGTGACTTCCCATTGTCCTTTGCCTTAAGTGGTTGCTTATGTTGATCGTCACTAACCCTTGGATTAGGGAATTTATTGGCATAATGTCCCATATCCTTGCACTTGAAACATTGAAGTGTTGGTGGTGCGTTCTCTGCAGTGTTTTCTTTGTTCACATCATTAGAAACCCTTTTTCCATTACTTCGACACTCAGCTACTCGATGCCCTTCTTTTCCACACTTAAAACATTTTCTAGTCCCTTTAAGACAATCTCCACCATGCTTCTTTCCACACTTTGTGCATAAGGAAACATTCATCTTCTTTTCACCATTATTTTGAGATTTCTCCTTGAACTCCATCTTTCATTTCTTTTCAAAACCATGAGATGGACATGTAACACCAACTTCCATTTATACCTTGATAGCACAACGCACAATTTCTTCATAGCTACTGAAGTCTCTTATAGCTAATTCCCTTCAAAGACTTGGTTTTAAGCCACTGAAAAATCGATCAACTTTACTTTCAGGTTGGATGATAATGCCAGATGCATACCTTGCAAGTCTTGTAAAATTCGCTTCGTATATACCAACAGATTCATCATCCTTTTGCTTTAGTTCAAGTAACTCCTTCTCCATCTTTGTTCGAAGAATACGAGGGAAGTACTTATTGAAAAATAAGTTCTTGAACTCGTCCCATTCCATGGACTCAATTTCATCTCTTTGCCTTGTATTCTTGATAATATTCCACCATTGATCAGCTTCACCTTCCAAACGATATACTGCTAAGATGACTTTATCATGTTCAGAACATTGATGAACTGAAAATATCTTTTCAGTGGTACTGATCCATTGTTCAGCAACAAGTGGATCAGAAGACCCACTGAAAGAAGGTGGACGTTGCCTCATGAAGGACTCAATAGAATACTGTTCCCTTCTCTGCTCATTTGGAAGTCCAGAATGATTCATAGCTTGTGTAAGTATAGCAATAAGATTTTGCACTCCATCTCCCATAACATTTTTTTGCTCAGGAGGGAAATCATGGCATTGTCCATTGCATTGATCAACACGGTTCCTTCGGGTTCCAGCAATCGTCTAAAACCCAAAAAGAATAGTGTGAGAGGCAAAAATCATGATAGGGAAAACAACATAATAAAGGGGGAGTACCTTCAATATCTAACATCTTAGGTTTAATTCTATGATCGTTAGTGTAGTTCTAGTACTATAACCTATACGTATACTTAACCTTAGGGACATCCCTAGACATACCGTAGAAATATCTCTAGGGATCTCACTAACGTTTTCGCATCCTAGTTTCCAAAGGTTGACTAAACCTTTCCTCTGATACCAACTGTAGAGACCCGAAGCTTAACGTACATGGACATTACATTACATTTTCGGAATACTTAGTACATAACAAAAAACACACACACAAGGATCGTAATAGTTTAGTGTCTTTGGAAACTCGGAATATAATCTTCAAATCGTGGTGAAAGATCTTCAAAATCTCCCATAAAGATCTTCCTTTTTTTTACCTAAAACCTATCTTTATATCCTGGGGAAAAGAAAACATAAAAGGGTGAGCTAAAATGCTCAGTAAGGGTAAACAAAAGAAATATCAATCACATCATATACATAGGCACATAACTTTTGGAAATCTTAACTTGAAAAAGAGATCATAATTTCATAACATGGGGTAAATCATGGAAGTGAAATGTAATCACAATAATCATAACTTAAAACATGAAACTTTGTGGAATTCACACATAATCATAGATAATCATTTCTTGTTAGTCAAGACTCATTTCCAAGACTATCTTAGTGGACAAAGTCCCTTTCTGAATCGAGTAACCCTCGTTTCAGTCCTGTTTCACTGAACCGGTATAACCTACCATTCCAGCCATGTCTATCTCATGAGATATAAAATCTATACCCAATGCATTGGAGGGAGATATAGGTCCCACCCATCTTATAATGAATCATTTCTTATGTGTGCCACATAATCATAAATCATACATCATCGCATAACACATGTAACAAAAATGGGATTCTTAAAACATCATGACAACATAAAACAAATCATATAAGGTAAATGACTTCATAAAAAATAATTCCCTCACAACATAATCAAATCAATGTAATAATTGAGATAAAAACAGAACCCTATATTATCATAGATGGAAAATAATTTTGATAAAACATTTGAACTCCATTCTTGAGGAAAATATCCTTTCTTCTTCAAAAACATTTTTCCTTTCATAACATGTCATACGACTTTAAAATAAAAGAAGTTGATTAAAAATAAACTTGAAAACTTGTAAAGGATTATTCTTGGAAATAATTTTTTAAAAATACATTCATGCCTTATAAGTTAAAAAAACATTCTTCCCGTACTTTTTTCAGAAAAGTCAAAAAGTACCTCGTACGAAAAATGACAAAAGATTCCTTTCATATCTTTTAAAAAAACATACCGAATGGTAAAATTGGATATAAACTATTATATAAGGATGGAAATAATATTACATATTGAGGGAACATGGATGTGGATGATAAAATACACCCCAGTAAATACTAAAGTATAAACAATCTCGGATAAAAATGAGATTGTGATATTTCCCTTACCTTAGGTCTGATTTGCTTCGTATGTGTCCGAACCTCCTGTATAATGATTTAAATAATGTCATTGACTTATTACAGAATCATATTCATTGTTATGATATCATATATGGTTCACTTATGACATTATATTACCCGTTCTTTTGTAAATTCCATGTTAAAGAAGCGTTTTGGGTAAAATCGTTTCATTTATCGTAGGTGTTTTGGCTTGTTGTTCTTGACATCATTATTACTTATATCATGATTTACTTACTTCCAGAATATAAAATATGATTTATATATCATATATATTCAGTATATATATATATATAATAGATAGATAAATAAAATGAAAAACACCGTTCATGGAGACGGTAGTCCGTACGTACGAATGAACGCTGTTTTCCTTTCCTTATTGTCTTGAAATGGAAGTAAGTAGATGACATAAATATATATATATATATATATACATAAATCCAGTAGCTTTATAATGTCATATATTTCATTATTATTTCTTATATATACTTTATAATCATTCTTAAATGGTTAACATGGAGAATGAATCTCATCGCGTCGTGGAGACGGTAGTCCGTACGTACGCACGAGCGATGATATCATTTCCATAAATATTGAATTGAATTGGAGTGGATTATAAAATATATCAGAATCAATATGATGTTGTAATAACTATGTATAGTTATTCTTTACACCATTATACCCATCCATGTAAGGTGGTGGTGGAAAATAGATTACACCACGGTGTGGAGACGGTATTCCGTACGTACGCACGCGCGGTGATTTCTTTTTCCGTAGGATGGATAGATGGTGAAATAGGGTTGTTTCATACTTATAATAACATATCAGTATATGAGTGATACTGATGTTATTACTTCATAATGAAACAACCTAAGAAGAATAAGTGGAAGAAGAAATAAAGATGACAGAATTGGTAACGGTAATTACCTCTTCTTTGAAGCGCCTCTTTGAGACCTCCTCTTAGGGCACTAAAATTGGTCTTTGAGGAAGACCAGAACCTCTAGGATGTTTCTAGGGAAGTGGAGAAGAGATTTTGTCAGGGGTTGGCCGAGCTTGATTGCTTAAATTGGTGTGAGGATGAGGGGGAGGAGGTGTCCTTTTATAAGGGAGGAGAGGGGCACCTTAGGAATACCTCAAAATATTATTTTATATTAATGTCAAAATCGGTTTATAATGGTTCCAAAGGGTCTTATTTAGAAGATAAAGTGGGTATGGGTCTAAATACTATCAACCAATAGGATTTAGACAAGTTTAGGGTATTATTTTAACCTTATCAATTAGATTTAACTCTAAGTTAAATAATTTAACTTTTACCGTGTCTTTTTGTTTTCTTTCACTATATGGTTAATAAACTTACTATAACATGCCAACAGAACCCCAAATTGTTTATTATTAATATATATATCATTATCTAAGTCATTTGGACGAACCTTAGATTTTTAGGAATAAAATAACAATTAATAATATAATATATGATTTAAAAACTATTTTGTGTCAATTTTGACACTATTTGATATATGATTTTTGTGAAAGTCATAAAAGAATTATATGTTCGAAACAAGTTGATTACATCAACACTAATATATCATAGTAACCTAGAAAATTAGTGGAATTCATAAAAAGTCTCAAATTACATTCATTTGAGCATTTATAACATCAATTATGTTAATATTTCCTTAAAAGGGTAATTACTGCATCATCGTTGTGTCATAAATAAATTAATTTATATAAAGTCTAAAAATTATAAATAAAATATAATCATGTAGGAAATATCTTTATATTTCTAATGAATATTTATAGTCAAATTTATCTTATGTATAACCCCATATTAAAAATGTTTTAGTTATTAAACTTTGATTTTAACTATTTTAGCTATTCATTAAATAAAATAATATTAAATGTCATAATCTAATCCAAGTGGACCTAAATGGTCATATTATATTCATAAGGTTGTTTTTGGTCGAATTACACTTATCCAATAGAATTAGGACATGTGTTAGGGTAATAGTAATATCATATTTACCCTTAGTTACCCTATTTACTATTATCCGTGGTAAAAAAAAGTAAAAAGTTACTATTCACCAAAAATTATTTTCATCTCATTGAACCAAATTTTAGTCCTTGATATTAACCGTATTTGTCGGATTTTCGAAATTCCATTCACAGAAGTGGTAAAATTAAGTTTTATGCAAAATTCAGTTTTTAACCTACCACTTAGTGGTTTCACTATTCATCAAAAATTGAAAGTTTTCAGAAAAATACCAAAATTTCATCCTAAGCTATATTTCATATTCCTAATTCAAAAAATGAAGTCTATTTTACCAAATTCATAACATAGAAGTTGCATTAATTAATTTTATAATTAAATCCCGCTGTTAAAACAAATAGCGTGTTTTTAAGAAACAATATCTATCAAAAGATTGACACTTGTTTATGTCTGGTTTAAATGTGAAATTACATCCAATGACCAACATTGTATTAAATTTTAAAAATATATTCTAAATATACTTTAAAACAACTCAAATTAATAATTTATCATTATTAATTATTTTGATTAAAAAAGTTGTTTTTAATTATAATTTAGTAATTTTCACTATTCATCAGAATATGAAAGTTATCCGAAAAGTACCAAAATTTCACCTTAGGCTAAATTCGATACTCCGAATCCAAAAATGAAGTCCATTTTGAGAACTAAAATTTCTAAAATTTTAAAATGTGGTTTTTACTATTTATAACGGCTAGTTATAATAATGTTTTAATAGCATATCGTTGTTTAGTGAAACTCGGTATTGCGTACAACACACGCTATCGAGGAAGGTCGTGATTGCGTGTAATGCAAGGCAAGTCAAGGATGTGTGTTGTACAAGCTCCTTTTGGTGTAGCGTACAACACAAGACATTAGTGAAATAAAAAAGAATATTTTTCATAAAATCTCGGGCTGTTACAGATATGTAGGTGTGGTTCAAGGTTTTTGGCACTATGCCCCCTTCCCCTAGGAATCCTCCATCTTTTGGCCACTCTCAGACTGCGCCCTTCAACCCTTTCTAGTGGTCGGCTAATGTGTTCGGAGTACTCTGGTATACGAACTGGAGTGTCAGGTTCGACTTAGACAAGTTTTTGTCCACTTGTCATGCTTTGTGCTCCCCTTCATTCGGGCCCCCAATATCTTCCGTGCATGGAGGGACTCCCGAAAAACAGCATGGATACAACGCCTAAGGGCTCTCCTACCATCACGGTCCAACGCCCCCGACGGTTTCGGGCAACAAATTGATACAAATCCCACGTTGCAAATATGGTCAGCAGTTGATGCTCATTTTTTTCCCCTATCTTTAGGCTAACGCGACAGGATGCTGTGTTGCAAACATGGTCAGCAGTAATCCTCAGTCATCACACCAACTCCTTTGGGACCTGAATGTTGGTTGCATGATTCACATTACGTTCCACCCCACCGTGTCAAGGTGGAATCTTAACACTCCTTACACTAGCCCTCAGTGCACATCCACACGTTAGACAGACAAAGTTGCATAACTGCGTCTTTCAGGGCTCTCGTGATCCGAGCGCTAAGATTAGGGGCTTGGGTATTATCTAGGAGCCACGCATGTCTTGACCCTCATCCCCATGAGATATGAGGTGTCACCCAGACATTGTGTCCCGGGCCTAGCTCAGTTGGAAGCTAGCCTCTCCTGCCCCTTATTATTGGACCCACATAGGCCCCTTAGCCCAAGACCCCTCCCCCGGAATCGCCCGCGGTGATGATATGAAGATATGCCCTCATCCACACCAGGTACGCCTCACCGCATCATGCATATTTATCAGGTCCAAGCCATACAACCTTAAACTGTGCTGTTTGGTCCCACCACATGACCATAAACTGTGATGATATCATCCTGGCCGCACGACGAAAAATGGCACTGCATTGTGGTGACCTCCCCATAGGGGAAATCACGTAGGGTATTGGTCAATTTCCATACCATTTTTCAATGCCTATTACGGATTGATTATTGTGGTGATGCTAGGCATTCCTTCCCTAGGCTGGTTTCTCAACAAAAGAAAAACCATTCACCTTCAAGGACAAACAAGATATATCAAATTCCGCTTCTTTTGGTGTTGGAGCTAGACCCGCACGTCTCCCTCGTCCTCTACGCAGGCACCATGTCATGCCACACCACCTCTCAGGAACTACGTATGGATTGATTCTCATCCTTATGAGATACGTATGAGCGCCTGGGTACTTCCCCGCAGGCCCATCCTAACTTTTGTGTTCGGTCTCATGGCCTAAACATTTTTCTAAGGAACGCATGGTAAGCAGGACCTCATCCTCATTCACATTGGGTTTATATGGTCCCTTTACTGTGCGTCTCCTATCCTTCTTACTGATCCTTGGTCCGAGCTCTAAGACCATAAACTAAGATCTCTTAAGAACTACGTCTAGCTTGATTCCCATCCAAAAGGGATACATAGGAACGCCCAGACCTCCTGTCTTTGGGTCCAACTCGAGTTCATCTAGTTTGTCTCTTCGGTCCCACCTTCAGGACCCCGACCATGGGACTGCATGGCGTTGTGCAGGATCATGTCCTCATTCACGTCGGGTTTGCGTCGACTGCACCCCGTGCTCCCCGTTCTAAGAATTATCCTTCTCGTCTTATCATCCTACACGACGTTAAACTATGCTTCTAGAAATATATGTGGCTTGGTTCTCATCCTTATAAGTTACATAAGAATGCCTAGACATTTCGTCTTGGGTCCAGCCCCATGGATTAACAAATCTCGTCCCCTCTTACGTTCGACCCCTCAGCCTGACTTCTTGGGGAGTGGTGTAATTGCAACATCTACCCCAAATAAGTTTGTGATGCCCCATAGTAATGTTGGGAAGTGAAAGTTCTCTTTCCAGAGATGTCCTTTCTGAAAATGGGGATGATCCTTGACAAGATTTGTGTGTCTGCCTAATACGCCTCCACCACGGTGGCACAATTTTGGGAGTGTTGGATTCTATTCAAACAAACCACCACTCCACTTTCCACTGTTTGTGTGCCCATTTATTCAGATCTTCACCCTCTGTCATGTTTGATGGGACCCCCTTACATTATGGATGATAGAATTTGGTCCTCCTTATACCACAATATGGATGATAGACCTTTGGTCCGCCTATTGTAGAAATATGGATGATTGACCCATGGTCCACCTACTGTCCTGGGCCAATGTCCTGGATGACTGTTCATGTTTGAAGGGACCCCTAACAGTGTGGATGATAGACTTTGGTCTGCCTATTGTAGCAATATGGATGATAAACCTTTGGTCCGCCTATTGTAGCAATATGGATGATATACCTATAGTCCGCCTGCTGTCCTGGGCCAACGTTCCGGAAGACTGATCGGCGATATTTGAGTTAGGCCTCGTGTTTCGAACATGGTCAGCGGTCAGCCCTCATTTATTGTCTCCATTTCAGTTCAATGCGATATGGATGCTGCATTTCCACCACGGTTAACAGTTATCCTCCATCGTCACGCCCCCATAGTGTTCTGAATTTGGGTAACGTGATTCACCTTTTTCATTTCCCTATGTTCAGATAGATTTCAATGCCCCGGTGTTGCACCGCTCATGTGTTAGGACACGTGGAGGAGATGATACATTGATCGGTCAAAGGTCCCCTCCAGTCGGTTGGACCTCCCTCTTCTCCTCAGAAATCTGGGCCCGATTTTGGACCCCTTAAGCTTGGTTTACGCTCTCACAAAGTTATAGATCATGGTTGAGCATATTAAACCAATGGTACAGATAAATAGATTGGTCCATACATTGGGTAAAAATTTTGAGCAGTGAAAGCAAAAAAGTTCATGATATGGCCAACACAAATCCCTTAAGGATCAGCATGCTGGATTGATCATTACAAAGATGCTACCCTTTGGATGGTAGCCTCCAGGAATACTTCTCGCTCCTTGAAGACTCTCTCTTCATCAGTAGCCGCAGAGCGTAGCTCGCCAACCTTAGCTTGTGCTTGCACCTGCTCGGTTTGATGTATGGCCATTTGGTGATTCGCATCCATCAATTGCTCTTGGGAGTTAGCCAGCTGGGTCGTCATTTGTTCCACAAGCCCAGAGCATGTTGCAATGAAGGCCTCCTTCTCTGCCGCCTTCCCTTCGAGGCGTCGGACTTCCTATTCCGCCCTCAGAAACGCTCGGGTTCTCGCAAATATTTCCCGAAACTGGGCAACGTCGGTGCGCTGGCTGCTCTCATGTATCATCTCATCCATGTAATCATGTACCGTCATATGAAGGCATTGAGCATCATCCCCTCCAGTGCACAGGAAGCGCAGCCAGGTCTGGAGTGATCCCATCCGCCTCAGCCATTCCGACTGGGGATGCTTGAGAAAGCACTGCATACACTTCCACCCTTTGTGTCGTGTCATCCGGCTCTCCTCGGCCGCTTCTAAGTCTAAGTTGTATATATCTCCTCAGGATCAGCGGGTCGATACGCAGTAAAGGCAACTAGTAGGTCGGTAGCAGGATCTGCCTCGGGGATGTTTTCATGAGTAATAGGATCCTTGACGTCTGGGTGACCTTCCTCTCTCACCCCAACTGCAACGGTGCCTCCGTCAGCTTCCGACCTCACCCCAACGATAGTGTCGCTGATGTCTACCGCCCCCTGCTCACCAATTTCTGGGGCCGACTTAGTGGGGGAAGTATATTCTGGATGAGGTGGTATGTCTGCCACTGGTCCGCTCACGGACGGCCCAGGCTCAGCAGCCTGACGAGCCTCCAATGTTGAGATCACTGCACAAGGCGCACCCTGATTAGTTGGGATCTTTTGATAGCGAGCGCAGGTAGTGAAGCATGGGACTTCTAGGAACCCAGGGCATCGGCCTCCAGTGTTCTGGATGCTACAGGAGCTTCCATGATAGGAGACCCCTCTGTTCTTGTCAATTCAATGATGGGCGTCGAAGCCCCATCCTATCCCACTGGTTCTCCCCCTCCTCTATTGGGGACGCATGATCAGCACCTAGGTACTCCTGAGTGAGATAGAGAGATGAATTAGAAATTTCAGAGGAGAATGTACAAAGAAGGAAAATGAATGAAGATAGAGACAGACCTTGAGTATCTCGGTTATGTCGATATTAGAGCCGAAAATCTCGCAGCTCTCCCGGAGACTCCCTTGGTAGGTCTCCCCCTGCGACCCCTCACCTCCGGGTTCTCCTTCTCTACATCCATCTTCTCCTTCTCCTTCATCTTCTCATGTTTCCTTCTCTCCCTCTGACTCCTCGTCACTGTCGCCTTCTCCCGGCGGCATCACTTCCGGATCATGCTCTTGTCCAAGCATCACTTTCACTATGAAAGGTGGCTTCGCACGCTGACCCCTTTGGTGCGTGTATGTGTCCATGGTCGTCAGATAGGCATACCGCTGATGGAAGTTCACTCTGTCGGTAACTTGAATGAGTCCAACCTCTATCAGCTGGATCTCATTCTGCATTATCTTCTGCCAGACGGCTTCAACGCTCAGTGATTGTCGTAGGTTCATCCAGGCTGACCACAGTGCTAGGAAAATTGCATCATGGGAAGGTTCGAGCAGGTATCTTATCTGCTTCCCGGGTAGTTCCCTGGCCACCTCGTGTGACCCCCCTACGGGCAACGAGGTCGTGGCGGCACCGTGTGATGTCCCCGCTACTGAAGTCCCGGTCTGCATAGTCCTTGCTACCTGGCGCGCCCCTGGTTCCCCCCTTCCAACAGAACCTTCACTCCTCCCCCGTTGCTCGGTTTCCACGAGAGTAGTCTCGAGTTGTTGGACTTTCTTGCGCAGAATCCCCTCAGGGTACGCAATAATCCAGTGTCTGGTATACTCGGATGATAAGCAGGCGTCGACCCCAGTGGGAGTAAGGGAAATGACCTCACCGGATCCAAAAGTGGTGAACATCATCCACATCAGGCGCAAGACGCAGGGATTCTTCTCCTCCCAGACAACCATGAATACCTTCTTCGCCATTCGTTGGAGGCACCCGAATTGCCTGGAGAATCGAGATGGCACGTAAGGCTCACAGATCACCTTCCTGTCGATTCGAGACATGAGCACCCCACCCCGGAAGCTCTGAAAATACTCATATTGCTCTAGTGAGCATCGCACATTGTCCACCATCTAGCCGACCGGGGTGGGGAACAGGCTGAAGTTGAAATTGGTGTGATTACCGATTCGGATCCTTACGCCCTCCTCATTGAGTGTCATCGGCACCACCCCGGCTATGTTCAGTAGAGATGGTTGTAGGTCATTGGTCGGAGGACGGATGGAGTTCGGGAAAGTATACCTGTCTAGGTGAGCTGCCACCCATCCATGAAAGATCTGGAAGGGGCCACATAAGCTCTGAGGAGACCCCCCTCATGAGACGCGTCCCAGAATGGCATACAACATGGCCAGAATGGGGACCCCTAAGTTGAACCTTTTGTTGGCGCCCATGGTGCCCGCCATCACCAGTGTTGCTGGACGGATGCCCATCCTTCTGTCCCGCACCAGCAGGATCCACCCGCTCAGGAAGGCAGCAAGGAACCCGGTGTACCGAATGTTTGGGTCCCGGGCCTCAATGACACAGTAGCCCCATGATTGGTATTGCCCCGCCTCCAGGGTCCTCCAATACGACCCATCCTTGCTCCTCTGAGCTGTAGTTGGGCACCGTTTACCCCGTCCCAGTATCTTGATCGCCGGGTCCTTCTCAAGGAACTGGCTAAACCAGCCCCTGTAGGGAATGTCCTTCAGGATGTCCTTGACCCCCCGACTCTCTTTGGCCAGATCCAGCGGGTGCCACGTCATCATGGGGGTCTGTGACCTGTCTTCCCAGGTGTTCTTTAAAGGAACAAACTCATCATATTGGTAGCCCTCTAGTGGTGTACCTTCGATGTAGTGAACGTCTCAAAGGCTGATGCCAACTTCCCCATGGTGAAGGTGGAATGTGTTAGTATCAGGGGACCACCTGGTGAATAGCTATGGCCCGAGCTCATGTTGATGGTGGAAGTGGAACTGCGACGTTCATACCGACTTGAATTGGCCAATATGCCACAGCTCGGCCCCAAACTGGTCGCAAGTATGGCGAACCCAGAATGCCCAGGCCCACTCACTGGTAAAGTTTCGCCTGGACTGCAGGTCCCAATCTTTCAGCCAGCCCTTAGTGTCATTCGTGACACTCTGACGGAACTTTCTTGCATAGAGGGCCGAAGAATCCTCCGCGGTAGGCTCATCCCCGATAATGGTCCTGGTCCTCAGGTTCATGACATATACATCCATGTGCCTGGTTTCCTTGGCAAGATGGCCGTTGTTGGTGATGTTGTAGTGAGGAAGCTCGTCCTCTCGGGTCACCCATGACCGCGGTGTGTCCACCTCGAAGCCCGGCAGAGGAACCTCCTATAGGATGCCAAAGTTCCAGAGCGGGAGGTTGTCAGCCAGAGGATACTCCTATTGGGATGGGGTCAGAAGGTTGAACAAGGTTAGGTTGTTTGAAACAACCGCCTTGGAACAATAAACTTCCTCATTCGCCGCCATTTCGGCTCTACAATCGGAGGCTTCCCCCTCATCAACTTGGTTTGTAGCCATCTCGAATATTTTGGGAGTTGCGCGAAATCAGGATGAAGTGCACGAAATAGGAGATAGTTGCGTGAAATCTGAAGATGTGGCATGAAATCCAGGTTTTGGGCGTGCAATCAGCACACTAGGCACGGAATATCCCGAGTAGGCACATAAATACGGCCGAGATTCGAAGGGAATCGCGCGCTGCCAAAGCATTTTTGCGTGCAGCCGCGGAAGCAATTTCGCAAACGAGAGCATTTAACCTATCGTACGGAAAATCTTGAGTATGGAAAATAGGACCCAGTGCCCCTTATTATAGGCAAGGCCTAGGTTCCATGCCACACAGAAAGAGAATTCCGAGCCGAGCTGGAGTTTTGCACGCCCGTCGGGAATTTGCGTGCAAAATTCCTAGGAGATGCACAGCTTCGCGTTTCGGCGTTTCCCTCGGAATCTGATCGTTTCGACCTCTCACTGATCCAATTATGAGGGTGGGGGGGCATTTGTAGATGCAGAAAAAGTCTGTAACTCCTAGAGGAAGTTTCAAACGGATGAAGTGAAGTCATATTCGCACTCAAAGGCCCGGTCCGGAGGACCTGGAAGTGGTGCACGAAATTAAAGGGCACTCGCATGTAAAAATGTTGTTCAGGCGAAGGGATCCCGGGATTCTTTAAAAGGAATTGGCGTGGCATGCAATTTTACGCACCCGGTTCCGCGCGGGGAAGCTTTTCACGCCTACGGGCCCTGGCGGGGAAGATTTTGTGCGCCGCCCTGTTTCCGTGATGGCGAATGTCTATAAATAGAAGGTGACCCCAACCGTTTCGGGGTTGAGGAATTCGGACCAGCTCCCGTGTGCGCAATTCGGACTCCCGCACGTGCAATATGTCTTCCAAGTAATCCACCTTTTCACGCAACCTTTCCCTATGGTTCGCCTTTGCGCACAACCCCACTGTCTTAAGTGAATTTTCCAACTCCTCCTGGTTCTTCCTTTGTACGCAATCCCCTCCAATTGCGCGCAATAACTTCCAAATTTCGCACAATCCCTCTATTAGGTTTATCTATGACTTAGGGATCTTCCATTTCCCCCGCGCGCAATCCAAGACCTTTGCACACAATCCCCTATCTATGTGCAATCCTCTGACCCAATTGCACTCCATCCCAGTGTTTTGCGCGCAAACCTTCTCTTTGCGCGTAAAACCCAGGACCCCTCACCTTGAAGCCCCCGGGTGCCTCTCTACGTCGGCACCTGATGTCTTCCATACCGGGCGTGCACGCTATGCATTGTTTTCCCGTACGGCCTTCCAGGCCCATATGAAGTAACCTCAATGTCCCTTGAGAGGTGATTCCCTTTGCATTGCTTTGCCTTATGCTTCTTCTCATAGGCACGCTAAAAGCTATTTCTTCTTCGTATAGCCACGCTAACGTGGACCCCACGATGGTTCGCCTTGTGGCCTCCTTTATTACGGTCGTGCCGATGCCTTCCCTCCCACAAGGGGTAGAGGGTGTTGGGCATGTAAGCCCTAGGGGTGTGGAGAAAACCCACCTTGTCTGAGATGCAGGATGTTAAACTGCCAAGCACCTCGTCCTCAAAACCTGACGTTAAACTGTTGTCCGACCCTGTGCCTCGCACGCAGGGTCCCCCCGGCTCAGACATTCTTTACGCCTATCATCTACACAGGAATGGAATCTTCCTCACATGGAATGATATATTTGTTTTAGAGTAGAGTTTTTCCACGGGGGGAGGGCTGCCTCAGAGCATAATCCCCTAGCCTATCTTGCGGAAGGTTTCACCCATGCACCTCCGTACTTCCCCACTGCCAAGGCGAATGGACTCCCTCTCCCACTGTGCCTTATCGCACCATGGGCCTCCATTCTGGAGTAAGTCCCAGCACTAAGGGCTGCTAACCACGCATAAGCCCCTATTTCCTCTTTGGGCTGCTCAACGCGTATGCCCCTTTCCGCTTCTCACGGACACACCCTTTGCGATGTGATCGTCTGGTCCCCACCGCCTCTTATTTCTCACACCGAGCATGAATCACATGGGCTTAGAGTGAGAATCGACCATGAAATCTTTATATGGGCCACCTCAGAGCGTAAGCCCCATCCCAGCGAACTACGTGGACTTTGATCCATGCGAACACATGGTACGTAGGAAGCCTCCACGAGGTTCAAGCCCACCACCTGGTCGTTCCGACTTCTTCACATCGGATCACCAACACTTTGGGCTACCTTAGAGTGTAAGCCCCAAATTCCTCATCCCGCATGATTTTAAATTGTATGCCCTCATCCCGCATGATGTTAAACTGTATGCCCTCATCCCGCATGACGTTAAACTATATCTCGTCCTGCATGACGTTAAACTGTATGCCCTAGTCCCGCATGATGTTAAACTGTATGTCCTCGTCCCACATGACGTTAAAATGTATGCCCTCATCCCTCATGATGTTAAACTGTATCTCATCCCACATGACATTAAACTGTATTCCCCCGAACTACGTGGACTTTGATCCGTGCTAATGCATGGTACGTAGGAAGTCTCCACGAGGTTCAATTCCATCACTCAGTTGTTCCGACCACTCTGTGTCGGTTCACAACCTCCGTTATGGGCCGTCTCAGAGTGTAAGCCCCAAACCCCACACCCACGTCTCATCCTGACCTCTCCCTCGAGCCCACATGCCTTGGGAAGCTCATGTCCTAGCCTGGAGGTCTTACCTCCTCTAAGATTCAATCAAGGTGTTCATTCTCACGGGTCGCCTCTTTAGGTGTCCCACCGTATCACTGAACTACGCAGACATTGATTCCCTTCCATGGGGATACATAGGAATCCTCCATGGGGTTCAAGTCCCTCCACACTCCATTACCCATCCTGATCCTTACCTGGGCCTCCACATCCCGGTGGGATCATGCCACCTCATTCCACTCCATAGTATTCGGAAAGCTGCCCACGTGTTGGCCCCAGTATCGGTGTTCCCCCCTAGGGGGGTCCTTTAATCTAATGCACTTTCAGTGTTCCGATCAGTCCGATCCATCTCTGAATGATGTTGAACTCACGACATACCCCGTATTAAACACGGGAAGATGAGGAAAACCTCAGATGGCACACAATTCCCCATGTTTGATGTGGGATGCCTCGGGCTTCCAGGCCCTCGAAAAGCCCTATAATAAGGGATAGAAGACAGAAATGCCAATCCCCAGTGTCAAGGCGCGCCAACGACACCCCAACGTGACCATTCTTCTCACCGAAGGTTTCTACCCTGACCAGACCCCTTGGAGCATCTCAAAGAAAGCAGCATAATTAACTAGCGTCCATGTAGATATGGCGCTGGGAACGAGCTTCACGAACCCGTCTTAAATCTATGAGGGAGACTCAGACTAGGTGACGAGCTCCAAGGATGAATCCATGAAAAGAAGAACCGACATCCCATCATCCCGGTTTTGATCAAGGTGCAAACGTCCCTGAACAAGGAATGGATACCACCCACCTTTGGAAAGCGAGAATGCGGGGAAACAAGCCGCACGTCCTCCCATTCGTGACGGACGCGCGCGCACGCCGGTGTAAAAGCATCAGAAACAGAGTTCAATGATAACAACATTAATGTTTCCGTTACATGAGCTCATGAAAGACATGAGGGATGGGGTCCTCTATTATGGTTCTATTTAAAGGAATGTAAAGGTTTTATGAGTGCTTCTCAAAAAATATTAATAAAGACCCATATTTACTAAAATATAAATTGGTGATCAAACCACACTTTATGAGTTAGAACTCCTAGCACTGATAAATATGGGATTTTATCAGAACATTACATAAAAAATTGATAAGGATTGGTTTTTTAAGTAATTTCTATTTTAACGTTGAAAAACCAAATATTTATCAGATATATTTAGAAAGAGATGAAAATGTTCTAGATTTCTTGACCTATGATATTATGGCCACTAAGCCCATCCCCCCCCCTATGGAGTGGGAGGGACCTCTATCATCCTTTGAGGGAACGAAACCTCTCTCATTCTACCCATTTTTTATCCCATATTTTCTTTATTCTGTCCCCTAGATCTTACTTATCCCTAATGTTTAATATTTGCTTTATGAATTCCAAAAAAGTTACCTCTCTTCCTCATAGTTCAATGATTCCTTATTTATTTTGAACCTGCAATTGATAGAATGATTTAAACAAATTCTTCCATTAATGGATTCATTTGATCTATTTGTTTTTAGATATTAGGGACTATAAGAACAATTAACTATGGGTCTTCTGAACAACATGCACATAAAGATTCAGTTATCTTCAGAGAATGACTTGGTACATCCCTAGTTCAGTGCCCCCTACATCTTAAATAAATATTTTTTCTCTTTATTTAGGTGGAATTATGATTTCCACTTGAAATGAGATACCTTTACTATGACGATTTGGGTTGGTTTTTCAGACCACCCTCTTACTTTTCAGAATCCTTTAACTATTCAAATGTTTTATAATTTTGTTGGTATATATTTATGTTCTGATAGTATAACTAGAACTCTTTTCTATCTTATTTATTCAAAAAAATCATTGAAGTTGATGTTTTAAGAACGCCTATATTTAATGTTTGGATTACAGTTGGGTAAGAGTTATGTTGTAAGAAACATGTTTCTTTTCAGTCATGGATGGATTTTTTCTCTTCATTCAAGAAATTGTGTCCCTTGATGGTTGTTCATAGGCATCAGTGCATGAAGAACTACCAAAATACATATGAAATATTGGGATGTATTTGTAATGGTACGGTATCCATTTATGGTGTAGATCTTAAAAAACATGTTAAAATTGTTGTTCTATTGGAAGATGCATTAATTCATAGGTAGTTCAATTATGATCACTTGAAGATGGGTAGGTGAATGGGTCATAACTTCCTACTGGCCTCACAGCCAAACAGTTTACTTCAACCTAAATAGAAAATGTTTTCACCATCAATGAGTCTCATTTTTTAGTCCTTAGTTCAAGAGTCATGGACATATATACTATATTGAGATGTTATTTTGAGGGGTTATGTACAAAAGGGCCCATGGAAATTAAAATAAATACAAATAAAGAGGAATCTAATGAGGAGTCAATGATAATTGGTGATGAAGATAAATACAATGAGGTGTTATTGGTGGTAGGTGAGGAAGATTCGATGGTATGTATAACCAGGAGTGGAAGCTGGGGTTGGGTGAATGCAATAAGTAGGGTAAAGTTGAGAGGGACTTTCTTGAATTTTAATATAATAATCTCTTTAAAGATCTAGATATTGAATTTTTGGTTTAGGGACAGAGGTGAAATATAAACAAGAATTTGAATCCAAACCCCAATACCAATATAGAACTTCTCCGATGGTCAAATCCTTTATGGGACAAATTAAGATGATGAAATATCTGGCCATGTTTTGGTGAACAGTGTTGATGGAGTGCATGTAATAATCTTCTATAACCCAAGTATGAGGAAGGGGTAGAAAGGGAAAAGGGATTTAGGGAGATTCATTGTGTTAAAGGTAAATAGGTCTAAAAGAAAATTAGTGCTACCCTTAGTTACCTAAGACAATGGAAACAAAGTCAGCCATAAAGAATAAGTCGATCGATAATAAACTCATGTCTCAAGGTTAGGAAGGTAAGAGGAGTTCATATCTTCATAGTGAAAATCAAATAATGGAGTGTGTTGAGTCCAAGGAACAAGAATAGGGTCGTGGTATAATGAAAGATCTGATTTAGAAAAAGGAGGTATTTAATAGTAAGCTCAAGGCATCACATTATGAGGATGGGGGAAAGAGGGAGGAATGGGTGATTATTATTCATTTTAATAAATAAATGTTAGTAGAGTCACTCGACATCAATTCTACATTGGAGGAGATCTATAGGATGAATTAGAGGATGATTCAAGTGGAAACTAATAAGGAAAAGTGTATATAGATCAATAATGAATATTTTATTTTTATATGTGGATTAGATAAAAAGAAACATTAGTGTGGAATAGTTTATCCAAAATTTAGACAAGAAGGGCTGTAGTTTTAATGACCTCATCTAGGATGACCCGGACATGAAGGCCACTTTTCATCAACATAGGTTATATAGAGGTATGGTTTTTAACCGATCAAACCTCAATTTCAATGATTCAATGATTTATTAGAGTGGTTGTTGATTGAATGATTAGAACATGAATGGTTTCCAAATTTTTGTATTAAATTTCTTCTCATGATAAAAAGTTAATTCTCAGTCATCTAATAAAGACTATATAAAATAAATTATAAAATATTAAACGAATATATATAAAAAATGAATAAATAATAAAAAAGGTAACTTTTAATTCAAATTATTAATTAACAGATAATATTTATTGCATGAATGTAATAAATGAGTGAAATTTAATAAATAAAAATTAATAAACTAAAAAATTATTAAAAAAAATCATGACTTTTATTAATTATATAAATTATTAAAAATGAATATGAATATATATTAAAATAAGATGAATACATATGAAATATGTACATTACAACCATATTGGAAACCTTATATTCTATAGAATAAATATTTATAAATAAATATTAAAAATTAAATAATTACAACAATATTAAAAGAATATATATTAAAACTGAATAAATTATAATGAAAAATTAAAAATAAGTAACATAAGTAGTAAATAAATAATAATATGTAATATTAATGGAATTAATGTTAAAAAATAGTAAAATTCAACAATTAAAAAAATATATAGATTGTAAAAATATTAAAAAATGAAAAAGTATTATTAATTATTGAAATTATTAAAAAACGTAAAAGTGAATATATGATAAAATGAAAATGAATAAATATTCATTATATTAATTACAACCATATTAAAATAAGTTAATATTAATTAGTAAACATATATAAATAAATATTAAAAATAGATAAAATAAAAAAACAATGGAACTTTGGAAATGAATAAATTAAAAAAAATTATTATTGATTACATAATATTTAAAAATAAAAAATTTGAAAAAAAGATATTTAAAAGAAATAAATAGTATATTTTTAACAATAATAAAAAAATATAATAATAATTACTAATAAAAAACATTATATATATATATATAATATGTCAATAAATATAATTCATAAATAAATATTAAAAATTGAATAAATTAAAGAAATATTATGTGTGTGTAATTTATATATAAAATGAATTAATTACATATATTATGTTTAAAATTAATGTAACACACATTTGATATATGTTAAATTAAAAAAACGCATTTAATTAAATGTACATTACTTGATACAATTTTTTTATATTTTTAGTTAATAATAAAGGTTAACTATAAACCATTTTTCACTAACTATATGACTTATTTAATGTAAATATACAAATTTTGTATTATATAAACCATATATAATTAATTTTATATATATTGATATATATATATATATATATTGATATATATATATATTTCAATATTAAAAAGATTAAATATATTAATGAATAATTATTTATAAATAAATTAAAGATTGATATTTAAAAAAATATTACATAAAAAATATTTAAAATCAAACAATTATAAAAAATTAAAAAATATTATTCAATAAAAAAGCATGAAACATTTATTTCTGGATACTATTATAGAAAGGACATTTATTAGGGCCAAAATGGCCTTTTTCATTTCTAAAAAAATGCATAATTTATCATCATAGATAAATGATCACTTTGTCAGCACTAATAAAGTACCCCTTTATTGGTGATTTTGTTAGCACTGGTAAAGGGCATGGTATCTGGTGAAAAATATATTGTCTTGCACCATCCGTATAACATAACCACATTAGAAACATAAAATCATATTGGAATATAAATATTACAGAAAACCAGAATGAAATATAAATATTACATTACACTATAATTTCATTTCAAAATTTACATACAATATATATTTTAATTGATGTGATATTTATAATTAATTAAATAAAATTACAATCCAATATAAAAAATAAAAACTTATATTTAATTCTTTTTTCAACAATCAACCTCCATAAAAACCTTGTCCCTACAATAAAACGAATGTTTTTTTGTAACCATATATAAAAAAATTAAAAAAATATTTAAATATAATCCGCATATAATAAATTATTTTATTAATTTCTATGTATGAAAATGTTGTTATCAATTATACTATTAATTTTATTGTTAGTTCTTGTATTGTTAATTTTATATTAGTTACCACTTATTAAATATACCATTAATTAATAATTATATTACAAATTGTTAATTACATTGTTAATTAATAATCTAAATAAATTATATTGTTAATTACATAATATGTTAATGATATTATCAGTTACTATATATTTTAATTAACTAAATTATTGTTAAATATGATATCATTAAACAAAATTAACATTTTTAAATTGAAAACATGCACTTTAATAATACTGGGAACATTTTGTGTCATATTGATGTGTGGTCAATTCTTACACATCATTAATTATTTACGGATCTTTGTCCTAATTCTTGAAAATAATATGAGATCATTTAATCTATTTTGACAATGTGGATCATGTTTTAAACCTAAATGAATATTTTGTATTAAAAACACTTAGTTGGAGTCATATCGGCTACATAATATGTTAGATTGACGTGTAGTTGATTCCTACATGTGATAAATGAAATATGGACCATCATTCAAAAAATTTAAAATAATTAGAGTTTATTTACTATATTGTGATAATTTCATTCTCATTTTAAACAAAAAATAAAACTTTTATACTAAAAATAAAAACATTGTGTCATACTGAAAACAACATGCATTATATTGACATGAGTTTGATTCCTACACATCAATAATGAATTCTGCATCATTTTCTTAATGTTTGAAAACAATATGAGTCTGTTTGATTAGTTTCGGCTATGTGATGTTTGTTTTAAACAAATATTACACTTTTATAATGAAGAAAAACACATTGAGTCATGTAGACCACATTGTGTATCAGATTAACGTGTGATCATTTACTATAATCACAAATGAATTATGATTCATATTACTACTGTTTGAAAAATCAATGATTTTTTTCGTGATTTTTTCTATGACACAGTAATTTAAACTAAAATACCACTTTTACATTGAAATAAATAAATTTGAGGCATGTTGGATACATCATTGTCAGATTTATATACGGTTTAATGCAACATTTCATGTTTTAATTATGGATTTTCTTCCTAATGCATAAAAATAATCAAAGGTCAATTTCTCAATTTTTTCTTTGTGATGAATGTTTTAAACTAGAATGAAACTTTTATATTGAAAACATGCATATTGAGTAATAAATACCATATCACGATTCGGATTGACATGAATTCCATTACTATACATCTTAAATATGTTATGATTTTTTACAAATTTTTGAAAAAAACAATCATTCTTTTTGGTTTTGGCCATGTGACTCATATTTTAATCTAAAATGATACTTCTATATTGAAAATACACAATTTGAATCATATTAATAAAATCATGTTTTAGATTGATGGGTGGTTTATTCCAACTCATCAAAAATGAATTATGGATTTTTATCTAAAATTTTGAAAACAATTCAATCTCATTTTCTTGGTTTTTAAAATGTGACACATGTTTTAATCTAAAATTACTCTTTTATAATGAATAAATTCCATTTGAGTCATACTAGCCAAATCTTGATTCCGAGTGACGTGTAGTAAATTTACTCACATAAAAAATGAATTATACATCACTTTAATATTATTTTATTAAAATTAGATCTCATTTTTGTATTTTTTCTATGTGACATGTGTTTTAAACTAGAATAAAACTTTTATATCGAAAAAATGAACTTTGAGTCATATCAGCCACATCATGCTTTGGATTAACATTTAATTGATTCATAAATGACACAAATGAAATATGTATCTATTTCTTAATGTTTAAAAACAATCTATGATCATTTTATAAGTTTTGTCTATGTGACGTGAGTTTTAAGCTAAAATTATACTTTTATATTGAAAACACACACTATGAGTCATACCAACCACATCATGTGTCTAGTTGACATGATTTCATCGATATATTTCTCAGATGAATTAGGTATCATTTTCATAATGTTATAAAACAAACATAGCTTGTTGTATCTATTTTAGATGTGCGACACGTATTTTTAACTAAAATAACTATTTTATATTGAAAACGTGCACTTTGAGTCATAACAACTACATCATGCGTTGGATTGATGTGTGGTAAATTCCTACACACACAAAATGAATTATTTATCAATGTTTTAAAATAATTTGAACTTATATTCTCAGTTTTCATTGTGTGATATGCATTTTGAACAAAAATGACTCATTTCAATTGAAAACATGCACTTAGAGTCATAATAGATACATCATGTATTATATTAATATGTGATCCATTATTACATGAAAAAAATGAATCATGGATCATTTTCATAAAATTTCATGATAAGATGATCTTTTTTGTATAGTTTTTTCTATGTTATGAATGTGTTACACTAAAATAGAACTTAAAAACACACACTTTGTGTAATATCATACACATCGTGTTTCAGATTTATGTGCAGTCAATTCTTACATGTCACAAATGAATTATATATCATTTTCACAAGGTTTGAAAATAATTAGACACTTTTTTCTTTTTTTTTTCTACGAGACATGTGATATAAACTAAAATGACACTTTTATATTCAAAACACGTACTTTCAATCATACCAGCCGCATTGTGTGTTATCTTGACATATAGTTAATTCATATATGTAACACATGAAAAATGTAATATAGTTTTATAGTTTGAAAGAAAAATATATTTTTTCCATGGTTTTGGATTATTTACTCATGTTTTAAACTAAAATGACACTTTTGTATTAAAAACTCGAACATTTAGTCATACTAGACACATCATGTTTGGATTGAAACTAAGTTGATTCATACACACGAAAAATGAATTATATATCATTTTCATGAATTATCAAGACAATATAAGATCATATTCTCATTTTTTTCAATGATATGTGTTTTTTAATATAAAATTAATGTTTTAATGAGAAAATGATTCACTTTGAGTCATACCATCCACATTGTGTGTCAGATTGATGTGTTGTCAATTCCTATATGTAAAAAATAATTTATAGATCATTTTACTAATGCTTGAAAACAATATGATATATTTTACAATATTTATACAATCTGATGTGTTTTTTAATCTAAAGGTAGACTTTTATATTTATAAAATGCACATGGAGTCATTCAGGTCACATCGTGTGTCAGATGGACCTTCGGTGAATTGTTATATATGAAAAAATTATTTATGGATTATTTTCTTAATTTTATTTAATAGTTTGATCTCATTTTTATAGTTTTATATATGTGATTTTTTTTTCGAGTAAAATAATACTTTAATGTGAAGATGTTCATGTTGATTCATAATGGAAACATCGTGTGTTAGGTTGATTGGTAGTTTATTCCTACACATCCCAAAATAATTATTGATTGTTTTCATAAATTTTGAAAAAACAATTATGCTTATTTTATTGGTTTTGACAATGTGAATTTACTTTTAAACAAAAATGAAAAATATATATTGAAAACATGCACTTTGAGTCATACCAACCACTTCATGGGTCAGATTGATGTGAATTAAATTCCTACTTTTCAAAAAATAATTATGGTTTTTTTCTAGATTTTCAAAAACAATATAAACTAATTTGTTAATTTTTTACAATGTGACAAGAGTTTCAAAATAAAATGACACTTTTATATTGAAAACATGATCTATGAATCATTATGGATAAATTGTTTGTAATTTTGATAAACGATCAATTCCTACAAATCATAAATATATTATTAAATCATTTCCCTTAATTTTGAAAAAAATATTTGTTTGTTTTCTATGTTTTGACAATGTGACATTTGTTTTAAACTAAATTTCCTTAGATATATAAATCACCCACACCAAATTTTCATCATCCAAGCATCTTTAATCTTCCATCACATATAATTCCATGATTCTACTTTAAGCATTGGATTAGAATATCTGAGTGGAATTACTATTAGTATCTACAGTGTCATTTATCAACATATATTGAGATGAATAAATGTGAATGTGATGTAATTCATATTTAATTTTCACCATTGTTGTGGAAGTGATTATAATAGAGTGGAGACCCGTTTTACATACTCATAAAAGGAAAGAAAGACACAAAATAAAAATAATAATTCTAGGAGCATGGAAGTAACTTCCCTAGAAACTATTATTTTGACTTCAGATTTTTGGGTAAAAAGATCCATTTCCCATTTCCTTATGGTCATTATATTTACTACAGCCTCATTATACAATCTCTTATGAGAAAATGTAACTTCATTCATGTTACTTGATCAACCAAAATTTGTATAGTGTAACCATCCATAATAAATATCCTTGAAAAATCACTCAAATCATTCTTATTATGTTTCTTCACCAATAAATTATTTTTTAGTTTTAACCCACTCAAACTAACACATAGAGGAATGAAATTAGTGAAAAGTGGAAAATAAATTCATAGCCAATTGGGGAATGATAATATTCCCTTTATAATCATTTAATAAATATAATAACAATGGTATAACTGAATTTATCACATGATATTCTAGTTTAGAAAATATATTATACATGTTGAATTTAATTTGGACTGCATCTATATATGCAATTAGATTTTAATGTATCTAAAATTATTTCCCATCATGTAGAGGCCTATTATAAAGATGTTTTTTCTGTTTCTCCTAGATAAAACACCCTCAATCAAAACATTAAAAATATTTTCATCGAGTAGAGGAACTATATGTGGGGGATTTCCATCAACTCTATATCCTCACTCCATAATGGAAAAATATATATAGTGGGGTTCAAATTTATTTGGAATGATGGGAGGTTCAAATCATAAAAAAAGGTTTGTATAGAAATTAAAAAAGTATATTTAGAATAAATATATAATTAAAATATTTCCAATAGTAAATGAAATTTATATTATGAAAATTAATTTATATGTATTATTATCCTCATACTTCAAATCTCAAATGTATCTCAAAGGCCATAGCATGTACAAGAATACATACAAATCTGTAATCACCTCAACTTGATGTAAAACATTCACTAAGGCACTATGTACTCTAACCACTCACCTCTAAAGAAAATATTTCTTATTTTTAGTATGTATAAAATTATGTTATCCTAGAATTAAAGATAAAATATAGAAAAAACTATTAACAATATTTTAAGTGAAATTTTAATTACCTTTGAAAATGTTATGTTTGGGTATGATAGTTTTTTATGGTATATAAACCATAAAATTATTCATATTCATAAAGATAAATTTGTTGACATTAACTATATCTCGGTTTTCAACCTATTTCTAATTAAAAATATTCACTTGAAATGTCTTATTATTTAACTTTTATTTATTTTTGATTATGATGAATTATAAAATATTCACATAAATTGTATTTCAATCCTTGAACTGAATATGTGCATCACTTCCGCCATAATCCAAACTCACCTATTTCGCATAATACTTTGTTTATAATTTTCCTTTATATAGAATATATAACCAATAATTACAAAACTAGTGTAAGAGATAACATTTACATTTGGTCCCTTGGATATCCAATGAAGTTGTTCAGAAATAGAATTCGGATTTGTAGATAAATCCATATAAATATAATATTAGAACTATCTTATAAACTATTGATTATGGGTAATTGATATCCATATTTAATCCCTTGATGGTTTAATATTTCTAGGAATTAATCTATGGGATTCATCAAATAGAGGAAACTCAAAACTATTATTTGAAATATAAAGCTGAGTCTGTTCATTCTCTACAATGGTAATTATAACAACACCTCTTCATTAAATATCTTCTCCCATAAGGCCTGCACTATAATGAGATTTTGGGAGACCAATTCTATCAACATCTCAGAGGTAATTGGTATATAATTAAACATCTTCATCAACAATAAATCACTCTTTAATAAAACATTCTAACTAACTTCAATTCATGATGTACCCCATAAAAATATTCATATACCATTCAGGGGGTATATCCAAATTTCATGACCACATAGATGAATCTATCTAAATTAGTGAACCAACAGGTGGAAAATTATTTCAATGAATTATGGTTGGAAGAATAACTCCAGTTATCATAATATGACATTAATTTCTTAATTCATGATTAGAAACATTGTAGGGTGTATTTCATTACTGTGAATGGATTTGAAAAGGAAGAAAAGATTAGTTATTATATATTATACATTTCTAGACATAATTCAAATAAATTGTATTTCATCCACTAAGGAGAGTTCATACTTTATCCTAATCAAAAAAATATATGAGTTAGAAATAGTTTCCTTTCATCCATCACTATTTCCAATACATCCCATATCCTCATGTTAGTCATGTCCAACATTTCCTTAAATTTGTATTTTATTTTCACTAGTTCATTTTTTAAAGTGACAATAATAATATCACTTATATATATTTCTATGTTCATGATGTCAAAAAAATATCTAACATATAAAAAAATACAGTTTGGTAATTTAAAGAAAAATCATCTATTTTTTCCAACCATATTTTTTAAATTTTTTCAAAAATGGTTTTCCAAAATTAGTTTCATTATCTTTGAATTTATTAAGAAGTTTATCACTCGTTAATTGGGATAGTGTTATAAATTGTTGTTTATTACCATTGAATTATGTCATCCATGATTGGTATTTCTGTCTTTAGGGAAAAAATTTAGATTTTCCTAAAAACATATTCTTCAAGAAATGCTTCATCTAAACTAAGTGTGCACTATCTATACAAATGGGATTCCCAAAAATTCCATTAATTTTATAGCCTAAAATTTTTCCATAAGAACAAAATTCAATATCAACTTATAAAAAATGGTTCTTATTATAAAATATTTATTTCTAAAAGCCTCATAAAATGTTACACTTGTATCTCACATCAATTTCAGATCATCAACACTCTAATACAAATAGATATCAATATCATTACCAAGATGTTTGTGTCTAGATATAAATTGAGACAACACAGTGTATTTATGATTCAGGCATGACTATAGTGGCGGGCAATAAATTACCAACATAACTAGCCATGTAATTTGACTACAAATTTGTACACCAATAGGACTTATTCCATTTCTAGATAATATAACTCAAAGATTTCGTGGATTGTTTCCAAATTCAAGATACCCATAATCAATTTTCATCCACTAAGGAGAGTTAATTTTTTGTTGTATTTAACCATCTTCAATTTCTTTATCTGCATGGCATGAAAATTTTATAATGGTTTCTTGACATCCATATAGATTTCAAAACATCATAATTATAGGAAAGTAACATACAAATTTTTATGTACTTGATTAATTTTTCTTGTATCGATCTGTGGACAACCCAGTGAATGTTAGAGTGATTCATGGTCCTTGAAAAAAAATACAGTCATTTTGACCTGATATTGTTTTATTAGATATCATACACATTGTACATATAATTCTCTTAGTGAAATATATTTTACAAAAAAAATCATTTTTTATGGTAACATATCAATCAAGAGACCATGTAAATCAGTAAATATGGTGTCACTCCTTATACTGCAACCTTTAAAATTATATAACAATAATACCCCTGACAATGTTGTATATTTAGTAAAACTGGTATATAGTGGTGTCTTTTCATAGATAGTAATCATCTCAAAAACGTTATACAATTAGGAAGTTAATATTGAATTGTCCTTTTCATTTCGTCCATATGATGTCTGTTATCATTTATACTAGAATTGATATCAACATATCCATAAATCAAAATAGAAAACTAGTTAGTATGTACACTATTTTTTCCATGATGTTTAGTCCAAAATTTAAAGATTTGATCTATTTTGTGATAAACAAATTCTTATTGAAACTTTTATAAGTGAATTAATATTGAATAAAAAATGTAAACATGGATAAATGATTTTAAAAAGGTCATATGCATGCTCTATTTCAACATTGATGAACTTTTTGATTCCATCATCATACTCCATTTTCATACAATTAGAATCCATCCAGTTTTGATTCTTATCTCTCATATTATGTTCAATAATATTAATTTTATACAAAAATAAATAAAAACACATAAGTTATTAATAATCAAAGGAGAAATTTATAGATAGTTTGAAGAAATTTGATAATTTTCCTATGAAAAAATTTATACCCACTTGGAACACTCATTGAAAAAATAAAAAATGTTTTAGTGATAAAATGATAGAATTCATTAAAATTGGAATACTGGACACCATATGAGAATGTTTTACATCGATACCCTCCAATTAAAAAAATAATTCGGACTGTGTGAAACAACGTAGGATGGTGTGTGTAGCATTAAAGTAGGCATTTGATGATGGATGGATTCATTAAAGAAAATAGGTCAAGGTTGAAAATAAATTTCACTGAGGGGAACCCATATGAGATAACTTCCACCATGAATTTATTTCCCATTTTGGTAGATTTTAATATTCACTATATAATAATGAACATACAAGACTACTAAAGTTGAATGAATCTCAACATGCCAATGTTATTGGTGATGATTCCTAATAATTTAAATATGGGTCTTTTGTGGTGAGAAATCTCAAAACATTATATGTGATAAAAAGTATTTTATTTATATATAATTTAATTAATGTGACTATAAAAAAATCTTTTAGGAAATTTAAAAACACCCAAGTAAGAACTCAAAATGTTTAAATAAACAAAGATCTTGAATAGATTATCACAAGTAAAAAAAACGTTGGTTTTTAAAGTGTTGATTTGTCTAAGGAGTCCAAGGTAGAGAGTTGAAAAAGTTTCAGTTCCATGAGATCTTGAATGAAACGAGGGATAAGGTCCTCTTCTAGGGTTCTATTAAAATGATTATAAAGGTTTTATCAGTTATTTTTTTAAAATGTTGATAAAGACCGATATTTATTAGCACCAATTTATAAATTGATGATAAACCCACTCTTTGTAAATTCAAATGCTTAGTGCTGATAAAGATGGGAATTTATTAGAACCTTCCAAAAAAGTTGATAAAGATAGGTCTTGTAAGTACATTCTATGTTACTGCTGAAAAAACATATATTTATCAGCAATCATTGGAAGCTGATAATGTTATATATTTCTTGACCTAGGAGGTGATGGCCACTGATCCCATCCCTCCTTCAATGGAGTAGAGTGACCTCTATGATTCTTTTAAGAAACTTGGCCCCTCTCCTTCTCTCCATTTTCTATCCCCGATTTTATTCCCAAATTCTCTTAGATATTTCTTATCTCTAAAGTTCCATATTGGTTTGATGTATTACCAAAACTTTTTCTCTTGTCCTTAGAGTTCATTGATGCCTCATTGCTTCCAAACCTGATGTAGATATTATGTTTCAAACAACATCATCCATCGGTGGATTCATTTGACCGGTTTGTTTTTAGATATTGACATCTATGGGAATGATTAACTATGGGTATTATCAATAACAGGCGCATCATGATTCAGTTGTCTTTGGAGAGTGTCTTGGTCTAGCCCTGTTCTAGTGCCCTTGTATCTAAAATGGATCATGTTTCTCCCTGTTCAATTAGAATTATAATTTACACATGAAACAAGAGACCTTGACTAAGGAGATTTTGGTTAGTTTTCCAGAGAACCAACTTGTTTTAGAATCATCCATTATTCAAATGTTTGGTAATTTGGTTGGTGGGTATTTATGTTCTAATTGAAAAAATAAAAATATTTTTCAATCTATTTCTCTGCAAATTTTCATTAAATTTTATGTTTTAATAACACCATCATAGATTTCTTGGATTTTAGTTGGGAAAGATTTATACAACAAAAAACATGTTTCTTTAGAATCATGGTTTGATTTTCTCTATTTATTCAATATAATGTGTCACATTATAGTATTTCGTAGGCATGGGTACATAAATCACTACTATAAGATAGATGCAAGATTGGGATTCATTTTTAAGGGTATGTTGTCTATTTTTAGTGAAGGTTCAAAAGAACAGGTTCGAATTGGTGTTTCTATTGACCGAAGCATTAATTCGGAGGTAGTCAGGTTTGGATCACTTGAGGGAGGTGATTAGAATGAGATAGCAATTATTTTTAACCATGTGGCCAAACATTTGACTCTGAACGGAACAAAAAAGGTTGTCACCATCCAACGGTAGGGTTGATTTTTAATCTATGATTCGAGTGTAGTGCACATATATGATATATTGGGATGTGATTTTGAGGGGGTGTGTACAAAAGGTTCATTGGAAATTAAAATAAATGTAGCTAAGAAGGAATCCAATGGAGAGGAAGTGAGAATTTGTGATGAAGATAAACACAATAAGGTTTTATTGGTGGTAGTTTAAGATGGTGTAATTTTCTGTAAAACCAATGAAGGCAACTGGTGATGGGTGAATGAAACAATCAGGGTGAATCCAAGAGGGACTAGCTCGACTAGTAATATTAATAATTGTTTTTAAGATCTGAAGTTTGAATGTATTGTTCAGGTAAAAGGGCATGAAATACAAGATGTAATGGAAATCCATTCCCCAATACCAGAAATGAAATTCTTTGATGTCTAAACTCATTATGTGATAGATTAGGAGGACAAGATATCTAGCCATGTTTTGGTGGACAGTGTTGATTGAGATCATGTAAGAATCCAAAAAACCATTGAGGAGGAATGTGTGGAATAGAAAAGGGATTTAGGGAGATAAATTGTTTTAAAGGCAGAGAGGTATAAAAGACATAATGACTACTATCGGTTACCTAAGTTGATGGGAACAATGTAAGACAAAAGGAATAAGGTGATGGATAGTGAACTCATGTCTCATGACCAGAATGCTAAGAAGAGATTCAATATTCATAGTGAAAATTAGATAATAGAGAGTGGTGAGGCAAGTTAAATAGAATAGGGTGGTTGTATAATGGAAGATCCAATTTAGGAATATGAGGTATTTAATAGTAAGTTCAGGGCAGCGGATATAGAGGATGGGTAAAAAGAGGAGGCATGGGAGTTTATTATTAATTTCAATGAAAAAATTTATAAGAGGTATATGAGATCAATGATACATAAGATGATGTCTAAAAGATCAATGGGAGAATGATTCATGTGGAATCTAAAAAAGAAATGTTTGTATAGATCAATAATCATGTTCGTATTTTGATACATGGAATCAGAAAAAGGGATATTAGTGTAGAAGAGTATATCCAAAATTTTGATAAGAAGGCCTACAGTTTTGAAGTCCTCATTTATGGATGACACAGATACAAAGTCCACTACTCTTCAATGGAGTTTATTAAGAGGTAAGGTTCCTAATAGACTTAAACTCAATTTCAAGGATTCAATGATTTCTTATGGTGTCTACTAATTGAATGTTCAGAACATGAAATGTTTACCAATTTTTTCATAAAACTTATTTGCACAATAAAAAGTTAATTTTTAGTCAATTGATAAAGAATATATAAAATAAATTAAAAAATATTAAATGAATATATATTGAAGTTCCCAGATCAGTTTGAATCACTAAGAGAAAGAGGGGGGAATCATTCATCCCTTTAAATCATTTAACTAATGGATAATTTTCAATTAAACCTCTATGTATGGTTAAAGCCTTGATCTGCTCTTCTTGTGTCTCTCAGCCTCACCTCAAATGATGCAGTAAATATAAAGTCACTGAACATAAGGATTTACAAGGTTCGGTTCAAATACCTACTCCTTGATATGTTGGTTATTCTCCCCAATATAGATTCTCCAATATAATCTTATTAACAATTACAATGGTCGATACAGAGTCCCAATGTATCTCTCATGATTACCATAGGAGGTTATTTATACTTCTTCCCATTATGTTACCAGATTCTCACTGGCCTGCTTCAGAGTCCCACTAAAGGATTATTCTCCTCCCTAAATCACACAGGTTTCTTCTAGCTCTCAAGTCACACGAGTAGCTTCCTTATTTGAGTTCTCTCTTGTTTCACTATAGATTCATCTTTTTCTCTTCCCACACAAGCTTGATGAATAACACTTGCCTATGTATCTCTTCAAGAATCTTAAATATCCTTTGGTAAGGTATGTTGGTGTTGCTTAATAACTCCGATCACTTTTCTGACCGGTCCTTAGTTTCACAATGCTTGGGAAATTCATTCCTTATATGATGAAGAATTGGAATCACTAGTGAGTTTAAAAATGATACACACAACTTATTTAAGAATATTGATAGTCAAGAATGATGTTTCACAATTTCATCACTGTCACACTTCATGAATCCTCAAATACTATCAACTCAGATACAATATCTTCTTTTAATTATATCTCGCTTCAGTCTCAATTAACATCTACTTCATGCTTGGATTCCATGGAATCCAAACTTATTCTTCTTGGATATATCAATGACTTCATACATGTGAATTTTTTATGAATGATTGTAGGATTGTATAACATGTAGTTTTTCAACCTGAGAACACACTATTCTAGTTTAGGTTCAATTAGTGTGTCTCATGAAATTTACACATGCTTTGTAAACATGATTGTTTTTTCACACATTCACTTATTTTCTTTTGATATTTTTCACACAGACACTTGTTACTTTTATTTTGTTTCAATTTATAAGTGTGTTATTCATGTTCATGTACTCCCTTCTTGGTTCAACTCGTTATCTCTTCTTTATCTTGTTTTCTTTATCTCTCTTTTCATGCACATGGTTCAGGTAACTTTAATTTTCATGTGTGTTATTATTCAAACCCAAATGGGCTTGTGCCTTTGATTATGTTATCCCCTTTTCTTCCTATTTCTTCACATGTGCACACACACTATCTATTGTTTTCTTGGTATCAACTCATGAACATGAATTCTTGTTCACCATGCATGAAACCTCCATTCTCCTTTGTGAAAACATGATGCCTCTGGTTTCTTCAAAAAAAAGAACATGAGTGCATATGCTCAATGCATGCACACACAATCTCTTACCTTCATGCAATTTTCTTATTCAAAAAACCCCTAAAAAGTATATTTTAAAGGTGAAAACATGAGGGAATTCTTCTTCATGGGAGAATAGAGCTCAAAAAGAACTCGATATCACTAGACGTGTGTTTCTTCTTCACAGAACCAAGAAATGTTTGTGGTTCTATCTTCACAATTCACAACAATGGTGTAGTTGCACTGATTGAGTACCAGTGGGATTCTCCTCATGAAACAC
Organism: Viscum album; assembly: GCA_963277665.1. NCBI lineage: Eukaryota > Viridiplantae > Streptophyta > Magnoliopsida > Santalales > Viscaceae > Viscum > Viscum album. Next base: position 353,842,564 of record OY728158.1, on the reverse strand, counting down.
AAGGAGGGTTCATGAGAACCTATAACTTTCTCACAGGTATCCTTCACATAGAAGGTTTGGGTTATTTCATTCATCACAAGGACAATTCAAAAATGTGTTGCACTTTTTGAATGCATGTGGATATCTCTTCTCCTTCGTGTAGTAGGGCTGTGCAAAACCTCTCTGTGTATGGTGCTCTATTTCTCTAAAAAAATATCTTTTCTCAACTATTTCAACAACACGAACCCTCACTCGAGGTCCATCTATTTATAGCCAAGGATCAATGTGTTTCACCATATTCAAAACCCATAAGATATGCCATGATATAGGGGATTTGAATGTCAAAGATCATTGTCTTCAAAATCTTTAAACACACGTAAAAGATAATTTGATAATCGTGGGATGTTATTTTCGAATGCAAACTTCTTATTTTTAGTATAATCCTCACGTTCATGTGTTTATGAATTCATGAAAATCATATACTCGAATGTCGAATGACTTGGACTCTGGAAACTATGTTTGCCTCAGCCTATGCTTGATCCTTATGTTATGTTGAATGCATGAAAAGATACTTGCATGAATGTGTTAATGACGTCCAGAAAATGATCATGCATTAGGTTTGATCAAAAATGGATGTTTGAGATTAATCAAAGAGGTTTAGCTTCATATCTGTTGATTTGTGGTGTCAGGAGGTTCAGAGGTTGAAGATGACGGTGTGATTGATCACTAACCATTGGATTGGCTTACATCGGATAGTAGAGAACCTTGATCATATAGTAGAGCAAAGATGTGATAAGCGACTCATATTAGTCATGATATTAGATGAATGGTGGGTATTTCTTCCATGGGTTAAAAACCCATCCCATATCGAAATGAACATGTGGTTTTCTCGCGGTTTAAGTATCATGTTACGGAAGAATAGGCTCATAATTCTACCTATACCTCCACGGTACCTCCCCATACCATGTTCAACTTGTGGGAACACTCTACTCCCACCCTATGATTCCTTCCACCATTCTTCCCCGCATGGTGGTGTGTTGCGATGGTTCTCCCTTGCACTCTAGTAGGCTTATACAAATCCCATTCATGCCTCTTGCGGGATGACTCAACTGGCCTCCCTTAGGAATGGTCAACCATGTGTGTCTCACATGTGCCTTGAGATAGAGGCTATCAAGTATCTTTCTTAGATGACCATTTATTTTTTAGTAATCCACAGTCACTTTTTTTTAACAATGTTTCAATACAAAATTTAAGTTCATGGTCACCTTCAAATCATGCATGGATGCCTTGGTTAATTCCAAACCAATGCATGGTTTATTTTTCTTTCCTATTCTTCATTTTCTTTTTGGAACATGAATCCCAAAGCACGTTAACATCTTCCTTCATCCAGCCATATATGGATCTCTTCCTCTACTCCTCATGAATTGAAACACAATGCATGGAAACATTCTTGTAAACATTGTGTTATCCATGACATGTGTCTTGGTCCTTTAAGATCAGCAAAACCAATCATCTTCATTTTTTCACTAACTTCATACAATAAGAATTTATTGGATGAATATTCCAAATTCACCATGAAATAAAGTATTGCATGACCTTAATTAAATATTGTAACAAAGTATCATTTATTAAAATATGTCTAGGAACATCGGACCAGTTCAAAAATATTCTGAATTGGTTGTAGGGAATGTCCAAGCATGACATCTAATTTAATTTCTTACTAATTCTCTAAGTTACATAAGATTTGGAACGACTTACCCTCTTCAATAATCATCACATTTCCTTACAAATATTGACACCTTATTGAAAAAATGCAACACTATGCTCAACAATCTCCCCATTTATATTTTTTTGTCTATATCACTTAATCACAGCTTGTATGGGTCAATATGTGTGTTAATATTTTCTACACCTTATTGGAAACCAAATGCAAAGGTTTAGTGGTGTCTGTTCAAAAACATGTTATCCTCCCATTAAAGTATATCTTCTTAAATATTTCTAAGAGATTGATGATTTCATATGGTTAACATATCAAATAGCCTTTATATAATCAAATCTAAGTCTACCTGGGAAAAACCCGTTTATAAAACAAGAGAGATATGACTAAATTTTTCAATGTTGTCCATAAACAACCATACATGTTAAAAAATGATCAAACTGTATCAATTATAAACCAAGGGTTTAGAGATAATTTTATTTATCAATGAAATTCTAGATCCTACACATATTTTTCCAAACATATTAAATAGTTCAAGTTAAAAGATAAAGCCCCCCCTTTCATCATATCTTGTCTTCAATCAAGCACTCCCCCTTAATTGATAGGATAAATACAATTAAGAACAAGGGATGAATGTGTTATTGGAATACCTCATGTTTCATATTCTTTAGATGATATAAATTTCAACATTTGTCATGACATAATCCTTCACGTCATCTCCTTCATATTTGCTCCCCCTCAAAAGGTTAAATCCCTTTAATTCATCATGGTGGAAAATATCATCATATAATCTTTAACATATTCATGTTGATAATAATCCACTATAGAACACATCAAGTGACTATCAAATCATGAATAAATAGTCCAAGTTTTTGTTCTCCGCTTTGATCATCAAATTATCATCTTGAGAATAATATTCACCATCAATTACCTTTAATTTTAGCACATATATATGACCAAAATATAAGGTAATATGATGGAACAAATGTGAGCATATTAATGAAACCAATAAGGAAAAAAAATTCTCTCAACCCAAGAACTCCTTTCCTGGTAACTCTAATGTGTACTATTCATGCTGGTGTTTCCTCTTTATTTAACATTTTTATCTTTCATTGTTAGCGTGGACCCCTTACTTCCATTCACATTCAACTTGTGCAGATTGATTTCTTTATTCTGTTAGTAGTGAAGTAGCCTTCACTGGTGCATGTTTTTTTATTTTCAACATCTCTATTTGAAATTGTAAAACATTTATACCTTTGTTTACATGATGTCCAGCCTACTTTCACCTTCCACACAATGCTTCTGGGACACATTGATTTTCATTTGATGACAACCTCCCATGAAATTTGTATTCATATTCATGTTGAATAATATATTTCCCCTTTTCCTTTTCTTTAGTTAGTAGATCCTCTTCATCTTCTTTTAGTTATCTACAAATTTATAATGGATTAGGACAGATAACTAAACACTTTTCTTAAAATAGTTTGGTTTGGATCTTCCATATGAATTTTTCAAACCTTTCATGTTACCTTTCTTTTGAAACTTATCAAATATGACTTCAGGGATGTCATCAATCAATCCTGACTTCTCCTAGATTGATCCTCTTTCCAATTTAATCTTGGTTCCATTCATTTGCATGGCTTGTTTGTAGTGATACATGGTATGACCTTTATTTCTATAGTAGAAGCATATTTTTTTGGTTGAACTTACATTCTTTGATTCCAACATAAACATATTCTTGGAAATAGTTTGTTTCATAGTTTTCTTGACTTCAGTGTTTTGCATATTACCAATGGAAGATTCTCAAACTATTATTTCTTTCTTCTACAGTTTTTGGTGTAATTTTATTCTTATCAACATAAGTATGATTCAAGGTTGGACTAAACTATAATTCATTATAATTGTGACCAATTCCATTGCATACATCACATATATTATCAACTATTCTAAATCTATTTGCAGTATACAGATTCATTTAGATCTATGGATGTTTCCTCTTCTTATCTAGCCTTCTCCCCCTTGATATGGACTTCCTTTAAAGTTTTTCATTTTGGGTATTGTACCAACAATCTAATGCACAATTCCCAAACATGTTGCATAACCAAAATTGACCAAAAAACCTGGACTTATTAATATCGTTTTCATAATATTGTTGGGTCTTCTTCTTGTAGTGTAGTGCTTTTGTGGGGAATCATCTTATAACTTCTTATTCCTATCCACCCTAGTCATGTTGGTAGGTTTCTCATCACCTTTCCTCATCCATACTTGTTTAGAATTTTTCTAGGAACCTGCACTTTTTGTGGAGACATATTCAAGAACATGATTAAAAGATGGTATGGATAGTACCATTTCCTTAGATGATGTTTCCATTAGATTAATGGATGATCTATTAATTTTTTTTGGAATCATATTACAAAATGAAATAATGAGTGTAAACATTTCTTCTTATAGTTGTTTGGGAAGTTCCATCATTGGGTGATTATTGATTCTTCAATATCACCTCCATCTCTATACATTTCATGTTGAGGGAGTTATTCTAATCCTTAACTAATCTCACCTTACTTTTCCAATTCTCATTCATCCTTTTCATTTATTCTTTATCCACATTACTTAATTATTAAAAAGGTATGTCAAGATTCTTTACCTTGTTTTCTTTGTCTTCCAGTTGAGAAGCTTTGAAAACCATAGAAACTTTGTGCAACTTTTAAAATGAATGGATAGCTTCTACAAATAAAATATCAAAGAATTATATCTCACAAATAATTCCTTGAAATTATTCAGTAATTTTAGAAAATCTTTCATTGTAAAGTGAAATTGTTTCTTATTTTTCTTTCACAAGTTTTGTGAGAGTGTTGGACATACCAAATCTTTTATCCAATGCTTATTCCAGGGAATTATCTTCTTCTTACAACTTTAATTTTTCTTCTTGAAGAGCACTAATGCTTCCAACAATATACCTTTCCAATTCGATATGGATTTTCATCAGATGATATTTGAGTACAGAATGAAGATCACTAATTGATCTATCATCATCACAGCTTGAACAGGCTTCATAAGAAGAGGAATAATTAAAATAGTTGTCACATGTTTTACCTTTCATATTAACTTTAGTATAAGGTGTCTCCCCATTAGCAGTAATAGTATTCTTCATCTTCCTTGCATGTTTCATCATTATATTATTTTGTGTCTTGTCATATATCTATATTTAATTTTGCTCACTCATTTACGAAAATCAAAACATCATAAAGACTCCCTTAGTTATTTTAGAGGTAACCTTAACTATGATACCAATTGAACTGCCCAGATCAGTTTGAATCACTGAGAGGGAGAGGGGTGAATCAATAATCCCTTTAAATCATTTTACTAATTGATTATTTTCAATTAAACCTATATTTCTAGTTAAATCCTCAATCCACTCTTCTTGTTTATATCAGACTCACCTTGAATGATGTTGTAAATATAAAGTCACTGGATACAAGGATTTACAAGTTTCAGTTCAAATACCTACTCCTTGTTTTGTTGGTTATTATACCCAACAAATATTCTCATCTATAATCTTATTATCAATCAAAATGGTTGATATAGATTCCCACTATATCTCTCCTACATCCCACATGAGGTTCTTTGTACTACTTCCCACAGTGTTACCAGAGTCCCACTGGCCTACTTCAGAGTCCCATTGAATACTTCTTCTCCTACCTAAATCACACAGGGTTCTTCTAGCTCTCGAGTCACACAAGAAGCTTCCTTTTTGAATTCTCTCTTGATTCACTATAGATTATTGTTATACTCTTCCCACACATTATTTCTAAATCACACATACCTTTGTATCTCTTCAAGAATCTTCACTAGCATTTGGTAAGGTTTTTTTCCTTTCTCAATAACTCTGATCACATTTCTGATTAGTTCTCAGTTTCACAATGCTCGGGAAATTCTTTATTCTTATGATGAAGACTCAACATCACTAGTGTGTGTACAAATTATGCATACAACTTCTTCAAGAATATTTATAGGCAATAATGATATTTCACAATGTCATCATTATCTCACTTGAATCCTAAAATTCTGTCAATACAGATACAAGTTCTTCTTTTAATTCTATCCGGATTCAGTCTCAGTTCCCATCTAATTCATGCATGGATTGCATGGAATCTAAATTTATTTTTTTTGGATATCTCAATTACTTCTTACATGTGCATGTGTTCATTCATGATTCCATGCATGTATAACATGTAATTTTTCAACCCAAGCACAAACTATTATAGTTTAGGTTTAATGAGTATTTCTCATGAAATTTACACATGCACTATAAACATGATTATTTTTCACACAATCACTTGTTTTATTTTGATATTTTTCACACACACACACACACTTGTTACTTTTATTTTGGTTCAATGCATAAGTTTGTTATTCATGTGCATGTATTCCCTTCTTGGTGCAACTCATTATCTCTTCTTTATATTTTTCTCTTTCTCTCTCTTTTCATGCACATGGTTCAGGTGACTTTAATTTTCATGTGTGTTCTTATTCAACCACTAATGGGTGTGTGCCTTTGGATATGTTATCATCATTTCTTCCTCTTTCTTCACCTGCACACACACATAGTTTATTGTTTTCTTTGCCTACAGATGGTCTCAAATCATGCCCATGTATTCCTATGCACCATGCAAGAAACCTCCCTTATCCTTTGTGAAAACATGATTCTTTCGGTTTCTTAAAAGAAATAACATGAGTATATATGTTCAATGCAAGCACACACAATATCCTTCCTTCATGAAATTTTATCCTTAAAAAAACCCCCTGAAATAGTGTATATTAAAGGTGTAAACCCAAGGGAATTATTCTTCATCGGAGAAGAGAGCTCCATGGATCTCCTTTGTTCTAGACGTGCATCTCTTCTTCACAGAACCAAGAAATGTTCATGGTTATATCATCGCAAATAACAAAAAGGGTGTGGTTTCACCAATTGAGTACTAGTGGGATGCTCCTCATGAAACATAATGTGGGTTCATGAGAACCTGTCACATGCTCATAGGTTTCCTTCGCACTAAGGGTGCTGGTTCTTTCTTTATTAACATAGAAAATTCATGACTGTGTTGCACTTGTTGAATGCCTCCAGATCTCTCTTCTCCTTTGAGTAGCAGGGATACACAGAACCTCTCTATGTACGGTGATATATTTCTCTAAAAACAAGTGCTTTTCTCTGTTGTTTCAACAACTCAAAACCTCGCTCGAGGGAACTATATTTATAGGTGAGGATCAACGCGTTGCACTATGTTCAAAACTTGTATGATATTCCATGAGATCAGGGTTTTGAATTCATGAGATATTTGGATTTAAAATCTTCAAATGTGGTTAAAGATAAGATGATAATTTTGGGAGATTATTTCAAAGGTGGGATTCTTCTTTGTGGTATAATCCTCACATGCATCCATTTATGAATGCATGAAAATCATATCCTCAAACATAAAATGACCCGGCCTCTAGAAATTACGTTTTCCTTGGCCTATGCTTGATCTTCATGTTGTGTTTAATGCATGGAAATATAATTTCCTGAATGTTTTCGTGACGTCCAAAAAATTCTCATGAATTAGGTCTGATTTACAATGGGGGACAGAGATCAATCAAGGAGGTTCAGCTTCATCTCTGGCATGTTGTGGTGTCGGGAGGTTTGGGGGTTGAAGATGATGACGTGGTTGATCACAGACCATTGGATCGTCTTAGATCAGATAGTGGATGTCCCTGATTAGATGGTTGTTTATAGATGAGATGAGAGGAACAGATTAGTCGCAAGATTAGATGAATGGCGGGGATTGATTCTGTGGGTTAAAAAAACATGTACGAAATTGAAACGAACATGTGGGTTTCTCATGGTTCAACTATCAAGTTGCAGCAGCATACGCTCAGAATTATCCCTCTCCCTCCATGGTACTGCCCTGTACTGTGTTCACCTTATGGGCGTGCTCTGCACCCACCCTATGCTTCCTACCTGCATCCCCCCCCACACACACAGTGGCACACTATGCTGGTTCTCTTATGCCCCAGACACAGCCCGATCATGCCTCTTGCGGGCTGACTCAGCTGGACTCTATTAGGTGCGGTCGACCCTGTGTCTCTCGTATGTGCCTTGATGTTGAGACTGGCCAGTAACTTGTTTTGTTGGCCACATATTTTTGATTAATCCACATGGACTTGGTTTAATAAAGGTGCAATAAAAAAGGTATGTTCATGGACACATTCAAGTCATGCATGGATTCATTAGTTAACTCGAAACCTGTGAATGGTTTCATTTTCTTTCCTCTTTAGTTTCTTTTTGGAACATGAATACCAAAGAACATTCCCCATCTTCCTTCATCAAACCATAGATGTAGTTCTTCTTCTACTCCTCATGCATTGAAACCAATTCATGGAAACACTATAGTAAACAATGTGTTCTCCATGACACATGTCTTTTTCCTTGAAGATCAAAACAACCAATCATCTTCTTTTGTTCACTAACTTCATACAATTAGAATATGTTGGATGAATCTTTCAAATTCAACATGCAATCAAGTATTGCATGACATTATTCAAATGTTGTAAAAAAGTATTATTCATTGGAACATGTCATGGAACTTAGGACAAGTTCAACAATTGTCTAAATCGGTTATGGAGAATGTCCAAGAATGGCATCTAATTTCATTTCTAACTGATTTTCAAAGTGACTTAAGCTTTGGAACAACTTCCCCTATTCAATCATCATCACCTTTCCATTCACATATTGACACCTTATTAACAACAAATTCAACATTATTATCAAAATGTATTAAAAATGAATAAATAATAAAATATGTTAAAATTAATCAACATTATTACAAAAAAGATGATATTAAATGCATGAATGTAATAAATGAGTGGAATTTAATAAATAAAAATGAAAAAACTTCAAAATTATTAAAAAAATCACGTTTTTTATTAATTATATAAATTATTAAAAAATGAAAATGAATATATAATAAAATCAAATGAATGGATATTAAATATGTACATTACAACCATATTATAAACCTTAAATAAAAATAATAAATGTGGATAAAGGAATATTAAAAATAATGAAATTGCAATATTATTAAAAGAATAAATATTAAAACTGAATAAATTATAAAAAAAGTTACAAATATGTAACATTAGTAGTGAATAAATAATACTAAATAATACTAAATAATATTAATTGAATGAATTTTAAAAAAGAGTGAAATTCAATGATTAAAAATTGCTAGATTGAAAAAATATTAAAAATGAACAAGTATTATTAATTATATAAATTATTAGAAAAAGTAAAAGTGAATATATGATAAAATGAAAATGAATAAATATTAATTATATAAATTAAAACAATATTAAAATAATTAAATATTAATGAAGAAACATATATAAATAAATATCAAAAAAGAATATAATTACGAAAAAAATAACAATGAATCATTGAAGATGAATATAAAAAATAAAAATAATTAAGGTTATTATTGATTAGATAATATATTAAATGAATAAATTTGAAAAAAAAAATTAAAAGTAATAAATAGTATATTTTTAATAATAATATAAAGAATGAATAATATCTACAAATTAAAAACAATATATATATAATATATAGTATGTTAATAAATATAATTCTAAAATAAATATATAAAATTTAATAAATTAAAGAAATATTATGTCTGTCCACGTTCTATATAAAAATGAATTAATTACATATATGTATGTGTCAAATTAATGTAACACACATTTGATATATGTTAAATTGGAAAAAATCACATTTAATTAAATGTCCATTACTTGATTTAATTGCTTTATATTTTTAATTAATATCAATTTTATATTATAAACCATTTTTCACTAAGTATGTGACTTATTAAAAGTAATTATAAATATTTTGTATTATATGAATCATATATAAGGAAAAATTATATATATTGACACACACACACAGATATATATATATATATATATATTAATATATTTTAATATTAAAAAGAATAAATATATCTATGAAACCATATGTATTAATAATTTAAATATTAATAAATTAAAAAATATTAAATACGAAATATTTAAAACCAATAACTAATAAAAAGGTTAAAAATAGACGTTATTTCTAATGAAGTAAACAACCTTTATTTATGAACATTAATATAGAAAGCACAGTCATTATGGCTAAAATGGGAACTTTTAGTTCTAAAAAAGCATGCAGCCTTTGTCATCACTAATAAAGGACCCCTATTCAGTGCTAATAAAGGAGCCTTTTGAGGGAACATTTGTTAGCACTAGTAAAGATTGTGATAGATTGTGGAAAATATATAGTCTTGCCCAATCCCTATAACATAACCATATTAGAAAAATAAAATCAAATTGGAATATAAATATTATAGAAAACCATGATGAAATATAAATATTACATTGCACAATCATCGTAATTCAAAATTTACATACAATATATTTTCATTGATGTGATATTTTCAATTAGTTAAATAAAATTAAAATCCATTATAAAAAATCAAAACTTTTATAGAATACCTTTTTCAACAATCACCCTATCTAAATGTTTTGATTTTTTAGTAACCGTATATAAAAAAATAAACAAATTATGATTTTATATGATCCATATATGATCAATTATATTGGTAATTACTATTTATGTAAATGATATTTTCAGGTATACTGTTAATTGTTTTATTATTTCTCATATTTTTAATTTTATATTAGTTAATATTTATTAAAAATACTATTAATTAGTAATTATATTAAGAATTATTAATTAAATTGTTAATTAATAATATAAAATAAGTTATATTTTTAATTAAATTATATTTTAATGATATTATCAGTTATTAAATATTTTAATTACATAAATTGTTGTTAAAAAATATATTATTAAATAAAATTAACATTTTTAAATTGAGAACATTAACTTTGATATTATCGGGCACATTGTGTGTCATATTGATGTGTGGTCAATTCATATAGGTAATTAATTATTTACAGATCATTTTCTTAATGTTTGAAAATAATATGAACTCGTTTAATCTTTTTTTGACAATGTGACATGGGTTTTAAACTTAAATGAATCATGTTTATTGAAAACACTCAGTTGGAGTAATATCGGCCACATCATATATTGAATTGATGTGTCTTTGATTCCTACATATCATAAATGAATTATGGACCGTCTTTCTAAATTTTTAAAATAATTTGAACTCATTTACTAATTTGTTATAATATGATGCTCATTTTAAACTAAAATAAATCATTTATATTTAAAACACATACTTTGAGTCATACCGACAACAACTTGTTTCGGATTGACATGAATTTGATTCATATACATCAAGAATTAATTATATATCATCTTCCTAATGTTTGAAAACAATATGAGTTTGATTTCATAGTTTTGGATATGTGATGTATGTTTTAAACAAAAATTACACTTTTATACTGAAAACAAACACATTGAGTCATACAGACCACGTTTTATGTCATATTAACATGTGATCATTTACTATAATCACAAATGAATTATGGATCATTTTACTAATCTTAAAAAATATTCAATAATTTTTTTTCATGATTTTGGCTTTGTGATGCGCATTTTAAACTAAAATTCTACTTTTATATTGAAAGCACTAAATTAGAGTCATGATGGACACATCATGTGTCAGATTGACATGTAGTTAATTCCAACATGTCACATATACATTATGGATCATTTTCTTAATGTTTAAAAATAATCTGAGTTCGTTTTCTCAATTTTGGCTATGTGGAATGTGTTTAAAACTAAAATGACACTTTTATATTGAAAACATGCATATTGAGTCATAAAGACAACATCATGATTCTACATGAAATGCAGTCCATTACTATGCATCTTAAATGTAGTATGTTTTGTTTTACTAATGTCTGAAAACAACTCTTTCTTCTTCCTTAGTTTTGGTTCTATGACATGCATTGCAAACCAAAATGATATTTTTATATTGAAAACGCGCAATTTGAATCATATCAAGCACTTCATGCTTCATATTGATGTGTGGTTGATTCCAAATAATTAGAAATGAATTATGGATTGTTTTTAATTTTTTTTAAAACAATCCAATCTCATGTTCTTGGTTTTGACAATGTGACACACGTTTTAAGCAAAAGTGACTCTTTTATATTGAATACATTCCCTTAGAGTCATACTGGACAAACCATTTGTGAAAATGATATGTAGTCAATTTCTACATAGAAAAAAATGAATTATGGATCATTTTACTAATGTTTTAAAAAAATCATACCTCATTAATCAATTTTTTCTATGAGACATATGTTTTAAAAAAAATGAAACTTTAATATTGAAAAACAGCACTTTGAGTCATATTGGCCAAATAATTTGTTGGATTGACATGTGATTGATTCACAAATGTCACAAATGAAATATTGATCTTTTTTCCTAATTTTTTAAAACAATTCGAGGTCATTTTCACCTTTTTTCTATGTGACGTCCATTTTAATCTAAAAATACACATTTATATTAAAAACGCACACTATGAGTCATACCAACCACATCATATGTTGGGTTTAAATGAAGTCAATTTCTATATTCATTAGATGAATTATGAATAAATTTCGTAATGTTATAAAAACCTCATAGCTTTTTTCACTATTTTGGATATGTGATGCATGTTTTTAACTAAAATATAAATTTTATATTGAAAACATGCACTATTAGTCATACCAAGTATATCATCTGTTGGATTTATGTTAGGTAAATTCTTAGAAAACAAAAATGAATTATTTATCATTTTCCTAATGTTTTAAAACAATTTGATCTTGTTTCTCAGTTTTCAAAGTTTGATGTGCGTTTTAAACAAAAATGGCACATTTATATTGAAAACACACACTTGGAGTCATACCAGATACATCTTGTATTATATTACTATGCGATCCATTATTACATGACAAGAATTAATCATGGATCTTTCTTTTAATGTTTCAAGACAATATGTGCTTGTTTATATAGTTTTTTCTATGTGATGCATGAGTTATACTAAAATAACACTAAAAACATGAACTTTGTGGAATACCAGACACATCACATGTCATATTTATGTGTAGTAAATTCTTACATGTGAAAAATGAATTTCAGATCATTTTCATAATGTTTGAAAATAATCAGAGATTTTTTTCTTAGTTTTGGCTATGTGACGTGCGATCTAAACAAAAATGAAAATTCAATATCAATGACATGTTCTTTCAGTCATATCGGCCATATCGTGTGTTGTCTCAGCATGTATTCAATTATTTTATGTCACACATTAAATATGTATTTTAATCATATGTTTTTCATTCAGGACACTTGGCCTTGGGCCTTCGTGTTATGTAATGGGTCTCCCTCTACCCACACTAAAGAGGTCTTTGATTTAAATAATAAATTGAGGCTTCATCCCCAACCATTATAAAAAAAATCATTCTTTTTACATGTTTTTGGATAAGTGCCGCACATTTTAATCTAAAATTACACTTTTATAATTAAAACTCACACATTAATTCATATTGGACATATCATGTGTTGGTTTGAAATTTAGTCAATTCATACACACCAAACATGAATTATAGATAATATTCATGATTTATCAAGAAAATTTATGATCATATTATCATTTATGGATATGATATGTTTTTTGAAAATACAATTACATTTTTAATGAGAAAAAGATGCACTCTTAGTCATACCATCTACATTGTGTGTCAGATTTATGTGAAGTTAATTTTTATATGTCAAAAATAAATTATGGATAATTTTCCTAAAGATTGAGAACAATCTGAGAATTTTTAATCAATTTTTACAATATTATATATATTTTATTCGAAAGTGACACTTTTATATTGAAAACACAAACATGGAGTCATTTGGGTCACATTGTGTGTCATATTTACCTTCGGTCAATTCCTATGCATCAAAAATTAATTATGGATTATTTTCTTAATCCTTTTGGATAGATTTATCTAATTTACTTGGTTTTGGATATTTATCACTTTATAGAGTAAATTCAAACTTTTAATGTGAAGATTTGAAATTTGATTCATAATTTCCACATCATGTGCCAGGTCAACTTGCAATTGATTCTTAGACATACCACATGAATTATCAATTGTTTTCCTAACATTTGAAAAAAATAGCTTTTTTCCCTGTTATTGATAATGTGATTTTCATTTTAAACTAAAATGATAATGTTATATTGAAAACATGTACTTTGAGTTATACCAACCACATTTTGTTTCCGATTTATGTGCATTAAATTATTACTTGTCAAAAATGAATTATGGATTGTTTTTTGGAATTTTAAAAATAATGTGAACTCATTTGTTAATTTCTTAAATTGTGACAAGTGTTTTAAACAAAAATGATACTTTTATATTGAAAAAAAATACCTTTTAATCATTATGGACACAATGTATATAAGATTGATAGGTGATCAATTCATACACATAATAAATAAATTATGGAACATTTACATAAATTTTGAAAACAATACAAGTTTATTTATATGTTTTGACAGTGTGAGACGTTTTGGAAACGAAATTACCTTGTAGACATCAATTTTCCTCACAAAAAGAGCAGCCTTAAACCCTTGTTCATATTCATTCACATATAATTACACAATTCTACTGTGAGCATTGTATCGTAATATTATAGAGAAATCACTATTAGTATTTATAATAACTTTCATTGGCATGAGTTTAGTTATATAAAATGTGAATGTGGAGTAATTTTTTTTTCATTTCCATGATGGCTATGGAAGTGATTATAATAGAGTTGGGACCCTTTATACATACTCATACAAAGATAGTATGTCGCAAAATTAAAATGATGTGCCTAGGATCATTGAAGTACCTTCCCTATAATTTGGTAATATGAATTCAGATTTGTGGGAAAAAGGATCCTTTTCCTATTCCCCTCTCAAAATTATCTTCTTTACATCCTGAATATAAAATCATTCTAGAGAAAAAAGTAACAACATGCATGTCACTAGCTAAACCAAAATTTGTATAGTGTAACCCTCCATGATACATATACTTGAGAAATCACTCAAATCAATATTTATTTTTAGCTTCATCACTAAATCATTTCACAGTTTTAACCAATTTAAACTAACACCTAAAGGAAGAAAATTAATGAAAAGTTGAAAATAAATGCATGTCCAATTAGGGAATGATAGTATACCCTTTATAATCATTTAATAAATATAGTGACAATGATGTGATTTTATTTATCACATGAGATAATGTTTTTGTAAATATATCATACATGTTGAATTGAAGTTGGACTGCATCTATATATACAAGTGTATTTGAATGTATCTAAAATTATTTCCCATCAAGTTAGGGCCTATTAAAAAGATGTTTTTTCTTTTTATCCCAGATGAAACACCCACAATCAAAACATTCATAATGTTTTCATCACATAGAGGAATCGTATGTGTAATGGAGTATCATCTACTCTATAATCTCACTCAAGAGTAGAAAAATATCTATGGTGGGGTTCAAATTTATTTGTAATGTTGGGAGGGTCATATCATAAAATAATGTTTTTATGGTAATAAAAAAATTTGTTTATAAAAAATACATGACTAAAATATTTCCAATAGTATATAAAATTTATTTTATGGAAAGTAATTTCTATTTATTATGATGTTAATGATTCAAATTCCAAATGTATCTCTAAGGTCATAACATGTACATGATCACATACATAATCTGAAATCATCTCAACTTGATGTCAAAAATTACTCTAACACTATGTTCTCTTCACAGTCACCTCTATAAAAATATTTATTCTTTTCAGTGTGTAGACTTTATGTAATCTTGGTAGTACAAAAAAAAGATAAAAAATCTAATAAAAAATATTTTAATTAAAATTGTAATTACCTTGTAAATTTACATGTCTTGGGATGTAACTTTGTTAATGGTATATAATATCCTTTATCAATTTTCAAAAATAATATCAACAAAAAATTTTGTTATTTTGTTTTTGATTCTATATAATCATTGAAAAAAAACGTAAATAGTTTTAATAATATGTTTTGGAAGATAAATATTATTATATTAACCATTATCTATTTTGACTTGAAGAAATCCTTAGGCTTCTTCTGTTTAATTCATAACCTCAAACCCTGATTTAGCCAATATTTATAGATCACCCTATGATAAAAAATTATTTTTGAAAAAAATTAAAATGAAATTTTGAATTTTATTGATAAAATGTTGATTTTAGTGCATTAAAAATTCAAAATTGACATCATGTGTGATTATTTTGATGAAAATCTATGCTTTGGATCTAAAAAAATAAACATTCGGTGTATCCGGTATTATTTAAATTATCATCTCCTGATTCTTAAATAAAAATAATAATAAATGAAATATATGTATATATATTTTATATGATTTGATTGTAGAGTTTTACTCTTGCATTTTAGCCATCAAGAGAACTTCGTCATCTGTTTTTTTTTTCAAACTGCTTTCCACATTAACCATTTTTTTAGTTTCTTCTTATTACAAAAAAAATCAATAGAAATGATAGGGGGATTAATGATTTCAAATCATACTTCACAGAGTTTTCCATTTATATAATTGTAATATATACTATATTTGAAAATATGAATGCTAATTACTGATAATGAACATAGTATATCATTTTTTGGACAAAAATAAAATGAAAATGTACCCAATTTATGTTGGATTTGATTCCCTAGGAAAAATTTTTTATACTTTTATTACGTGTATATTAAAATTATTGAATACTAATTAAACATATTATTACATATTGTTCAAAATTTTACACAAATTTAATGTAATAATGTCCAAGAGTATTTGTTGCATTGATAAGGTTATAGGAGTTCCCCACTATGATGAGAAACAAGAAATGATATTATTGTATTCTTAATATAGTTTTGTGGTTTAATAACATACTATATTGGTACACGTAGTATTTAGACCATCCAGTGTGATTACTCCTAAGAGGATGAATATTCTTCTTATAAAATTCTCACATGGTACTCTCCAATATGGGAGATTATGAAAATAGAACCACAAATCATAATTTCACATATTTTGGTGTCATTGAATATTCATATTTTTGATCATGTTTAATGGTTATTTGAAATTAATATTACCATTAATGCATGTCAGTACTAGCACACTTATATTTTCTGATGAAAACTGTTACAGCATATGTTCGCAATAGGGTAGGGTATTTTGGGTGCATCACAATTGACCTGACATTAATGGATAAGTCAAGGAAGTATATTTACATTTCATATTTATGTAAGTTGATATATATTACCTTTGATTATAATATAATTTTAGTCTTAGATTTCATGGAAATGGTGTAACAACATGTTTATTCAAAATGGACAAAGAAAGACATGTGATGCATATAGGTTGGTGACATAGATGTGAACCCTTCTTGATGATATATTGGGACTAGGGGATTACATTACACAATGATCATTCATATGTGGTTATCACCATAGAAAAATTAATATATTTCTCTTAGGTTTATTAACACATTGCTAGACAATAATTTTGGACTTTAGGCAAGCCCACCAAATACCAATGAGAAATAATTCTAGAGGGTCACACACAATGTTTTTTCATTGATCATGATTACATTATATTTTAATTTAATTAATGGAATAAATATTATTCTCAAGGATGAGGAATAATTTTTATTTACATTATATTTATTTCATAAATTAAATAAGTATTTATTCACGAGATTGTAAAAATAACTCTTTATTTATTTTATTTAATAATTAATAAATATTAATTAACTAAATTTTGAATAAAATATTTAACTCAGAGAATAAAATATTTTATTTGGTTATTCAATAAATGATATAGGAGTTCAAAAAAACCGAAACCGCATTTAGTGACAAATATAAATTAATAACCTGGTTAAAAAATAATTTTTATTGTGCGAGTTTGAGTTCTCCAAATAATAATAATATTATTATTTCATTATGTGGAATGGTGTTTATGAAAGGTTATTGTATAATTTAATTTTTGAAAATAATTAAAAAAATATTTTAACTTAAACCATTGCACTATAAATAGACGATTATGCCTATTGTGTATAGTATCGATTAGAGTAATCAAAATAGATAATTTTTGCACAAGAACTAATTATATCTAAACTCCTCCTTCTCTCTTCCTCTCAAGAATGATAAATTCTAGATATATTTTCTTCCACACTAAAGAATTATAATTTAAGAACGAACAACACAATACATTTTATTTTTCGTACTGGCACTCAGAGAATGAGTGTAATTGCGCAGAGATCATAAGAGCACATGTGGATCACCATTAGAGTATCCTTAGAACCACACAGCACAATGAAAAAAATAAGAAAGATCTTTCCTGATAGTCAACATTAATCAATCAAGAAATAACCTAATCTTAGGTATTTATTTCTTTAGATATTAAATAAATAATTTATATATTTTATGTGAATGATCCATGCTCACGATTTCAAGAAATGATAATTAAAATAAATTTAAATTTATAGCCCGCCATTGCACACTTCTTCCTCATCTGAAACCAATAAGTGGGATCATAGTGGGGACATTTAAATTTAAAATTATTTTTTTGATTTTTTATCTATGTGGAATTGTGGATAGATTTTCATTTCATATTATTTATTATTTAATTATATTTAAATAACACTCTTCAACATATTTATCACAATTCATTCAGTGTTTCATTTTCAAAAAGTTTTTAGAATATATGACGAATGACAAACGTTTTCATTAGGAAACAACTACTTTTTTTCTTGTTAGACATGGTTACAAAAGATGTACTCCAAATTAGACATTGTGTACCCAAGGGAGCTACATATGGATACACCGATGGATTCATAGTTTGGCATGAAGTAATTATATGTGGTGTATGTTGCATGTTGAATGATCAACCTAGGACATGGTTGTTGGATTACATGGTGTGTATCGGTGTACACACAGTGAAGTATACATGGGTTATCCACGTAAGTCGTACAATCTATGTGGTCATTATACATGGAAAAAAACACATGAGAATGAAAACCACAAGCATTTATGATATACATGACATGTATGCATTGTACACTATGTGTAGTTAATCAATTCCTACATCTGAAACATGCACCAAAGACTCAGGCATTCATCCCTAACACATGGAAGGTGGGGCACACAGTGTGTAGCTAGTCTGTACTCATCATGTTGTTCATCCAAGATACATACTATATACCTGGTAATGTACCATGGATACACAAAAACCAAGATACATGTCTTATGGATGGCATGTACACACCATGTAGTCAACCATTAAAGTAAAAAAAATTAAATATTACATTAAATTGATAATTACATTATTAAAAAATTATTTTAATGATAGGAAAACCAATGTGTGTTTGAATAATTAATAATGGTTTTAAAAAATATTAAATAATCAATTAATTTATTGTTATTAATATGTCATTATTAGTTATGCCATTTATTTTTCATGAGTTCCATAAATTATGGATATCTCTAATATGTTTGGATGATCATTAAGATGAAAGGGAAATTTTTATTTATTTCATTAATTAATTAATTCAAGTTCATTTACCTTAATAATAATTAATTAATAATAAAATAAATTCAAGCCACCTAATTTTGTGTATTCGTTTCATGTATGACCATTTATGAGCTTGACCAAGACCTATGTAAGTGTTGGATGTTCTAACATAATTTATTTCATGGTTTTGAAATTATTTATTTTTAAATTAAATATAATAGAATATGATTTATCCCTCCCACCATGATTATTTAGGACCTATGTGTCCAAGCATATTAATGTAAACCCTTTTTAACTTGTCCTTTTGTTCCCCTCGCCTACACTTGAGGCTTAAATACATGTAATTGATGGAGTATCCAAAGGTGTGTGGAGGTTGTTCAAGACAGAACCATTATGTTACTTGCTCTCATGATACACAAGTGGATAGGTGGAACAAAATAAATCATGTCATGACTGGAAATAGAATTTATTTCACCTAACTCAAAGGTTAATTTAATGTCTTCTCATTAAATCAACTATTGGATAAAGCTCCTGAACAAATCATTTCGTTATTTATTTATTTATTTCTATCTAATTATTTATTTTGTGGATACAAGTTTTTGATCAGATAAATAAATAAATTAATTTAAAAATAATGAAATTAAATAAATGAGTTATGTGTAAACATTTTTCCATCATGGGTTATTAATTAAATAACATCCACTTAATATCAACAAGACATTTAAAGGATAAAATAGGATAAAAATTTATTCATAATTAATTAAAATCCATCAATTAAATATTATGTTAGACATGGACTTCCAATACTTGATTAGGAATGAAATTTTTTAAACTATGTTTTTTAAAAACCCTTATTAGGACACATAATTTTAATTGGGAGTTATTATGAAGGTTATGGGTTGACTTAACCATCTAACATCAAGAGAAGTATCCCTCCATAGAGTTTATATAACTTTTAGGAAAGTGTTTAGGAAATAAAAGTCAATATTTCTTGAGAGGGGAGTCTACTCAATGGATTAGGGAGCTGCAAGCCCATAGTTGAAAAAAAAACCTCGCTACCTAAAAAAATTAAAATAGCTTGAACAGACCTTTTTGGGTTTATGAAAAGGGGCATATGGATCTTTTACACTATAATTGTAAAGAAACAATACATTCCATGTTAAATAGTGATGGATATTGAGAATTGATGAAATATTCTGATATTTAATAAAATATAATAAAATATAATTAATTTATTTTTTCTCAAATAATTTGAAATCAAGAAAGGTACTGATAATATAATATTTTATTGTATAATAAAATTTTAAGCTCATAATCCAACATTATCACTAAAATTAATAATAGATAAATACAACCACCACACTTGTAGTAACATCCAGTAGTGGTTTAGACACCTTTGAGTTATGTTACACCATGAACGAAAATAATATGTTCTAGAATCCTCAATGCCTAATCCTTTTACTAAAGTGGTGAGTGATAAAGAGTTCATGGTCTACAAAACAATAATTGAGAGACATGGTCAATGTTTTATGTTTGATGCTTTCATGTATATATAATAGACTCATGAAGTCTCATGAAAACATAAATTCATATAAAATTATTGAGAACATCTATAGTATTTAACATGAGAGAGATATAAAGGAACAAATTAAGATATCCAAGAAACTCTTTCCTATAAATCTTATAGAGGGTTCCCCAGTCGGGCCTCATGTATTTAATCTCATTGCCTACATTGAGCACCTATAGGTTATAGGTTTTAAACTCTCAGATGAATTGGGAATTGATATCATTCTAGCATCACTCCCTCAGATATTCTATATCTTTTTTTAAATTTTAAAATGAACAACATTGAGAAATATCTGCTAGATCTATTAACCCTCCATCACCATGTCGATAAGGATACAAAGCATGAAAATCCTTCTATCCTTATGGTGAAAAACTGAAAGGTAAAGGGAATATATTTAAACACATATCTTAATCATACCATTCAAATAAGAATAATACCATGTGGAAAGATACAGAATAGGATGCTATCTATTTCACATGTGACAAGAAGGTCCACTAAAAGAAAAACAAAACCCAGCCTAATATTAAAGGGGAAGCTTCATGTGTGTTTTTTATCGATTTAAATTTTTATATTTCTACAAATTGGGTATTATATAAATCTTTTGGTTCTCACAAATATATAAAAATATTGGAACTACAAAGATTTAAGAATATTGGTTGAGGGGAGGTTGATCTATGAGCAGTCAGTAAAGCTAAACATGATGTTGTAGCTATCAGTGACTGACACCTCACATTACCAAATAGGATTATCCTGGTATTAATGATTTTTTATTATTTGTCTTCAGTAACCAAAAATAATATATTAGTATCCAAACTAGATGTAGATGGTTTTATTTTTAAATTAGGAAATAATTGTTGCTTCTTTTAAAAAAAATTGTATGGTAAGGAACAATTATATAATAGTATTTATGTGTTGGACTACACAAAGCATGTAATTTTGATACATAATGAAACTAACTCATATAAATCTGACCACACCTAGAATTTGCATCACCATCAAGGTCATGTTAAAAAATCACTTTACTAAACTACATCAAAATATATATTTAAATTATTTTGAACTAAAACCACTTGTTGTATATCAATCATGTTTATAAGGAAAAATGACCAAATTCCCATTTAGTGGGAAAGGGTAAAGTGATAATGATATTCATGAATTAGTTCATATTGATGTGTGTGGACAATATCCTTTTAAAGTAAGGGGTCAGTAATCATACATCATAAATTTTAATGATGATTTTACTAGATATGGATATGTCTACATAATGAGTTATAAGTCTCTTTCTATTGATAAGTTTAAGGTATGTAAGAACGAAGTTGAGAACCATCTTGGTAAGAAGATTACAAAACATTACTCCGACTATGATGGAGAATATCTTAATCAAGACTTCATTGATTATTTATGGGAGTTCAAGGTACTATCTCAACTCACTCCTCTTTATATGGCTGAGTGGAATGGTGTAATAGAAATGAGGAATTGTACCTTGTTGAAAATGGTGAGATCAAGGAAGGGCTATGTGAGTCTTCTATTATTCTATTGGTGATACACATTACAAACAAAAATAAAAATACTAAACCCAAGATCCAACTAAAGAGGAAGATGGAATACCATGCCAATTATGGAATAGAACGAAATCTGCGCTGTCATACTTTCATGTATGGGGTTGTAATGAATTCATTAAGGCCTCTTTAGGTAACAAACAACGACCGTATGGCACAAAGTATACCATTATAGGATATCATAAATACATAATGAGATATTATCTATACTAAATCTCATAAGAAAAGGTTTTAGTGATAAGAGAATCCTTATTCATTCAATAGGATCACATCTCTAGAATATATAGTAGGAGTCAGATAAACTTCAATAAAGTTGAAGCTCAAGGTACAAAAGAGTTGGTATAAGAATAGATTCCACAAATCCCAGTGGAAGAGGAAAATTTTCCAGATACACAAGTACTGTGAGGAGTAAAATAGAGGTTAGAGAACTAGAATGTTATGTATTTTTAGTCACTAAGGATGGTGACTCATTATTAGTTGATAATAACAATCCTCTAAAATATAATGAAGCATTAACTGGCACATATGATTCTATGTAGAAAGAGTCCATGACTTCTAAAATGGATTCCAGGTACCAAAACCCAATATGGATTTCGGTAGATCCTCCGGTGGATGTAAGGAATGTTGGATGAAAATAGTTATTCAATAAGAAACTAGACATAGAAATAAATTTTAGTACCTATAAAGAATGTCTTGTTGCAAAATGGTTTAAATAGTGTCATGTCATTGACTATGATTAAACCATTTCACTCGTTTCAATGAAGAAATCCATCATAATTCTACTTGACATTGCAGCATACCATGACTATGATATTTGGAAAATTGATTTCAAAACATCCTTCCTTAAGGGGTTCCTTTTGAAATATGTCTATATAAAAAACCTAAAGGGTTTGTGGCTCCAAAGTACACTAGTAAGATATGAAAATTAAAAAACAAAATACATTTATTTATTAAATCAAGTATATCTATCATGGAACATTCATTTTGATGAATCCATAATAGTCTTTTATTGCATTAGTGGGATTCTAATGTCTACAAATGGTTTAGTTGGAGTTTTGTCATTTTATTCATAGTATATGTCGATAACATATTACTAATTGGAATAGAAATATGAGTAATATTGTCTGTTAAAGCATGGTTGAATAAATTGTTCTCTATGATGGACTTGGGAGAGGTAGCATATATACTTGGGATCAAGATCTATCATGATATATTCAAGTGGTTTCTTGTCATCATTCAAGGTATACACATTGAAATGATACTGAAGATGTTTAGTATGGAACAATCCAATTGGGGATTTTTTTTCTAGCATCAAATGGCATTCATCTTTCTAGGAGAATGCGTTATCAGACACATGGGGAAAGAAATAGAATGGAAATTATTCCACATGCATCAGTGATTGGTTCATTTGTGTAATCTATGTTATGAAGTATTCAATATGTTTTCTACACATTAAGTTTGGTATGAAGAAATCATGTTAATCCAGGTGACCTCTACTGTATGAAAGTAAAGACAATCATTAAGTGTATCATTCATATTAATGATATGTTCCTAGTTTATTGATGAGATGAGGAACTAGTCATTTGAGGATATGAAGATTCTAGTTTCCAAACTGATCAAGGTGACATGATGTCACAAATAGGATAGCCCCAAATATTTTTTTTTAATTTTCTACATAATCCACTTTATGGTTGAGTGGGAATATCACCATAAAAGTTAACAAAAACCATTTTTTAAACACCAAAAACATAAATGACATAAAATCTTTAAAATACACTATTAAACATCAAAACATAACTTCTGATTTCAAATTCAAACACACATTCAAAAAACACACACATCAACACTTCAGGTCGCATATTTCTTGATCCATGCTGCTAGAATCATCACCCTATTTCACCATAAAACTATAATTGACATCAAAATCAACAGAAATTATATTCCATTTGATTATATGATCATATATGTTAGAAATAATTGAAGACCTTGGAGATTTGAAGGGAACATCTCCTGCGAACCAGCAAAAAGAACACATGCTAACCAGAAACAAACAAAATCAACATCACCTAGCAATTTGGCCTCTTGGAATTATTTAAAACATTCAAACTCACCTCCTAATACAACATTAAAACAACCACATAAATCTGAATGTGAGGAGAGTAGAGGAATCATGGAGTAAGAGAAGAGTAGGAAAAGACACCATCGAACCGAAACACCAACACCAAAAACTTATATTGTCATCAAGGATTAAAGGTCATGAAAAAATACAGAACTTCATGAGTCTAAAACATAATCATGTGCAAAAAACACCACCCTAATTGAAATACATCCAAATAATAGAAAGTCACAAAATGAAACCAATGAAGGGGACTAAATCCATAAGGCAATACAGAACCAAATCAAATCACAACTCATGGAAAACTTATGACTCTCAACCAACACATCCCAAACCCCCATGAGATCCAATACATCAAACCATAATGGATTATAGTGAAATAGATATGGGATGAGGAGAATATATTAAGATGAATAAGGACTTGGTAGTGATCCACAATTGTTGAGAGACAGAAACATCCGAATGAGATGGGTGGAAAGAGAGCGAAAGAGAGCGATGAAGGAAAGCTGAAGAGAGAAACCCAAGAAAAAAATTGGGTCTCCTAAGGTGAGAAACCTAACCGATAAATTTAGTAAATAAGTAATGTATAAACCTATAAATGAAACGAGTATAAAAGTATCTAGATATAAAACAAAATCCAGTATATGAAGCTGGAATAGGATGTGCCATCACCAGGGGAAGAAACCCAAGCTGAAGGAGTGGTGAGACGCCCTCATAAGTGCTCAAAAAGGATGTAGTCATAGATTCTATAGCATTGTCCAAGTTTATTATGGCTTATAAGTTTTCTAAAGAAGAATTATTTATGTAAAAATTCATCCAAGATCATGATTTTGTACCTAGAATTAAAGATCTTATCATAACCTATTATGATAATAATGTTGTGGTAGCTCATACAAAAGAGCCAAGGTCACATCATCAGATGAATCCCGTACATTAGAAGTATCATCTATTGGTGAATTTTTATAATAGAGGTAATGTTTTAGTAAGAAGTATTTCCATGGAATAAATCATGGCGAACCCATTTAATATGTCCTTGACTCAGCAAAAACATGATTAACATGTGAGGTCTATCAGACTGAAATTTCTTGTCAGTTGGCCCTAGTACATATGGGGTTTTGTTAGAGTTAGTGTCCAAAGACCAACTATTTGTACATTGATTACATTTTTATTTGATAAATTTAATATTAACTAAAAATATTATTACTTATTGTTCTATGTTCGACATACATTTAATGTAATAATGTCCCATAGTACTTTTCAAATTGATATGGTCGTAGAAGTTCCCCCCTCTGATGAGAACTATGATGTGTTATGAAAATATTATTAATATAGTTTTATGGTTGGATAATGTACTATGACGAGAAATATAGTATTTATACCATCAGGTGCGAGTACTCATAAGAAAATGAGGATTTTTCTCATGAAGTTCTTACTTGGTAATCTTCAATAAGAGAGATTATGAGAAAATAACTGCCAACAGGAATTATGTATGTTTTAGTGTCATTGAGTATTCTTATTAGCAAGTAGTTGTAATAGTACATATACTTTAATATTATCATTAATGTGTGTCATGACTTGCGCTCTTATATTTTCCAATGAAATCTGTGATGATATATGTTCACAATGAGGTAGATTACATTGGGTTAATCATGATCGGCATGTCATTAATTGATATGTCAATGAAGGATTTTTCACATACATATTTATGGAAACTGGTATCTTGACCCTTTTATTGGAAAATATTTATCTCCCTAAATTCCAGGGACATGGTGTAACGACGTGTTTATTCTAGATATTTAATGAAAGGTGTATCAAGAATATAGGTTGGCGATATGGATGTGCAAACTTATTGATGAGATATTGTGAAAAAATGATTATATTACACAATTATAAATTGTATGTGGTTTTAATTATTGAGAAATTGTGGTCTTCTCTAGGGTTCATTGGACCATTTCTAGGTAGTAATCTTGGACTTTAAGCAAGCCTACCTACTTCCAAATGGGAAATAATCCTATAGGGTCACACACTATGTGTTTTAATTAATCACTAATATATTAAATTAGAATTTAATAAATGAAATAAATATTATTCTCAATAAAAAGGAATAATTTTTACTCAGTTTTATTAATCAAATAAATTAAGTAAATATTAATTCACCAGATTATGAATAAAATTTATTTATTTATTTTATTTAATATTTAATAAATATTTATTTAATATTTTTTGAATAAAATATTTATTTAAGTGAATAGAATATTTTATTTGGGTATTCAATAAATTATATATGAGTTTTAATGGACTAAGACCGCATCAGGTGACAAATATTAATTAACAAGGCAATTAAATAATACCTTTTCATTCCCAAGTTGGTGTGCACTAAAAATTAATATTATTATTATTTTACTATGTGGCATGGGGTTTACTAAAAGTTATTATAGTATGTAATGGCTCACATGCATTAAATAGTTATTTTATTATAAACCCTAGATCTATAAATAGAAGGTTATATCTATTGTGCAGAGTATCGATTGACGTAATCTACCACACAGTCATTTTTTTAAAAACCCACTTTCAAGGTAAGTGGGAACCTAAAAAACTAGTCTTTCACATCAAGTCACACCCCCACAAACAGACATTACAGAATTCAAAAATAAACATTCAAACAGAACCAAGTCACTAGGAACCCTCACAAATAGACTTTACAGATTTCAAAAATCAATAGTAAAACAGAACCAAGTCACCGCACTATCTACGGTCACGCACCAGTTTCAGAATTCAAACCATCACCGCAAATCACGAAAAAAAACATCAAGGCCAGAGACAACCGCAAATCTGGAAGCACCTTGAAGCCCTTCGAATGCTAAACCACAAATCCCAAAACCATGTAGTTTCTATTGCCCCAGTTCCAACTAGGAGAGTCAAATAGAAACCTGGGGTCAGAGCAGGATGAGCAGCCAAGGAGCTTCAACACACAACTATCGTCGGGCTCAATGAAACTTCTTGAAAACCGTCATCATCAACACAAATGTGAATCAGATCTCTATTCCACATCCATCTATGAGATGTGCATCGACACTTATGGTCAGATCAAGTTAAGAGGACAAGGACCTCTTCAGCACAAAATATATGTCGGTCCTGAAAAACCACCATGAAAACAGACGTCATCATCATAAAATTGAACCGAAACTCCATTGAAGATGAGTAGGAAAAAGCATGAAAAAAGGATGGAGAAGGAGAATGAAGTTCGAAGGGACGAGAGGAGGAGAGAGAGCCGGGAGAGAAAGGCGGAAGCTCACTGGAAGCATCCGAGCAAGGGGACAAAAATAGAGTATTTTTGCGCATAATTAATTCTCTCTTGAATCCTTCTTCTCTCTCCCTCTCAAAAATGAGAAATGTAAGAGATATTTCTTCAAGACCAAAGAATGAGTGATCAATAAGAAATTTTAAAATGCATTTGATTCACTATGGTTGCTCCAAAATTTCGAGTGGCATTTCTTGGAGATCATATGTGCACCTTTGGAACACCACTATAATGATTTGATCCTTGGATCCTCCTAGTGTAATGAAGTAAATCTAGAAGGGTCATTTTAGACTATCAACATTCATCAATGAATAAATACCACAATTATAGTTATTTATTTTTTTAGATATTAAATTAATAAAAAATAATTTTTCCATACCAAATTCATGC
The DNA here is from genome assembly GCA_963277665.1 of Viscum album. Classification (NCBI taxonomy): domain Eukaryota; kingdom Viridiplantae; phylum Streptophyta; class Magnoliopsida; order Santalales; family Viscaceae; genus Viscum; species Viscum album. The sequence continues at coordinate 353,814,325 of OY728158.1, read as the reverse complement.
TCATGGTTTCAGACAAAAAAAATTAAAATAAATTATAATTATCTCCCACCACTGCATGCATCTACTACACCCAGAATCAATGAAGTATGTATCCATATCAAAGACTCATAATAGTTAGAAAAAAACTATTTTATTTATAATAATGAGACCAACCACATCTGTAATAGCCTCTCTAAATATTTCTTTTTCATATTAAATGTCGAAATAATTTCACCATTTAATGTTGTATCTTCATGAACTTGTAATTTTAACATATGTCAAAGTAGAACTACTACGGTGAACGTACTCTCAGAGGGTATTTTTTATTTTATGGTTTATTTACATTATTGTATTGATCTAAACTCATGTTTCCTATTTGATTTGTCTGTCTGTAATACCATAACAAATTTTAGTCACTTTTTATCAATTTTAAAATGTTTTTAATTTGAAAAAAAGTTGTTAAAGACATTAATAATTTATCAATATATGATTACATTACCATGTTATGGAAGTCTAAACACTATTATTGGTCATTGTAACATCTAGATCTTTAAGTGGAATAGGAAACTCAATGATCGGCTCAGGGGATACTTAAATCCACTCACTCATGTGAATTTTTGGGAGATTTATTATATTTCATGTCTCCTAGGATACATTACACCATGCACCACAAAATAAGGAGATGTGTGGGTGTTGATAGATATAAATCTTATAAAATTTTACCCTCTGGAATTTTAGTAATATAAATTTGTCACATGTTGTTTGATTCAAATTTAAGAGAAAGAGGTATGATAAAAATAATTATCTCAGTTAGGGAATGTAGTAGATGGAAATGGATATCCTTAAATCTAGTGGGGTCATGTGGCTCTTCATGAACTGATCATTTTTCTACTATTAGTTTAATTTGATCATTTGGAATATACTAGTTTGGAAATCCAAATTGAATAATAATATCTTTTAATGTATCTATCTATTTATATGTTCCTTTAATCATCTCATACGTATCTCATTGTGTCTTTATATTCTCGAAATATGTAAGAGGTGACACTCCAAAACCCAAACCATTAATATGACTATATTGTTCTAGCTGATTTGAAGCTACTAAAAGTAGTTTTTCTTTAGGTAAAATAAATTTTGACTTTTTTGTGTAAATATTGTAAAAAATATATTAACATAAATGTATATTTTTTATGTAGTACTATTATAAGTCACCAAAATGTTACTATTATGTCATACATACACATGATTTTCATACTTCATGTGTGTTTTCATCCACTAGTTTTCCCTATACTTATAGAAGCCTCCTTCCATTATACACAATGTGGGATGGAAGTGTCTTCGAAGTTAGATTCATCAATTTTCATATAAATAATGTAGCCTATGTTGTTTTATATCACATAAATATTTTTCGGAAGATTTAAAATACATACCATTTTCTTTTTGAGTAAAGTGAACCCCTTCCTTTTTTATGGTAAGGTTACATTGGTTTTGATGCGCAATACTTATTTTCATAACTCCCTTGTCATTTCATAAATTATCATTTTTTATTCAACATAGATAAAATAAATACTTTCAAATAAAATTTTCTCGAATAAAATACACAAAATATTATTCCTCATTATGGTGACTAATGAATTATTTTAATGCTTCATGGATTAAAATGCGTCCATACATATCTAGTGGGTGGGGTTTCACTTTCCCCACAACATTTATGTGATCATGATTTGTTAGATGTGTTAGGAAGACTCTATAATATTTTTTTAGTTACCATTATGACAAATCACTTATAGAAATCATCTAAAATAAATGAAATCTATAAGAGATAATGAAAATTAATTCAACGTTTCATTATATAGTTTTTTGGTAAAATAGATAAATTATATTGTATCATTTCCCAGATATCATCCCACATGGTTATCTTCAATTAAATCATGGAATTATTATACATTTCTATGAAAATTTGAACCTACATTCTTATTGTAACCCCAAATTTACTAATAAAAATTCAATTTTTGTGTTTAAAAGGTTTTCCATGTTTATTCTATACAACATAAAATTTTAAAACATTTATTATTACCAATATAACTTTAGTTAACATGGTGATTCTATTTTCCTCTTATTTTTTTCATCCACATGTTGTTGATTCCCTTATAATTCAACAGTTTCAGCATCGACGGTGTGTTCTTCATAAGTATTAGTAACATCATAATGTGGAGAATTAATTATATAAATTGGTAGTTCAAAATTTAATTTATATTATATAAATGTAATAGAGAACACACAATATTATTGGGAAAATCATAGTATATTAAAAAACACATTAACCTATTCATTGAACTCTCTTTCATTTCATTAAATATCGATGTAATTTGGACAATATATTGAGTATCCAAATCCCATAGTTTTGGTCTCCTTTAATTTATAAGAAACTCTCTTCATTGGGACCTTCATGAAATGATTATGATCTCCCAATAAATGGGTCATATGAAATTAAATTTTTAACGGATTTTGCAATTGTTTTACTCACCAAAAAAATTAAACAATTCAATTTTACTATATCTGGTACATATAATACTTGCACTTCTTGTGATGTAATTATGATGGGTTTTTTCCTTATACCCTTCCAAAATAAAATTCACCTTCACGAAGCTCAATTTGTTGACTTTAACTACATCTCTATTCTAAACCCATTTTCAATTAAATATATTCACTTGAAATTTCATAATATTTAACTCATATATTTGTTCAATTATAATATAGTATGACATATTCACATAAATTGGATTTCTATCCTTGGAACTGAATACAAGAATTACTTCTACCATAAGACCAACTGAACTATTTTTTATCATACTATGTTCGTCATATTCCTTCATATAGAATATATAACCATTAATTATAAAACCAGTGTAAGAGATAACATTTACATTTGGTCCCCTGGATAGTCAATGAAGTTGTTCTGAAATATAATTGGGATTTTTAGATGACTCCTTAAAAATATGATCATAAAATAATCATATAAACTATTGATTATGGGTAATTGATGTCTGTATTTCAGCCCTTTATGGATTCGAATTTCTAAAATGACTTGGTAAGATCTATCATATGGATGAAAAATTAGACTATTATTTCAAATGTAAAGGTTAGTCTCCTCATGATCTGTAATAATAATTGTAACAACACCTATTCCAAAGATTTCTTCTCCTATAATTCTTCCACTTTGCTATGATTTTGGGAGACCTATGCTATAAACATCCGAGAGGAAATTGGTATAGAATTCAACATCTTCATCAACAATAAATCACTCTTCAATACAACCCTCTAACTAACTTCAATTCATAATTTTCCCCTTAAAAATATTCATATAGAATTCAGTGGGGTACATCCATCAACAATGTTCATGGCGACCTAGATGAATCTATCTAACCTAGTGAACCATCACGTGGAAAATTATATCAATGAATTGTGGTTATAAGAATTACTCCTATTATCATGATATGACAAAAATATCATTATTCATGGTTGGAAACTTTATAAGGTATATTACTTCACTACATATGGATTTCAAAAGGAAGAAGATTTTGGTTAATATATGTCGTATGATTTTAGGCAGAATGCAACGTAATACTATAAGAATTAAATCTTCATCAAAACATTACTATCATGTTATTATAGTCCCAATAACATCAAATTGTTCATTTAAATGATATTCTTGATATTTGATTGATACCCCTCTGTAATTTTACACCATTAGGGAAGTTTCAGAATTGAAATTGTTCTTTTCAAGATAGAGTGTAAGCTGATGGAGGAATAATATTTTTCCTTTCACCCTTCACTGGTGGCAACACATCCGTTATCCCCATGTTAGTCTTGTCCAACATTTAGTTAATTACATATTTTATTATCTCTAATAAATTTTGTAATGTGACAATAACAATATCACTTATATATTTTTCTACGTTCATGACATCACAAAAATATCTAACATATAAATAATTCAAATATAGTAATTCATAAAAAATTCATCTCTTTTTCTCAAAAATATTTTGTATGGTTATTTAAAATTGGTTTTCCAAAATTAGTGTCACTAACTTTTACCTTATTGGGAAGTTGATGACTCATTAATTGGGATAGTGTTGTACATTGTTATGTATTTCCATTAAATGATGTCATCCAAGATTAGTATTTATGTCTTAAGGGTAAAAATTTACAATGTACAAAAAAATAGTATTCAAAAAAAAATTCAACCAAACTGAGTGTGTACCATATATACAAATGGGACACCCAAACATTCCATTATTGTTATATCATAATTGATTTCTATAATATGTAATGTCAATTATCAACCTATAAAACATGGATCTCAATCTGAAATCATAACTTCTATGAGCCTCATACAATGTAAAACTTGTATCCCGCTTCAATTTCATATCTTCAATCAATGAAGAAAAATAGAAATCAATATCATTACTAGGTTTTTTTCTCCAAATATAAGCAGAGACAACATAATGTATTTTTTATTCATGCATGACCACGATGGAAATCTATAAATTACCAACATAACTAGACATGTATTGTAAATACTACTTTTCACACCAAAAGGACTTATTCAAACTATAGATAATAAAAGTCAATGGTTTCTTGGCCTATTTATAAATTCAGGATACTCGTAAACAATTTTCATCCACTGAGGAGGGTTCATTGGGTGTCATATTTTACCCTATTCAATTCCTATATCTTCATGCCATGAAAATTTTCTTATGGTTTTTTGACACCAATAAATATGTCTAAACATTGGAATGATTGGAATTTACCATACACATTCTGAATTACTTGACTTATTTTTCTTATATTGATAAGTGAAAAACCATATAGATGTTTTGAGTGATTCTTGATCCTTGCCAAAAAAATATACAATCATTTGGACATGCATGTATTTTTTTAGAGATCATACCCATTGAACATAGAATCCACATAGGACCATATATTCTACAAGGAATGCCATTTTCTGGTAACATATCAATCAGGAGAAAAAGTAAATCAGTAAAGCTAGTGTCACTTCTTCTTCTGCCAACTTTCAAATTATATAATATTAATACAACTGAAAATTTTGTATATTTAGCATAACCGGTATAAAATGGTGTTGTTTCGTATATATTTAACTTCCCAAACAACATTGTATAGTCATGAAGGTCATCTTGAATTGTTATTTTCATTTCTTCCATATGATCTCCATTATAATTTACACTATCATTCATATAAACTGATCCATAAATCACAATATCATACCATTAAGTATGTACATTCTTTTTTTCCTGACATTTAGTCCAAAATTTATAAATTCGATCTATTTCATGAAAAATAAAATATTCTTACAACTCTTCTGAGTGAATTCATCTATAATAATGACAAAATTAACATTGATAAATGATTTGAGAAGGGTCATATGCATTCTTTATTGTTATATTGATGAAATTGTTTATGCCATCCTTATACTTTTTTTCATATGATTAGAATCCATCCAGTTTTGATTCATATCCATCCTATTTTGTTCAATAAAATTCATTTTTTACAAAAAAAATACACATAAGGTGTTAATAATGAAAGGAGAAATTTTTAAATACATTGAATAAATTTGATGATTTTCCAAATAAAATTTTAAACTCACTTTGGAAACTCAATGAAGAAATAAAAAAATTTGTTATGATAAAGTGATCCAATTCATTGAAATTGGAATATTAAACTCCTTATGAGAAAATTTCACATTGATAACCTCTAATTCAAACAAGAATTTTTATTGTTTTAAACAATATAGGATGTTGGGTGTATCATTAAATTAGGAAATTGAAGGTTGATGAAAGCTTTGAAGCAAAGAGGTAACCGTTGAAGCTAAATTCCAATAAAGGGATCCCACATAGGATGATAACCACTATGAAGTTGTTTCCCCCTTCGGTGGATTTTAATCTTTATTGCATAATAATGATCATACTAGACTACTAAATTTGAATGAATCTAAACATGCCAATGTTAATCATGATGATTCATAATAACTTATATTTTTACAAAATGGTAACATGCAATGAAACAACCTACAATGGTTGAAAGGTTATACATTCAACAATAGAGGGAATAAGTATTAGAACACTCTTAAATAATAATTCAAGATACAAGATGTTATTTTCCCAAGATAATAAGAGTCAAATTATATTTATTAGGATTTCTTTGTAGTGGTGGAAATCATTTATGTAAGGGAATGTGTTATATCTATAATGTTACAAAGAGTATAATTAATTTTTCATCTATTGAAATGACAGAGATCAAAAATATTCACTCACTAAATTATTAATGGTTATTAGTTAGTGTGAAATTGGGAAGGATAATGATGTTTGTGGTGACAAAACTTTAAACATTATATGTTCTAAAAAGTAATTTTATTTCTATATGCTGAAGATATCACACCCATGTAAGGCTCTCCACAAGAAATAAATTAAAATATTTATTATTATTATTATTATTATTATTCTCAATTTGGTTGGACTATTCAGTGAATGTAAAAATGAAGAGAATGATACCACAAATTAAGATTTATTTACTTTATGATAAACAATAATTGACCTTGTGGATTGTGTTGTCTTGGTATTTGGAATTGAAATAATAGAAAACATTAATTTCGGACTTGTCTGTTACTATATAAGAAATGGGGGTGTTACGTGGATTATTTCAATAGGTACTAGTGGCCTTTATAAGAACACCACACCCCGATGGGGGATTATCTGAACACTCACCCACTCCCTAGTTGTACTCATTTTTGATTCATTTCATGATGAAAACTGGTGGATTTGGCATGGCTCTCCTGCTTTTGGTGGCCCTCTTCGCCACTTCCCCCATCCACACCTCCCTTACTGAAGCATCCATCGATGTTGATCTGCATGATGCTCCACCTCAGAGAATGATGCCTTCTACATTACCAGTGGAGGAGCCACAGCTAGCGATGACAATGAATTACTATATTCCCACCACTACCCAAGCACCCGGACCATGAACTTTCCAAGGATCGAGGGTGCCCCTTGCATATCCTAGTGGAGTATCCATATTTTTATGTCATGTGTTCATTATTAAGTATTTTACCTATATTACTGCTTCTATTTTTCCTTATTTTTCTACATCATCTTTTATTTTCTCACCTCCACCACAATGAAATAAGATTAAACGTCGAAGTATTTTTTTCATGTTTCTTGATTTTATTTATGTTTTAAAATTGTTGGGGTAGCAGAGCTTTGTGACAAAGAAATAAATACAAATGAGGAAGAAAAATGGAAGAACACAATTAATTGTGTGGTTTGGAAATGATTCCTATATCCAAGGTAGAAGGGTCTAAACCTTCTATTCCTCTCCGGATAAATCTTCAGAGGATAATAAAGAGTGTTATAGAAAGTTTCATAATTATTACAAATCATGGGATTGAATCCCATTTTATAGATGGGAGGGAACTCAACATTAAATGGTGTTTTCCACCTTCATCTACCCTTGATAATTCCTTGTTGTTAGTTGTTTTCCACCACGTTTGCTGCTAACCATGGATAAGTTTTGTTCATGGTGTTTTTGTTGATAGAAAACTTATTCCTTCCACTGATTTCTCCCAAAATAGAAGTGGCCCCCAAAAATCCCCCCCTCATGTCCAATATGAGGTAGGAGCAAGACCTGTAGTCTCCTTTCAATTTTCCAACATCTCTTTCAACAGAACATTTTTCATCATGTCTTCCCCATTATCATTAGTATGGATTTTCTCATCTTTCAACAATATTTCTTCAAAAACATTTTGGTTCTAGTGATATCTCATATCGATGTGATCGGACCAGGAATGAAATTTTAGGTTCTTGATGAGATGAATAGTTCTATAACTATCATAATAGATAATATAATTCTCCTAAATCTATCTCACCTCCTATAAAAACTTCTTTATCCACAACATATCCTTGCAGCCCTCAGTGACTGTGACATATTTTTCTTCTATGGTGGGTAAAGCAACACACTTCTAATGTCATGATTTCCATGATACTTCTCCCCTTGAAAATGATATCAGGTACCCATATATGGATCTCCTCATGTCTACATCTCTAACTATATGTTAATTTGTGTATCCTTTTAAAATAGTTTTATCAGTTCCAATACATAAACAGTGACTAGGTGTACCTTGGAAAAACCTCAATATCCATTTGACCGATGACCAATGCTCATTTCCGGTATCTGATAATATTTTCTCTCAATCCCAACAGCATGTACAATATCTATTCTGGTGCACACCATGACATATATAAGACTTCCAACTACTGAGTGATGAAGAAATTTTTCCATCTCTACTTTGTCCTTCTCAGTTGACGGACTCTGGCATGTCATGAGCTTGAAATGACTCACAAGTAGAGTATTAACTAGTTTCACCTTTCTCATGTTGAACCTTTCAAGAACCTTGTAAATGCACTGCTCTTGAGATATCCAAATATTGTGATTCCTCCTATCATGAGTAATCACCATATAAATAATCTAGGTAGCATCTCCCAAGTCCTTCATTTCAAAAAACTATTTCAAATCCTTTATAAACCTACCAATCATGGTGATATATCTGCCAATAATTATCATACCATCAAAATAAATCAACAAGATAATAAAATCACCATCAACAAACATTTTGATGAAAATAAATGGATCATCAGTCATCCTCCGGTACTCATTTTTCTCAATGAATGAGTCAACTTTTCTATACCACTATCTCAATGCCTTTTTCAAACTATATAAACTTTTCTTAAGCATGAATACCATGTTTTCATTTCCTTTCACTGAAAATACCTTTGGTTTCTCCATGTATATCTCCTCTTAAATAACACCGTGTAAGAACGTTGTCTTTACATCTAGTTATTGAACATCCAGGTTTAGACTAGCCACCAATCCAAGTAAAACTTAGATAGAATACATTTTAACCCTAGGAGAAAACATTTCATCAAATTCAGTACCTTTATTTTAACTGAATCCCTTTACAACCATTCTAGATTTATATCACGGTTGTGAGCTTCCATATTTTCCTTTAATTCTGTACACCCACTTGTTCTTGAGTTCCTTCTTTCCATGTGGTAACTATACCAAATCAAATGTACATTTCTTATGCAAGGATCTCATCTCCTCTTGCATAGACTTCTTTTATTTTATCTTCTACTAACTCCTGATCGCATCATCATACCTATCTGGCTCTCCCCCATTAGCGAGGATCACATACTCATGTGGTGAGTATCTACGACTCAGTATTCATTCTCTAGTCGATCTACTCAACTATGATTTGGGAGAAATATACACTGAAAAATCCTTAGATGGATACATATCAGTAGATGGAGATATATTACCTGGTAGTGATGTATCATCAATTTCACGTATCTCTCTCACACTAGATGGTACTGATGGTTGTGAGACTATTTTCAGACTGACTGGAATTTCCTCAGAGTGTGACTTCTCTGAATTTTCTGGCTTCTCAAAATATTCAATCGTCTAATCCTCAAGAAACACCACCTATTTTCTTCTGAAGATCCTCCTACTGATAGAATACCAGAGTCGGTATCCAAACTCCTCATGATCATATCCCAAAAAGATACAATTCTTTCCTTTTCCATACATCTTCGCTCACTCATCTTCCAAGATTTGAACAAATTCCCTACATCCAAATACTCTCTTGTTTTTGTAATAATCATATTTACCTATCTAGACACTTTCTGGAATATTTTAGTTTATTGTAACTTATGGAGAAAGGTTGATAAGATCAATTATAGTCATCATTTCCTCCCTCCATAAGGTGTTTGGAAGCTTTTCATTTGAGATCATAAATCTAATTCTCTTTTAAATTGTTCTATTAATCCTCTCAGTATTACTTTTATGTTGAGGAATATTTGGTACTGGTTTTTCCATCATGATGTCGAAACTCCTGCAGTACTCCTCAAATGAACCATGGCACTCTCTTCCATTGTTTGGCTATATGCACTTTAACCATCTTTCAGATTCTTTTTCTAGCTTCACTTGAAACTATTTGAAAACATCCTACCCCAAATCTTTAGCTTTCAATTCAAAGGATCAAACTTTTATAGAATGGTCATATATAAAGGTAAAAAAAATAAATATCACCTCCCATCAACTTAGTTCCCATCATGAAGACATCAGTGTGAATAAAATCTAAAACATTTTCTCTTTTGGATTGTATATAACCATGAGACGACACTCTGTGTTGTTTTTTCATGATGCAATCAACCAAAGAATCCAAATGTGTATCTTTTATTCCTGGTAATAGATCCTCTCTATAGAGAATTTTAATTCCTATCTCACTCATGTGACCTAGCCGCCTGGGCCAAACTTTTGCAGAAACATATTTCCAAGCTACATTTACTTCTCCTTTACATGATCTTACATTTGTGGGATAAATATAAGTATCATTATTGACTTTTTCAATTACCAAGATACCTATGGTAAGCTTCCATTTACCAACCCAATAGAAACTAACATATCCATCATCGTCAAGAATTCTGGTGGATATCATATTGAGGTGAATATCAAGAACATGCTTCACATCCTTCAACAATAACCTACATCCAATATTATCTTCCATAAAAATATTACCAATACCAATAATTTTGGATACACCATAATTTCCCATCTTCACATGTCTAAAACTCCCTGAATGGTAAGATGATATGAAATATCTTCTGTAAATGACATGATAGGGGGTGCCAGAATTGATCACCCATGTCAAGTTTTGGATTGAATGACTGACATGATTTTTTCCCTGAACAATAATGATTTATTCATTAATAATTGTTGCATAATTAGTTTTGGGTATTACATTCCTGATTCTTCTACTATACCTTCAAATTTATACACTCCTGGATGAAGTGTCCAAAAATGACACAATGGTGGCAATTTATGTCATATCTCAATCAACATTTCAATCAATTCCTTATTTTCAAATTTTGTTCATGGTGATATCTTCCTCTACTTCTTCCCTACCATTTATTATTCGGTTTTCTTTTAATGACAAGAGCCTCTGATTCAGGGGTATTCCCCTCATATTTTCTTCGAGACACTTTATTCAGTATTCTATCTTTCACCATCTCCACGATGATATTTCAATCTAGATTTGAATTGCTGACCAACATAACTAATGTGTCCCACATCATTATTAAATAACTAAACCTTAACTGTGCCTAAAACTCATCATCAATCATCACTTTCCTATAATTTTGTTGATCAATAGTACCTTGGAACTCACTCATGTGCTCTAATATGTTGGTGCCATCTTTTATTTTATGTTTAAAAGATGATGTATTGGGTTTTATTTATTCTGCGTGGTTTTCCTTGAATACATATTTTCCAATTTTTAACAAAGGAAGCATTTTATTTTTTGGAAAAAAAATTGTAAATAATTTTTTCGATTCATTGTCTGATTTGGGTAGTTCACTTCCCGTTGAGTACGAACCACTCTTCATTAACTAGTTGGGTACCAACTGATGTCTTCTCACCGATTTTACTTTTTTTTAGGTTTCCTCCACTTGAACTATAATGGGATTAGTGGTATCCACTATTGGTTTCTAAGAATCGTTAATATATAAATGATATTCTATTATGGGTTTCCATATGGAATAATTAAACGTGTTAAGCATAATCATATTACTGGTACTTTCATACATTTATGGAGTGATAATTTTGTAAATCTAATAGTACAGATGTGTTCAAAATGGTGGAAATGGCTGGACTGGGCTCCTGGATCGTTGGAAATAGACTCTGATTGATCGAGAAATTGGAAAAATAGTTTCAATGGTCCAGATTGATTGATGAGGAGGTGATGATGTGGCATTCTAGAATAGCAAAAAAAACTCGCCGGAAAGTTACCATCAGCGTGAACAAATCCTTCTTCTCCGGCACATGGGTACTATAGCACCTGTAGTTTAATTGAAACATTGACCGGCTCTACCGGCTTCATTTTATCTCTGTTTTTGATGTGGATTCTGCCGTTGGAATTGTCTCATCATTCTCTTCACAGATCTCACCACAAAAATTTTTTGAGCAACTTCAATTTTCCATTAACCAAAAAACGTTGTTGTTGCTTCTTTGTTTCACACAAAAACCCTCTGATACCACTTTTTTGGGTTAGGGGAGCTTTGTGGTGAATAAATAAACATGAATGACGAATAAAAATGGATGAACATTAAGAATTACATTGTTAAAAAATGATGCTTATATATACATGAGAAGGGTCCAAATATTATATTCCTCTCAAGATGAAACATCAGAGGATAATACAGTGTTATAGTTGGATTTCTAATTGTTAAAAATCATGGGATTGAATCTTGTTTTATAGATGGGAGGAAACTCAACCTTCAAGGGTATTTTTCCAACTTCATCTACCCTTGACGATTCCTTTTCATCAGCTATTGTCCACCGTGTTGGCTACCAACCATGAAGATGTTGTTGTGTGGAGTTGTTGATGACAGAATAATTGTTCCTTCTGCTGATTTCTCCCAAATGGTAGTGTCCCCCAAAAAAATTTGTTTTTTATCTATTTATTTTTCGTTAATAATGCATTTTTAAAAAAAACATTTTATGTACTTGATCTCTGGGTTTTCTTTCCCTAGCATAAGACTGTTTGTTTCTACATATTTTTTAATTCTTATTATTTTTCTTTATTTATTTTTGTTATGTCAGTGCATATGTATAATTTAATAACATAATTAATATTATATATTATATATTATATATTATATATAATTAGTAATAATTCATATTTATTAATTAAAATTGATTAATAAATAAAAATTAAAAATTAAAAATTTATTTATTAATAACATGTTTAAATAAAGAATAATAATATATTTAATAATATCATTAATATGAATCTAATTTAATTGACCTTGGTACCCTTTAAAAAGGTACCCATTGTTAGTGTTAAGTTTGATTGATGAAGACATTGTTAGTGAATAGATGTTTTGTTTTTTTGTTTTGAATATTACAATACCTCACATTTGGGGTTGAATTTAAATTTTAACAAGGGATATTTTTAGTTCCTAAATGATTTATCTATAAACACTACAATAGAAAGAACCTTTATAAATCCTTTATCCGTAGAAAAACACCCCTTTTAAGACAAGTGTGGTCTGCCAGTGTGAGGGTGCTTCTAGGGTTTCTTGGGTTTTGGCACACCCAGGTTTTCATAGTCTGGGTATTGTTTTAGAGATTCCATGGCATTTCGTCTTCCCTACCCATCGTGTTAGAAATTCCAAACCAAAATAAATGACTTCATTGTGTTTTTCATCTTCCCATGCAACACTATTTCTCCATGCGGTTTTTTGCCAAGTGTTTTTTCTCTCTCATATAAAGAATCCATTTATTTTAACTATGCATGAATTTAATATTTCTTTGGTTTGTGTTCCTTTCATTAAATGTAATGTGGATATCTAGTTTGGTGTATTTTCATAGCCTATATATTGGTTCATGTGTAGTCTATTGAAGATAGATTTGAAAAAAAGTTTGAATGTTTCCTATGATTGTTTTTCCATTTTTCTTTCTCACTTTCCTGGCCTGTATATCCAACAGACTAGTATTATAGGTGGTACCAAGGCATCCTCAATTTTTCCAAGATGGCCACCGTAATCCAGATGAAAGTTCTGAGGAATTATAAAGACAACTATGAAAGGTGGTGTATCCAAATGAAGGTGTTGTTTGGATCATAAGAATTAAGGGAGATCTTCACCGATGGGTATATAGTACCCACTACAGAGGAATAAGTCGCCTTCACAAATAAAGAAAATATACCCCTAAAATATAAAAGGAAGAAAGACTAAAAGGCATTGTTTCTCCTATACCAAGGGTAGGATGAATCAAATTTTTTAAAACTTTCTGAAGAAGTATCAAGAAAGAAAGATTGGGATACCCTTGGAACCATCTTCAAATGTGTTGATCAAGTGAAGTGGGTGCATCTTCAAAAACTAAGATCACAGTTTGAAGTAGCACATATGAAAGATGGTGAGAGTATCTCTGATTAATTATCAAATTTAATTGTTATTGACAATAATTTGAAAAGAAATGGTGAAACAATGCGGGAAATTTGAGTCATTGAAAAATCAATTTGATCTCTGACAACCAAGTTTAAACAGGTGGTTTTGGAAATTTAATAATCAAAATATTTGGAAAATAATTCCATTGAATAATTGATGGGGTCGTTGCAAGTGAAGGAGTTACAAATGTATATGAATGCAGGTTCAAACCTGAAGCATGACTTAGCATTTATGTTGACTCTACAAGAACAAAATAATGTCCAAATATAATGAGTCAGTAATCATGAAAGAGGTAAAGGATGTGGATATCATCCAAGCCATAAACCTAACCAAGAAAAATTACTAGATTCTATGGAAGAGGAAATGGTGGAGGCCAATTCACGCATGGTCGTGGAAACACAAAGAATATTCAGTTCCATAATTGTAAGAAATTTTGCTATTATACTTCCAAGTGTTGGTGAAAAATGGGTAAAGATGAACAATCCAACTACGTTGAAGCATCTCACCATGTATAAGAAGTCATAACACTCATCCTCACACAATAAAATTCATGTTAATGACTAGATGTATGGTATCTGGACATAGGTTCAAGAAACCACATGAGTGATAACAAATAGTTGTTCAAGGAACTCACTGAAGAAGTTTGTGGCGATGTAAGATTTAGTGACGCGTTGAAGGTACCCATGATTTGAAAAGGTAAAATCAAAATCAATCATAAGAATGGTGATCCAAATTACATCTATAATGTGTATTATGTGCCAAACATGAAAAATAATACCATCGGTATTGGACAACTCCTTGTGAAGGGGTATGTCATACACATGGAAAACTCTTCTTTGACTATAAGTGATGCTCAGAAGAGACTTGTTTCTCATGTAAAAATGGAAAAGAATTTCATGTTTCCGCTACATATCAACACAATGGTTGAGGAGTGCCTCTTTGGACACATGAAAAATGACTCCTGGAGTTGGCATCTACACTTTGGGCATTTCCTTTTAAGCAGGATTAAACATTTATCCTCATCAAGAATGGTTCGTGGCATACTAGTGATTGAAGTTCCAAATCATGTGTGCGAGGCGTGTACACTCAATAAGAAACAAAGAAACTCCTTCCCTAGTGGAGTGTCCAGAAAAGAAAATGGACCACCTCAGCTGGTTCACACTGATATTTGTGGACCACATGAAACATAGTCACTTGGAGGTAATAGGTATTTTATTACCCTCATGGATGATTTCAGTAGATATATTTGGGTGTATTACATCAAAGAAAAATCTTCTGCATTCACAATCCTTAAAACATTCAAAGCTCATGTTGAAGATGAAAGTGGATACAGAATCAAAGTACTCATATCTAAAAGAGGTGGAGAATACACTTTAAATGTATTTAAATATTTTTTCAGGGAACAAGGCATAAATAAATAATATATTTCTACCTACACACCATAATAGAATTGAATTTTAGAAAGGAAGAACAACACCATCCTCGACATGATGAGGAGCATGCTGAAGGAGAATGGTCTGCCAAAGATCTTTTGAGAATATACATTGGCATGTATTTTCAACCTGTTTAATCGATTTAAAATGAAGAGTGTAAGAAATATGATACCACAATAGGTGTGAATTGGCTACAAAACAAGTGTGGCACACCTAAGAATCTCTGGGTGTGTCACCTATGCTCAAGATCTAGAATCACGAAGGAAGCTTGATAATCATGGTGAAAAGGGAATCTTCATCGACTGCAGTGAAGAGTCTAAACCCTATAATCTCTATAATACACCAACCAATAAATTATTAGTGAGTATAGATGTGTTCTTTAGTGAGTAAGAAGCGTGGAAATGGAATGATGAATAATTAAACAAAAAAATTACATTCAAAAAAGAAGATCTAGAAGAAATACATGATCATCAAGAGAAAATGCCCGCAACACCTTCCTTGGGTGCATCATCAGTACACATGAGTCCAGGAGGACATTCCAGCACTCCTGAAATCACTCCATCAAGTCAAATTTTGGCCATATTGTCCTCACCTATGGAGTCTATAAAAATGAAAAACATGAGTGACATCAATGAGAAGACCGAAGAGGTAAATCTTTTTTGTTGTATGGATATCATGAGTTTTTTACATTTCAAGAATCCATATGGGAAGAATGTTAGAGAATGGACATGGAAAAATAAATTCATTCCATAGAGAAAAAGGAAACATGGGAGATGACCACACTTCCTAATAGCCCGAAAAACAATATTGCCAAAATTGGTGTACAAGATCAAGTGAAATGTTGATGGCAAGATCGATTGATTCAAGGAAAGGATCATAGTAAAGGGGTATAAATAAAAGTACTGGGTGGACAATGAAGAATTATTTGCTCTTATTGCTCGCTTGGATATTGTGAGGATGATTATCTCCCTTTTTTTTCATCAGAGTTGGATAATCTACCAACTAGATGAAAATTATGTGTTCTTAAATTGAATCCTCGAAGAAGAGTTCTATGTTGACCATCCTGAAGGCTTTGTTATGTAAGGGGAGGAAGACAAGGGGTATCAAATGAATAAATCTCTCTATGGATTGAAGAAAGCTCCATTTTCTTGGAATGCACGCATCGAAAACTATATTTCGGAGAATTTATTATCCTAATGTCCATATGAGCATTCAATTTACATCAAGAAGAAGGATCCTAGCGATATACTTATTGCATGATTATATGTTGATGAATTTTTGTCTGCAGGGAATATTTGACTGATGTTCTATGAATTCAATGGGGCCATGTTCAAGGAGTACGAGATGACCAATGGAGTTAACATGTCCTTTTTCTGGGTATTTAAGTAAAGTAACAATATATAAGCACTTATATATCTCAAAATAAGGATGCTAGGGAGTTAATTGAAAAAATAAAGATGTCCAATTGCAATGTTGGAAACACACCTATAGTAATAAGCTTAAAATTTAAATAACAATGAGAAAGAAAAATCATTAACTCAAATTTTTTCTGGAGTCTAATTGGAAGCCTAGGGTATCTCACAATCACAAGGCTAGATATTCTATATAGTGTTGGGCTTCTATATAGTGTTGGGAGGTGACCAAGATGAAAAATTAATCACTTCTCGATATGTATATTTTCTTGGATCGACTAATTTCATGTGGAATTCAAGAAAGCAAAGTGTAGTCTCGTTATCCACCTGTGATGCAGCGTACGTGGAAGCATCATCCATTATCTGTGATGGAATTTAGTTAAGAAAATTGATGAAGGAGCTAAAGAATCTATAGGATGGTCCTACATTGATATATGTGGATAATAATTCGACAATTGAACATGCCAAAAAAAGGATGCATCATGGAAGAATCAAACACATTAATACTCAATTTCATATTCTGAGAGATCATGTGAAATAGAAAATGAAAAAATTGGAATATTTCATTACAATGGAACATGTGGAAGATATATTCACAAAGGCATTACCAATAGATTCATTCAAAAAAATTATAATGATACTCATAAAGAAACTAGTTTTTGTTTGAAGGGGAATGGGGGAAATTAAAAACTAAAATAAATGATGTCAGTTAGGTTTTGGGTCTTCCCATGTGGCACCATTTATCTATGTGGTTTCTTTATCATTCATTTTTTCTCTCTTTTCCAAAGCATCCATTTATTTTTCCTATGCATTCACTAAATATTTCTTTTTTTTCTTTCATTAAATGTAAGGTGGCTTTCCATTTTGGTGTATTTTCATAGCCTATATATTGGTTCATGTGTAGTCCTTTGAAGATAAATGTGAAAAAAAAACTTGAAAGATGCCTGTGATTGTTGTTCCATTTTTCTTTCTCACTTTCTTGGCATGTATATATGAAAGACTAGTATCAGAGGTTGTAAAAATCCATCCTCAATTTTTCCCAAGATGGCCACTCCAATCGAGATGCAAGATCTGAGGCAATCTAACGACAACTATAAAAGGTGGTGCATCCAAATTAAGGTGTTGTTTGGATCATAAGAATTAAGGGAGATCTTCACCAATGGGTATATAGTACCCAATACAGAGAATGAATACTCCTTCGTGAATAAAGAAAATATAACCCTCAAAAATCAAAGTAAGAAAGACAAAAAGTCATTTTTTCTCCTCTACCAAGGGTAGGATGAATCAACTTCTGAAAAATTCTCTGAAGCTACATTAATCAAGAAATATTGGGATACCATTGGCGCCATATTCAAATGTGTTTATCGAGTGAAGTGGGTTCATCTTCAAAAACTAAGAGCAATGTTTGAAGAATCCCATATGAAAGAAGGTGATAGTATCTCTGATTACTTCTCAGGTTTAATTATTATTTTTAATAATTTGAAAATAAATGGTGAAAAATTGAAGAAATTTGAGTCATTGAAAAAGAACTTCGATCTCTGACAACCATTTTTGAGTATTTGGTTGTGGAAATCAATGAATCAAAATATTTTGAAACATTTTATATTGAATAATTGATGGGTTTGTGGAAAGTGTATGAATAAAGAATACAGAAAATGTAGGTTCAAACCTAGAGCACGCCTTAGAATTTAAGTTGAATATTTAAGAACAAAAGGATGGACAAAGGAAATGAGGCGGTAATCATGAAAGAGGTAGAGAATATGGATACCATTCAATCCATCAATAAAAAAAATTATTAGATTCTATGGAAGTGGAAATGCTGGAGGCCGATTCACGCATTGTCCCTGAAATGCAAATAATGTTCAATGTCATAATTTCAAAATATTTTTCCATTATGGTTCCATGTTTTGGAGAAAAATGAGTCAAGATTAACAATCCAACTATGTTGAAGCATCTCACCATGAATAATAAGTCATCACACTCTTCCTGCATAAGAAAAGTCATGTTAATGACCATATGCATGGTATCTGGACACAGGTGCAAGCAACTGCATGAGTGGTAACAATAATATTTTCAAGGAACTCACTGAATAAGTTCATGGAGGCGTGAGATTTGGTGAATCGTCAAAGGTACCCTTGATTTGAAAAGGTAAAATCAAAATATATCATAATAATGGTGAGTCAGATTACATCTCTAATTTGTATTATGTGCCAAACATGGAAAATAATATCATCAGTATTGGCCAACTCCTTGAGAAGGGGTATGTCATACACATAGAAAACTCTTCTTTGTCTATAACCAATGCTCACAAGATACTTGTTACTCAAGTCGAAATGGAAAATAATTGTATGTTTTTACTTCATATCAACAAAAAATATGAGGAGTGTCTCTTTGGACTCATGAAAAATGACTCGTGGAGTTGGAATATTCGTTTTGGGCATCTCCATTTAAGCAAGATTACTCTTTTATCCTCATTAAGCATGGTATGTGGCTTACTAGCGATTGAAGTTACAAATCATGTGTGTGAGTCTTGTACACTCAATAAGCAACAAAGAAACTCTTTCCCTGGTGTAGTGTCCAGAAGAGAAAATGAACCACTTCAGTTGGTTCACATTGATATTTACAGACCACTTAAAACACCCTCAATTAAAGTTAATATGTATTTTATTACCCTCGTTGATAATTTTAGTAGAAAAATTTGGGTGTATTTCATCAAATAAAAATTGTATCCATTCATGATCTTTAAAACATTAAAAGCTTATGTTGAAGCTGGAAGTGGCTACAGAATCAAAGTACTCAAATCTGAAAAAGGTGGAGAATACACTTCAAATGAATTTCAAGATTTTTGAAGGGAAAAAGGCATAAAGAAATAATATATTACTTCATACACATCACAACAAAATGGAATTGCAGAAAGGAAGGAACTCACCATCCTCTACATGATGAGGACTATGCTGAAGAAGAATGGTCTACCAAAGATCTTTTGGGAAGATGTAGTGGCATGTATTGCCTACCTGTTCAATCGATTTCCAATTAAGAGTGTCATAAATATGACACCACAAGAGGCATGAAGGGGCTAAAAACTAAGTGTGGAACACATAAAAATATTTGGGTGTGTCACCTATGCTCAAGTTCCATAAGCAAAAAAAGGAAGCTTGATGATCATAGTAAAAAGTGCATCTTCATCAGCTATAGTGAAGAGTCTAAATCCTATAATCTCTATAATACACTAAACAATAAATTAGTGGTGAGTAGAGATGTGTTCTTTAGTGAGGAAGAATCATGGAAATGGAATGATGAATAATCAAACAAAAAATTACATTCGAAACATAATATCTAGAGGAAAGACATGATCATCAAGGTAAAATGACCACAACACGTTCTTTGTGAACTTCATCAGTATACAGGAGTCCAAGAAGACATTCCATCACTCCTAAAATCACTCCATCAAGTAAAAATTTGGATAGATCTTCCTTGCTTATAGAGCCTATAAAGATGAAATTTTTGAGTGACATCTATGATAAGACCAAATAGGTAAATATTTTTTGATAGTATGCATACCATGAGCCCCTGAAATTTCAATAATAGATAAGGGAAGAATGTTAGATAATGTCCATGGAAGAATAAATTTGTTCCATAGAGAAAAATTACACATGGGAGCTAACCACACTTCCTAACAGCCAGAAAAATAATGGATTCGAATTGGTGTACAAGATCAAGAAAAATGTTGATGGAAAGATCGATTGATACAAGGAAAGGCTTGTAGTAAAGGGGTATTAACAAAAGTATAGGGTGGACTATGAAGAAGTCTTTGCTCCTATTTCTCACAATGATACTGTGAGGATGATTATCTCCCTTGATGTTCATTGCAGATGGATGATCTACCAACTATATGTGAATTCTACATTCCTAAATGGTATTCTATAAGAAGAGTTCTATGTTGACCATCCTAAAGGCTTTGTTAGGAAAAGGGAGCAGGACAAGGGGTGTCGACTGAAGAAATATCTCTATGGGTGGAATCAAGCTCCACATATTTGGAATGAATACATCGACAACTATATTTAAGATAATGGATACGCCCAATGTCTATATGCGCATGGAGTTTACATCAAGAAGAATGATCACAGAGAAATACTTATTGCATGATTGTATGTTGATGATTTTTTGTTTGTAGGGAATAGTTGACAAATGTTAGATGAATTAAAGGGGGCCATGTTTAAGGAGTTTGAGATGACCGAGGGAGGTCTCATGTCATTTTTTCTGGGAATTGAAGTAAAGAAACAATATGAAAGCATATATATATCTCAAAATAAGTATGCCAAGGAGTTACTTGAAAAAATAAAGATGGAAAATTGAAATTTTATAATCACACATATAGTTATAAGATTATAATTGAAAAAACAAGGAGAAGGAAGAATCATTAACTCACCTTTATTCATGAATATGATTGGAAGACAAAGGTATCTCACAATCACAAGGAAGGATATTATGTACAGTGTTGGGCTTCTAATTAGGTACATGGAAGCACCAAAAGAGTCACACTGGATAGCAGCAAAACGAATCCTTAGGTAATTCAAAGGAACTATGGATTTTGATATTTTTTATCCATGAAATAAAGAAGAAAATATACATGGTTACTCAGAAAATGACTGGGGAGGTGACCAAGATGAAATAAAAAGCACTACATGGTATGTATTTTTTCTTGGCTTGAATGATTTCATGTAGAATTCAAGAAATCAGAGTGTGGTCATCTTATCCACATGTGATGCAGCGTACATGGTGGAATCATCCATTGTTTGTGAGGGAATTTGGTTGAGAAAATTGATGAATGAGATGAAGAATCCAAAGGATGGTCCCATAGTGATATCTATGGATAATAATTCAGCATTTGAACTTGCCAAAAATCTGATGCATCATGGAAGAATCAAACACATTAATACTCAATTCCATTTTTTGAGAGATCATGTGAAATAGAAAATGATAAAATTGGAATATTTTATTACAAAGGAATAGGTGGAAGATATATTCACAAAGGAATTACAAAAATATTCATTCAAAATACTCATAATGATACTCAGAATGAAATTGGTTTTGGTTTGAAGGGGAGTGTGGAAAATTAAAATCCAAGATAAATGATGTTGGTTGGGTTTTGTGTCTTCCCATGAAACACCATTTATCTATGTGTTTTCTTTCCCATTCATTTTTCTCTCTTCTCTAAAGCATCCATTTAATTTTCCTATGAATTTACTAAATATTTCTTTGTTTTTTGTTCCTTTCATTAAATGTAATGTGTATTTCCATTTTGGTGTATTTTTATATCCTATATATTGTTGCATGTGTAGTCTGTTGAAGATAAATGTGAAGAAAAACTTAAAGGGTTACTATGTTTGTTGTTCCATTTTTCTTTCTCACTTTCCTGGCTTGTATATC
Source organism: Viscum album (assembly GCA_963277665.1). Taxonomy (NCBI): domain Eukaryota; kingdom Viridiplantae; phylum Streptophyta; class Magnoliopsida; order Santalales; family Viscaceae; genus Viscum; species Viscum album. The sequence continues at coordinate 353,791,990 of OY728158.1, read as the reverse complement.
CAACACGTCCCCCCACCCCCTTTAGTATATTCATTACCCATTTATTCCTATGTTATGATGGAAAAATTTCCCTTTAATTCCAAAATAGATGATTCACCCTAATTTGTTCATCAGATATCTCTTTTAATGGTGGGTAAATTCATTGAAAACTAACTATTCAACCTGAATGTGCTAAAAAAATGCTTCCATATGTTTGAAACTTGGAAGAAGGTGTGGTAATTTGAGAAGTTATATAGGCCACCTGATCTTTGAATTCTTCTTTGAAAACTATAAGCATAAGGTTCTTCTCTAAATACCTTAGTCATTCAAAAATCACCAAATCATAAAGGAGGACCTAAAAATGAAATTGATTTCTAGATAATCACCTTCACAAAATATGTCTTCTGAGCCCTTAAAAACATCACGCTTAGTAGAAGATCAATACAAAAATTTAATAATATCCGTAGCTATGTCAATGGTTTTATTAAATGGGATTTCTCATATCCAATCCTCTAGGCTCCATATGTGCAGATCAATGTAATCATCGATGTGAAACAACCTCTTATGAGGGGATAATTTCTTTCCATGGAGGATTGTCTCTTATGGATCTCACTCAAACAAGAAAATATATTTTTTCATAATTCAATGAAAGGGACATTTTTTCAAAATTTGATAGAACGTATTCTTAAGATGAGGAAATTTTTTCATTATTTAATAGAAGGGATTCCTAAGTCAAATAAAATTTTTCATGATTCGATTAAAGGGATTCATTATAAATTAATGGGATTATTAAGTCAAAGACATTTTTTCATAATTTGATAGATGGGACACAACATGGATGTCTTAGAAATATACATAAAACCAAGACTTTTGCATCTCGTGTTTTGTTATTATGGATGTTATTTCATTGAAAACTCCCTATCAATGTCTTTCTACAAGCTATTGGTATCTCAATATCCCCAAGATGTGATCTTTTTCACCATTATAGAGAATATATCAACCATTTATTCCTGAGTTTTTCCACTTCCACAACACTATGTAACTTTATCATCAATAACTTTTTCAAAATTCCATGGACTTGCTCTATTCTGGTTTGTTTACATAAATGTATTAATGCTTCCCTAACAATGTACCTTTTTTTCTATTTTAGGTTACTTGTGCTAAAAAAATTCACCTAATATAGAGGATTCGTAATGATGCGAGACATCAAAATTCTAATTTCATTATCCATGCTACCCGGCTACAAATTGCTACAGCTACTAGAATTGAAAACTTGATAAAGGTGGGTAGTTGTAGCAGTTCGGTGAATGACCTTGTAGTGTTAATTCATCTTGGTATTATAGATTATTTCCCATGTCCGAATGGCATGCTCAATGTTCTATGGATCTCACCATTCACGAACTAGATCAAATGTAATATAGACAAGTCATCCAGGGGTAATCCCAGATCTATTGGTTTTGGTGACACCTTCATGAATTCCAATACTATACTTTTTGGATGACTTTGTGGATCTGGTGGTTTTTCTATAGCCTTGGAAGTAGAGATGTTGGCACTCATAAATGTAATGATCATGGCTAAGCAACGTGGTGGGCACAAAATCAGGTTTTAATGTGACTCTACCCTCCTAGTATAGGTAGTAATAAATTGAAAACAACACATATCATGGAAACTCACTGAAAAATGGATTAACTATATTGAGTCCCAATCAAAAAAGTGCTTCTTTATCACCCATGTCAACCATGAAGTGAATTATCTGGCCGATGGTCTTGAAAATAAGGGATTTGAGACTAATTGTTTTTTTCTCTCTGAATATATCCCTATTGATATTATTCCCCAATTCCAAAGGGGTTTTCATAAAATTTCATCTTTTCGACTATTGTAATCCTTTTTATTTCTCTAATAAAAGAGGATTTCCCTTAGGATAAGTACTCACCTTTTTAGTAATATCCAACAAGGGAGATTATGATAATATAACTGCCAATGGGAATACTTCAGGTTTTAGTGTCATCAGGTATTACTGTTATCAAGCACGTGTAATGGTAAATAGACTTAATGCATTTCAAGACTCTCACACTTATATTTTCTAACAAAATCTATTATCACATATGTTTATGGTGAGGTAGGGTACATTGGGTGAATCACGATTGACATGTCATTAATGGATATGTTGAGTAAGGATTTTTCACATCCATCTTTATAGATTCTGATATCTCAACCCTTTGATTGGAATATAACAATCTCCCTAAATTCCATGGACATGTTGTAATGATATATTTACTCCAGATAGTCAAAGAAAGACATATCAATCAAATAGGTTTTTGAAATGGATGTGCAACCTACTTGATGATATATTGGTAAAAATTGATTATATTACAAAGTGAAAAATTTATGTGGTTTTCATCATTGTGACATTATATTCATTCTCTCGGGTTTCTTGACCCATTGCTTGACAGTAATCTGGGAATTTAAGAAAACCTACCTAATATAAATGGGAAATAATACTAAAGAGTCATAGACTAAGTGTTTTCATTGATCTATATTATATTTTATTTGAATTTAATTAATGTAATAAATATTTTTATAATACTAAGGAATAATTTTTATTCAATTTTTATTGATCAAATAAATTAAATAAATATTTTTTCAATGGATTGTGAATAAAATATATTTATTTATTTTATTGAATATTTAATAAATAATTATTTACTTGTTTTTGAATAAAATATTTATCGAAGTAAATAAAATATTTTATTTTAGTTTTTGATAAATGATAGAGGAGTTTGAATGGATTAAGACCGTATCCAATGACAAATATTAATTAATAAGTCCCCTAAATAATACTTTTTATTTCCCAAGTTGGTGTTCCCCACAAATTGTTATTATTATTATATTATTATGTGGAATAGGGTTTATTAAAGGTTATTATATTATTTACTAGATGACATGCATAAATATTTATTTTATCTTAAAGCCTATATCATTAAATAGATGGTTATGTGTATTTTGTAGAGTATTGATCGGTGTAATTAAAATATATAACGTTTTTGCACAATGAATTCTATCTCGACTCCTTCTTGTCTCCCCCTCTCAAGAATGAGAAATGTATGATAGATTTCTTCAAGACCAAAGAATTAGTGGTCAAGGAAGAACAACACAACACATTCGATTCACCATGCTAGCATAAGGAGATCAAGTGTCACTTCTCATATATCATATGAGCACGTGTGGATCACTACTAGAAGGATTCAATACTTGTATCCTTATTGTGTAATGAAGGAAATTCAGAAGGTTGTTTTCAGATGATCAACATTCATCAATGAATAACTATCCAAATACTAGGTTTTCATTTTTTAGATATTGAATCAATAAAATATAAATTTGACATAAATTATCCTCACTCATGGTTTCAGGAAACAACAATTAAATGAAATTTTAATTTATCTCCTACCACTTCATGCTTCCACTGCACCCGTAATCATCAAAGTATGTATCCATAACTGGGACTCATATCCATTCAAACATCATAATTTTATTTGTAATCTTGATACCAACCACATTTATAATGGTCTCTCCAAATATTTCTTCAAAATATTAAATTTAGGACATACTTTTACCATTGAATGTTGTTTCTACATAAACATGTGATATTATTATATGCGGGAGTGGAACTGGTGGTGTGAATGTACTCTCAAAATGTCCTTTTGATTTCATGGTTAATTTACATGATTATCTTGATCTGAATATCTGTTTCCCCTTCACTTTTTCAATCTTAAATAGTATAACTCATTTTATGCCTTTTTTTCAATTTTAAAATGTATTTAATTTGAGAAAGAATTGTTAAGGACATAAATCATATATCACTATAAGATTACATGACCATTCTATGGAAATCCCAACAATATTATCAATCATTATAACATCCAGATCATCAAGAGGAATAGTAAACTCAATGCTTGCCTCACGTGATACTTAAATCCACACTATCATATGATATTTTAGGCATTTTTTTTATTATATTTCATGTCTCCTAGGATAATTTACACCATGCACCGCTCGAAAAGGTTATGAGTGGGTGTTGATCGATATAATTTTCATAAACATTCACCCTATAGAATTTTAGTAATATAAAGTTATCAGATGTTAACTGATTCACATTTAGAAAAAATGTGTATGATAAAATTTATTATCATAGTTAAGTAATGAATTTCATGGAAATGGATATCCTTAAGGATTGTGGGGTCATGTCGCTCTTCATGAACTCGTCATTTTTCTTCTACTAGTTCACTTTGATCCTTTTTCATATAATAGTCTTTAAAACCAAACTGAATAAAAATGATTTCTAAATTATATATATTAACCTACATTCCTTTCATCTTCTCATAGGTATATTTTTCTGGATTTATATTCTCGAAATATATAATAGGGGACACTCCAAAACCCAAACCACTAAAGCCGACATATTGTTCTAGTTGATTTGAAGCTAATGATAGTAGTTTATCATTATGTATAATCAATTTCGATTCTTTTTTATAAATCATATAAAAAAAATATGAACATAAATGTATATTTTTTGTAGAACTATTATAAATCACAAAAATTACTATATGTCATACTTACACATGATTCTCATACTTCTTGTGTGTTTTAATCTACTAGTTTTCCCTCTCTTTATATGATCATCCTTCCATTATACACAATTTAGGATGGAAGTGTCTTCAAATTTAGAATCATCAATTTACATATAAATAAATAATACTATGTTGTTTTATATCACACAAATATTTTTCTAAAGATTTAAAATACATAAAATTTTATTTTTGTGTAATGTGTGCCCCTTCAATATTTTACAGCAGGGGTATGTTGGTTTTAATGCACACTATGTACTTTTATAACTCCCTTGTTGTTTCATAAATAATTATTTCTTGATTCATACTAAATAAAATAAATATTTTCAAAAAAATATCCTCGATTACAATGCATAAAAAATGATTCCTTGCCATGGTGACTAATGAATGATTTCAATGTTTCATGGTTTATAATTCATTCATACATATCTAGTGGTAAGGGGTTCACTTTCCTCTCTATATCCATTGATTATGATTTTTTATAAGTGTTCGGAAGGCTCTGTGATCATTTCTAGTGACCATTACGACAAATATCTTATGAAAATCATCTAAAATAAATGAAATATATAATAGGATAATTAAAGTTAATTAAATGTTTCATTACATGGTTTTATGGTAAAATAGATAAATTATATCATAACATTGACCTAATATCTTCCCACATGGTAATCTTCAGTGAAATAATGACATTATTTCACATATCTATAACAATTAACACATTCATTCTAATTGTATCCCCAAATTAACTAATAAACGTTGAATTGTTGGGGTCAAAATGTTGTTCGTGTTGATTCCATCCAACACAAAATTTTAAACGTTTTATTCTTAGCTTGATAACTATTGTTAACATGGTGATGCTACACTACACTTATTTTCCTCAACATGTTTCTGATCCTCTAATAATTCCACAGTTTCGGCATCGATAGTGTGTTCTTCCCTAGGATGTGTAACATCATCATATAAATAATTCATTTTCTTCATGGGTAGTTAATGAATTTATTTATATTATGTATATTTATCATAAAACATATAATATTATAAATAATATAATATAATATAAAAAAACAATAACCTTATCATTTAACTCTCTTTATTTTTATTAATTATTCATGGGATTTGGCTCATTTATTGAGTATCCAAATCCCATCCTTGTGGTACCCTTTAGTGCATAATACACTCTCTTCATTTCTACCTTTATGAAATTATTATGACCCTCAAATATCCAGTTTATCTTAAATTAAATTTTAATTGGACCCTGTAGTTGTTTTAGTTTCCAAAAAAAATTGACCAATTCGATTTTACTAGATCTGGGACATATAATAATTGCACTTATTGTGATGTCATTATGAATGGTTCATCCTTAAACCCTTCAATAGTAAAATTCAACATAATGAAGATCAATTTTTTGACTTTAACTATAGTACTATTGGAAACCCATTTGAAAATAAGAAAATTTAATTGAAATTTTGTATTATCTAACTTGTATATTTGTTCAGTTATACTATAGTATGACATATTCACAAAAAATGTATTTTTATCCTTGGAACTGAATAATTGAATCACTTCCTCCATAATCCTAACTCAACTACTTTTCATTATACTATGTTCATCATGTTCCTTCATATCGAATGTATAACCATTAATTAAAATATCATTTTAAGAGATAACATTTACATTTGGTCCATTGGATAGCCAATGAAGTTGTTCTTTAATAGAATTTGGATTTGAAGATAACTCCTTATAAATATTTTATTAGAACCATATTATAAATTATTGATTATTGGTCATTGATATCCATCTGTCATCCCTTGATGGATTCAAATGTCTAAGAATTACTTTGTGGGATTCATTGTATGGAGAAACCTCTAAACAATTATTTAAAATATAAAGTTGATTCTGATCGCACTTTTTAATGGTGTTTGTAACAACACATCTTCTATAAATTTCTTCTCTCATAAGGATTCCACACTGATGATATTTTGGGAGACCAATGATATCAACATCTAGGAGGTAATCAGGGTAGAATTCAGTTACTTCATCAACGATATATCACACTTCAATAAAACCTTCTAACTAACTTAGATTCGTAATGTACCCCTTCAAAATATTCATTTATTGTTCAATGGGGTACATAAATCTATAATTTTCATGACCACATATTTAAATATATCTAACCCAATGAACCATAAGGTATGAAATTATATCAATGAATTATGGTTATAAGAATAACTCCATTTATCATAATATGAAATCAATTTCCTTACTCAATATTGGATACTTTGTAGGGTCTATTACTTTACAAAATATATATTTAAAAAGGAAGAAAAGTTTGGTTAATGTAAATTGTAAATATTTAGGAAAAAACAACGTAATTCTATAATAATTAAATCTTTCATAAAAACATGACTATCATGTTAATGTAGTCCCAGTAACATCAAATTATTCATTTAAATGATATTCTTGATATTTGATGGATACACCTCTGAAAAGTTTACACTATTAATGATGTTTCATAATTAAAATATTTCTTTTCAATATATAGTGTATGATGGTGGAGGGATAATAGTTTTCCTTTCACCCCTCACTGGGACCAACAAATCCCTTATCCCCATGTTAGTCATGTCCAACATTTCTTTAATTCCAGGTTTTTTTATCTCTAGCACATTTTGTAATGTAAAAATAATAATATCACTTATATATTTTTCTATATGAATTACATAAAAAATATATGATGTATAAAATATTCTAGTATGGTAATTCCATGAAATTAGTGTTGACATCTTTTACTTTCATGAAAAGATCATCACTCATTATTTGGGATGGTGTTGTATATTATTTTGTATTTCCATTGAATGATGTAATCCAAGATTGGTATTTATGTATTCAAGGTAAAAATTTACAATTTTCTAAAAACATAGTCTTGGAGAAATGTTTTTGCATAACTGAGTGTGTACCATCTATAAAACTGGGACACCCAAACATTCCATTGATGTTATAGCCTAAAAATTTCACATAAGAAGGAAAGTCAATTATAAACTTATAAAACATGTCACTCAATTTAAAATATTTAGTTTTATGAACCTCATACAATGTAACACTTGTATCTTGCATCAATTTTAGATCTATAGTCAATGAATCCAAATAGATATAAATATCATTACTAGGTTGTTTTTTTCCAGATATAAATAGAGACAACATAATGTATTGGTGCTTCATGCATGAGCATGGTGGAAATCTATTAATTACCAACATAACTAGATATGAAATCTGAGTACTAATTTATAAACCAATAGAATTTATTCCATCTGTAGATAAAATAAGTAAAAGGTTTTTGGGATTGCTTCCAAATTCAGGATAATTATAATTAATTTTCATCCAATGAGGAGAGTTCGTTGGGTGTCATATTTTCCCATATTTAATTCTTGTATCTGCATTCCATGAAAATTATCTAACAGTTTCTTAAAATCCATATATATGTATAAATATTAGAAAAATAGGAATGTTCCATACAAATTTTGAAGTATTGATTTATTTTTCTTATATCAATCGGTGCCAAACCCAGCTAATGTTATGAGTGATTCATGGTCCATGAAAAAAAGTATACAATCATTTTTACATGCATGTATTTTTTTAAAAGATCATACCCACTATATATCATTCTCTTGGATCTATCAATTCCACACAGAATATCATTTTCTTATGGTATCATATCAATCAGGAGACTAAGAAAATCAGTAAAGATGGTGTCACTCCTTCTACATCCAACTTTCAAATTATATAACATTAATACTATTGAAAATGTTTTATATTTACTACAACCGGTATTCAATGGTGTCTTTTAATAGATATTTAAATTAAAAAAAACATTTTACAATCATTAAGGTCATCTTGAATTTTCATTTTCATTTCTTCCATAGGATCTTCGTCTTCATTTACACTATCATTCATATCAACTGATCCATTAATCACAATATCATACCAGTCAGTAGGTACATTCTTTTTCCCCGATGATTAGTACAAAATTTATATATTCAATAAATTTTGTAAAAACTCAAATATTATTTCAAATATTATAAATTAATTAATCTTTAATAACAACAACGTAAACTTGGATAAATGATTTGATAAGGGTCATATGCATTATTTATTGTAATTTTGATGAACTTTTTGACTCCATCCTCATAATCCTTTTTCATATGATTAGCATCCATCAAATTTGGATTCATATTATTCCTATTATGTTCAATAATATTCATTTTTCATGAATATAAATAAATACACATAAGGTATTAATAAAAAAATTAAAATTTATAGATACTATGAGGAAACATTATTGTTTTACAAAGAAAAAAATTATAATCACTTGAAAACTCAATGAAGAAAAAAATTGTAATAAAAAAATGATAGAATTAATTAAAATTGGAATATTAGACTCATTATAATAAAGTTTAACATTGATAACCTCCTCTTAAAAAAATTTGAGTGTCTAAAACAATATCAGATGGTGTGTGGCAGCATGAAAGTAGGTAGTTGGTAATTGATTAATTATTTAAAGTAGATATATGAATATTGAAGAAACAATACTATAAGGGGAACCCAAAATGGGTGATGGCCACCATGATGTTGTTTTCCCCTTTGGTATATTTTAATCTTAATTGAATAATAATTATCACATTGGACTACTAAAGTTTAATGAATCTCAAAATTTGAATGTTATTGGTGTTGATTCCTAACAAGTTATATTTTTACAAATGGGTAAGATGAAAATAAACAACCAATGGTGGTTTAAGGGTTTTATGCTCCCCAAAAAAATAATAAGTATTGTAACACTCTTAAAGAACCATTTAATATACATATAGCTATTTCTATAAGATAATAAGATTCAAATGATGTGTATTGATATTTTTCTGTAGTGGTGCAAATCATTTAAGAAGCATATTGTGTTATATTTATAAAGTTGCAAAATACATAATTAAATTTTCATTTATTCAAAAAACATAATGATCAACAATTTTCAATCACAAAATTATTAATGGTTATCAGTTAGTGTCAAATTTTGAAGGATAATGATGTTTGTGGTGAGAGACCATAAAATAGTATATGTGTTAAAAAGTTATTTGATTTCTATATAATCGATGTTTTGTGACTATAACCATAAAAATCCATTTTTGAGGATTAAAATGAATTAAAATTTCCACTATATACAACATGATTTAATTTTAGTCAAGAATGCAACACCAATTGGCTCTAAGAATAATTTATGTAATTTATTTGAGATACATTATGCACGGATAATTTAGAAATATTGGTTTCAACATCATTGGAGACCATCATCATTATTAGTAGGGTTATTTCATTATAAGTAATGTCAGAAAGTGGAAATTATTTGGAGCTATAAAATCATAATAAGTCATTCATGGATTGTTTCATGTATTGGAAGACTACATGGAAAAACAAATTTGGATGTCAATATGATTTATATAGATATTAGGATCAAAATAAGATGCTATTGATTTCTCAATTACAAGAGGGGGCTGAATTGTAGTTAAAAAACATTAGTTTAAAATAATTACACTAAAAATTCACAAAATTTTGGCCATTAGTCCAATTACTAATGTATTGTAATTAATAGGATTATAGTATATCATAGTATAATAATTGTAATCATATAAGATTCAATTATATCAAAGTAAATAAATCATATTCTTTAAAGATCTTATTAACATATTAATATTTATCTTATTCAGATAGGTTATGATAAAAAATTACAAAAAAGAACAATGGAATATATAAATTGTAAGAAAAAAATAATTCAATAGCTATAAAAAATTAAGAATGACATAAAATAATTAAAATGAATATATTTCTTTCAACTTTAAGATTAAGGTAGCCACAAACCTTTCCAAATGGTATCCCTTATTTTATACTTACAAGAATGTCAGTATTTCCACACAAAGAAATCCATCGATACAAATATTGGATTCTCTATCTACCTAGGATCGGTATCCCTTGATCTGATGGATTTACTCTGTCTTGTTATTCTAGAAATCCCTCAATAAAAATATTGGATTCTTTATCTTGATATCCACACCAGGCCTCAATCGTAATCACAACAACTAAATACATGATTACAAAGGAAATAAATTCTTAAGGGGAAAACATAACAATATTCCCTTAAGAATAAAAAAACTCAAAAACAATTACAAAATACTAGAAACAAGTTGTTCATGATTTGAGATCTTGATATCTCTTGAACATGGGATAAATTCAAAGTGAATCAATAGAAAACTCTTTAAATGACTAGGTATTTATAGGTATATCTTTAGTGGTCATCTTTATCATCAAATAATCATATATTCTCTGAGTTTGTTGCAACCACTTGGACACGTGACACTTATAATATAAAGTCTGACATCGTATTTTTTTATATGTTTATAGTGTAAAAAGGTTTCATTAAATTAGAAATAAGTTTACTATATTTTGGTTATAAACTTATTTTAGTCTAATGGACTTACATAATATGGTCAATACGATTATCATAATTAGGTTTAATCCGATTTTATCACTATTAATACCAGTTTGATGATGAATACCTTTGGCAGTACCAAGATAAGATTAATTATTTCACCTGTCTGACATAATATGGGTCTGATTAATCATATCCAAACTCATTATGATTCCTATAATGAAGAAATATATGTTTATAGATATAATACTTTAAAACTTATTCTTTGTATGGTAAAAAGTAATGTATTCTAGAAAAAAATTATAAATATCTTTGGACATAAAAAGTTAGTAAAGAAAGTATAAATAAAGTTTTTTTGATTTCTAAAATAAAAGAAATGGAAAAGTTAGAAGTATAACATCTGACTCAAAAATATCCCCCTTTATGGAAATCACAACTCCAAAACATCAATTAGATTAGACTTTAAAAAACTAAAATCCTTGCCAGTTATAATAACTTCATATTCAAAATTTTACTTTTAATCCTTAACTCACCCTGGGTTTTTAAGTATTCTAAATACAATGGAGAGAATAATGAATATGATAAATTCCGTTTAAGTATCATCTTACCAGGAGGAATATATTCTCCCCATTTTTGAAAAAAATATCTCCCCCTTTCTATAAGAAATATCCTTTTGTAGAAATATCTCCCCATGTATGATTTATAAAAATAATTGGAGACTCAATTATAATGTGCTTGAAAAGTTCTTGAATGGAAAAGTATAAGAAACAATTTAATGAATTTACAAATCAACTAAAAAATTAGGAAATAACATTCAACCAATTGTATTGGAGAAATGTTCAGAAAATCATATTTGGATAGAAGATTAATTCATTCTTCAACAGAGATTTCAAAATTTTATCAAAATAAATTTACTACAAGAGTTCAAAAATTATTAATATTTATACATTAGAGTTTTTACGACCGAATTTATCTTCTTGAATTATTTGTGATCTTTTTTCATCTCCATCATTTTATATTTAACACTTTGATTATAATATTTGAGATTCTTTAATTCTTCAACAAGCTCCTTGTTTTGATATTTTAGAATTTCAACACCATTTTAACAAAGACATGCTCTATACATTTCCAACATTAAGTCTTAGATTTTTATTTTGAGTGCATCCACTTCTTCAGTCCAGTCATTAGTCAAGTATTTGAAATCATTAAAAAATTTACCCCATAATTCATATTCTTAGATAACTGATTAAAATATTCAGATGATTCAGTCATCAACTTATTTTTCTCTTGAATCTGATCATTGTGAGATCGAACATCAACATCGACAACATTTGACCATTTCGTCATTGGATTACATGATTTTTGTGGTTAGTATAACATTCTTGTAAGGTATTAAATCTTTCTTAAATAGATTACTAATTCAGTTAGCATTTTTATAGTCCATATTTTTTGAAAGACAATCATGAAGTAATTAACCTCCTGCTTCCAGTCTCGAGAAGTAATGTATATCCATTCTAATATTTTAAAATATGAAATGATTTAATAAAAACCAATTTTTGTAATGGTTCTTGTAAATTATGATATCTTTGGATCAAGATGTGGACATTTTGATCATCGTTTACTAACAACATCATCTTTTCTTTTCTTCTTATTAACTTTTTTCACATGCTTTTAAACCATTTCATCTCTCTTAGGAATAACTTTTCAGAATATATTTCAATAATGTCAACATCTTTGGTGTCAGGTTTTGAAATTGAAACTTGATCTTCCTTATCCATATTAGATGAAGACTCTTCTTCTTCTTCTGATAAGGATTCTTCTTCTGATCTTTTGGATTATTCATCATAATCTATTGAAAGAAAATATGATGAGGATCTATTTTTTTATTTTTCAGATTGAGTTTCTTCCTCGTCACTTTAATTTTTATCTTTTTATTCCTTATCCTTTTTTTATCCTATTTTCTCTCTCTAACTTCAACTTCTTCTTCAATGTATTCTTATTTTGATTCTTTTTGTTCAACTTATTTTCATTCTTATTGTTCTTTCTCTTCTTTCTCATTAGCATAATTTTCTTCTAATTGGTTTTCATCTACCTTATCAGGAATTCGTTTTTGATGAACTTCAACAAAATAATTGTATTCTTCATAAATTTACTTTTCATAATTTCAATAAGCACTGATTATTTATTTTCCTAAATAAATTTGTGTAAATTATTTATCTGCCGATGCTGGTGCTGATTAAATTTGCAGTGTCACTACTAGAAGAGATTCTTTTTCTTTTGAAGGTATATCTAATCCTTCAAGATTTTATTTATTTTCGCTTTTCTTTCAGAATAAGAACAATATAAAATATGAGTGATGTTTCTTGAAATAATAACCCTCCATTTGGGTTTTCTTTTCTAATATTCTTAGAGTTAAATTATACTCCTTTAAAAAGATTTTGAGATAAAGAGGAATCTTAGAGTCTCTTATTTTCCTTCTTCTTTTTATCTACTTCCTCAATATTTTCATCACCATGAAACCTTAAATAATTATACTCATAAGGTTCAAATCATATTTTAGTTATTCCATGATTCTTATCAGCTTATAGTCTCATCCATTCCTAATAAATATCATCAGGAACCTTATTTGTGTTATTTTCTTTATTCATTTCTTTAAGAGGTGAGGTTTCAGCCTTAATTTTCTATTTATTCTTCTTTTATAAATTATTTTATGGCTTTTCCCCCAATGAAGAATCCTCAGGTTTTTAAATAAACATTTTAAATTTTTATCAAACATCAGCTTCATTTTTTTATTGTATCTTCACTAATGAATGAAACCTTTTCCCTCATTGCATATGAATTGTTATAAAATTTTATAAGCATAAAAAAGTCAAAAATTATCTACTCAAGAAGGTTGAAAACATTATAATATTTGACATGATGGAATTATTTTTTATATTCTTTACGGTCAAAAGAACATACTTTACAAGGTCAATCATTCTCATGTTAATCAAATAGTACAAAGTACTGAGAATATCTCTGTATCAATTCTTAGGTCTTAAAAAAATTCATGCACAAAGAAATTAGAATATTGTTTGGGGAGAGATGATAAAAGTTTATGAATTTATTATAATGATAAAACAATGAATCCTCAGCCCTTATTTTGTAAAATGTTTTAAGGGTATTTGGAAGTTTGTGTGATGGAAAATTCACATCACCTCCAGATAGTACTCCAACTAATTCTGATAATTTTCTTTGTGAGAATTTATTTTATTTTACATACATCTTGAAATAAAACATATCCTTTTGTTTGATAAATTTCATTGAAGCACAAAATTCATGAACAATTTTAGGATAATACTTATCAACTTTATGATCTTATTTTTCTACAAAAAATGATTCCCATACTTAAAAAGTAATAGCCTTCTTAAGAGTAGAATCGTATTTAAAAATGAAATAACTTTCCACTAACCTTTATATAAACCAAACCAATCATTTTAATCTTGTTTTTTAGTCATTGGAAATAGAATGAATACAATCGGTCCAAAGGAACGAAAAACATCCATACTGATCAACTTGTAGGCAGCAGCAGTTCGGTGTAAAAACTCTAGATAAATCGATGTGGGACATTGGGATCCCTCTATTATATAGGGGATTGTGGAGATGGTTGAGTTACCAAAATAGATCCAATGGCTGAGATAGAAATGATCTAATCTAAAGACTGATAATCACTCAAAGATAGTTCTAAGGTATTTTTGAACTCTTAAGGTTTTATAAAAACTATTATCATATTGAATGTAAATATGATAAAAATATAAAAAAATTGAAAACTAAAATAATTGTAACAACAAAAAAGATAAATAATTATAACAAAATAGTAAAAAAATAAAAGATAAGAATAATACCTTCCGGAGTGAAAATTTGCATCAGTATGAATAAAACATTCTTATTGAATTTTGTAAACTAATTAGATTTCACTAGTTTTAGGAAACTAAATGTGATTTTACAAAAAAAATTAAGTGAAATGGTTTTAAAAGAAAAATTAAAATATTTTTTAGGGGTAAAATTTAATATGATATTTTATAAATAATATATCATTATGAAAATTTATTTAATTCCAAAATTTTAAGAATCCATGACTCTGAAAAAATTTGTAACATTTTAAGTGTCCAATTCTCCTTTTGAGAATACTCACTATAAAAATTTTATAAATAAGTATGAGTTTGGAAATTCAATACAAAATTTTTATTAAAACTAAAAATTTGAAAAACTAAAAGTTTTGAAAAACAACAAACATATTTAGTCCCCCTGTGAAGAGGAGTAAATTAAAGTAAAAACATGGGTAAAAAAGAAGTAGATATAAATGACCATTTAACATTGATCATTCCTAACTTCTATTTAATATATTCAAATCTATCAGAAGGTAATGGTTTTGTAAAAATATAAGAAAGTTGATCTTTCATTTTGATAACTTGTAAAATTATATCTCCTTTAAGTTTTTGATCCCTAAGAAATTAATGCTTCATATCTATGAGTTTTACATGGGAGTGATGCGAAGGGTTCATACTTAAAGTAATGGAACTGATATTATCACATAGTATTTGAGTTTTGTAAAACTCATACCATAGAGTGTGTGTTGCATCCACAAAACTTGAGCATAACAACTTCTAGTTTCTACATATTTGGATTTAGCAGTGGAAAGTTCTACTGAATTTTGTTTCTTATGCGACCAAGAAAATAGTGAATCACCAAAAAAATGAAAAGTTTCAGATGTCTTTTTTATCCATTCTACAGGCACAAAATTTAGTATCCAAAAAACATTTTAGTTCAAAAACATTTCTCAAAGAATAAAAATTCCATAAATTCATAGTTCCTTTAAGATAATGAAATTTTTTTAACAAATATTATATGGTATTCCTTTGGATTGGCTTTATATATTGCATATAAGCATATAAGAAGCATTAAATTTGGAGGAATTGTTGTTAAGTAAAGTAAACTTCCTATCATATGTCTAAAAATATTTTGATAAAATTGTTTCCCAATCTCATCATGATCTAAAATATTTGATGTACCAATAGGAGTACTATTACTTTTAGTTTTATAATATCCATAATTTTTAAAAATTTATTTTATATTCTTATGTTCAGATTCAAAAGTTCTTTTTGGTTTTTTATAAATTTTAAAACCAAAAAAAATGTTAACTCACGCATCATACTCGTTTGAGACTCATATTTCAAAAGATCTATAAATGAATCTGTTAGAGATTGTTGATTTGGTCTGAATATAATGTCATCAACATAAATTTGGAAAAGCATAATATTTTTATTAACATATTTTATAAAATGTGTTGTATCCACATATCCATTAACAGAATTTTTTTAACAAAAATACTATTAATCAATCATACCATGCTTTAGGGGATTTTTATTTCTATATAAATATTTTATAAGTTTGTAAATGTGTTCAAGATGTTTTTTATTTTCAAAACCATGGTTTTTTTCAATAAAAACTTCCTCCTAAACATATCCATTAAGAAAATAACACTTCATGTCCATTTGAAAAGTTTAAAATTAAAGATTTCTAAAAAGGACGAATAACTTCTCATCTTGCTACAAGTGCATAGGTTTCTTCGTTTTTCATGATTTATTATTGGTTTTAACCTTTAGCAACAATTATTTCTTTATTTCTAACAATTATTCAATTTTCATCACATTTGTTTCTAAAAACCCATTTTACACCAACTAGAAAAGTTTTTTTAGGTTATTCAACAAGTGTCTAGACTTTGTTTCTCTAAATTTAATTTAGCTAATATTGAATATCCTTAATCCAATCCACATCACCTAAAGACTCATCAGTATTTTTAGGTTCAAATTTTGAAAGGAAGGAAGATGTTCTATTTCATTCCATAAGTAACTTATACTCCTAACAGGTTGATCAACATCATCAATGATACTATCAATTTTATTATTCTTAAGAAACAATTGATTTCTTGGGTTTTAAAAACTCTTTTCATCAACATAAGGTATAAAATCTTCTTAATTAAATACTTCTAAAACTATTTCTTAGGTACTTTATCATAAAAATAATTTTCTAAAAAATTTTGAAAATTAGTTTCTGAAATAACATATGAGTCTGTTGGTTAAGGATTTTTAAAAACAAAACAAATTATTTCATCAACCATGACATATACTTGGTATTTCCCCCCAGTACTATTAGTTTATGTAGGACCGCATAAATCCATATGTAGTAACTGTAAAGAATCACTAGTTGAGACTTCCCTAATAGATTTAAAAATATACTTATATTTCTTACCATATTAACAAGGGTTACAAACTTTTGAAGAATAAAACCTAAGTTCATGTAGATATTTAACAAGTCATTTCTTAGTAAATTTAAATCAATTTATAAGGTTATAATGTCTTAAAATTCTCTTCCATAACCAAGATTGATCTTTCATATCACTAGGGGAAGTTATTTCTTGGATCCTAAGGTCTTATATTATAGGTGTATATAAATTCTCATGCCGATTGGTAGAAATAATGTATTCATCCTTGGAGTTGTGTAATATACATTTATCATTTCTAAAATTAATAAGTTAACCGTCA
This sequence comes from Viscum album, assembly GCA_963277665.1. Classification (NCBI taxonomy): domain Eukaryota; kingdom Viridiplantae; phylum Streptophyta; class Magnoliopsida; order Santalales; family Viscaceae; genus Viscum; species Viscum album. The sequence goes on along the minus strand of OY728158.1, from coordinate 353,774,336 downwards.
TTACCTAATTGGATTATGATTATAATATTGTGTTGAAGAAATTTAACAAAAAAAATGAAATTAATTCTTTACTAGGAAGAATTATGTTACCTATATCGAAAATCCCTCCTTGAGAATTATCACCAAAAGTAACCTTTCTACCTTTCATATTGATAATATTTTTGAAAAAATATTTGTTACCAGTCATATTCCTAGGACAACCACGATAAACGTACCAAGTATTCTTGTTGTTCATACTTTCTTTGTTTTCCTAAAAATAAAAACATTAGACTTTCGTCTCCAAAAACATACTTGGGTCTGGTAGTGTTAGAAAAAAATTGGAATCCATAACTATTTTAGAAAATAGGATTTCTCTAACTATAAGGATTAAACATTATGAAGAGAAAATTTATTTTTACAATGACATTCACTTTGACACTTAATGCAAAATGATGCAGTTTTAGGAACAAATTTATTGTTACTAAAAACTGGTTTTTTATTTGTATAGCCATTTGAGAACCAGTACCATGAGAACAAGTTTTTTTATTCATCTTATCAAAGTCCATTTTACCGGTGGTAAAGTTTGATAAGATTTTATTCAATGAAGAAGTTTCAGACTTTAGTTTTATAACTATATTCTTATCCTCTTTAGTTCTGGTTTTAACACTATGTTTTTCAAAACTAGTTTGTAAGGAATTTGTTTTAGAAATTAAATTTTATAAATATTTTGAAAAAATTATCCTTTTTGGAATTATATTTATCAAGATTCTCATAGAGATATGAAATTTCTTTTTTTAAGGTATATATTCTTGTATTATACTTATCTTGTTTTATTCTAAATTTAAAATTTTCATTCTCATGTAATTTAGCAAAGCGTGAAAATTTTTCATAAGAAGGAAGAGTATTATCCTTTACTGAGGAATATTCTTCATATGAGGATGCATAATTTTTTTCATTAGGGTAATTGGAACTTAAAATCATATTATTTAATTATTCTAAAGTTCATACCTTGTCCATGAAACAATGTTTTTCATTAGGTTCTTTGGGAAAATTCCTAATTTCTATTGTTGGGATCTTTCATTATCAAAAGAGTTAACTAAGGAATATTCTCCACCTGCACTCCAAAAATCATTAGCTTTAATGACTTTCTTACCCTTATATTTTTAAAATCTCTTTGTATTCCTTTCTGAATTTCTATATTTTCTAACTTTCCTTTTCAACATAAGAATATATAGTTTGATATTTTCATTGTTCTAGAATTCATAACAAGTGACTTCATCCTTCTTGTCTCTTCTATCCTTATTACCTTTATTATATCGGTATTGAAAGTCCTTTTTACCAAAAATCTTGTTCATCCTAATATTGAGATTTTTTTTTCATTTTTAGAATGATCAAAAGTACTAGAATCATATTGAATATTAAATTTCTTCTTTCATGAAGATCTAACAACCTTTTCAGGAGTTTGAGTTTTAGTAGGCAAATTAGTTGTAGAAAAACCAACTCCATCATTCTTCTTTTTCGATCCCTCAACATACCTTTTTAAACATCCGTTTTTAAACATCCCTTGTACTAAATACAGTTTCCAATAAGATCATCCAGAGTAATATTGTCTAACTTTTTAGTCTCATCCACATCAATTCTCTTGGAATCTGATTCATTGGGAATGATATATATTATCTTCTCAATAAGAATTTCATCATCCAAACCTTTATCACCAATAGATTATAACCTATTAATAATCATCATAAATCTTAGGTGCATCTTGAAGACATATTCTCCACAAAGAAAATCAAATGCGTAATAATCAGCTCTCAACATAGCTCTCCTGTTTTCTATAGCTTTTGAAATTCAAAAATGTGTAACCTCAATATTTTTCCGAATACTGTTAAGAGTTTCAAAATATGATATTTTTCTATAGACGCTTCTTGTCATGGAGCATAACAATATATTTCTTACTCTGTAATTCAGCTGATATTCATGTTTCTCTGGATTTGTAAACGCAGTGACTTCCTTCTCAGGAATTTTATAACTTCTAGTGAGCATCACAAAGTATCAACCCCAATTTTGATAACAATGTTCTTAATTTTTTTCTCCCCAATATTCATAGTCAGCACTATCAAAAATCGTTGGTCTAATGGGATTTAGATTTTCTAAAAATCTGATATTCATTCCATTCATTTTAAAAGAAAAAATTTCTTTTCCAAAAACATGATAGTGTAGTTTTTTTATAAAAAAATCATAATAAAATTTTACAAAATTACAATAGTAAAATAAGTAAAAACACAGCAAGTATATGAGCAGTGGAATCCTTCTCTGATATTAATTGTTTGTCACCAATATGAGTTATAATTATATTAGGATCGAAAGAATATGTCTTTGATGGCTCAATTACAAGAGGGGGATGAATAATAGTTTAAAAAATATTAGTTTAAAAGAATTAAACAAAAAAAATTACAAAACCACTTTTAGTAAAAAGATCGGATTCAGACTTGGCCCTTAGTCTGATTACCAATGTATCGTAATCAAGATGATTTCGGTATATCTGAGTATAATAACCATAATCATATATGACTCAATAATATCAATGTAAACAGATCGAATTCACAAAAGATATGATTAACATATTAATGTTTATTGTATTTTGATAAGTAATGATAAAACAATTACAAACAAGCACAATGGAATTTAAAACATGTAAGAAAAATTAAGGCAATAGTTATAACAAAGTAAGAATGATTTACAGCAATTAAAATGAATAGATCTCTTTTAACCTTAAGAGTAAGGTAGCTAAAAACCTTGGCTAAAGGTACCTCTTGTTTTATACTTACAAGAATGTATGTCTTCCCTCAGTAAAGAAAAACCCTCATACAAATATCAGATTCTCTATCTACCTACCCTCAGTAGCCATCAATTCAATTTATAGACACTATCTTGTTATCCCCACAAGCCCTCAATCAAAAGACCATATTCTCTGTCTTTCTATCCCTGCAAACCCTCGATCACAATCACAACAACCGGATTCACGATTACAATGAAAAGAAATTCTTAAAGGGACAGCCTGACAAGGTTCCCTTAAAAAGAGGAAACTCCAAAACAATTACAAAAAAACTAATAAAAAGACACGCGTGCTTTGTAATCTCCAGAGATCTCACACAAATGAGAAATTGCAAAGTGGATCAGCAACAATCTCTTTGAATGAATAGGTATTTATAGTCACGGATTCAACGATCATCTTGATCATCCAACAATCTTATCTTCTATGAGTTTTCTGTAACGACTTGGCTATGTGACACTTGTAAGAGAAAGTCTGACATCGTAATCATTTACACCCTTATAGTGTAAAGGGTTTATTTACATTAGAAACAAGTCCATCGTAATATGGTTATAAACTTAAGTCAGTCCGATGTACTTCCTTACTATTGAAAAAATGATTATCATAATCTGGGTAAATCAGATTTTTTCAGTATTTATATCAGTCTAATGATGAAGACCTTTAGATGTATAAATACAAGACAAAGTCTTTCATCTGTTTGATAAAAGTGTAGTCTGATGAATTGGATCCAAACTCATTATGATCCCCATAATGAAGAAATATAAGTTTATAAACATAACACTTTAGAGCACACTCTAAGTACAGCAAAAAAGTAATGTTTTCTACACAAATAGTCTCGAACACTATAGATATAAAAAGTTATTGATGTACATATAAATAAAGTGTTTGTGATTTCCAATAAAAAAGGAATGGAAACGTTAGAAGTAGAACTTTAGAATTAAAAACAAGAAGAAATAATTAATGTTTTCTTTGACCAAAAACAATGTACATCAATTTAAAGACAGAAAAGAAAAAAAATCAGCCAATAAAAACATTACTTTGGGTAGTAGACTTCCATTTTTCATGGACACGATATTCAAATAAAATTCTCTTATAAACAATTTTCAATTAGAAAATAACATGATCACAAAATGGTTTTTAGGATGTTGTTTCCCACAACTAATGCACCAACATCAAGAATATCTAGATAGTGAAAAAAAGTTATCATGAATGGATATTATGGGAAATTGAGAGACAAAAGTCATTTATGTGACACAAAGTCATTATGTTAATAATGTATTAAAGTGGTATCTATTTGAACATATCAAACTTTTAAGCATTTCTTTATGTCACCGCTTATACTATCAGTTACCCTATCTGCTAACTATTAATGTGTTTTGTAGCCTTTATGAATAAAATTCCTTATAGCAATAAAGAACATAGGAGGTGGTGTTCTTATGGTTGGTGTAGGTCACTACCATAAAACAGGTTTTTGCATCGCTAACTTTTACCTACGCTAAAAAAAGCGTTGATAAATGGAACTTTTAACAGCACTAAAAAAAGTGTTGTTAAATGTTATCCTTTGTCAATACTTTTTTTAGTGTTGATAAAGGTACCCCATTTAACAGTACTTTTTTAACACTTTTAAAGGGACCCCTTTATTATCGTTTTTTAGAAGCGCTAATAAAGGGGGTATTTATCAGCCCTTTTTTACTAGCGCTGATAAAAGATATATTTCAAAAAAATATTTCATTAAAAATAATATCTTTATATATAAATATATTAATATATTTATATTGAAATAAATATAATATATTTATTTATTTATTTATTTAATATGTTTTAGATAAGTATAAATAAACATTTACAATAAATACATAAGATATCTAGTGAAAATGACTTATAAAATATTTTAAAAATTATTATTAATTAATAATTTGAAAATTATTATTGATTAATAATCATTTAATAAAAATTTTAAGACAAAAAAATCAAAAAATTAATAAAATATCTAAAATAAGTTGAAAACGTAACTCAAACTTCAAACGGTCATAACTGTTGATCTCTGTGTTCGTTTGGGCTCTACCACAAAACAAATCGAAGCCTGGGATGATATATACACCCAAAGATGTTGGGGTAAACCCTTTTTCACATTTTTCGAGGCTAAAAAAGGCCCATATGACCAACAAAACTTAGTTTTTAGTTGGGGTACTCCAATTTTTTAATATTCGCTGGAATTTCAGCCCTGCATAAAGGGGTATTTTGCACTTTTTCAACGACAACTTAATTTATTCCAATGGAATGTATTCATATTGATATTTTGGCTTTGAATTTTTTTTGTTTTTCACATTGTACTATTATTTCTAATGAAATATATTACAATATATACATTTTTTTATATATTCACACATAGAAATTTAATTTTATAAACAAATGATTAAACATATTTACATATAAAATATATTTCTCAATATATAAACTTCATCTAAATAAAAACTAATATCCATTTTTTTTAAAATACATATATATGAATATTTCTATACCTATACAAACTGGTATATATTATTTATATATTCTAACTTATGTATATACATATTAATATATAATATTTGTAAATACATATAATTATTTATAATTATACTTATAGATACACATATAATATATGTGTGTGTGTGTATTTTTGTATGTTGTATATATGTATTTATTTATTTATTTAACACAAAAAACATATTATATAAATGTATTTAGAACTGATCTTATAAATATATTTTAATATACGAATAATTATAGGGATAAAAAATATAACTAAATATATATAGATAAATACATATAAATATAAATTAAAATATAAATAAATATATAAATATATAAATATATAAATATATAAATATAAATAACTCTATATATATTTTAATATACGAATAAATATATAAATATATAAATTTGTAAATATAACTATATATGTATATATATTTTAATATATATATATATATATGAATATATATATATACTAATATATGATTAAATATACATATATATTAATATAAATATATATATTAAAATATCTGAATACTTATATTAATATAAATATATATTTATATATGAATAAATATAACTATATATACATAGCATTAAATGGAGGATAAAGCAACATGGAGTGGTAAAGGCTCAGGGCACGTATAGGGAAGGTCTCGAGTTTGAATACTGGGGAGGTAGGGGTGCACACGCGGGTGAAATTGGGGTTAACACTGTTAAAGGGTGGATGAGTGGCTTGTGTGTGCGAGAAGGGGTGACTGGGGTGTGCGGGGCGTGTGGGCAGGGGTGGGGGCTTCATATAGTGATGTTGAAAGGGGACAATTGTTGTTAAAACCCTCCTATTTGTAGAATTATTTATTTATTTTTTTTAAATTTTATCCATGCTAAAAAAAATATGGTGATAAAGGACCCTTTTATCAGAGTTTTTTTAGCGTAGACTATATTTATCAGTGATTTTTTAGCGTTGATAAAAGTCCGATTTCATTAGCTTTTTTAGCATTGATAAAAGTGATCTTTATCAGCGTTTTTTTAGCGCTGATAAAAGAAATCCTCCTTTTAATAAGGTCTTGATTATCGTTGTTTTTTTATCGCTAATAAATGCCTTTTTTTAACGCTGATAATACCATGTTTTGGAGTAGTGGGTCCAAATTGAGCTAAAGGAGGTTAAATACTTTACTTCCATTAGTTTTGTGGACCTTGTGAATGGTGATATTCCAATCGACTATTCATTGTGTTTTTTTAATCAAATAAGATGTCCGTACAAATTGTAACCATTGTTATAAGTACGTGGCTCCTTTGTGCACACCCATGCAATGGTGTCCACAAGAAATACAATGAAATCTTTATTATTATTATTCCTATTATTATTATTATTATTTATTATTTATTTTTTATTTTTTGGTTTTCCCAATTTGGTAGGAGCTGTCCGTGAATGGAAAAATGGAGAAAATGAGCCCACAAATTAGGCGTTATTTACATTATGAAAAACAAGAATTGACCTCGCGGATCATGCAGTCTTGGTCTTTGAAATGGAAACAATGAAAAACACAAATTTGCGACGACTTCTCTGTCTGTAACTGTATAAAAACTGGGGGTTCCACGCGGCGTACTGCTATAGGCAATGGCTGCATATATATAAGCCCACCGCACCCCATAAAGAATTGGCAGCGCACTAACCCATTGCCCCGAGTTGTCCCAGTCCGGGATTCATTCCCTGATGAAAACCGGTGGAGTTGGCATGGCTCTCCTGCTTGTAGTGGCAATCCTCGCCACCACCCTCGGCCACCCTTTTCTTGCTGAAGCATCCACCGACGCCGCTCCGCAGGCTGCTCCACCGATGACCACGCCGCCTTCCACATCGCCAGCAGGGGTGCCGCAGCTGGCGACGAGGCTGAATTACTATATTCCAACGGCTGCCCCAGCACCCGGACCATGAACTTCTTAAGGATCGGGGGTGCCCCATGCATCTCCCGGCGGAGCTGCCTGATTTATATATGTCCTGTGTTGGTTATACTATGATTTCCCTGTATTATTGCTTCTGGTTTTTCTTGTTTTAATACCTCATCTCTTTGTTTTCTCACCTCCACCGCAATGAAAAAAGATTAAAGGTCAGGTTGGTTGATTTTATTTCTGTTTTAAAAGTTGGTTCATAAAGTATTTACTGTTCCTTAACAATTCCTTTTTAACAACATCAACATTTTATTAATGATAATTATTAAATATATATATATATATGTTTTGTATCATCATGAATGTTGATTTATATAATAACTATATTTCTATAATTATAAAATTATAATAAATATATTTTGTAACGTCCCAAATCCGGGTGCCACTAAACGGTGCTCCGTACCCAGTTGGTCACATGGCCTCAAACGTATTTTCCCAAACGCAAGAGGCTGCCGACTAGCAGCGAGAGACTAGGATGTGATAGTGCGGAAACTATGCCCTTATTGGTAAAGTGTAGCACAACGGAATAAAGAATGACAATAACGGAGGCAGTAAACAACATGCAACTGGAGTAAACAAATAAAGACTGAATATCAAGATAAGTAGACAGTATATACTAACAAATTATGTAGCATGTCACATTTTCTATGAAAATATCTAAAACAAGATACACTACAATCAAGCACAATACAATACAAAAGTACAATAAAACAAAATGAAGCTCAGTAGCATCGTAAGCCAAGGCTTCATCCCATTCTCTCTTGCTCATAAGCAGTAATCAAGTACCTATGTAGGGAGAATTCCCCCTATCAACATCTGCATCAAATAATCTGTTTGGGCCGAAAAACATGACAAAAACAGGGTGTGACAAATAAATCTCAGTAGGCAACCACCAAAGGTCGGTGTCGATCTGTCAGTGAGTATATGCAACAGTGGTGTACAATAGTGAAATGCAGAAAGTAAACAATCCTACACGTACTTCCATTCATTTAAATTCATATCATGTTCTTTAATCAATTCAAATTCAGTGAATTATCTAAGTCTCAGGATCCGACCTAAGCCTTTCAATCCCCTATATAAAGTAACTGCAACAAATACCTCAGCAGGCTATCTAAGAAAAGAAGTACAAACTGAATCCATGCTTGTGCTTTGTCTTGGCAGACCCGTCGTCAATCAGTCTAGTTCAATATGCTCAGGGCCAAGCCCGATGTATAAGCATTTCATCATATTCTAATCAGGGCAAGTCCATTGTATCAACATTTCAGCATATTATAATAAGGGACAAGCTCGATATATCATCATTTCAGCATATTATAATCAGGTACAAGCCTGGTGTATCAGCATTTCAACATATTATAATCAAGGACAAGCCCAGTGTATTAGTATTTCAACATATTATAATCAACACATGTAATTTACACTAATACATGGTTTTAATCATAACAAATCATGTTGGCATTTCATATAATAATATATCATTCTAATCAAACCCAAAAAGGGAAAACATTCACAAGCCTCAAAGGCGTTCTTTCCAAACGGCTAACCACAGGAAACACACTCATGGGGTGTCCCTAAATCAAACAACCAACAATATCATGCTTCAATTTTATATAACCAAATACCTAAACATCATTTGGAAACTACATGTTTCAATTCTTGAGAGAAACCACACCCAAAAAATGGTTTCATATCAACTTGAAAATATAATCAACTCGACATTTAACTAAAGGCACAAGACCACCTACCTCAATATCATATAACTGATATAAACCAACGCCAGCCCTTGAATCGGCCTAGAACGGCGTAGATCTAAGAAAATAGATAAATCATTCAACCATAAATAACTCTATTGAGAGACAAAATCCCCAAGAACGACTCCAAAAAAAGAAATCCCTTACCGATTTGGTTCTAACGTGACCGACAACACTTGAATCGAGCTCCGGACAACAAAACGGGAGAAGGAAATGATCTTGCAGCTCCTTGTTCTTCACTCGGCGGCTCTTCTATCCAGAAAAAGGGAAAACGAGACAACTACCCGTTTTAAGCTGAATTTTAGGAGTACACGACGTTTAAGTTTTTATACACGACATGTATATCATTTTACTATTCACAAGTTCACCGACTTACTTTACACGTCCTGCACTGACCTTGCCGATATGACTACACAACGTGTACTAAGAAGTAGCATGTAATGACTTTTTCTTATCTCCCTGGCCAACAAAAGCACACATTGTGTATCCCCATCCTACACGTCCATACTACATGACGTGTACATGAGATTACACGGCGTGTTCTACTAAAACATATCATTTTTCCAGTTTTCCTCGTTTTCTCAAAAACAACCCAAAAGAAAAAAAAAGAATCCCATACCTCATAAGAAGAATCGGGTTCTTACAAACTTCCCCCCTTAAATCATTTCCTCCCCGAATTTCTCTTCTAATGGTGGTGAAGGAATATTTTAGAATAACTCCAGCCACTGAGCACGTTTGTCGGCATCCCACTTGTAACATCCCAAGTAAGTAATGAATAATATATATTTTTATCTATGTCTATTAATTATTAAGATAGTGTTATAGAGGCTTAAAATGAAAATAAATACAATCTTATGCATGGAATACAGTAATATTCTTAAAAGATTGTTTTACTGCCTTTTGATGGCAAACCATTTTTGAATCTATATTTTGACAATTTTATAAACACTTTTTGTCAAAATAAACTTATCCTTTATGATTGGGACATCAAAATTTACCTTGTGTGAATTTTTGGTATTTTTCTGACAGTGTTCATTTTTTAATGAATAGTGAAAAATACTGCATTTTACATCAAAACTGTTTTTTAATCTAATTTATTTATATGATTAGATTATGTTTTGAATTGGTTTTGAAGTGAAATTAGAATATATTTTTACCATTTTATCCAATGGTGGTCATTGGAATCAATTTCACTTTGAAATTAGACTTAAACTGGTGTCAATCTTTTGATACTTATTGTTTTGTAAAAACACGCTATTTGCTCTGGCAGTGGGAATTAATTATTGAATTAATTAATGTGACTTATATGATTTGAATTTTTTAAAATGGACTTCATTTTTGAATTCGGAATATCAAATATATCTTAGGGTGAATTTTTGGTAATTTTCTGAAAAACTTCAATTTTTGATGAATAGTGAAACCACTAAGTGGTAATCAAGCAAACTGATTTTTCAGTTAAATGAATGTTTACCACTAATTTGTATTGAATTTTGAAAATCCGACATACATGGTTGTCATTAAGAAGTAAAATGTGGTTCAATGAGATTAAAACAATTTTTTTGGTGAATAGTAACTTATTAAGTTTTTAATCGCGATTAGTGGTAATTAGTGTAGTTTAAGGTATAAATAATGATTTAATAATATGAAATGACCTAGACACATGTCCCAACCTTATTGGTTGTGTCATGGCCGACCAAGACAAGCCATGGGTCAACTTGGGGACCCCATGGAGACACTTTGGTTTGGAAATGACATAAATTACTTTTTATTAAATGTTAAAGTAAAAATGACACAAACAAGAGATGTTTTATGAAAACAATTTTTACATGGGGTTATAAAGATCAGATTTTTGATTATAAATATTCATTGGAAAGAAAAAAAGATTTACTACATCATAGTATATTTTTATGATTTTTAGACATTAAATAAATTAAATTATTTATGACATAATAATGATGCAGTGATGACATCATTATTTGACGATTTAAATAAAATGGAAAGATAATGAAAAATCTATAAACTACACATGTCCAAAACCAATTGGATGAGTGGATGTCGAACCCTTATCACCTTATCCACGAATTATATCAATGTGGGACCTTTTAAAACCGAAACATATTTTCAAATAAAGTAATATTTCTTTACTTTCCAAAAGTGCCCCTCCTCTCCTCTTATAAAAGGCCCCCACCTCTACCTCATTTCACACACTCCACAAGCCTTTGGCTCGGCCAACCCCTGCCCATTTACTCTCTCCACATCCCTCTCCTCATCCTAGAGGATTACCTTTGGGCATAATCCTTTCAAAGGAAGCCTTTAGGCTCAAATCAAAAGGAGTTACACTTTTAAAGGTAATTCTTTCTCTCATGTTCATTTGTTTTATTTTTCTTCTCCAACCCCCTAAACTCTTATTATTTACTTCTTTTGTAACAAAACCAGTATCATACATATACTAGGATGTTGTTATAAAATTTATTTGATCTACACTCTCACACAACTACATAAAATGGTTAAAGAACATACGGTTTCCGTGGATGGCGAAATTCTGCCTCCCGAACCGATGATTCTTCAACACTCATTTAACACCTTCAAAGGTGGCCATTATGATGTCACTATTTTTATATATGATATATAATATGTTTATGTTTTCCTTAAGCTTCTTTTTTTTCATTTTGTGCATACCTTTATGGTTTCCATTATGGGTAAACATGATATCTTCATTTTAGGAAGTGCGGACTACCGCCCCCTCAAAGTGATTTGATTCGTTAAATACCATATGTGGGACATATAAAGGATGGAACTATGATATTATATATGATATTATACTGGAATTATAATATACCTTTATATCATTATGATTCCATTCTATAAAATACGAAATAGAAATGAAAGTAGTGTTCATGCGTACGTACGGCTTACCGTCTCCATGAACGGTGCATTTCATTTCTTACCTCTAAATGATTATGTAATATTATAAATTCATGTATGTACTGGATATATATGACATATATGATATCTACATCATGAATACCATTCTGGATATAATGAACCTTTGACCAAATTAACAACATGTAAGTGTAAGAAGTCTATATTTGACTTAAGAACCAAATACTGAAAAAATGAACATTATTAACTTAACTGATTACATGATGTTCATAACATGGTATAAAAGGAATAATGAACTTGAAAAAGATTCATAAGAAAGTAGAGATTAACTCAAGTTTATTATTCAGGAGATTAAAGAATGGTCGGGTCAAGTCGGATACGAGGTATGGGACTTCGTCTCAATCTCCTTTGGTTGAGGCATATTTTATTTTATACACAACTTTTTTTATATGGTGTATAAACCCCTTTGCCTTTTACATTTATTCAAAAGGAATCTTTTTTATACGAAGCGTTTACTAAATGACAAAAGGGAATGTTTTTGTCGTACGTATGTGGCGACAACGACTTCTCCGCCGTCGTGACCGTTATTTGAGTTTCGGCTTCCTCTACAAGGCATACCTTCTTTTAAAAGAAAAATAAATACCATATTTTACTTTTCTTTTATTTTGGTATTGAAAATGGTTTTCATAATGTTTTTATATAAATTTGTTGTATTGATATCTCATGATTGAAATGTGGAAATTTTATGTTTCCTTTATGCATGTTTTATGTGATATGATTATGTTATGGTTCTTGGGAATTATTATGAAGACGGGTGGTTCCGTGATAAACTAAGGGCAGGTGAGCCCGTTATAGCTCTCCAATGCATTGGGTAACGCGAAGGAGTGAAACGTTAAGGTTTCTCCGAAGAGATTTTAGGGAATATACTGTGATGGGTATTCAAAACGTAACCAAGAGGGTTACTCCCTACGTAAGAATGTTATGAATGCCTCAAGTTACCTTTACGTTTTATGATTTCTATGATTTATTCATGATTTTATGAGGTATGCTAAAGTGCCTATGTTTTATGGGTAAAGTATGATTTCATTCTTATGTATATATGAACTCATGTTTCCTTTCCATGTTTTTTTTATAACCCATACTGAGTTTTTTTGCTCATCCCAAGTTTTTGAAATGTTTTTCACAGGTCAAGGGAAAGGTACATGATAAGATGATAGAGTCAAGGATGTGTCAAGAAATAATCCATGTTTTATTTTAAATGTGTTTCCATTGATGGGAATGAAGAATACTATCTTTATGTAACCACTTTGTTTATATGTGGAATGTAATGCAAGTTTTATGATCTAATTCTCTAAAACTCTAAACCCGAAAAGATCCTCAATGAGTAATCTTGTAATAACTCAAGATTAAGTAAGGTTTAAGGTTGGGGCCTTATAGTTGGTATCAAAGGTCGGTTTAGATAACTTTAGGAGTTAGAATTCTATTAAATGATTATCCAAAAATATTTTTTTTCGAAATGATATAGCATTTAAAGATTACCATGTTGCTTCATCTAAGACATGTTTTTTCAGAATGGTTTTCCATAGAGGAAACAGGGAAGCAGTGCTAGGAAGGCATACAGAAGGAAATAACCTTCCGAATCAGCATCTAGAAATGGTAGGAATTGGAACTGAACAGTTTGTTGCAGTAATGGCGCAGTTGACTCAAGCGATAAATGGCGGTGGTATCCATGCACGAGATCAGCCAGATCTACCGCGGAGGAACATGTCAGTGGTGGAACATTTCATGAGGCAACATCCACCATCATTCAGAGGATCATCTGACCCTGTGCTAGCTGAAGGGTGGATTAAAGCACTGGAGAAGATTTTTGATGTCATGGGGTGTTCAGAAAATCAAAAAGGTTAGTCTTTCTATTTACCGTTTGGAGGGTGAAGCAGATCAGTGGTGGTCTATGGTTAAAAATATCAGGGACTCCGATGAGATTGATGCTCTTGACTGGGATGAATTCAAAGGTATGTTTCTTAAGAAGTATTTTCCTAAGGCTGTTCGACATAGGACGGAAAAGCAATTTTTGGAATTGAGGCATGAGGAAGACTCAGTGGCTGCCTATGAAGAAAGGTTCACTCGATTGGCAAGGTATGCTCCAAATTTTATCTGAGACCTTGATAGTAAAATCAATCGTTTTTACTCAGGATTAAAGCCAAAATATTGAAGGGCATTAGCTTCTCGTGAGTTTAAAAGTTATGAAAAGCTTGTTCGTTGTGCTGAGAAGGTGGAAATGGAGTTTGCCGATGACCATGTTTTCTATAACAACCAGCAGAAGAAGAGACCGAGGTTGCAGGAGAAAGGTAAGAAATCTTCAAAAAAGTCTGATGGTAAGAGAACTAAGTTTCCAGTTTGTGATAAATGTGGCAAAAGGCATGCTGGGGAATGTCTTCTGAATTCTGGGAAGTGCTACCGATGTGGTAAGATGGGACATAAGGCTCGTGATTGCACTGAAAAGGATCAAGGTGAAGGTAAGAACAAATTTGATTTATAGTTTGTGAAATGTTATAAGTGCAATGAGATGGGTCACTATGCAAACGAGTGTCCGACAAGGAGCTTGAGTGATGGGAAGCAGTTGGACTACAAGCAGAAAGGGGTAGTGAAATCCTTTGCAACTACTTCAGCAGATGTCGGGCCATCAAATGAAGTTGTATCAGGTACTTTGTTTGTTTTTTCAGATTATGCCAGTGTGTTGTTTGATTCGGGGTCTACACATTCTTTCATCTCTGAAACCTTTCTAGTAAAATGGGAATACCATCTCAAGAAATGACTCCTGAACTTTTGGTAAAAACACCTGGGGGAAATGTTGAGGAAAAAAGAATTTATAAGAATCTTCCTATCCTTATCCGTGGAAAGAACCTACTTGCAAACCTTATTGTTCTACCTCTAGTAGAGTTTGATGTTATCCTGGGTATGGATTGGCTCTCTATTTACCATGCTAAGATTGACTATAGAGCTAAAGAAGTTTCTTTTCAGAAAGACTTTCAGTTTGTTTACAATAATGAACCCTTACTTTTGATAACATATCAAGAGGTCGAGAAACTTGTAAAAGATGGAAATGAATGTTACCTTGCACACGTCGTTGAAAATAAAGGAACTATTCAGATTAATGATGTGCCAGTGGTAAATGAGTATCCTGAAGTTTTTCCTGATGAGTTGCCTGGAATAATACCAGATCGGGAAGTTGAGTTTACTGTTGACTTAGTTCCTGATGCTAAGCCAATTTCAAAACCACCTTATCGAATGGCACAAATTGAACTTTTAGAGTTGAAGGAGCAATTGCAAGATTTATTAGAGAAAGGTTTCATTAGACCTAGCACATCACCATGGGGTGCTCCTGTTTTATTTGTTAAAAAGAAAGATGGTTCTATGAGACTTTTCATTGATTATAGAGCCTTAAATAATATCACTGTTAAGAACAAATATCCTTTGCCTCATATCGATGATTTGTTTGATCAGCTCCAGGGAGCTCAGTTTTTTTCAAAGATTGACTTGAGATCGGGGTACCATCAGCTGAAGGTAAAGGAGGCAGATATTCCGAAGACCGCATTTCGTACGAGATATGGCCATTATGAATTTGTAGTAATGCCTTTTGGGATAACCAATGCACCTGCTGTATTCATGGACTTAATGAATAGAATTTTCCATGAGTTCTTGGATAAGTTTTTGGTGGTTTTCATTGATGATATTTTGGTGTTTTCTAAAAGTAAAGAGGAGCATGAAAGACATTTAAGGGTTATCTTGCAAACCTTAAAAGAAAAGATACTGTATGGTAAATTCAGCAAGTGTGAGTTTTGGTTGCAACAAATTTCTTTCCTTGGTCACATTGTTTCTAAAGATGGAATAACTGTTGATCCTGCAAAAATAAAATTTGTGGAAGAATGGCCAAGACCCACAATTGTAACCGAGATTTGAAGCTTCCTTGGATTGGCGGGCTATTACCGAAGGTTTGTTAGAAATTTTTCATGGTTATCTAGTCCAATTACTAAGATAACTCGGAAGGGTGTTAAGTTTATCTGGACAAAAGAATGTGATGATTGTTTTCAAGAATTGAAAAGAAGATTGGTGAATGCTCCAGTTTTGGCACCACCTTCCAGGAATGGTGAGTTTGTTATATACAGTGATGCTTCATTGAAAGGACTTGGTTGCGTCCTAATGCAGAATGATCAGGTAATTGCTTATGCTTCACGACAGTTGAAAACTCATGAGGTAAATTACCCTACACATGATTTGGAACTAGCTGCGGTTGTTTTTGCTTTAAAAATTTGGAGGCATCATTTGTATGGAGTAAAGTGTGAAATATATACCGATCACAAATGTTTAAAGTATATATTCACTCAGAAAGAGTTAAACATGAGACAGAGGAGATGGCTAGAATTAATCAAGGATTATGATTGTACAATTCACTACCATCCGGGAAAAGCAAATAAAGTGGCTGATGCTTTGAGTCGAAAAATTAATGCTTCATTAACAATGTTGCGTTTGGAACGTGATCCTTTGGTTAAGGATTTGATGAACTTTGGCATAGAAGTTGTTGGTGCAGGAAGTCCTTCTGTTTTGTTTCAAGTATCAGTGAGATCTTCTCTATCAGATAGAATCAAGCAAGCACAGAAGCAAGACAGTGAGTTGCAGAAAAAGGTAGAGCTGGTTCAGAAAGGTAAGTTGCCTGAATTCAACATTGATAATGATTGTGTTTTGAGATTTGGGAAGAGATTGTCTGTGCCTTGTGATTCACAGTTGAAGAGAGAGTTGTTATGTGAAGCTCATAGTTCTCCGTTTTCAGTTCATCCGGGCAGTACTAAGATGTATAGAGATCTGCGGGAGTATTACTAGTGGGATGGAATGAAAAGAGATATTGCTGATTTTACTATGAAGTGTTTGACTTATCAGCAGGTTAAAGCAGAGCGGTAGTTACCGAAAGGGATTCTTCAGCCTTTACCAGTGCCAGAGTGGAAATGGGAGAATATATCCATGGACTTTTTTGTGGGATTACCGAAGACATCTCAAGGTAATAATGCAATCTGGGTTATTGTTGATCGCTTGACCAAATCTGCTCATTTCCTTGCTATACGAGATACTTTCTCTCTTGATCAACTTTCCCGTTTGTATCTTAAAGAGATAGTCAGGTTATATGGAGTTCCTATCTCCATTTTATCGGATCATGATCCCAGGTTTACTTAGAACTTTTGGAAAGGCCTTCAGAAGTCGTTGGGTACTGAATTAAATTTTAGTACAGATTTTCATCCTCAATCAGATGGACAGTCAGAACGAACAATTCAGACATTGGAGGATATTCTACGAGCTTGTTCTATGGATTATCAGGGAATTTGGGACCAACATCTTTCTTTGGTTGAGTTTTCTTATAATAACGGCTTTCATTCCAATATACAGATGGCACCATTTCAGGCATTATATGGGAAGCGGTGTCGAACTCCAGCTTTCTGGGATGAAGTGGGTGAAAGGAAGTTGATGGGACTAGAATTGGTAGAAGAGATGGCAGAAAAAGTTCAGCTGATTCAGAAACACATTAGAACAGCTCAGAGCAGGCAGAAGAGTTATGCGGATAACCGGAGGAAGGATCTATCTTTCGAGGTAGGTGATCATGTTTTTCTCAAGGTTTCTCCTTGGAAAAGTGTGATGAGATTTGGTAAGAAAGGAAAGTTGAGTCCAAGGTTTGTTGGACCATACGAAATTCTGGAGAGAGTTGGATCAGTTGCATACCGAGTGGCTTTACCTCCGAGTTTATCTCAGGTACACAATGTTTTTCACGTTTCGATGTTGAAAAGTATATGCCAGATCCATCTCATGTTTTGAGTCCAGAGGTAGTTCAGCTGGAAGAGAACCTATCTTATGAGGAACAACCGGTCCAGATTCTTGACCATAGGGAGCAAGTGTTACGGAATAAGGTGACTGAGCAGGTAAAGGTTTTGTGGAAAAACCACATGATTGAAGAGGCAACATGGGAATCTGAAAATGCAATGAGGGATAAGTACCCCCATTTATTAGATATGTAAATAAATTGCGGGACGCAATTTTCTAAAGGGGGGAAGGATGTAACATCCTAAGTAATTAATGAATAATAGATATTTTTATCTATGTCTATTAATTATTAAGATAGTGTTATAGTGGCTTAAAATGAAAATAAATACAATCTTATGCATGGAATACATTAATATTCTTAAAAGATTGGTTTACTGCCTTTTGATGGAAAACCATTTTTGAATCTATATTTTGACAATTTTATAAACTATGTTTGTCAAAATAAACTTATCCTTTATGATTGGGACATCAAAATTTACCTTGTGTGAATTTTTGGTATTTTTCTGACAATGTTCTTTTTTTAATGAATAGTGAAAAATACTGCATTTTACATCAAAACTATTTTTTAATATAATTTATTTATATTATTAGATTATGTTTTGAATTTGTTTTGAAGTGAAATTATAATATATTTTTACCATTTTATACAATAGTGGTCATTGGAATCAATTTCACTTTGAAATTAGACTTAAACTGGTGTCAATCTTTTGATACTTATTGTTTTGTAAAAACACGCTATCTGCTCTCGCAGCGGGAATTAATTATTGAATTAATTAATGTGACTTATATGATTTGAATTTTATAAAATGGACTTCATTTTTGAAATCTGAATATCAAATATAGCTTAGGGTAAATTTTTGGTAATTTTCTGAAAAACATCAATTTTTGATGAATAGTGAAACCACTAAGTGGTAATCAAGCAAACTGATTTTTCAGTTAAATGAATGTTTACCACTAATGTGTATTGAATTTTGAAAATCCGACATACATGGTTTTCATTAGGAAGTAAAATGTGGTTCAATGAGATTAAAATAATTTTTTGGTGAATAGTAACTTATTAAGTTTTTAATCGCGATTAGTGGTAATTAGTGTAGTTTAAGGTATAAATAATGCTTTAATAATATGAAATGACCTAGACACATGTCCCAACATTATTGGTTGTGTCATGGCCGACCAAGACAAGCCATGGGTCAACTTGGGGACCCCATGGAGACACTTTGGTTTGTAAATGACATAAATAACTTTTTATTAAATGTTAAAGTAAAAATGACACACACAAGAGATGTTTTACGAAAACAATTTTTACATGGGGTTATAAAGATCCGATTTTTTTTATAAATAGTAATTGGAAAGATAAAAATATTTCCTACATCATAGTATTTTTTTATGATTTTTAGACATTAAATAAATTAAATTATTTATGACATAATAATGATGCAGTGATGACATCATTATTTGACGATTTAAATAAAATGGAAAGATAATGAAAACTCTATAAACTACACATGTCCAAAACCAATTGGATGAGTGTATGTCGAACCCTTATCACCTTATACACGAATTATATCAATTTGGGACCTTTTAAAACCGAAACACATTTTCAAATAAAGTAATATTTCTTTACTTTCCAAAAGTGCCCCTCCTCTCCTCTTATAAAAGGCCCCCACCTCTACCTCATTTCACACACTCCACATGCCTTTGGCTCGGCCAACCCCTGCCCATTTACTCTCTCCACATCCCTCCCCTCATCCTAGAGGATTCCCTTTGGGCATAATCCTTTCAAAGGAAGCCTTTAGGCTCAAATCAAAAGGAGTTACACTTTTAAAGGTAATTCTTTCTCTCATGTTCATTTGTTTTATTTTTCTTCTCCAACCCCCTAAACTCTATTTATTTACTTATTTTGTAACAACACCAGTATCATCAATATACTAGTATTTTGTTATAATATTTTTTTGAGCTACACTCTCACACAACTACATCAAATGGTTAAAGAACATACGGTTTCCGTGGATGGCGAAATTCTGCCTCCTGAAACGATGATTGTTCAACACTCATTTAACACATTCAAAGGTGGCCATTATGATGTCACTATTTTTATATATGATATATAATATGTTTATGTTTTCCTTAAGCTTCTGTTTTTTTTCATTATGGGCATACCTTTATGGTTTCCATTATGGGTAAACATGATATCTTCATTTTAGGAAGTGCGGACTACCGCCCCCTCAAAGTGATTTGATTCGTTAAATACCATATGTGGGACATATAAAGGATGTAACTATGATATTATATATGATATTATACTGGAATTATAATATACCTTTATATCATTATGATTCCATTCTATAAAATATGAAATAGAAATGAAAGTAGCGTTCATGCGTACGTACGGCTTACCGTCTCCATGAACGGTGCATTTCATTTCTTACCTCTAAATGATTATGTAATATTATAAATGCATGTATGTACTGGATATATATGACATATATGATATCTACATCATGAATACCATTCTGGATATAATGAACCTTTGACCAAATTAACAACATGTAAGTGTAAGAAGTCTATTTTTGACTTAAGAACCAAATACCGACAAAATGAACATTATTAACTTAACTGATTACATGATGTTCATAACATGGTATAAAAGGAATAATGAACTTGAAAAAGATTCATAAGCAAGTAGAGATTAACTCAAGTTTATTATTCAGGAGATTAAAGAACGGTCGGGTCAAGTCGGATACGAGGTATGGGACTTCGTCTCAATCTCCTTTCGTTGAGGCATATTTTATTTTATACACAACTTTTTTTTATACGGTGTATAAACCCCTTTGACTTTTACATTTATTCAAAAGGAATCTTTTTTATATGAAACGTTTACTAAACGACAAAAGGGAATGTTTTTGTCGTACGTATGCGGCGACAACGACTTCTCCGCCGTCGTGACCGTTATTTGAGTTTCGGCTTCCTCTACAAGCCATACCTTTTTTTAAAAGAAAAATAAATACCATGTTTTACTTTTATTTTATTTTGGTATTTAAAATGGTTTTCATAATGTTTTTATATCAATTTGTTGTATTTATATCTCATGATTGAAATGTGGAAATTTTATGTTTCCTTTATGCATGTTTTATGTGATATGATTATGTTATGGTTCTTGGGCACTATTATGAAGACGGGTGGTTCCGTGATAAACTAAGGGCGGGTGAGCCCGTTATAGCTCTCCAATGCATTGGGTAACGCGAAGGAGTGAAACGTTAAGGTTTCTCCGAAGAGATTTTAGGGAATATACTGTGATGGGTATTCCAAACGTAACCAAGAGGGTTACTCTCTACGTAAGAATGTTATGAATGCCTCAAGTTACCTTTACGTCTTATGATTTCTATGATTAATTCATGATTTTATGAGGTATGCTAAAGTGCCTATGTTTTATGGGTAAAGTATGATTTCATTCTTATGTATATATGAACTCATGTTTCCTTTCCATGTTTTTTTTATAACCCATACTGAGTTTTTATGCTCATCCCAAGTTTTTGAAATGTTTTTCACAGGTCAAGGGAAAGGTACATGATAAGATGATAGAGTCAATGATGTGTCAAGAAATAATCCATGTTTTATTTTAAATGTGTTTCCATTGGTGGGAATGAAGAATACTATCTTTATGTAACCACTTTGTTTATATGTGGAATGTAATGCAAGTTTTATGATCTAATTCTCTACAACTCTAAACCCGAAAAGATCCTCAATGTGTAATCTTGTAATAAATCAAGATTAAGTAAGGTTTAAGGCTGGGACCTTATAGTTGGTATCAAAGGTCGGTTTAGATAAATTTAGGAGTTAGAATTCTATTAAATGATTATCCAAAAATATTTTTTTTCGAAATGATATAGCATTTAAAGATTACCATGTTGCTTCATCTAAGACATGTTTGTTCAGAATGGTTTTCCGCAGAGGAAACAGGGAAGCATTGCTAGGAAGGCATACTGAAGGAAATAACCATCCGAATCAGCATCCAGAAATGGTAGGAATTGGAACTGAACAGTTTGTTGCAGTAATGGCGCAGTTGACTCAAGCGATAAATGGTGGTGGTATCCATGCACGAGATCAGCCAGATCTACCGCAGATTAACATGTCAGTGGTGGAACATTTCATGAGGCAACTTCCACCATCATTCAGAGGATCATCTGACCCTGTGCTAGATGAAGGGTGGATTAAAGCACTGGAGAAGATTTTTGATGTCATGGGGTGTTCAGACAATCAAAAGGTTAGTCTTGCTATTTACAGTTTGGACGGTGAAGCAGATCAGTGGTGGTCTATGGTTAAAAATATCAGGGACGCCGATGAGATTGATGCTCTTGACTGGGATGAATTCAAAGGTATGTTTCTTGAGAAGTATTTTCCTAAGGCTGTTCGACTTAGGATGGAAAATCAATTCTTGGAATTGAGGCAAGAGGAAGACTCAGTGGCTGCCTATGAAGAAAGGTTCACTCGATTGGCAAGGTATGCTCCAAATTTTATCCGAGACCTTGATAGTAAAATCAATCGTTTTTACTCAGGATTAAAGCCAAAATATCGAAGGGAATTAGCTTCTCGTGAGTTTAAAAGTTATGAAAAGCTTGTTCGATGTGCTGAGAAGGTGGAAATGGAGTTTTCCGATGACCATGTTTTCTATAACAACCAGCAGAAGAAGAGACCGAGGTGGTAGGAGAAAGGTAAGAATTCTTCAAAAAAGTCTGATGGTAAGAGAACTAAGTTTTCAGTTTGTGATAAATGTGGAAAAAGGCATGCTGGGGAATGTCTTCTGAATTCTGGGAGTGCTACCGATGTGGTAAGATGGGACATAAGGCTCATGATTTCACTGAAAAGGATCAAGGTGAATGTAAGAACAAATTTTATTTACAGTTAGTGAAATGTTATAAGTGCAATGAGATGGGTCACTATGCAAACGAGTGTCCGACAAGGAGCTTGAGTGATGGGAAGCAGTTGGACTACAAGTAGAAATGGGTAGTGAAATCCTTTGCAACTACTTCAGCAGATGTCGGGCCATCAAATGAATTTGTATCAGGTACTTTGTTTGTTTTTTCAGATTATGCCAGAGTGTTGTTTGATTCAGGGTCTACACATTCTTTCATCTCTGAAACCTTTTCTAGTAAAATGGGAATACCATATCAAGAAATGACTCCTGAACTTTTGGTAAAAAAACCTGGGGGAAATGTTGAGGCAAAAAGAATTTATAAGAATCTTCCTATCCTTATCCGTGGAAAGAACCTACTTGCAAACCTTATTGTTCTACCTCTAGTAGAGTTTGATGTTATCCTGGGTATGGATTGGCTCTCTATTTACCATGCTAAGATTGACTGTAGAGCTAAAGAAGTTTCTTATCAGAAAGACTTTCAGTTTGTTTACAAGAATGAACCCTTACTTTTGTTAACATATCAACAGGCCGAGAAACTTGTAAAAGATGGAAATGAATGTTACCTTGCACACGTCGTTGAAAATAAAGGAACAATTCAGATTAATGATGTGCCAGTGGTAAATGAGTATCCTGAAGTTTTTTCTGATGAGTTTCCTGGAATAATACTAGATCGGGAAGTTGAGTTTACTGTTGACTTAGTTCCTGATGCTAAGCCAATTTCAAAACCCCCTTATCAAATGGCACAAATTGAACTTTTAGAGTTGAAGGAGCAATTGCAAGATTTATTAGAGAAAGGTTTCATTAGACCTAGCACATCACCATGGGGTGCTCCTGTTTTATTTGTTAAAAAAAAGATGGTTCTATGAGACTTTGCATTGATTATAGAGCCTTGAATAATATCACTGTTAAGAACAAATATCCTTTGCCTCATATCGATGATTTGTTTGATCAGCTCCAGGGAGCTCAGTTTTTTTCAAAGATTGACTTGAGATCGGGGTACCATCAGCTGAAGGTAAAGGAGACAGATATTTCGAAGACCGCATTTCGTACGAGATATGGCCATTATGAATTTGTAGTAATTCCTTTTGGGCTAACCAATGCACCTGCTGTATTCATGGACTTAATGAATAGAATTTTCCATGAGCTCTTGGATAAGTTTGTGGTGGTTTTCATTGATGATATTTTGGTGTTTTCTAAAAGTAAAGAGGAGCATGAAAGACATTTAAGGGTTATCTTGCAAACCTTAAAAGAAAAGAAACTGTATGGGAAATTCAGCAAGTGTGAGTTTTGGTTGCAACAAATTTCTTTCCTTGGTCACATTGTTTCTAAAGATGGAATAGCTGTTGATCCTGCAAAAACAAAAGTTGTGGAAGAATGGCCAAGACCCACAAATTTAACCGAGATTTGTAGATTCCTTGGTTTGGAAGGCTATTACCGAAGGATTGTTAGAATTTTTTCACGGTTATCTAGTCCAATGACTAAGCTAACTCGGAAGGGTGTTAAGTGTATCTGGACAAAAGAATGTGATGATTGTTTTCAGGAATTGAAAAGAAGATTGGTGAATGCTCTAGTTTTGGCACTACCTTCCAGGAATGGTGAATTTGTTATATACAGTGATTCTTCATTGAAAGGACTTGGTTGCGTCCTAATGCAGAATGATCAGGTAATTGCTTATGCTTCACGACAGTTGAAAACTCATGCGGTAAATTACCCTACACATGATTTGGAACTAGCTGCTGTTGTTTTTGCTTTAAAAATTTGGAGGCATCATTTGTATAGAGTAAAGTGTGAAATATATACCGATCACAAAAGTTTAAAGTATATATTCACCCAGAAAGAGTTAAACATGAGACAGAGGAGATGGCTAGAATTAATCAAGGATTATGATTGTACAATTCATAATCATCCGGGAAAATCAAATAAAGTGGCTGATGCTTTGAGTCGAAAAATTAATGCTTCATTAACAATGTTGCGTTTGGAACATGATCCTTTGGTTAAGGATTTGATGAACATTGGCATAGAAGTTATTGGTGCAGGAAGTCCTTCTGTTTTGTTTCAGGTATCAGTGAGATCTTCTCTATCAGATAGAATCAAGCAAGCACAGAAGCAAGACAGTGAGTTGCAGAAAAAGGTAGAGCTGGTTCAGAAAGGTAAGTTGCCTGAATTGAACATTGATAATGATTGTGTTTTGAGATTTGGGAAGAGATTGTGTGTGCCTTGTGATTCACAGTTGAAGAGAGAGTTGTTATGTGAAGCTCATAGTTCTCCGTTTTCAGTTCATCCGGGCAGTACTAAGATGTATAGAGATCTGCGGGTGTATTACTGGTGGGATGGAATGAAAAGAGATATTGCTGATTTTACTGTGAAGTGTTTGACTTGTCAGCAGGTTAAAGCAGAGCGGCAGTTACCGAAAGGGATGCTTCAGCCTTTACCAGTGCCAGAGTGGAAATGGGAGAATATATCCATGGACTTTGTTGTGGGATTACCGAAGACATCTCAAGGTAATAATGCAATATGGGTTATTGTTGATCGCTTGACCAAATCTGCTCATTTCCTTGCTATACGAGATACTTTCTCTCTTGATCAACTTTCCCGTTTGTATCTTAAAGAGATAGTCAGGTTACATGGAGTTCCTCTCTCCATTGTATTGTATCATGATCCCAGGATTACTTCTAACTTTTGGAAAGGCCTTCAGAAGTCATTGGGTGCTGAATTAAATTTTAGTACAACTTTTCATCCTCAATCAGATGGACAGTCAGAACGAACAATTCAGACATTGGAGGATATGCTACGAGCTTGTTCTATGAATTATCAGGGAAGTTGGGACCAACATCTTTCTTTGGTTGAGTTTTCTTATAATAATAGCTTTCATTCCAGTATACAGATGGCACCATTTCAGGCATTATATGGGAAGCGGTGTCGAACTCCAGCTTTCTGGGATGAAGTGGGTGAAAGGAAGTTGATGGGACCAGAATTGGTAGAAGAGATGGCAGAAAAAGTTCAGCTGATTCAGAAACACATTAGAACAGCTCAGAGCAGGCAGAATAGTTATGCGGATAACCGGAGGAAGGATCTATCTTTCGAGGTAGGTGATCATGTTTTTCTCAAGGTTTCTCCTTGAAAAAGTGTGATGAGATTTGGTAAGAAAGGAAAGTTGAGTCCAAGGTTTGTTGGACCATACGAAATTCTGGAGAGAGTTGGATCAGTTGCATACCGAGTGGCTTTACCTCTGAGTTTATCTCAGGTACACAATGTTTTTCACGTTTCGATGTTGAGAAAGTATATTCCAGATCCATCTCATGTTTTGAGTCCAGATGTAGTTCAGCTGGAAGAGAACCTATCTTATGAGGAACAACCGGTCTAGATTCTTGACCATAGGGAGCAAGTGTTACGGAATAAGGTGATTGAGCAGGAAAAGTTTTTGTGGAAAAACCACATGATTGAAGAGGCAACATGGGAATCTGAAAATGCAATGAGGGATAAGTACCCCCATTTATTCGATAAGTAAATAAATTGGGTGGACGCAATTTTCTAAAGGGGGGAAGGATGTAACATCCCAAGTAAGTAATGAATAATATATATTTTTATCTATGTCTATTAATTATTAAGATAGTGTTATAGAGGCTTAAAATGAAAATAAATACAATCTTATGCATGGAATACACTAATATTCTTAAAAGATTGTTTTACTGCCTTTTGATGGCAAACCATTTTTGAATCTATATTTTGACAATTTTATAAACTAGGTTTGTCAAAATAAACTTATCCTTTATGATTGGAACATAAAAATTTACCTTGTGTGAATTTTTGGTATTTTTCTGACAATGTTCATTTTTTAATGAATAGTGAAAAATACTGCATTTTACATCAAAACCGTTTTTTAATCTAATTTATTTATATGATTAGATTATGTTTTGAATTGGTTTTGAAGTGAAATTAGAATATATTTTTACCATTTTATCCAATGGTGGTCATTGGAATCAATTTCACTTTGAAATTGGACTTAAACTGGTGTCAATCTTTTGATACTTATTGTTTTGTAAAAACACGCTATTTGCTCTGGCAGCGGGAATTAATTATTGAATTAATTAATGTGACTTATATGATTTGAATTGTGTAAAATGGACTTCATTTTTGAATTCTCTATATCAAATATAGCTTAGGGAAAATTTTGGCAATTTTCTGAAAAACTTCAATTTTTGATGAATAGTGAAACCACTAAGTGGTAATCAAGCAAACTGATTTTTCAGTTAAATGAATTTTTACCACTAATGTGTATTGAATTTTGAAAATCCGACATACATGGTTGTCATTAAGAAGTAAAATGTGGTTCAATGAGATTAAAATAATTTTTTTGTGAATAGTAACTTATTAAGTTTTTAATCGCGATTAGTGGTAATTAGTGTAGTTTAAGGTATAAATAATGATTTAATAATATGAAATGACCTAGACACATGTCCCAACCTTATTGGTTGTGTCATGGACGACCAAGACAAGCCATGGGTCATCTTGGGGATCCCATGGAGACACTTTGGTTTGGAAATGACATAAATAACTTTTTATTAAATGTTAAAGTAAAAATGACACAAACAAGAGATGTTTTACGAAACCAATTTTTACATGGGGTTATAAAGATCATATTTTTGATTATAAATAGTCATTGGAAAGATAAAAATATTTCCTAAATCATAGTATTTTTTTTATGATTTTTAGACATTAAATAAATTAAATTATTTATGACATAATAATGATGCAGTGATGACATCATTATTTGACGATTTAAATAAAATGGAAAGATAATGAAAACTATATAAACTACACATGTCCAAAACCAATTGGATGAGTGGATGTCGAAACCTTATCACCTTATCCACGAATTATATCAATTTGGGACCTTTTAAAACCGAGACACATTTTCAAATAAAGTAATATTTCTTTACTTTCCAAAAGTGTCCCTCCTCTCCTCTTATAAAAGGCCCCCACCTCTACCTCATTTCACACACTCCACAAGCCTTTGGCTCGGCCAAACCCTGCCCATTTACTCTCTCCACGTCCCTATCCTCATCCTAGAGGATTCCCTTTGGGCATAATCCTTTCAAAGGAATCCTTTAGGCTCAAATCAAAAGGAGTTACAATTTTAGAGGTAATTCTTTCTCTCATGTTCATTTGTTTTATTTTTCTTCTCCAACCCCCTAAACTCTTTTTATTTACTTCTTTTGTAACAACACCAGTATCATCAATATACTAGGATGTTGTTATAATATTTATTTGAGCTACACTCACACACAACTACATCAAATGGTTAAAGAACATACAGTTTCCGTGGATGGCGAAATTCTGCCTCCCGAAACGATGATTGTTCAACACTCATTTAACACCTTCAAAGGTGGCCATTATGATGTAACTATTTTTATATGTGATATATAATTTGTTTATGTTTTCCTTAAGCTTCTGTTTTATTCATTTTGGGCATACCTTTATGGTTTCCATTATGGGTAAACACGATATCTTCATTTTAGGAAGTGCGGACTACCGCCCCCTCAAAGTGATTTGATTCGTTAAATACCATATGTGGGACATATAAAGGATGGAACTATGATATTATATATGATATTATACTGGAATTATAATATACCTTTATATCATTATGATTCCATTCTATAAAATACGAAATAGAAATGAAAGTAGCGTTCATGCGTACGTACGGCTTACCGTCTCCATGAACGGTGCATTTCATTTCTTACCTCTAAATGATTATGTAATATTATAAATGTATGTATGTACTGGATATATATGACATATATTATATCTACATCATGAATACCATTCTGGATATAATGAACCTTTTACCAAATTAACAACATGTAAGTGTAAGAAGTCTATTTTTGACTTAATAACCAAATACCGAAAAAATGAACATTATTAACTTAACTGATTACATGATGTTCATAACATGGTATAAAAGGAATAATGAACTTGAAAAAGATTCATAAGCAAGTATAGATTAACTCAAGTTTATTATTCAGGAGATTAAAGAATGGTCGGGTCAAGTCGGATACGAGGTATGGGACTCCGTCTCAATCTCCTTTCGTTGAGGCATATTTTATTTTATACACAACTTTCTTTTATACGGTGTATAAACCCCTTTGACTTTTACATTTATTCAAAAGGAATATTTTTTATATGAAGCATTTACTAAACGACAAAAGGGAATGTTTTTGTCGTATGTATGCGGCGACAACGACTTCTCCGCCGTCGTGACCGTTATTTGAGTTTCGGCTTCCTCTACAAGCCATTCCTTCTTTTAAAAGAAAAATAAATACCATGTTTTACTTTTCTTTTATTTTGGTATTGAAAATGGTTTTCATAATGTTTTTATATCAATTTTTTGTATTGATATCTCATGATTAAAATGTGGAAATTTTATGTTTCCTTTATGCATGTTTTATGTGATATGATTATGTTATGGTTCTTGGGAATTATTATGAAGATGGGTGGTTCCGTGATAAACTAAGGGCGGGTGAGCCCGTTATAGCTCTCCAATGCATTGGGTAACGCGAAGGAGTGAAACGTTAAGGTTTCTCTGAAGAGATTTTAGGGAATATACTGTGATGGGTATTCCAAAAGTAACCAAGAGGGTTACTCCCTACGTAAGAATGTTATGAATGCCTCAAGTTACCTTTACGTCTTATGATTTCTATGATTTATTCATGATTTTATGAGGTATGCTAAAGTGCCTATGTTTTATGGGTAAAGTATGATTTCATTCATATGTATATATGAACTCATGTTTCCTTTCCATATTTTTTTTATAACCCATACTGAGTTTTTATGCTCATCCCAAGTTTTTGAAATGTTTTTCACAGGTCAAGGGAAAGGTACATGATAAGATGATAGAGTCAAGGATGTGTCAAAAAATAATCCATGTTTTATTTTAAATGTGTTTCCATTGATGGGAATGAATAATACTATCTTTATGTAACCACTTTGTTTATATGTGGAATGTAATGCAAGTTTTATGATCTAATTCTTTAAAACTCTAAACCCGAAAAGATCCTCAATGTGTAATCTTGTAATAACTCAAGATTAAGTAAGGATTAAGGCTTGGGCCTTATACCTCTCCCAAGTCTCTTCCTGTACTCGGCCACGCTGCCATAACACCCGTTTGAGAGGAAATGACCAGCCTCAGATAACCTTTTTCCTCCAGTCAACTATACGAATCAGATGTTCCTAAAAGGATGCATCAACCTAAAGCTCAACCTTATCAGGCTGAAAAATTTGAGACAGGTCTGAGTGATAGCGGCGCAGCTAAGATATGTGGAAGACGTCATGCATGGATTAGTACCTCTAAAGAAACTGTAACGGATAGGCAACCGACCAACTCGTTCCAAAATATCAAACGGTCTGACATATCGTGGTGAGAGCTTACCATGTCTCCTAATCCTCTTGTGTCCCAATCTCGGTGCGACACGTAGGAAAACTCAATCCCCAACTTCAAACTCCAAGGGTCATCTACAATGATCAGCATCAAATTTTTTATGATACTGCGCAATAGACATTCATCTCTAAATCAAGTGAACCTGCTCAATAGTCTCCTGGACAAGATGAGGTCACAGCATAGCTGCCTCTCCTACATCCATCCAACACATGGGTGATCGGCTTGGCTTGCCGTAAAAACCCTCATATAGCACCATATGAATAGTATCCTGGAAGCAATTATTATAGGATAACTCAACTAGGGGTATGTGTCCCTCCCAAGAACACCCAAAATCAAGGACACGTGAATATAACATGTCCTCTAGAACCTGTATTGTACGCTCTGACTGGACATCATCCTGAGGGTGGTATGCGATGCCCAGAAGCACCTGTTTACCCAGTGCCCTCTGAAAAATCTGCTAGAAACGAGAGGTAAAGTGGGCATCCCAATATGAAATGATAGAACGAGGGAACCCATGAAGTTGTACCACCTCTAGAATACAAATATTTCTGAGATCATCTACAACAAAGGTCTCCATGATTGACAAAAAAGTGAGTGACCTCCTTTAGCCTATCAACAATGACCCATATAGCATTGTTTCCTTTAGGTGAACTTGGTAACCCCATCATGAAATCCATCGCAAAATCATCCCATTTCCACTCAAGAATGGATAGTTACTGTAAAATTCCAGCTGACCGCTGATGTTATGCATTCACCTGCTGATAGGTGGAACACCTCATAACAAAACTAGCTACTTCTCACTTCATTCCTGGACACCATTACTGGTGGCGGAAGTCGCAGTACATCTTGGTGGCTTCAGGATGCACTTCCCAAGCTGAAGCATAAAACTCCCGCATCATCTCCTCGTGTATAACCCCTATAACCCACACACATCCATGGATACATATATCTCCATCATCACCTATCATTTATCTAGGAGTAGGGTCCTCTCCTGCCACACTCTCTCGGAGGACTAGGCCTTCAGAATCTGATTGCTGCCTCATTCTCAATCTTTCTAGTAGGGTAGAGGTAACTTCCAAAGATGAAAGATAATTTTTCCCCTGAATATCATGTACCTATAAATGAATCTCATAGAACAAGTCCATCAGCTTCCACTCACCACTAGCCTCCCGCACTGCTTGTATTTGAGTCCTCTTGCTTAGTTCATCAACCACTTCGTTTCCTTTTCTAGGTGTATATGCAAGCTCAAAGTTAGAATAATGAACTAAATTTTTTTTCTCCCAATAAACAATGTATACAACAGTAAAAATCATTGACAACTGAAGCGAACTCGAGATCATGCGTTGAGTAATTTCTCTCATGTGGCCTAAACTACTCAGAACCATGCACAACTACTCGATCTCCCTACATAAGCACTGCTCCCAGCCCAACACCTGATGCATCACAGTACACAGGGTAACTCTTTCCTGGATATGGAAATATCAGTATCAGTGTTGAAGTCAAATGTCCCTATAACTCTTAAAAGTCTATTTCACAAGAATCTAACCATTCAAACTTCACACCTTTCTTATTCAAGCCTTTCATTGGGGCTACTAAGCGTGAGAAGTCCCGTATAAAGCGCATGTAGTAACTAGCTAGCCCAAAGAAACTCTACACCTAAAAAAAATTCTTGTGCTTCTCCCAGGTAACTATTGTTCTCACCTTCTCTGGGTTCATTGATACTTTAGTCTCTGAGATGACGTGACCCAGGAAGTGAATCTGATCCATCTAGAAGTGTCATTTTGCGAGCTTATCACATAACAGATTCTCTCTCAGTGTATTCAAAACAATCTCAATGTGTTTGTCATGGTTGTGTCGATTATGAGAATACACCAAGATATCATCGAAAAAAACCACCATAAAAGAATTTAGGTAAGGATGAAACACTTGGTTCATCAGCACCATGAAAACTACTGGCACAATCCTGAGACCAAACGACATAACCAAGTACCCATAGAGACCATACCTGTAATGAAAGGTTGTACGAGGTCCGTCTACTGGTCAAACACGCACCTGGTGATATCCGGACCTCAATTCAATCATCGAGATCACTCAATATCCTCGAATATGATCAAATAAGTTTTCAATCCATGGTAAGGGATATTGATTTTTAATCGTCAACTGGTTCAATTTTGATAGTCCACACATAGCCTGAGAGTACCATCCACAATTTTCTTGAAAAAGACCGGTGAAACCTAAGGAGAAGTACTGGGTCGGATAAAACCCTTAGCTTCTAGCTCATCCAACTACCTCTTAAGTCCTTGTAACTCCGCCGTAGCCATATTGTAAGGAATAATGGATACCAGTGCAACTCCTAGCAGAAGCACGATAGTGAACTCCACCTCTCTAACTAGAGTTAATCCTGAGAAGTTTTTTGGGAAAATGTCCCTGAAATGATCAACCACTAGAAGAAAATATGCTAGACATGTTCCTTAATCATCTAGGTATAAAATTTCAATATGGGATATCATCCCGCCCAGCCCTTAATGCTTGGGTCCAGCTCGGATCGCCTGGACATCCCATTATCCCTTGTATAGAAAATACCCACCCTCTGATGACGTAAAACTCACCGTTCGGTGATAGTAGTCAATAAAGGCTCGAAAGGAAACCAACCAGTTCATTCTAAGAATGACATCGAATCCCATCATCTCTAAGACATAGAGGTTCCATAAAAAGTGACACCCACCAATATCAATGGGAACTCCTTTCAATGATGTACACAAGTCGTTCTAATCCTTAACAGAGTGTCTAGCATCATAAAATCAAAAGTAGTATAAACACAGATCCCAAGGCTTTCCAAATCGGCAAAAATATAAAACTCTATGTTACACCATTATCAAAAAGTACAGAAGATAAAATAGAGGCAACTAGAATAGTACATCTGCTAGTAGATGGTTCGGGATTCTGCTCCTGTTGGGTATGTTGCACTGTATATGTCTGACATGTACCACGAACCTGTGACACAACTTGGCTACCCAGTGCTAACCCGCCCTGCTGTCATTGAGATCCTGAGGTCTAGCTACCCTGACCACGACCACATCCTTGGCCTGCACACCCCGATGTATTCCAGTTTCTAGACTCATGAGAAGCTATTGACCCTGATCTTGTATGTGGAGTCAGTACAGAACCTCTCTCACTCGCCACTGGTGGAAACGTCCTACAGAAGTGCTATAGATTACCCATCTTGCCACAAGCTCAACACTCAAATGTGTATTTCAGGTACTGTGGTTTAGTTTTCCCAAGATTTATGCACAGTTAGCACCTCACATGGCTACCGAAAGATAGGTTCTAATTGCTCATATCCTAGTGAAAAAGCTCCATACGACGCTTCTTGCCTTCGGTCGAGATAATACCAGATATCAATGATGAACTATCCTGGCTCGCACCCCTAGATTTTTGTTGATTGTGCTTGGTGATCACTGCATGATTCACAATGGAATGTATAGAAGGAAACCTGAAAATGTTCACCTGAGCTTGGATTTCGCACCAAATAACATCCTCAAAGCACCTAGCTCTCAACACATCGTCACCCATCAGAACAGGTGCGAATCATTGAATCTATTTAAAGCAGACAGAATAGTCCATCACTGACATAGTACTCTACTACGGATTCATGAACTCCTGGGCTCGATCGGACCTGAGGGTCCCAGGAAAGAAGTAGTCGTAGAAGACTGTCTGGAAGTCTCCTCATGACATATCCCGATGGCACTCTGTCTGCGTGATAACATCCTACCACCTTTTGGTGGAATCTCATAGCATATAAGTCGCAAGCTTGACCCTCCTCTCAGGAGGTGTCTCAAGCTGCTCAAAGATAGTCAGAAATAATTCCAGATAGGACTCTTCAGCCTGTGGTCTTCCATCCTCTAAAAAATTAGGCGAATGCTGCTGCTGGAATATATGCATCAGCTCTTCCATAGATGTGGCAGCCTGTGGTGCTCCCTGGAAGGTCTGTATGAACCTCACAAAACCTTATCAGAATTTTGAATCTGCACTCGCGTCTCAAGTAAAAACTAGTGGCACGACTGGCACCACTTGAGGATCCATCAGTAGACCATGGCCCACCATTTCTAGAGTATTCTCATTGCCGCTCTCCTGGAATATAACTCGTAGTATTTGTGGTGGCATGACTCTAAAAATTCCAGCACACATGCCTCAATGCCAACTTAATGAAGAAGTAATTATCACTCAGAAGAATGAAAGAGGAGAACAGATTAAGGAAAACACTCATGTTTTTCAAAATATGAGTACACAATGTGTATTAACCCTTACACGATGTGTCTTCCTAGGCCTTTACATGGGTGTCTACTTTTTCCCAACAAGACTGTGTAACACTCCATGTACACGACATGTTTCTCAAGAGACACGACGTGTACTTGATTTTCCTTCCTGCCCAGGTACTAATACATGGCTATAACTGCATGGTTCTATTGGTTTACAACTACACATCGTCTTCACCCTTAACATGGCGTGTACCTCTATGTTTTCATCCAGTCTTGTTGTTAGTCACACAGTAGGATACATGATCAACTCATACATGACATGTATTCCCAAATACAGGACATGTTCTACTAAAAGTTTGACACCCCCTGTTCCCTCCTTACATGGCAGGTTACACGGTCAAAGACTACATGGCGTGTACACGAGATACACGATGTGTTCTTCTTACAATTTGGAACATGTTCTCCCCCAAACAGGAAGAACACACAACGTGTTAGGATAGAGTACACGCCATGTATACTGGGTTTTTTGGGACAGAAACTCCAAATTTTCCATAAAACCCCTGTTCTGCAGAAAAACCAACCAGCGAGATGCCAAATTCTGATCTGTGAAGGCCCACACTCCCCAGAAATCAAAGTTTGGCACCCAAGTAGAACATATCATAGTACATTTTAAGATAAAAATATGGGTCATGATCATCCAAATTCCAATATAAGAGGGACCATATACCTTAGGAAACAATGTTTGACGTCCATTCCATCCAAACCATATCACGTACCAATACACCTATCGTAACAACAAACATAGCTATCACATCATCTATCACAACAACATGTGATAACTAATGCATCCTAGATGATATGGCATAATGTATAGCATGTGATTCTAACAAGTGCCTATATGATTCTCGGGATGACATACCCTCATCTCATTGGGTTTCAACAAACTAGAACCTCAATTTCATCAATAGTAATATTAGAAATCAAGTGTGTCACCCAACAGTGAAATAAAATCAACTTTAATAGCTCAATATCTAAAAGAACAAGTCAATTAGAGGAAATTTGGATTTTCCCTATATGTGGGGTACCTACTATCGAACATATATAATTACCAAATAACCATTTCATCCTATCCCTATCTATAAGCTCCAAATAGATATACAAAGTAGAAAAGAAACCCCTATGATACCACTTTGTAACGTCCTGGATTCGGGTTCCACTAAACGGTGCCTCAAAACTGGTTAGCCACATGACCTCAAGCCCACTTCCCCAAAAGCTAGAGGATGCGGACTAGTAGCAAGGGCCTAGGGTGTGATAGTGGGTAAACTATGCCCTAATTAAAAGAGTGTAGCATAACAGAATAAATAATGACAATAGCGGAAGAAGTAAACAACATGAAACTGGAGTAAACAACTAGAGACTAAAGATCAATATAGCCAGAAAATATATACTAACAAATGATGTAGCATGTCACATGTTCTAAAAAAATAGAAAAAACAAGATACACTACAATAAAGTACAATACAATACCAAATTATAGTAAAACAAAATGAATCTCAACAGCATCGCAAACCAAGGTTTGGTCCCATGCTCTCCTGCTCCTAAGCAGCAATCAACTACTTGTGTAGGGAGCCTTTCCCCTATCAACACCTGCAGCAATATAGTCTGCTTGGGCCGAAAAAACATTAATCAAATAGGGTGTGAGAAATAAAACCCAGTAGGAAACCACCAAAGGTCGGTGTCGATCTGTCAGTGAGTATATGCAATAGTGGTGAACAATAGTGAAATGCAATAACCCAACAAGTACTCAAAAGTAAAAAATCCTACACGTACTTGCATTCATTTACATTAATTTCATGTTCTTTAAATAATTCAAATTCAGTGAATTATATAAGTCTCAGGATCTGACCTAATCCCATCAACCCCTATATAAAGTAACCACAACAGATACCTCATCATGCTATCTAAGAATAGAAGTACATACCAAATCCAAGCATGTGCTTTGGCTTGGGAGACGCATTTTCTATTATTCCAGTTCAATATGTCTCAGGCCCAAGCCCGATGTATATGCATTTCAACATATTCTAATTTGGGACAATCCCGATGTATCAGTATTTCAGCATTTTATAATCAGGGACAAGCTCGGTGTATAAACATTTCAGCCTATTATAATCAAGGAACAGCCCGGTGTATTAGCATTTCAGTATATTATAATCAGGGACAAGCCCAGTTATCCGCATTTCAACATATTATAATTAGGGACAAGCCTGGTGTATCATCATTTCATCATATTATAATCAGGGAAAATCCCTGTGTATCAGCATTTCAATATATTTTAATCAATACATGTAATTTACACTAATACATGGTTTTAATCATAACAACTCATGGGGGAATTTCATATAACAATATATCATTCTAATCAAACCCAAAAAGGGAAAACATTCACAAGCCTCAAAGGCGTTCTGTCCAAATGGCTAACCATGGGAAACACACCCATGGGGTGTCCCTAAATCAAATAATCAGCAATCTCATGCTTCAATTTCATATAACCAAATACCTATACATCATTAGGCATATACAAGATTCAATTATAGAGCAAAACAATACCCAAAAAATGGTTTCATACCAACATGGAACATATAATCAACTCGACATTTAATGAATGCCACAAGAGCACCTACCTCAATGTTGTATAACCGATACAAACTAACGTTGGCCCTTGAATCGGCCTAGAACGACATCGATCTAAGAAAAGAGATAAATCATTCAACCTTAAATAAGTCTATCGAGAGACTTAATCACCAATAATGGATCTGGAAGAATAAATCCCTTACCGATTGGGTTTTAAAGTGACCGATGGCACTTGAATCGAGTTCCGGACGATGAAACAAGAGAAGGAAATGATCTCATGGCTCCTTGTTCTTCACCCGATGCCTCTTCTATCCAAAATAAGAGAAAATGAGGCTAATACCCATTTTAAGCTGAATTTTAGTATTACACGGAATGTATTTTTGTATACACAGCGTGTATGTCATTTTACTGTTCACAAGTTCGTCGACTTACTTTACACGTCCTGCACCGATCTTGACGACATGACTACAAGGTTTGTATTAGAAAGTACATGGCGTGTAGTGGTTTTTCTTATATTTCTGAAAAAAAAGCACACATCGTGTATCACCATCCTACACGGCCAGACCACACGGCATGTATATGATATTACATGACATGTTCTACTAAAACTTAACATTTTTCCAGTTTTCCTTGTTTTCTCATAAACAATTCAAAGGAAACTAAAAAGAAGAAACCCATACCACGTAAAAAGAAACAGGTTCTTACATATTTATTATTTTACTTATATAGTTATAAAAATATAAAAATATAAATATATTTATAAATATATGTAATCATTTTTAAATAAATACAAATATTTATATTTTTAATTCCTAATAAATATAAATATACTTAAATAATTAATTTTATAAAAAAATATATTAATTATATATATTTATAAACAAATATTAATAAATAAATACAAATTATTATAAATATAATTCTAAATAAATGAAGATATATTTAAATAATTAGAAAATTGTAATTATTATATTAATTATTTATATTTATAAAATTGTAAATATATTTTTTATAATTTTATAATTATATATATATAATTTCAATAATAAAAAAATATTTATTTATTATAATTTTTAATTAATAATAAATATATATATATTTATTAGTTATAAATATAAATAAATATTTATTTATTTTAGAAATTATTAATTTATAACAAATATATTTATTATTTTCATATATAATGTTATATATAATTAAATAAATATATTTATAAATATATAGAAATATTGATAAATAAATAAAAATATTAATATTTATAGTTATAAATAAATACAGATATATTTAAATAATTATAAAATTATAATAAATATAATAATAAAATTATAAATATTAGAAATATATATAGGGGTTTTTCAGAGCCTCTCTTTGACCTCATGATGCTCTCTTCCCTCTGGTGACGACGGTGGCCGGGACGCCGTCTCCTCCCCCCTTGATGGGGGAGGGGGATTCACTGTCTCACAAGAGAGCTCGGTCATTTCATCCTTTCTCTAACCCGTCGTATCTACCTCCTTTTCCGAAAGATTTGATTAACTCTAAGGTGCCTGATCTAATTGATGGAGCACCAAATCTTCCTCTCTCTCTCTCTATCTGAGTTCACAGTCTTCGGCCTTGCTGAATCTCACCCTGGTGGCTCGTTCCAAGAACAGAAGGCCTTCGATGGATGATTTTGATCGTTTTTTATTTGGTTTGTGGGATCTTCACGAACGAGCGGTCATGGGTTTATTGGATAACAAGAAAATCATGATTCGATTTGAGTCAGAGACAGACCTCATCCAGGCTTGGGCTAGGGCGCCTCACATATTCAAAGGCATCTGTTTTATGCTCTTGCAATGGTCGTTTGATCTCTATATGAATCGGGATCCCCCCTCCATCGCGGTTTGGGTCAGTTTTCCTAACTTACCTTTACCGTTTCAAAACCCATCTGTTATTTTTTTATTAGGAAACATGGTAGGAAGATACCTTTGTTCCGATTTCCGCACGAAAGCGGTTTTCCATCTGGTAAATCCCAGGGTGTGTGTTGAAATGGATGCATCACGCGTCCCTTTTGATTATATTTGGATTACAATCGGGGAGGAGTATAGATGTAAACATAGGGTTGTATATGAAAGTTGGACAAATTTATGTGGTTTTTGCAAGTGGTTGGGGCATCTGATTGAAGTTTGTCATGCGATGAGGGCCAACCATAGTGGAAAGGAGGCTAGGATAAGCTCTGAGGAGGGTATAAGACACAATGAACTGGGAAAAGATTTGAGAATGGGTCTGGATTCGAAGATGAAGGGGGTAGCTGAAATAGGGAGGGGTCCTCAGATGAACCCTTTAGAAGGGGAAAACCTCGGCTCCGGTTCTGGTGTTATTTCCTTGGAGGAAGATCAGTCAATTGGTAATACCAGCATTGGGTTGAACCTGGATGAGGAATGAGCTGTTCAGTCTCCTACTACTACGGGTCCCGAACAGGTTGGAAAGGAACGAAAAGGCAGTTCTGTGGAGGTGGTTAACATGGCCAGACCGATTAAAGGTCTGGATCCTTTGGCCAAGCCCTTTATGGATTTGAATAATAGGTTTGATGTCCTTGTAGAGGATAATGTGGATGAGGTTCTGGAGGATGAGGTCCTTTCAGGGGGTGAGGGTGATGTTTTGTTGGTGGAGAATAGGCAGGAGGATTGCTTGGGGATGTAACCGGTGATAGGCCCTGTTGAAATTGCTGAGTAGGTACTTCCTGTAGAACTTGTTGGGGGGATAAGCCTCCTGAATTCCATCTGGATGAGAATAAGGGGAAGGAGGAAACAATTATGGCTGGTGAGGAACTTCCCATGCAGGAAGGGCGACAACACTTGACAAAATGTCATCTTGCTGAACAGAGGATGAGCAGTTATGTTGTAGGTCATAAATCTGGGCTGAAGGAACAATCCGGGGTGGGGAAGAAGAGCTCCATGGGAGAAAAGGGAACTGGAGTCCCCTTGACAGGTGCTCTTTTAGAGATATTGTTCAAGATGGGATCCACAAGGGGTCTTCTGGTGTTAGACCTCCATCTGCAACCTCATCAAGGAGGCAAAGAAGAGACTACTCATATCTCTCGAGCCCAATGTGGACAAGGTCTACTTCTAAAAGGAATATCCAGGTGGTCCTTTCCATCAAAAAGGTATGTGGGGTTAAGAAGGCAGCATTTGTTATGACTAATTTGGTAATGCTTGACAATCGGGTTCAAAGCGCCAATTTTTGGAGAAATCCGGAATGGGAATTGGCTATAGGAGAAGATGAATCATGTTTGGGATACGGGGATGATTGTGGTTATTATGATGTTTAATTCTATGTTGGTTTTGGTTGTTTGTTGTTTTAGTTACTATTGTACTGGATTGGCGTTGTATGTTGGGCACCGGTCACCCATAATCCGACTTTTATAAAATTTAAAAAAAATTATTGGCCATTCATATATATTTTTATAATTTTATAATTATTAAAATAAATAAATAAATATTAATTTATAATTTTAATTATAAAAAAATATATG
Source organism: Viscum album (assembly GCA_963277665.1). NCBI lineage: Eukaryota > Viridiplantae > Streptophyta > Magnoliopsida > Santalales > Viscaceae > Viscum > Viscum album. The sequence goes on along the minus strand of OY728158.1, from coordinate 353,733,807 downwards.
TTCATATTAATATTTATAAAAATTGAAGAAATATAGTTATATATTTCTAAGATAATAACTATAATAACTATATTTCTTATAATTTTATAATTATTTAAATTATAATTTTATAAATATAAATATATTTATTTATTTATACTTATAGATACAAATAAATAAATAAATATTTATCATATATATAATTTTATAAACATATATAATAATATAAATAAATTATTAATGTTATATATTTTTCAGCACTAAAAAGGTGATGAAAAAGGTATATTTTATCAGCGCTTTCTATTTTAGTGCTAATAAAACATAACTTTATCAATGCTTTTTTATCTAGCATAGATAAAAGTTTCACCATGTTTTATAAAGAAACCCTAACTTTATCCTCCTTCCTCACACCCCACAAGCTCTCATGGAAGTCGATCCATACCGCCACCACCGCCTCCTCCTCTCCTGCTGACTCCTCTGCCGCCGTGAATCCATCCGCCACGAAACCACCTTTTTTACGCGCCTCTCCTCCATCATACGCCTCTTTTCCGTTGAATGCCTCTACTCCATTGGAAGAATCCTCCACTGCATGCCTCTCCTCTACTGTGAATCCCTTCCCCACCTTCACTGCGCGCCTCCCCTCCTTTGTATGCCTCTCCTCTGCTGCATGCCTCTCCTCTGTCGTGTTCCTCTCCTCTGTAGGAGGACTCCTCCTCTATGCACCTATCTTCCACTACGAAATCACCTCTATCGCATGCTAAAACACACCTTCGTGGCGAGTTTTATCCTCTTTTTCATTTATTTCCTCTTTTTCATTCCCCAGAATTCATTGTTGCATTGCAGTTTCGCTTGAGTTTCATGTTAAGGAAGTGTTTTGATAATCTTCTACTATAGAATTGGTTGATCCACATTTCTAGAAGTGTAGTTTTCATGTGAGGGAATCCTACTTTTCCTTGCGGTACACAGACGAGATAAAAAAGTTCTTTGTGCTAGGGATTCTCCTTAGTTTCTCTTTGTTTGTGTATCATGTGTAAGGGATTTACTCTTTCTTTTCTATGGTTCATATTTTATCCACACTAATCAAATATAAGAAACAGATAATTAAATTGAAAAGGAAAATGGGGTTTGTTTATTACAGTTTCATATCGATAGTGATGTTGTGAAATGTATGGGATACACACCCCACTAAAAATCGTGGCCATTGTGGTTTTGGTTTTCACACTAAATGAATTGCATGTTTGTCGGTTCATGTTAACATTTAAACATAAAAATTGGTAATTTATATAAACTTGTATAATGAATGAATACCCTAGGATGATACAACTTCTACGATAACCCCAGAATTAACAAGTGGAATTGAATAATGGATGCTTTATAAAATTTGAAATTGTGTTTTCTTGGTTTGTATGGTATTGTGGTTGTGGGAAAGGTTGTGTGTCGTGACCTTTAGTTTGATGCATCCATCAAAGGTACCTAACCTAGATTTTTTTATGAAATTTTCTTTAAAATTTTCTAGACTATTTTGGGACTTTATGTTGTTAACATCATGAATGATTTTTAGAGAGGTAAGAATTCTCTTGAGACTTATAGTGATACTCTCATCACATTGATTCTAGAGGTTACTAATATGAGTTTAGATAAATATTTTAGAGTTACTAGTATTTTTAATTTCATTTATAAAGTATTTTTGAAGATTTTAGAAAATATAATATGGAAAATCATACCATCTATTAGTTTAGTACCATAGTTATTTTCTTGTATTGAAGAGTTATAGGATACTGTAGTCTCCATGAAGTAGTCTTCAAGCATGAAAAATATCTGGAATGTAATCCTTACTCATTTTTTGATTAATTCAACCAAAATGAGAGGCTCTAAAACATAGCATCATTTTTTAATATAGGAAGTAGAGAATGAAATATCTTATAGATGTGGTAATTTTGAAATATATTTTTTAGAAGTGGATGGGTTCATGGTAAGTAGTCCAGAAGTTATGAATAAAAGTTGTGGGTTTTTAAATATGGGTTTATTAATGGTGATATGTTAGGGTATTCTCGTCATTTTATTGTTAATTTTTTTGGAATGTAAGATTAATTCATTGAAAAGTATGAGTGACATTAAATATTTATCAAAAGTGAAAGCTTTTATCTGGACATGTTATAGGTGTTAGAAATTCCACATGTTCAATAGGGATACTTCCATGAAATTTTGGAAATCAGTGAAACTGGACGAATTGATGAAACTTACTATAAGAAAGTGGGACAACATGCACAAGAAACATGTTATAGAGGTGTTTTTGGAATACTCATTGAGAATAAAAATCATTTCACAAGAATATTTGGAACATGAAATGAGAATTTTTTTTATGGTGGTTTTGCTAAGGGTTCATTTTTATTACTAGAGGGTCAATTGGGATTTTTTCTGACCGAAAGCGCTAATAAGGCCTTAACCAAGAACGTGGTATGGTTCCTTTTCTTAAATTTTCATGAGAGATACTTCTAAGATCTTAATGAGAGATTGATGAAAACAATAATCTTTACCATAAATGAGGTGGGTAACGAGTATGGATTATATTGTGATGTATCAAGAGTCAGGATTTGAACAGTTCCTGTCCATGAGGGTCATGTGGTTGCTTATGGGTCCAAACAGTTAGGAATACCTAAGAGAAACTTCCCAAATCTTTTACTAGATTTGTAAATAGTGGTTCTTTCCCTTAGGTGTTATTGGAATACACTAAAAAAGTGATTGAAATATATTTAATCACAAAGTGAAATGAACCATTGATAGCAGAGAAGGTATGAGTACCTATAGTCCATTAACATTGAATTAATGTATACCCTCAAGAAGGGGAACATTTTTTCTAATATACCATATTGGAAGGATCAATCTTAGGTACTACATCATTTAAGAATCAAGTGAATGATGGTTACCCACTTTGAAGAGATATTACTTTATGTTCCAAAGTATCATTATCAAGTGACAATTTGGTTTTTATCTATCACTTCTTCACTCCTCAATAGTATTATGAGAGTAAACAATAGGATTTAATCTATTTATTAAAGAAAGACATTATAAACCTTTTATAGATTGATATTTTATAAAATGTTGTTTATTTTTTATTCATGTATCCTTTTTAAAGTACCTCTTTTGGGATTTATGTATTTGTGAAAATGCCTAAGTTGCACTTTTAAAACGATTAAAGTGTTTCTAATTGTTTCATAAAAAATTATATGTCTTCAAAATACCTTTTCTGGGGTTTAAATACTTTTAAACTGATTTAAAAACTTGGCATGGTTATAGGTTTCATTTTAAGTGTTTGTTAACTCATTTGGTTAGATTTCAGAAAGGGATATGAATATTTTTAAATTGTATGTAATGTTGGTTTCATTTTAACATGGGGTGTGTAAAGTTTTAAATGAAAATTTGTAAAATATATAGAGTTTTCATTCAATTTAAGTGATTAAGATTATTGGGTCATGAATTTTCCTTTACTGTTTTAAAAAATTCAATTGGGGATTTGATAAATAGTATTTGAAACTGATTGGTTTATTTTAAAAAGGGTGTGTTATTTAAAAGAGGAATTCGTGTAAATGACTGGTTTTTTAATGGGATTTCAATTGTGTTTTGATAAATATTTTTCAAAAGAGACTTAAAGCCTATATTTTTTTAGTCTTGGTTAATTTTTATATTAACATTTTGTGTATTTATTTTTTTAAATACTAATATCACCAAATAAAATAGGATGAATATGAATAAATAATGGATGGATTTCAATTGTTTGACAAAAGAGTACGAAGATGGAGTGAAATAGTAGATCATGTTTGTAAAAGATCACACATATGATCCTTATCAAATCCTTTGTCCGCATTTTTTCTATTTTTATTCAAGAAAAGTTAATTCAGATGAGTTGGAAGAACACTTGATCTATCAAGGAATGGATCAAAGTTATAAATGTTGAAATAAACACAGGAAACAAGAGAATGTTGCTAGTGTGTGAGATAACACTGCATTTTATGGATCATCTGATATGATTAAAAGTATGGAAAATGAAGAAGACTATATTCAAGACATGATTATATATGTGAATGATGATTAAGATCGTATTTAATAAATTACAATGTCAATTGAAGATGAACATCGTGATTGCCCAAAATTGTTTGCCCAGTTAAAAAGGTGTGAAAAGACGCCATTGTGTGGTGGTTTCACTAAATGTACAACATTGTCATCCATACTGAAGATTTATAATTTGAAAGTAAGAAATGGATGGAGTGACGCCAATTTTACTAAATTACATTCTCTCTTGACTGACATGTTCTTAAAAGTTAATGAGCTCCCGATCCGAACATACAATGCAAAACGAATACTATACTTGATGGGTATGATCTTTGAAAAAATATGTACCTGCATGAATTGTTGTATACAACATCACAAGGACCAAAAATCACTTAGAGAGTTCCCAATGTGTGGTTATTCATAATACAAAGAATATGAATATGGTCATATGAAAGTTGTATGGTACTTTCCAATCATCATAAGGTTTAGGACCCTATATGGATGTGAGGAGACTATAGGGAAATTGACATGGCACACAGATATAAAAAATAAATATGGGATACTATGTCACCTGATAGACTCTCTATAGTGGAAGAAAATTGATCACGAGTATCCCGACTTTGGAAAAATGCCAAGAAACGTTCATCTTGCATTATCTATATATGGAGTGAATCCTTTTGTTTTTCAATGTAGAACTCATAGTATATGGCTGATTATGTTTTTAAATAATAAATTTCCACCATGGTTATGCATGAAAAAAACACATCATGTTATCTAGGATTATATCAGGACCAGAACAACCAGGTGATGATATCGATGTTTATTTTTCTCCATTGATTGAGGAATTGAAATTATAACGGGATTCATGTGTTAAGTGGTATGATGCTTATAGAAATGAAGATTTCATGTTGAGATCCATGTTCTATGGGATGATAAATGACTTTCTTGCTTATGAATAATTGTCAAGATATAGAATTAAAGGAACTCATGGGTGTCCCATCTTCAAACAAAGTGCATAGTCAATTAGGTTGAAACATTCATCGAAAACCATGTTTCTAGGACATCACAAATTTATACCCCGATAACATAAGTATCGATCTTGTACAACAATATTATATGGATGTTTCGAATAATGTATAGAACCATGTCCACTAACAAGTGATTAACTGTTTGAGAAAGTAAAATATGAGGACACTGCTTTTGATAAACTGTTATAAAAAAACCTAACGAAAACTAGTAGGAAGAAGATATCAGTTTTTTTTGAATTTCCGTACTGGAATTGTCTATACGTTAGAAAATTTATTGATGATATGTATATTGAAAAAAAATGTATGTGATAGTTTCATCGACACATTTCTAAATACACCATAAAAAAGTATGGAATTAAGGCTAGGTTGGACATGGTTGACATGGAAATACGAGAAGAGTTGGTGCCAGTGAAGGGTGAAAAATGAACTTTTCTTATTCCAGACACTTACACTTTTTATAGACAAGAGAGATATCAGTTTTTCATCTTCTTGAATGATGTAAAGGTTCTGTAGTGGTATTCATCGAATATCAAGAACATGGTGTCAATGACCAATTTAAAGTTAAAGGGTTTGAAATCACATGAGTGGCATGTTTTGATGCAATATCTAATTACTATATGATAGAAAAAATATTTTCAAATATTTTATTATTAATTTTATTGTTTTTAATCTCACCAATGTGTTATTTTAAGGACAATTGTCACATTTTATGTTTTATAAGCATTTTTTGAGCTTAATTGCTAAAATGGCTTATTTTGGATTTAAATAGTTTTAATTTATTTTAATGTTTCGGGCATAATGTTTTCTAAACTAATAAAATTTTTAAAATGAATCTTTAATAGTTTTCTATGTTCTATGGGATTTAATTTATCCTTCTATACCCATAGCTCAATCTATCATTTAGAAGCTCAAATATAGCTCACAAGTCAGGCCTCAAAAACTATGCACAGAAATGGATACTTTTGTTGTTGGGCCCATATATCATAAATGACCAAACCAAAGGAGCTGATATTTTACATGAATCTAGAATACATCCGGATGAATGACTTTAATTAATATGGGAGAGCATTATTATTTCATTTCAAAGTCCATAAATGCATTGGAACTCTATGTATTGGAATACGAACAATCAGCCTAGACATATTAAATGTCATGAGTACATCCCCCATATCTCTCTCTCCACTTGGACAATGAATCTGAAAAGTAATGATTCAAAATAGGATAAATATTGGAACAAATTTCAAGAAAAAACAATTTCCAAATTATTTCATTAAGGAGGAAATAAATGCTCATTATTTAAGAAGAATATTTTAGGAGCCAAGTTTTCATTCCCTCTCCCTATAAAATAGTGTCCCTTTTCATTTCAAAGGGTTGGAAAATTAGAGGTAGCCTTTGTTGGCCATTTTATGTAGTTTAATCTTGTATTTTATTTTCTTTATATTATATAATTTCATTTAATATTTTAATTTAATTTTTCTTTCTCTTCATTTCATTAACTCTTTCATTTTCTTCCCCCATTTTCTTCATCATTGTGAACTCTTATGCTCGTGATCAGGAGTAGCTAACCCGAGGAAGTTCCCAGGGGAGTATTCTAGTGATGAAACTAAGTATTTGAGCTATCATTTTTAATTTTTATTGTTTTCTTATAGTTATACTAAGAGGATATTAGTGGGCAAGGCGCCTTTGTGTCTCCACTTTCCACCCGAGGTTTGGCTTTCAGTTCTGCAACATTTTCCCTTGATCGAGGAGGTGGATGTGTGGTCTCTTAGCGATCTTGAGTGTAACATATATTCACAACCATATGAAGGGGAGGATTCTCACACAAACTATGGACTGTGTTCATTAAGTAAATTAAAAACTAATAATGAGATGATGAAGGTTCATTATGGTCGATTCTCTCGAGAATGTCTCCTTTCTTCTAACATTATTATGTTTGCATTCATTCTGTTTTCATTACATATGCATATTTAATTTTTTTATTTCATTCTCATTTTTCAGATATCTATTTATGTTCATTTTTTTCATAAATATACACATATGTATAAATTTAATTGTAAGTAGTGAGTGATTGATCACAAAAGGATCCTCAAGAGATCGACCTAGGTCAGCTACTGTGCTGCACTTAGTATAAATTTTTTTGAGAGCGTGAACAAAAATGATTCATCAAATTGGATCCATTTCTAGGGATCTAAGTGGTATTCAATCACTATTTTTATTCAAATTTTGTAGATAAATTTAATTTCATTTAAAAAAATACAAAAAATCATAAATGTTAAAAACACTAAAAAAATCTTTTTGTTAATGATATCTATAAATTCAAATTTTTACGCATGGAAGGATGAATATCAGGTGAAAGAAAACGTTTTAAATGATATTGATGATAAGTATCAAAGGATTAGTAATATAGTTGAAAAATTGTAGATTTAAATAGATTTTATTTCTGAATAGGTAATGCTTTTCAAGAGAAACCCGAACCGGAACCTAAACCAGAACGAGTGGTGAAATAGATTTCACCAATAATTTTTTGTTAAATAACCTAAGTAGGGTGAGAAGGATCTTATTAAAGAATTAATCATATCATCCTGTACTCAACCATTTCTTGAGAAGGTCCCTAAAGTACACATGCTAGCTCATGAACTTATAGGAGATCAACAATTTTTGGAATAAACTTGGAATATCTTTGTTGAAGATAACCTGAAACTTGATCTTCCCATAATTGATATCGAACAATCAGAAACATTTGACCTCTATTTTTCTTTGTAATATGATTAAGAAAGTGCACATTATGAGATGCAGTTTCCAATGTTCTTTCCTGAAGAGATCAATTTCGAAGCTGACTTACTTGAAAGGGAATATTTCTTTATTGATTCATCATGTTTTAATCTTATTCAAACTGAATTGTTTTCTGACCTCTCCTTTCCTAAAATTCATGATACAAAAAATTTGGAGTAGGCCATGTATGATACTAAAGAGACTAAAAAAGTGGTGTTGATCAGGGAAGAAGATCTAGAGAAGATGGTGTTGGTGAGACTACCTCCTCTACAACAACTTTCATACCATTTGGAGGAGGAAACCATAGAAGTTCACAGGAAGCACACCTATTTTCTTTTCCCTCCAACTCTAGAACATAAATTCTATAATTATTCTTTCTTGGGGGTTGGGAACATTCTTATATTATTTGGGGTTCTCTATTCTTGGTGTTTACCGATGGACACTAGGAAAATTCACATGTGGTGGTTCATCTCAAAGAAAACACACCAACCTTCTAATTGGGGATAATCTACTACAACTGCCGAACTAGGGGAAGTAAAAACATAGCACCCACTAGGGGGTCAAACCAAGAATTATAATTTTTATACCCCCTTCCTATTTCTTTTTATTTTTTTATTATTTCGTGTCATTTCTTTCTTGTAGTTTTAAAGTGGTAGCAGCTAAGAGCTTAACTCAAGGCTGCCACTGAAAAATAAATCAGGTTGTATCTTTCCTTTTCTTTATTTTGTTTACTTCCCAATTTAAATTATGTGTAAAAATATTTCTTAATATGATTTGAGATAAAATGGGGTTAGTAAATGGAATAATTGTGGGGGAGGGATTTCAACTTTTTTTAGATATTTTTTGTGTGCTTTCATTTTATTTTTCTTGTTGTTTTTTGAAATTTTCTTGTTTTCCTTTTTCATTTTTGGTGTGTTTTTAGGAATATTGAGCTAAATAGAATATATTGGAAAATTAAAACAATCTTGGTATTTTTGGTAGATATCTTAATTTCAGTATTTTAGGTTTTAAATTATTTCTTAACAGATTTTGTTTCTTTATTTCTTAACTTTTCATTTGAAGAAGTTTGGTTGATTGTGAAACTCATGTGCACTAGTGCTGTCTAAATTGAAAATCTTGCCCAACCCGAGAGATTTATAAACTTGTTTGACATATTATTATATTTATCTTTTTATTGAGAGTCTTGAGAAATTTCTTATGATCCATAATTTTCTATTTTTATCATTTTCAAAGATATTAGAGTTCATGGAATGTGTTATGTATGATTGAGGCACCACTTTGAAAGCCCATTTGCATTGAACACTTATTTTGGACTACCTTTACATCTGACCTTCATTAATCCCATAGTATACATGAAATAACTTGTTTTTTAGACAAATTACAATCCATTTATACCTTTATAACCTTCTCTAGATGTTAAATGCATGATTATTATTGAACTCAAGTGTGGGGGAGGGAGAATATGGGCTGCATTTTTTATTCCTGAAGAATCTGTTTGAGTTGAATTGAAAGTGTTTCCATACATATTGTTTCATGGGTGGATGAAATTTCATGATATAAATATGTATGGTTAGTCCAAAATATCATTACACATATGGTCTGGGTGTTCACCAATTTTTGAAGATCAAAAGTTTCCTCTCTTTTCCTAAAAAACATGATTCTTAAGAGAAATCTAGATCTCAATTTAAGCTAAAACAATGATAAAATTGGGGGAAAGAGGGATGAAAATCATTGATTCTGAAATTCCAAGTGTGAACTTCCCAAATTTCTAGATTTTTGGAGGTGAATCATTTTCGAGTTGATTGAGGATCATACCATTATTGAGAAAAACTATTTTCAAACATTTACTTTACATTTGAGCTTAACCCTCCTCAGTCTGCCTCAGATGTTTTTACATTTTAAACATTCCAAAACTCAGCCTAAAAACATCCCATGGAAAAAATCTCTTGATTTATATATTTGTGACTCTATTAAGTGGATATAATTGGAGGATATAAAGCCTATGGATATCACACATGTTCTTGGGAATGAGAAAAACTCTACATTAAATATCCTTGAGTAAAGAGAGAAATATTTTTCCTTGGAGGTAGGTACGACATGAATGTGAGGATTAACCTGATATTTAATGGATTCATATGATTTTGAGGAGTTATGAAATTTTTATCCATTTAGGAGGCATGATATTTTCTCAAATATGATAATTGAGTTCTGTTGTCATTTATGCTTTGAGAAGTTTGTTTTGACCTCGGTATATGATGATTGCCCAAAAGTGAAATGTTTAAGTGTGAGGGAATTTATAGAACACATATTTTCAATTATTTTATTCTGAATTTAATTGTTTTTAATCCCACCAATGTGTTATTTTTAGGGCAATTTTCACATTTTATGTTTTAGAAGCATTTTTGAGCTTAATTGCTAAAATGACTTATTTTGGATTTAAACAGTATTAATTTATTTTAATGTTTCAGCAATAAAATTTTATACAATGATCTAAATTTAAAAATTCTTCTTTTATATATTTCTATTTTATATGGGATTCATTTTAACCTTATGGACCCAAATCTCAATCCATCATTTGGATTCTCAAATCTAGATCACAAGTCAGGCCTCAAACAATGTGCACAGAACTGAATAAATTTATTGTTGGGACCATATATCATAAATAACCGAACCAAAAGAGATGATATTTTACATGAATATAGAATATATCCATATGAACAACTTTCATTGATATGGGAGCGCATTATTCTTTCATTTTTAAGGCCATAAATGCGTTGGAACCCAGTGTATTGGAATATGAACAGTCAGCCCGACCAGATTAAATGTCATGAGTACATTTGCCATATATCTATCGCCACATAGCCAATGAATATAAAATTTCATGAGTCGATAGAGGAGAAATATGGGAAAAAATTTAAAAAAGTAACAATTTCCAAATTCTGTCACTGAGGAGGAAATACACACTCATTATTTAAGAAGAACATTTTAGGATCCAAATTTTCATTCCCTCTCCCTATAAGAGACTGTCCCTTTTCATTTCAAAGTGTTGGAAACTTATGGGTACCATTTTTTGGCCATTTTATGTAGTTTAGTATTTTATTTTATTTTATTTTCATTATGTAATTTAATTTCATATTTTATTTTAAGTGTTCTCCTTTCTCTCCATTTCATTCTCTCTTTTGTTTTCTTCCTCCGTTTTCTTCACCATTGTAAACAATTATGCTCGTGATCATGAGTAGCTAACCCGAGGAAGTTCCTGAGGGAGTATTATAGTGATGAAACCAAGTCTTTGAGATATAATTTTTAATGTTTCTTGTTTTATTATATTTATACTGAGGGGGATCTTAGTGGGCACGATGCATTTGTGTTTCCACTTGCCACACGAGGTTTAGCTTTCACTTCTGCAATATTTTCCATCAATCGAGGATGTGGATGTGTGGTCTCTCGACGATTGTTGAGTGTACCATATATTCACAACATATGTAGAGGATTATTCTTACACATACAACATAGTGTGTTCATTAAGTAAATTAGAAACTAATAATGGGATGACGAAGGTTCACTCTGGGTGATGATCTCGGGAATGTCTCCTTTCTTCGAACATCATTCTGTTTGCATTGCATCTGTATATTTAATTTTACTATTTCATTATCATTTTTCAAATATCTATTTCTGGTCATTTTGTTTCATAAATAAATAAATATATAAAAATTTAATTATAATTATTGAGTGAATGATCGTAAAAGGATCCTCAAAAGATCCACCTAGGTTAGCTATTGTGCTGCACTTAGTATAAATATTTTCGAGAGTGTGCACGACAACGCTTCATCACTAAAGTTTTACATTTAAGTTTTCCCAATAATGTCTATCATACATTAGACAAACTCTATTTCTTATTCAAATCTATATTCATTAATGTTATAGACCTCGTGAAATTTCTGAGTATGGAAAAAGAAATTTCCATCATATTATGTGAATAGGAAATGTTATTCCCTCCAATATTATTTGATATGATGGTTAATTTGATGGTTCACTTGGTGAGAGAGATTGAAATATGTGGTTCTATAAACTATAGATAGATGTACCCCATTTAATGGTATATGAAGATTTTGAAAGGGTATATCAAACATTGAAGTTGTCCATAGGGTTGTATTGTAGAGCGATACATTATTAAAGAAGCCATTGAATTTTGTACTAAATAATTTTCTAGTGCATAAAGCATTGGTCTACCAAAATCTCATCACACTGGGCATCTTGTGGGTGAATTAATTTCTAGAAGAGATGTTTTCACAATCAATATTACAGATCAGGAGCAGTACCACCATTATGTTTTTCCTAACAGTTTGGAGGTATCCCCATATGTCAAAATCCACAAATAAATTTTTAGGAACTTGAATGTATTAAGGGATGAAATATGAAAATCAAATATACATAATCAATAGTTTATAAGATGGTTTCTGGACCATAATTTAAAGGAGTCAGATGAAAATCTAGATTCTATTTCTGAACGGATTAAGTGGCTATTCATAGGACAAAGTGTATATGCATTTTATTACAATGGTTATGTAATTAATGGTTATATGCTCTATACAAATGATCATGATGAATACAGTACAATGATATATTGTGGAGTTACACTCGTGGCTGAAGCGATGCATGTTTCTGTTATAACAACCCTACTCTTTATTTCATATTTAAACATGATTTATTACATAAAACCTTAACTTAATAAAAATTAGAAGATTGATAGGTCTAGTGTATTTGGGGCATAAGTACATTATATAACAAAATGAAACATGAAATTCAAATCATTATTAAAAACTTATTTTACATGACCATAACATTCCTCTATACTTAGAAATGGACCGGATAACATGAGGCCATAAATAAGAAAAGGCTGAGTTATAAAGACTAGTAAGGGAAAAACATGGCATAACATGAGGAAGAAAATACATGTTAGTCAATAGGAACATCAATGGAGAACAAAAAAATGAACATAAATGCATGATATATCATGACATTCATAACATGGAAATGTGGAAAAACATACCACATGATATTAACACGAGCAAACGATTATTGCACAAGTATTCGCAGGAGTAAACCCTCATTGCACATGAATTATCATGAGTAAACCCTAATTTCACCTGAATTTTCATGAGTAAACCCTCATTTCACATGGCATATTGTAATGCCCCAATCCCAATTACCCAGAGTTGGTGCATTAATACATAACACTGGTATGATACAAGGAATCATTTCCTGAAAGACCAATCATTTTAGTAGCCTTGGAAGTACTAGACACATTCATAAGTTTTACATTACATTATAAAATGAAAACTAAAACAACAATATTTTCATGGACAACACTGAGATCCCATAGACTATCCCTACAGGTCAGTCATAATATACATCCTCACATCCTGGGAAAAATAAAACATATAAAGGGGTGATCTCATATGCTTAGTAAGGATAACAATATAGCCGAAACGTTCATAAATAAGCATAAACATTTAAGTCAATGTATATAACTAAAAAAATCCTTTTCAACATAAACATCATCATAATATGGAAAATATAAATCAAAATAATTTCATTTACTTACTCACAGGGATATTCTAGTAGTTGAATAATCACATGCAATATCAATATCCACTTTCATAATGATGGAACACATAATTCCAGACTTTCATAACCACATAGTCAAGGCGTTTCCCCAAGACTACAAATAAAATTTTGTCAAGGCCTTATGAAAAGACACTAGTTTGTCTCATGAGACCTATCGATGCATTGAGGAGCTATAACAGGCTCCACCCGTCACTTACTAAGTCCAATGCATTCCTCATATGAAAAGGCTGAAACATAACATAAACATTCGTATTAAAATTGTTATAAAAAATGTCAATACTTTATCCATAAACCATGAATGGTAAAAAAATAACACATACACAATCAATCATAACTAATTCAATACAATGTGGAAGATTTTATTATAACAAATCAACCTCAATCGAGAATAATGAAGGATATTGACATAAATGAAGTTAATCATCAAAACTATTTGAGAGAAATATCCCCCTTTTTCATTAAAACATTTAAAAGTCTCACTATTTATCAAAAAGTTGTTTAAAATAGATTTTTTATTCAAAGTGTCCCATAAAACTTTGAAACTTTTAAAAGGAATTTTAATTTTAAAAAATTAATGTCCATATAAATAAAACCTTAAACCATTTTTAAAACATGGGCATTAATGAGAATGATTTAGAAGAATAAAATTTTAAAACATTTAAAATGATTTTTTAGTTAGAATTCATAACCAAATGAGAGACACTTGAATACAAATAATTGAGGTAATAAAAACTTTATAATATCATGAGAATAAAGGGATTTATGATATACCATGTCAAAGTATAGTATATACACCAAATAAAATCAGATTGGCGCATAACAACAAAGAAGTCTCAATGGAATGTAAGATAGGATGAATTACTTTATAAAGACCGCATCATTAGGTTAAGGATAAATCAATGAAATAATTATGTGTGACAAATATAAATACACTCAATATGATTGTATATTCAGTGTAAATCAATCAGAGGACATTCAAACATATTCCTGTAAAAACAACACCAATGGCTTGGATGTTTAACTCAATGAATAGAAATTGAGTTAAAATTACTCTTATCAAGTTTATATCGATGACTTGAGAATTTATCAATGGAGTTATTATGTGAATAAAAAGTATATCCATGCAAAGGGGAGTGGAAATTACTATATAAGATAATAAATACTGATTTTACACATAATCTTGGGGTAATGTAATCAATGAAGTTTGTGTAAAACTGAATGAGTGGAAATTGAAATTTGAAATTCCCTTGTCGATTTGGTAACTTAAGAAATATACACACCATGAAATAAGGATCATCCAATGATGATTTAAATACCCATAAATTAAATTATATTACACAAACAATACAATCATGAGTAGTACACACACCACAAAAAAGGCAACAGTGGAAAATATAGCATGAATCTCACAGGAATAAAAGTGAGATGAAAACCCATTACCTTGTAATTTTCCTTGGTTGAGGGTATGTTAACCTCCTGTATAATAGTTAAATCATTTTTATTAAATTATACAAGAACTATATACATAAATATGATATCATATATGATTCTCTAATATTGCTTTGTTAATAATATTTTAGTAGTATCATCGTTTTGGGTGTTAACTAATTTCTTTTCCTTTATATTCTTTGTTATGTGAGTCATATTTGTTATGTATGAGATGTATCTTATTCATATCCAGACTGATATCAAGTCTTTAAAAATTATTTTAAATCATCAAATGAAAATTATTCTTGAATGGACACGATGGGGAATGAAACTCATCGCGTTCCTGGAGACAGTAATCCGTACGTACGCACGAGCGACAATATCATTATTTTGATATTAAAATAATATATAATTGGATGGTATATCATAAATACAGAATAATTATAATGTTATATTTATTATTTACACCAATTATACATCATTATTATACCTATCCAAATAATAATTTATTGAATAACAACAACACCACGACGTGGAGACGGTAAGTCGTACGTACGCACGTACGGTGACATGTCATTCAAAGGATGGATAGAATAGTGAATATGGTAGTAC
Source organism: Viscum album (assembly GCA_963277665.1). Classification (NCBI taxonomy): domain Eukaryota; kingdom Viridiplantae; phylum Streptophyta; class Magnoliopsida; order Santalales; family Viscaceae; genus Viscum; species Viscum album. Next base: position 353,718,310 of record OY728158.1, on the reverse strand, counting down.
CATATTTATAATAACATAATATTATATAGAATATACTGGAGTTATTGTTTTAAAATGGAAATAACAGAAAGAGGAAGTGGAAGAAGAAAGGAACTTGGAAGAGGTGATGAAATATTTACCTCTTCTTCGGTTTTTCCTTTTGATTTCATCAAAAGGACTCCTTAGGATTGATTTATGACTTAAGAAAGGCATCTAGGATGAAGGTAGGACAATTTAGAGGGTATTTGGTCAAGCTTTTGCTGAGCCAAATTTCTTTGAATGTGTGAATTTGAGAGAAGGGGGAGTTCTCTTTTATAAGAGGGGTGAGGGGCACCTTAGGAAAAGCTAGAAATATTATTTTATAATAAAATAATTTTCGGTTTATAATGGCTCCAAAATATATTATTTAAAGGATAATATGGGTATGGGTCGAAAAACACTCAACCAATAGGTTTTATACAGGTTTGGGTCACTATATCAACATTTTCTTTTAGATTTAACTCTTAGTTAAATAGTTTGACACTTACCATTTCTCTTTGTATTTTTATATTATATGGTTAATAGAATTACTATACAATTCTAAGAGAACCCCAAGTGGTTTATTAATGATACAACTATCATTATATAAGTCTTTTGGATGAACCTTAGATTTTTATGAATATAATATCAATTAATAATATAATATTTTTTTTTAAAAATTTTTATGCCAATTTTGAAACTATTTGGTATTTTGTTTTTTCTAAATTCATAACAACATTATTACTTTGAAAAAAATTCATCTAACAAACCCTAACAAGTCATTTTAACCTTTAAAATTAGTTTAATTGATAAAAAGTCTCAAATTAAATTTATTTGGATATTTATAATATCAATTATTTTAATATTTCATTAATTATGTAATTACTTCATCATCATTGTGTCATAAATAAATTTAATTATTTAATTTCTAAAAATTATAAATAAAATACCATTATGTAGGAAATAGTTTTATCTTTCTAATTAATATTTATAGTTTAATTTATATTGTGTGTAACCCTATATTAAAAATAGTTTAGTCATTAAACTTTGAATTTAACTCTTTTAACTCTTCTTTAAATAAAATAATAATAAATGTCCTAATCTAATCCAAGTGGACCTAAAGGATCATATTTTATTCCTATGGTTGTTTTGGTTGAATTACGCTTATCCAATAGAATTAGAACATGTTTAATGGTAATAATAATATCATTTTTACCCTTAATTACCCTATTTACTTTTAACCGTGGTAAATAATAGTTAAAAGTTACTATTCACCAAAAATTATTTTCATCTTATTAAACAACATTTTTCTTACTGATATTAACTGCGTCTCTCGTATTTTTGAAATTTCACTCATAGAATCAGTAAAATTAAGTTTTATGTGAATTTGCAAATGCTCCTAGGAGGTGGGTAAAATAGGTTACAAAGTTCAATAAATTTTATACATCTAATTTTATTATAAAATGAATCCAATGAATTAAATTGAACTTATATAGGTATTATATGTCTGTTTTGACTTAAAATAATTTTAAATAAAATAAATAATTATTTAAATAAAATGTCGGTTTTAAATAATAAAGCATTGTTTTTCACTATTCTTCAAAAATTGAAAGTTTTCAAAAAAATTCAAAAAATTCACCATAAGATAATTTTGATATTCCAAATTCAAAAATGAAGTATATTTTAATAAATTAAAAATATATAAGTTGCATTTATTAATTTAAAATTAATTTCCATTGTCAAAACCGAAAAGCGAGTTTTTAAAAAAAAATATCAACTATCAAAAGATTGACACTTGTTTATGTGAAATTTCAAAGTGAATTTAATTAAAATGAACGGTATTAGATTAAATGGTAAAATATATAATCTATTTATACTTCCAAACCATTAAAATGTATAATTTAACACTATATATTATTTAGATTAATTTTTTTTTCAGTTAAAATATAGTATTTTTCGCTATTCACCCAAATATGAAAGTTATCAGAAAAACACGAAAAATGTATTGAAACTAAATTATTGTGTCCCGATTCTAAATAAGACGTTTATTTTGTTAAATTTAATGTATAAAAGTTTCAAATATTGGATTTAAATAGGGTTCTCCATCAAAAGGCGGTATAATTGCATTTTAAAAAAATACTTCTTTTATCTAAAAAAATGAATTTGTTCTTATATTATGTCTAAGAAACTCACAATATGGTTTCAAAAATTATAAGGATTATATAAAGTTCAAAATTCAGTTAACATTATTCATAACTGCTTTTGAATGGGTAGTTTGGTAATTCGTGGTGCGCTTGAACTCGGTGTTGCGTGTAGTGCAAGTTATTAAATTACATTGAAGAAATAACATACTATGAAATCATGGGGTGTTACATTATTCCCCCCTTTTGGAAATTGCATCCTCACAATTTTTAAAATTAGGCTTAGGAACTTCATTGAAAGTCTCACATCGGAAAAAGAGTCAATAAAACTATCACTTTAAAAGAAAGGAAGAGAAGTACAAAGGTCACCCCAGATAACCCATACTAGGATTCCATGTAGAAAAACATGGATATGGATGATAAACTAAGTGTCAAGTTATAATGTAGAGGGATAGAAAACATGATCAGGAGAAAGTTAACAACATGAAAACCACAAACTTGTGATGAGATAAACGGTCATTAGTTTCCCAGTAGGAAAAGTAAACGGACAAAGTTTTTTTTAAGTTTTGTTTCATAAAGTTGAAGAATTTATTTATGATATTGACTAAGAACATAAAGAGATATACTTACTTTTTACGTAGAGTTTCATCCTTTTATAAATTTCTACCACTAACTCATCTTTTTTTCAAACGATGAGTATTCAAGATGACTTGGTCACACCTAAAGTGCTAGAATAAACTCCAGAGAATCACATAATCCACAAAGGATAAACTATATATATTTACATTGTCTTTAGAGATCAACCAAAACCAAAATGGCTAGTACAAGATCAGATGATCCCCAAAAAGGATAATACTTTAGAGAAAGAAATACTTATCTTATTTTCTAAAATTAAACCAACAATACCCAAAGTTCAATAAATACCATTCAATAAACAATTTTCCTTAAAATCCATCAATATAATCCAAAATAATATTGAAACCCAAAACATAGAATAATTTGATTACACATTCTTCCATGTTAAATTGTATTTCCAAATAACATCGAATACTCTTAAATTCACAAACCTAAAATTAATTAACCTAATCACATATTCTCTATGATTGGTTAATCATTTCCATAAATAACCAAAATCAATATAAATCCACAATAAAAATATAGATAAAAATCCACCATTACTCCTCAAATGAAATCCCATAGTATTCTATTTTCCTTAGGCATATAGTATTCCCAACAGAGTGAACGTCTTCCAAAATAACATTTATCACTAAATCACCAAATCATTTTTCTATACTAAAGGTATCCATTTGATAAGACATAAGATCTCAAATCAATATATTATTGATCAATAAAATCATTTAACTAAAAATAATTAGTCACACTATCTAGGGACTTCACGTAGTCCGGTGGTAAGTGAAAAATCCCAATCGCACTCTTGTTGTGGTTTCGATTCCCACATCTTTGTCCGACGCGATGGGTTATAACATGGTCTGCGTGTTGTCATTTTTCAAAAACTATATTTTATAACATTACCAAAATGAGATAAATTCTTCAAAATAACCAAAACATAATTTAACCACAAATGTTATCTCAAACCTTCCATTTTCATCCCAAAATATAATAACTTGTAATTACCTCAAACTCATTGATCATATAAAACCAAATTGTTATTTATAACTATATCCACAAGAGAAAAGATAGTTATTCCTCAAATATAATTTTCACATGAAAAACTGCAGGGTTACAAATAAAATAGAAAATTATTCCAAAGTAATCCCATCAACAAAGAGCACTAATACTTTTAAACATTTCTCTAACCATTAATTTCCACATATCTTCTTCTTTGACCAAGAAAATATCCTATAGAATAGGGCATTCACTCGGGTAATGTCCAGGTTCCCTAAATTTATAACAAATGACTATAAATGGATTCTTGGGACCATTATTATTTTCTCCCATAGTACACTTCATTTTTACTCAGTAATTCTTTACATTATATACTTCTTTCCCACATGTAAAGCATTTCTTTGTTCCATTGAGATACTTTCCTAAGTGTTTCCTTCCACATTTCTTACATGATGGAAATTGAGGATTCTTTTCTCCATGGTCTCCACTGTTGGAGCTCTTATTATTCATCACCTTTCTCTTCTTTGTTGAGTCTGGGAGTTGGTTAATATATATGTTGTTGATTATATTTTTTGGAAAACTGATTTGGCATAAACACGATATCTTTTATGCCTATCAAAATTCCATTTTTTTGCTCATTTCCACCACTGTTCCTACCTTGTACATCATTATAAAAGTTACTATGACTTATTTGGAATCTAGCCATTTACTAAAACCAGAAATCATTGTGTGAGTAACAGTAGTTATAAAATCATTTAGAGAATATCATGACACCATATTTTCAATTTGAAACACCTCAGGATTAACCAAGGTCATTTATTCTCATATTATATTAAAATCCTTTAGATCAATTTGTAAATAAAATGTAAATTATCCTAATCATATCCCTTAGGAGTGTCGTAACCAAGAGTGCATCAAGGACCATTTTCGTGCACCCGTTCCCATTCGAGTCTAGCTTAAAGTGGTGTTTTTGGGTTTTACCCCTAGGTACAGCTATGCCAGAGCCGCCTCTACCTGCTCGTATCTAGACATGAATGTATTGCTTAGAAAACTCACAAAATCTCTACAATACCAAAATTTTATGAATTTATTCTATACTAATACTCGAAATCTATCTTAGGGCTATGTGTTCTAATCAGAGTTTATCTAAATCTAGTTTCCAAGGTTTGTACTAAACTTCCTCTGGTACCAACTGTAACTCCCTGACCCCAGTTACCTAGAGTCGGTGCATTATTACATAACATTGGCATGATACAAGGAATCATGTCCCGAAAGACTGATCATTTTAGTATCCTTGGAAGTACTAAACACATTCATAAGTATTACATTACTTTATAAAATGAAAAACTAAAACAAAAATGCTTCCATGGACAACAGTGAGATCCCATAGAATATCCCTGCAGGTTAGTCATAATATACTTCTTCGTATCCTGGGAAAAATAAAACATAGAAAGGGGTGAGATCAGATGCTCAGTAAAAATAACAATATAGCCAAAAATTTTATAAATAAGCATAAACATTGAAGGAAATATGTAGAACTAAAACAAAATCCTTTTCAACATAAACATCATTATAATATGAAAAATATAAATCAAAATAATTCCATTTACTTACTCACATATATATTATACTAGTCTAATAATCACATTCAATATCAATAGCCACTTTCATAATGATGGAATGTATAATGCCAGACTCTCATAACCACATAGTCAAGGCCTCGTGCCAAGACTACAAATAATATTCTGTCAAGGCCTTATTCCAAGACACTAGTTTGTCTCATGAGACCTACCTATGCATCGACGAGCTATAGCGGGCTCCACCAATCACTTACTAAGTCTAATGCATTCCTCAAATGAAAATGTTTAAACACAACATAAACATTCATATTAAAAATGGCATACAAAATGTCAATAATTTATCCATAAACCATCAATGGTATAAAAATAACACATCCACAGTCAAACATAACTCATTAAATACAATTTGGATGATTTTATTATATTAAATCAACCTCAATCAAGAATAATGAAGGATATTGACATAAATGAAGTTAATCATCAAAACTATTTAAGAGAAATACCCCCTTTTTCATTAAATCATTTAAAAGTCTCACTATTTATCAAAAATATGTTTAAAATAGATTTTTGATTCAAAGTGTATCATACCACTTTGAAACTTTTAAAAGGAATTTTAATTTTAAAACATTAATGTATATATAAATAAAACCTTAAAACCATTCTTAAAACATGCACATTAATGAGAATTATTTAGAAGAATAAATTTTTAAAACATTTAAAATGATATTTTAGTTAGAGTTCCTAACCAAATGAAAGACGCTTGAATACAAATAATTGAGGTAATCAAAACTTTATAATATCATGAGAATAAATAGATTCATGATATACCATTTCAAATTATATTATATACACCAAATAAAAGTGGATTGGCGCATAACAACAAAGAAGTCTCAATGGAATGTAAGATGCGATGAATTCCTTTATAAAGACTGTATCCTTAGGTTAAGGATAAATAAATGAAATACTTATCTGTGACAAATATAAATACACTCAATATGGTTGGATATTATGTTTAAATCAATCATAGGACATTCACACATATTCTTGTAAAAACAACACCAATGACTTGGATGTTAAAGTCAATGAATAGAAATTGAGTTAAAATTACTCTTATCAAGTCTATATCGATGACTTAAGAATTTATCAATGGAGTGATTATGTGTATCAAAATTATATCCACGAAAAGGGGAGTGTAGATTACTACATAAGTTAATAAATAGTGATTTCACACATAATCTTGGTGTAAAGTAATCAATAAAGTTTGCATAAAACCGAATGAGTGGAAATTGAAATTTGAAATTCCCTTATATATTTGTTAACATACAAAACATACACCCCATGAAAGAAGTATCATACAATGATGATGTAAATACCCATAAATTAAAGTATATTACAAAAACAATGCAATCATGAGTAGTACATACAGCACACAAAAGGCAGCAGTTGAAAATATAGCATGAATCTCAGAGTGATAAAAGTGAGATGAAAACCCCTTAACTTTAATTTTCATTGGTTGAGGGTATTTTAAACTCTTGTATAATAGTTAAATAATTCTTATTAAATTATAAAAGAACTATATACATAAATATGTTATCATATATGATTCTCTAATATTATTTTGTTAATAATATTTTAGTAGTATTATCGTTTTGGGTGTTAACTGATTCGTTTTCCTTTATATTATTTGTTATGTGAGTCATATTGTTTATGGATGGGATGTATTTTATTCATATCCATACTGATATCAAGTCTTTAAACATTATTTTTGATCATAAAACTGAAAATTATTCTTGAATGGATACTATGGGGAATAAATCTCATCGAGTTCATGGAGACGTTAATCCGTACGTACGCACGAGCGACAATATAATTATTTTGATATTAAAATAATATATAATTGGATGGTATATAATATATACAGAATAATTATCATGTTATATTTATTATTTACACCAATTATACATCATTATTAGTCCCATCCAAATAATAATGTATTGAATAACAACAACAACACGACGTGGAGATGGTAAGTCGTACGTACGCACGTATGGTGACATGTCATTAAAAGGATGGATAGAATAGTGAATATGGTTGTACCATAGTTATAATAACATCACAGTATATAAAAGATACTAGAGTTCTTATTTTAGAAATGAAATAACAGAAAGAAGAAGTGGACGAAGAAAGGAACTTGAAAGAGGTGATGACATATTTACCTTTTCTTCGGGTTCATCTTTTTGATTTGATCAAAAGGGCTCCTTATGTTGGATTTATGACTAAAGGAATGCCTCTAGGATGATGGAAGTATAGTTGAGAGGGTATTTAGGGAGGGTTTGGCCAAGGCAAATGGATTTGAAGGTGTGAATTAGAGATAAGGGTGAGTGCCTTTTTATAAGAGGGGTGAGGGGCACCTTAGGAAAAGCTAGAAATATTATTTTATAATAAAATAAATTTCGGTTTATAATGGCTCAAAAATATATTATTTAAATGATAAGGTGGGGATGGTTCGAAAACCACTCAACCAATAGGTTTTATACAGTTTTGGGTAACTATATTAACCTTATCTTCTAGATTTAACTCTTAGTTAAATAGTTTAACATTTACCATGTCTCTTTGTATTTTTATATTATATGGTTAATAAAGTTACTATATACATCCAAGAGAACTCCAAGTGGTTCATTATTGATACACCTATCATTATATAATTCTTTTGGCAGAACCTTAGATTTTTAAGAATATAATATCAATTAATAATATAATATTTTTTTAAAAAACTCTTTTATGTAAATTTTGACGCTATTTAGTATTTCGTTTTTTATAAATTCATAACAACATTATTACTTCGAAAAAAATTCATCTAACAAACCATATCATGTCATATTAACCATGAAAATTATTTGAATTTATAAAAAGTCTAAAATTACATTTATTTGGATATTTATAATATCAATTATTTTAATATTTCATTAATTAGGTAATTACTACATCATCATTATGTCAAAAATAAATTTTGTTATTTAATGTATAAAAATTATAAATAAAATACCATTATCTAGGAAATCTTTATATATTTCTAATTAATATTTATCATCTAATTTATATTGTGTGTAACCCTATATTAACAATGGTTTAGTTATTAAACTTTGAATTTAACTCTTTTTACTCTTCTTTAAATAAAATAATAATAAATGTCCTAATCTAATCCAAGTGGACCTAAAGGATCATATTTTATTCCAAAGGTTGTTTTTGGTCGAATTACACTTATCCAATAGAATTAGGACATGTGTTGGGGTAATAATAATATCATTTTTACCCTTAATTACCCTATTTACTTTTAGCCGTGGAAAATAAAAGTAAAAAGTTACTATTCACCAAAAATTATTTTCATCTTATTGAACAAAATTTTTCTTACTGATATCAACTGTGTCTCTAGGATTTTTAAAATTCCACTCACATAAGCAGTAAAATTAAGTTTTATGCGAATTTGCAAATGCTCCTGGGAGGTGGGTAACATATGTTAAAAAGTTCAATAAAATTTTATACATCTAATTTTACTATAAAATGACTCCAATGAATTAAATTGAACTTATATAGGTATTATATTTCCATTTTTACTTAAAATAAATTTAAATAAAATAAATAATTATTTAAATAAAATCTCGGTTTTAAATAATAATGTAGTGTTTTTCACAATTCATCAAAAATTGGAAGGTTTTAGAAAAATTCAAAACATTTACCCTAAGATAATTTTGATATTCCAAATTCAAAAATGAAGTATATTTTACTAAATTAAAAATATATAAGTTTCATTTATTAATTTAAAATTAATTCCCATTGTGAAAACCAAAAAGTGGGTTTTAAAAAAAAGGATAACTATCAAAAGATTGACACTTGTTTATATCCAATTTCAAAGAAAAATTACTTACAATGACCAGTATTGGATTAAATGGTAAAAATATAATCTATTTATACTTCAAAACCATTAAAATGTATAATTTCACACTATAAAATATTTTGATTAAAAAATTTGTTTTCAGTTAAAATATAGTATTTTTCACTATTCACCCAAATATGAAAGTTATCAAAAAAACACCAAAAATGCATTGAAACTAAATTATTATGTTCCGATTCTAAAGAAGAAGTTTATTTTGTAAATTTGAATGTATAAAAGTTTCAAATATTGGATTTAAAGAGGGTTCCCCATCAAATGTCGGTAAAATTTCATTTAAAAAAAATACTTCTTTTATCTAAAAAAATAAATTTTTTTCTTACATTTTGTCTAAAAAACTGACAATATGGCATCTAAAATTATAAGGATTATATAAAGTTCAAAATTCAGTTAACACTATTCATAACTGCTTTTGAACGACTAGTTTGGTAAGTCGTGGTGTGTTTGACCTCAGTGTTGCATGTAGTGCGAGTTATTAAATTACATTGAAGAAATAACGTACTATGAAATCATGGGGTGTTACGCATATAATGATACTAAACATTACCCAATGAATTGGAGCACTGTCAAGGATCACCCTTCATAAACATTTCATTTCATGCACAAGTGTGCCACATAGATCATATAACATGGAATCATTCAACATCCTAAGTTATTACATGATAAAAAAATGTGGAGTAAATACATGTAAGTCCCTAATAAATATGTACATTAGAATAAAGGTGAATACACTTGATAAATAAATGGGCACGATATTGACTACATGATAATTTTAGCATGGAAAATCTTGGTGCAATTTCGGCAGCATAACGATGTCAAATAAAAGTTTATAAAATGGGTTGATGAGAGAAAAAGGGGTCTACCATATTTTATACATGAAATGGATAGTAAGGGGATCATGGAACATAAAATCCCAACATATTAAAATAAATTTATTTGATTAATATAAACTAAATTCTTTAATGGAAATGAGAAGAGAGAAATATCTTACAGAATTTTGGCATAGTAACGGGTGGGTTAAGGAATCACAGAGGGGATTAATGGGAGTGAATGTAAGATCCCATAATGTATAAATCAAATTTATAACAAGGATTTATGGAATAAAATATCCCAAATCAAGGAAATGTAAATTAAAAGGCATGACATAAAATAGGTGCTTAAAGAAAAAGGAGAGAAGGAGATCCCTTACTTGGATGTGTGATCCCAAAGGATTGGGAGAGGCTTCCTGAGAACTTGAGATCACCTTGGGAGGACTCTAGGGAGTATATGTTAGAGTTTTTCCTGACTTCAAAGAGTTTGAGTGAAGAGAAATGGGTTCTTGTGTGGTTGTATATAGAAAAGGTGGGGTAATTCTTTATTGTTTTGGTGTTGGACACTACACACTAAAATATTTGAAAACAACAAACCATACCATAGTTTTTGACCATGTTTTATGAAAGAGGGGAGTGGTATATATTTTTTAAAGTCTAAGTACAAGATATAAAAATATTTCCCTTGATTATGTAGAGGCAAGTCATACTTTCAAGGAAATAATTTTAAATTCAAACTTTTTTTGTATGTCTTGGAATATTCACTAAGGCTTTATAAAATAAGTCAAATAAAACTAAAATTACATTATTTTAAATGAAAAACATATATTTTGTCGAATATACATTTTATAGTATTTTATCACATTACTATTGAGTCATTATGATGTCATAAAGCATATTATATATTTATATGGTATTTAATATTTACCCAAACATTCTACTGCCTCAGAAAATTATGAAAAATTCATCGTTGGATAATGTCAACATCCAAATTCCAAAAATAATATTCATTTTATCTATATAATTTAATAAATATGTGAATTTTTACTTTTAAAATAAAAACTAACATTTATTGAAAATTGACAGGTTTTGAAAAAACAATTTTCAAACCTTAATAAAAATTACATTTGAATTCATAAAAATTATACAATAATTTATAATTAATTAAAGTAATTTAATAATAATATTTTATTAAAATAGATGTTGGTAACTTTTCTTCATCACTTCCTCCAATTCCCATGTTGCTTCTTCAGACATGTGGTTTCACTACAACACCTTGACAAGGGGCAGCGTCTTATTTCGTAGAACTTTTTATCTACGATATAAGATCTTCACAAAATTATCCTCATATGAGATGTCATTATAAAATGGTACCACCTTTGGATTGAGTAAATTTTATGGGTTTGGTATATACTTCCTCAAGAGTGATACATGGAACACATCTTGTACTTGATATAAGTTCAGTGGATGTGCTGGTCGATTGGCCACTACCCCAATGCAATCAAGGATATCAAAAGGGATGATGTAACTTAGACTAAGATTACTTTTATTCCCGAATATCATAACTATATTCCCTGGAGATATGTAGAGTAATACTATTTCTCCAACATCAAACTCTAGGTCTCGTCGATGATTGGCTCTTTTGTTGACTCTGAGAAGCATTGATGTGCTATTGAATAGTATTAACCTTCTCCACAATTTCTTCAACCATTTCCGGACCTAGAAGTTTTTGTTCAATAATTTCATCCCAACATTCCAGTGTTCTACACCTATTCCACTAAACGGATTCATAAAGAGAAATTTGGAATCTTGAGTGGAAACTATTTTTGTAAGAGAACTCCACCAAATGAATATGTTGGTCCCATCTGAATTTAAAGTCCATTGAGAAAACTCTCAAAAGGTCCTCAAGTGTTTGGATAGTATGATCAGATTGGACATTATTTTGAGGGTTATAGGCCATTATAAAGTTTAACTCAGTGTTAAGATCATAACAGAGACACTTCTAGAACTTATAGGTGAATCTTGTATCTCAATCAGACACAATCGATAGTGGTACTCCATGTAGCCTTACCACTTCTTTGATATATATCTGTGCTAGTTGATCCACTATGAAATCTTCTCGAATTGAAATGAAGTGTTCAGTATTTTTTAGATGATCCAAAACAACCTAGATAGCATTGTTTCCTTTGGATGTCTTCAAAATTTCAGTGACTAAGTCCATTGCGATGTTTTCTCATTTCTACGTTGGTGTGGGTAATGGTTGCATCATAACCTTATAATTATGCCTCTCAGCCTTCACTTGATGACATAATAGACACTTTAATGTATATTTAGATATCTCCATATTCATGTTATCCCACCAATAGTGCTCCTTGAGAACTTGATACATCTTTGTATTTCCTAGGTGAATGGAGAAATTTGAACTATTTGCATCATCCAAAAGTTCTCTCTTTAACTCTTGATTTGATGGAACACATAATCTTGACCCAAATCTAACAATTAATTCTTCATTAACATTGAAAATTAATGATTTCACTTTTTTGATAGTTTACACATTCTTCTAAATTCCCACATCATCTTTTTATCATCCTTTAACATTTCTAAAAGAGACAGTAGAGCAATCATTTTTGAAAGGATTGATGAAGTTTTTTTCTTTATGATTCCCATGTCCATCTTCATCATATTTAAGAATATTGGATCCTTTTCAATTCTCATTAATGATAGCATTGTTGGGTCCTTTCAACTTAGAGAATATGACACCTTGTTCGCTTTACCAGGGTGGTAATTAATTGATCAGTCATAAATCCTTGATGATCTCTTACCATCTTTGTAGGAAGGTATTCATCTATTTCTATGTGAATATATATCTAATACTTTTGTGATCCATATATATTTCAAACTTATCCCCAAAGAGATAATGCTATGAAAATTTCCAACAAAAAGATCACATCATCTAACTCTAGATCATGCGTAGGATAGTTTTTCTCATGAAATTTCAAATGCATTATGTCATAGGTAATGACTTTGTCATTCTGCATCATCAAACAGCCCATACACTTCTTTGAAGAATCTTTAAAGATTACAAAATTCTCCATACTTGTCGGTAGTGTGAGCATAGGGGAAGTGACAAGCCTCTTCTTCAACTCCATGAATCTTTCATCGCATTCATCATTCCAAGAAAACTTAAATACCTTCTGAGTTAGCTTGGTAAGACGGTTTGATAATCTTGAGAAATTTCTCACAAATTGGTAGTAATATCCTGCTAACCCCAGGAACCTACGGATATCCGTCACAGATTTTGGCCTCGCCCATCCCTCAATTTCTTTTATTTTGGAAGGATCCATAGATATCCCATTGTTTGTGATGATATTCTCTAAGAACGAGACATACTTTAACCAAAACTCACACTTTCTTTACTTTCCATATAGCTTCTCCTTTCGCAAGGTATCTAGAATAGTGTTCAAAGGATCCTCATGCTTATATATGGTTTTGGTGTATATTAGAATATCATTTATAGATACTACGACATATTTTTATGGGTAATCACTAAAGACTCTATTAATAAATTCCATGAATATTTTTAGATCATTGGTGAGTCCAAAAGTCATTACTATGAATTCATAGTGCCCGTAACTTGTACGAGAAGCAGTCTTGGGGATATCCTCCTTCTTCACCCTAACTTGGTAATATCATAACTACAGATCCACCTTGTAGAAGTATTGTTCTCCACATAGTTTATCAAAGAATTCATCAATTCGTGGAAAATGATACTTGTTCTCTATCATGATTCTTTGAACTCACAATAATCAATGAAAAGGTGCATTGACCCATCATTCTTTTTGATGAATAGGACTGTTCCACCCCATGGTGAAGAACTTGGGAATATAAACCCTTTATCTAGATTCTACTATATTAGTTTATTTAGGTCCTCAATATCCACAACATCCATTATATATGGAGTCTTGGATCTTGAAAATACCCCAGGTATAAGATCAATCGATAATTCAATATCTCTCCTAAGAGGAAGACCATGAAATTTATCGGGAAACATGCCAACGAATTCCCTCATAATAGGCATGTCTTCAAGGATGGTTCTTTCCTTAGACTCAATCATATGATAATAATATGCATGCTCTAGGTTATTAATATCCATGCATGAGATGATGGTTCTAATGAAGCTTCATCCACCTCCTTTCACTTATATTTAATTGGGGGTCGATTCTCCATATGGAGAGTGATTTCCCTAACATAGAAATTTATGTTGGCTCTATATAGGTAAAGACATTTCATGCTAATAATTGCATCAAATTACACCAGAGGGATTATGATGAGGTTCTCCACGAAGTTCAATCCAGAAATTCTGATAAGGGAAGAGTTATATACATAGCATGCAATAATTTATCCATTTTCCATTTTTAGCGACATCTCTACTTCCATAATTTGTGGTGGTGTGTGGATTATTTTACTGAACCTTTGGGATATAAAAGAATGTGTAGAACTATGATAAAAAAGAATGTTTTCTTATTCTTGAATGATGAACCGCCATACCTTTATCCATGTCATTTTTAGGATTCACTTCGGTGATAATGATGGAAAAAGATCACTCTTTACGCCTTGTAGGTTGTTGGTTACCTCTAATTACCCTTGGATAGGGAACTGGTTCACCAATTTTCATGGTTCCTCATAGTTGTAGTAATGAACAACACGCTTAGGGTCAATCATAGAATTTTTTTCCTCTGTCACATTGAGGGGTTTATCCTATTGGAAATTATTAGCTAGGTTCCCTTCTGCTCCAAACCTATATAATTTCCTTGATCCCCTTAGGCAATTTCTGGGGTGCTTCTTTCTACACTTTTGAAAAGAGAAGTGTTGTAATTTTTTAGCATTATTGGATTTATCGATCAGAAAACTAGAATTAAAGACCAATTTTTCATTCTTATCCCCTTAAAACCCCTGAGATTCACTGATCTCTATCTCAATTTTGAGGGAACATCATCCAATTTCCTCATATATATCAAATCCACAGATTTCAACAGCTTTTCATAGACTAGGATTTTACCCACCAAAGAAGTGATCAACTTTTCATTCAGGGGTGACGATAAAATCAGAGGCTTACCATGAAAGTCTTCTGAATTTTTCCTCATATTCTCTGATGAATTCTTCATCTTTTTTCTTGAGAAAAAGTAAGTAAATTTCTATCTTAAGTCAGAGGGTGTGGGGAAAATATTTATCTATTTTTTTCTAGAAATCCTTCTATCCCATCTCCTTGATATCTTCCTTAAGATTTGTATTTTTGATCAATGTCCACCACATATCAGCTTCAACCTCCATATGATAAGTATCCAGAAGAACCTTCTCTTGTTCAAAACATTGAATGTAGAGAAGATATTCTCAATAGAGTTGATCCATTATTCAACGATTGAGGAATCAGATGATCCATTGAAATTAGGTGGCCTTTGTCTCATGAAGCTCTTGATTACGACTTGTTATTTATCAGGGGGGATGTTCCTCTTGACCTAGGTTTCTATTCAAAGAATGAGTTAACTGAGAGAGTATCATGGCAATGTTTTCAATTCCTTCTCCCATCGGATTGGGAATCTCATTAGGGAAGTCATCACATTGATCTTCGCATCAGTTTTTAGCACGATTCATCCTATTATTGGCCATTGCCTAGAATAAAAGGAAAATTATGGATGGGTATATTAAATAGTTAAACACATAAAAGGGAATCTAATTAAATTAAAGGAATAACTTATAAATTATATTCATCTCCTTAACTCATGAATTTCTAGGCTTCGATCTAAGTTATGAATGATCTACATTCTAATGTATATTCTTATGGGATTTTACCCTAATAATGGTTCGTAATAAGCTTATAAATTTACCAAATCATATCCCCTAGGAGTTTCAAACCAAGAGTGAAAAAAGGACCATTGTCGTTCACTAGTTTCCATTCATGTCTAGTTCAAAGCAGTGTTTCTGGGTTTTACCCCTAGATACATCTATGCCAGAGCCACCTCTACTTATTCATATATAGACAAGGATGTATTTTCTTGATAAACCACTCACTATATACTCACAAAAATTTATTGATTATTTTCCAATAATTAGTCTTATCCTTAAGTCTTTCACTATATTTTTCTAATCATGACCCCAAATATAACTAAACCTATCCTCTGATACCAACTATAACAACCCTTATCTTTATTTCATATTTAAATATGATTTATTATATAAAATTTCACTTAATACAACTCATAATATCAAGATGTCTAGTGTCTTTAGGGATTAGGAACATTACATAAAAATTTAAAACACGAAATACACATCTTTATTGGAAACATTTTTTACACGACCACAACATTCATTCACACTTAGCAATTTATGAGATAACATGAGAAAATACATAAGAAAAGGGTGAGTTATATAGCCCTGTAGTGGAATAAACTTGTCATAACATGAGGAAGATAGTAAATTTTAGTCAATAGGAATATTAATAGAGATAAAAAGAAACATGAACATCAAGTCATGATATAACATGATATTCATAACATAGAAATATTGCAACAACATACAACATGATATTATAATGAGCCAAGGATCATTGCACATGGATTAGCATGATTAAACCCTTATTGCAGATGAATTATCATGAGTAAACCATCATTTTACATGAATTATAATGATTAAACCTTAATTACACATAGAATATATAGATACTAAACATTATCCAATGCATTAAAGTGCTATTCAGGCAGACCCTTCATAAACATTTCATTTCATGCATAAGTGGGACACATAGATCATATAACATGAAATCATTCAACATCATAAGTTAATACATGAACAAGGAATGTGAAATAAATACATTAAGTCCAAAATAAATAAGTACATGGGTATAAAGGCAAATACCCTTGATAGAGAAATGAGAATGGTATTCCCTACACAATGATTTTGGCATGGAAAATCGTGGTGCAATTTCAACAGCACAACGACGTCAAATAGAAGTCTATAAAATGGGTTGATGAGAGAAAAATGGGTCTATAATAATTTATAAATGAAATTTATAGTAAGAGGATCATGGAACATAATATCCTAATATATTAAATGGAATTTATATTCCTAATATAAATGAAATTCTTGAATAGAAATTAGAAGAGAAAAATACATTACAGAATTTTTGCATAGTAACGTGTGGGATTAATGGATCATAAGGGGGATTAATGGGAGTTAAAGGAATATAACATCATGTATACATAAAATTTATAGCAATTAGTTATGGAATAACATATCCCAAATAAATAAAATGGAATTGAAAAGGCATGACATAAAAGAGGTGCTTGAAGAAAAATGAGAGAGGGATATCCCTTACTTGGATGTTGGATCAAAAAAGGCTTGGGAAAAGATTTTGGGGAGTTTGGGGATGACTTGGGAGGACAATAGGGAGTATGGGGAAGAGGTTGGTAGAACTTAAAATATATTTAATGAAGATAAATGGGTTCTTGGGTGGGTTTATAAAGGAAAGATGGAGGAATTATTTATTATTTTGATTTTGGACACCACACACTAAAATATGGAAAACCAAAAACCATCCTATGGGTTTTCACAAAATTTCAAGAAACGAGGAGTGATATATATTATTTTAAAAGTCTAAGGGATGATGATATTAAAATATTTTCCTTGCTTATGTGGAGGTGAGTCACACTTTCAAGGAAATTATTTTTAAATTTTAAAATATTTTATATGCCTTGAGGATTCACTAAGGCTTTATAAAATAAATAAAATAAACCAAAATTACATTATTTTAAAGGACAAATATATATCTATTCGAATATACCTTTTATAGTATTTTATTAAATCACTATTAGGTCATTGTGATGTCATAAACATATTATATATTTATACGGTATTTAATTTTTACCCAAAAATTCGACTATCTTAGAAAATTAGGAAAAATTAATCATTGGATAATTTCGACATCTTGATTCCAAAAGTAATATTAATTTTATCTAAATAATTTTGTAAATATGTGAATTTTTACTTTTAAAATAAAAATGACATTTATTGAAAATTTATGGGTTTGGATAAAAGAGTTTTCAAACCGTAATAAAAATTACATTTGACTTGATTAAAATTATAAGATAATTTATATTTAATAAAAGTAATTTAATAGTAATATTTTATAAAAATATTATTTAATTTAAAAATCCATTAATTCATCCAAATATAATTCTTAATTGAATTTTAATATTAACCAAAAATACTATTTGTGATTTAAAAATCATTTGCAGAGTAACAATAATAAAATAAAAGTATATTAATTATTTTATAAAAAAATAATGCACATAATCATAATGCTAGGGTCATGTTACCTATACATTTATTAGACCAACATATTCCCTAAGAGTACGGTGTGTGATGGTGGGGCTTTTATAAGGTTGGTCGATGAACATGGTTTGGGGCGTGATGTCGATGAGCTTGAACTTCTACCGTAAACAGTTTTTCTCATGATTAAGTTGTTGGATCTCAGCTTGGGCTTGGTTTAGGGGAAAATCCAAAAATTCTATCTCTGTTGGATGCTCTAATAAATAGGATTCATAGGGAATGACCCTAATGGTTAAGGTCATCACTTCCTTTTTCTGTGTCAAAAGGATTTGTTAAAACCCTATATTTATACTAGTCATGTGATCATTGTTCAAAGATTATATTATCAACAGTAAGGATACATAATGGTCATTTAAATCCAATTGGATATAATAAAACAAAAGGAGGGCATGTTTTTTCTATATCCATAAGACATTTAATTAATATAAATGGAATTTTATTCATAAATGTTTGGGTCCTTACATCTTGTAATAAGGACAAAAATCAAATTTAAGTGAATATGTAATAATTTGGAATCACCAAAAAAATATGGGAGTTGGATTATATAACATTCCAAGTTCCATTTTTTTAATTCAAGTGGGTTAATAATAAGATTTCCATTAAAATAAATGAAACTGAATTTGTGAAAGTTAATTTTAGTAAGGAAGGGTACAAAGATGAACTATTTATAATGACATCATATAAAGTACAAGTATTTTATGTTATAGATCATACAAAACAAAAGTGGTCAATTGTTCTGTTATCAACCAGAACCACTAATGTTTCAAATGAAAATTCAACAGAGGATGACCTTTTAATTTGTATGTCACAATAATTTTATAGTAGTCCCAATGTAGAAAACATTTTTTATGTCATAGGAGACCAAAATTAAGGAATTTTGATTGTCAATAGAGGGGTCAAATCCCTTCATCCATTAAAAAATAAAAAGAGAGTTCAATAAGAAGGTTACATTTTTTCATAATATATATTGTATTATCTCTTGTTATTATAAATTTATTTTTGAATTTATTTACTCCAAATTAAATGTTAAAACACTTTGGTAGATAATTAATTCTGCATGTGATAGTGCTCATAATCCCAAGGAACAATAGTTCTCTCAACCTGCTAATATTCATAGTGTAGAGGACTAACCTTCAACATGTGTTGGTGCTCCCAATCCCAAGGAACATCAAGTCTCTCAACCAGCTGCTACTCACAGTGTAGCGATACAACAACCATCTGTAAGTGCCAATGACACCTCTCTACAGGAACATATTGACGATGTTGATTCTGGGGAAATGGTGGGTGATGAAGGAATGACGTCGCATAAAAAAAGAGCATCATAGTTTGACAGTGTTAGAAAAAAATCTTATAGAGAAATCCAATGGAATCAAATATGAGGTCGCATGGAATGCATGGGGTCAGCATATTAACCCCAACAAGGTCATGTTCAGTAGTTATATTGGAATCATCACTCAATAATACGAACCTATTGATATAGATTCATGGCACCATGTTGTGACCGGGATTACGACACTAATGTGAGAAGAGATTATGGTAAAATTATGATATCAATTCTTTATTTTACTAAAAAATAATACAATGAAACATTGACTTACTCTTCATCATCCATTGAAGAGTGAATTTATTATTGATGACTCCCATAAAAAACATGTATTAATGCTTGTTGGAAGGATTCAACGAGGATTTCAGACAATAATAACAATACATCATCTTAAAGGTACTGAAGGGAAAATAAACCCTTTCCCACCAATTATCTATGCACAGCTAATAACCTAAGAAGCGTGGGATGCATTTACTGGTCATCGTGCAGATGTTTATTTTCAGGTACATTGTGGCTAGTAATACATTGTTTGACAATATGTGTATTCGTCACTTTGATTGAAAAATTTTTATTTATGAAATAGCAACTGAGTGCAGAAAATAAGGAAAGAGCATCAAAACCAGTGTACCTCTACCGTAAAGAAAGGATGGGGTACACTTCATTTGAAAAAAAAATTGGTATGTATTTTAATTCTATTTTAATACTTTTATGTAACATGAATCAACACCAAAATTATGTTCCTCTATTTATATTTATATTTTTGAATTTAAATCCAAATACACTTCCATACCATGCCATGTGCTATGGAAGGAGACACGTTTAAATAAATACGGAATACTAATATATGAGAAGACAAAAAAATTGTGGGAATCATTTGTAAGTATTGTATTATAATTTTTTTTCTTTATAACTCTATTACATTACAATGATAACTTCTTTTAGTACCCTCGGTTTCTAGTATGTAAACCTTTTTTGATGCTTTTCATGGTTTTAAAGTTAAGGGTGCTGAAAGGTAGAGTCGGGAAAACATTAAATGATGTTTTAAAGCAAAGGGGAAGTTGCATGGACAGCGCACGGTTTGTCTAAACTGTGTGGTAAAACAGTGCGTAGTTGGTCTTGGAGGAAGTAGCTTCCGCACGGGCGGCACACGGTTTTTCTAACCGTGCAGCCAAACTGTGCATGGAGGGTCTGCCGAGGCAATGGATAACACACACTTAGCACACAGTTTGTCTAACCATCCGAGAAAACTGTGCGGCCACTTAAACGAGATCCTATAAAGGTGGATATCACGCATTTTTGCCTCTAAGTTGATATTTTTTTCCTTATAAGTGGCCCTAACTTGTGATTTTGCTTCTAATAAGGTCAAAGAAGGTTCTCCCATCATTCCGGAGGTGATCTGAATGCTTCTCATGGTGAATCAAATCTAGATTCTTGAGGTATGTGATCGTTCTTCACCATTCTTGATCGGTTTCTTAGATCTACTTAGATCTACTTCTCCTCTTCTCTCGGTTTATTAAATCTACACCTGTTATGGGAATATCTATGTGTATGAATGGAAAATATGATGAGATTTGGTCTTGATCTTTCAAGGAGAAGTGATCTAAGGTGGGTTTTTGGAGTTTTGACTCGGGTTTCTTGAGCGTTCTTTGACTGTTGTGGTTTTCATCAAAACCATTGAGGTAGGAGGCTTCACTCTCAACTCCTCTTGTTAATATTGACTGATTTAGTTTTAAATTAGTTTTTTTAATGTATTTGATTTTGAAAATCATGGAATAAATATTCTTTAGTGATGATTTATGGTTTTGAGGAAATTGTGAAATCTTGGTGAATTTTTGTGCAAAGTGATTTCGATTATTGAATTTAAAATGTTGATTTTAAATTATATATTTGCTGAAATTGTAAATTGTTTAATGAAAAAATGGTCTTTCAATAAAAAGGTCATTTTATTGAAACAATTTGAGATGGAAATGACTTTGATGGATTGATTTTCAATAAAAAGGCAGTTTTATTGAAATGGTCTGAATTGGTTGATCGCACTTGGTAGTTGACATGATGGTTGTGTGTGTTGAAGGGTATGTGGGACAGATAAGGTTTAGGGGTCTCCCACATCAGTGTTGGGATGGATAAGGGTTAGGGATCTCCCCTGTCAAAAATTCATATTGCATTCAAGACGGATAATGGTTAGGGGTCTCCCCCATCAGTGTTGGGATGGATAAGGGTTAGGGCTCTCCCCCATCAATAATTCATGTGCATTTGGGTTGGATAAGGGTAATAAGTCTCCCCCATCGTGGTTGGGATGGATAAGGTTTAGGGTATCTCCCCTCTTCCAGGTAGCATGCATGGTTGGTTGCATGGGTTTCTGGAATGGTTGGGTATGCCAAAAAGGAATGTTTGTGAAATGGTTCTAAAGATTGTTTGATTAATTTTCTGGAAAATAACTTCCTGGAAAATTTGTTTAAATTGATCTTGGAATTCCTTTGGTTATGAATGGATTTGGAAACTTTCTTATATTCAGTTATAAACAACTTTTGAGAAAATGTTATATATAAATTGTTTTTATATAAATGTTTCTAACTCTTCATTCCTAGTGGCATGAGTAGGGAAGTCATTGGGGAAATCCTACTGAGTTTTATACTCACCCTTGCTTTGGTATGTTGGTGATTTTGTAGATGTTGTATTCCGGGACACAGGTAAAGGTAAAACATCTCATTACAAGTGGCTTATGGTGATGTTTGGGAGATGTTCTAGAGCTTGGAGCTTATGGATCATGGAGCTGTAGTATATTTTTAGAGTCTTGAGTTGTTCATCTATCGTGTAATTTGATGCTTAGTTTGGTCTTCTGCTGTTGTGTACTTTCATGTAGTTTGATATAAATGAAGTGTTTCTTGGTCTTTCATTTGTTCATGCATCATATAGTGAATGTTTGGTTATGGTTGGATTGTGGGTTTATTTCTTAAAGGGCAAATCATCCCCCACTTTTACTTGGAACCCTTCGTTCGAAATTTTAAACAGGAGTAGGATTGTCGGAACTTGAAATGTATAGCATACAAGGATGTAGCTAACCCATTTATGCTGAACTTCAAGTTACCAGGGTGTTGGGTACATAAGTGTTTTGGATACACTTATAGAATGTTGGAAATCTCATTTTCATGGGTTTAGCTAATGAGATGAGCATCACATGAATAATACAAGAATGAATTCCCAATTGGATTTCATGTCTCATTGTGAGGAATGAGTAAGGATGTTGTGCAAGGTGTGATTTTTTGAAAAATTCAAAAATTATTTTCAAGTTAAAAATTTTGAAAAAAGGGTATTTGGTGTATTTTGAAAATGTGTTGACTTTCAAAAGGCATGAGGAATGTTTTCAAAAATGTTTGAACATGGGAAGAGGTCATTTTGAAAACAATGTTGTGATAAAATTTGAAATGTTAAGCCATCAATTACTAGAGAGTGAGATTGATGAAGGATGTTGTTGGTTTAGAAAATGGCACCCGGTAGGTGTTTTTAGAACCAATCCGAATAAGCTGCAGAGAATGTGGTTTCACCAGAACCACGTGTGAACCAAGAGTTAGTTTAGAGTATTGTCCGAGCTTTTCATGTTGTGGATACAGGGAACTAGAAGAATAAACCAAGGAATATGGATCATACCATCCAGTTCATGAATCATAGTCCACCGAACACTTGGGGTGATGCTGAACCCGAAAAGGCAGAGGTGTGGCTAAGTAGGATGAATCGTATCTTTGATTTCATCGGCACACCATCAGAGCTCAAGGCCAAGTTGACGACGTATATGCTCGAGGATCTTGCACATCAGTGGTGGGATTTAGCAGTGCATGCTAAATTGGATGAAGGACTTACCTGGGAGGACTTTGAAGAATTATTCAACAAACACGTCTATCCTCACATGTTCAAGATCTAGAAAACGACATACTTCTTCTTCCTGAAACAAGAGAGTATCTCTGCCACATAGTATGCGGTTAAATTCATGAATTTAGTCAGTTTTACACCAGAGGTTGCAGAAATTGCATCATTGATGGCACGTATATTCGAATCAGGGCTAAGGAAAGAGATTCGATCAAATATTTCAGTGCTCTGTATTGTGGATTATGCAGAGATGGTGAACATAGAGACTATTTATGAACGTGATATCTCGGGATCGATCGGAGGAGGAATGATGATACCTATGGGAAACAGTGGGAACTCAAATTCTAGGAACAAGAAGAAAAGGGACACCTATTTCAATAGTGCAAGTGGAAATCACTATCAGACAACGAGATCAGTGAACCTTCCTCCATGACCCCAGATAAAAGCAAGTTGTTTTCAATGTGGTTCACTTGACCACAAAAGGTGATATTGTACGACGCAACCTAGGGCATGTCACAATTGTAAGAATATGGGGCATCTACGACACTATTGTAGGAATGCTCCGAGGTCGGGTGCATGTGACACTTCTCAGGCATCGCAAGCATCGTATGCTTCGACAATATGAGGATATCATAATCAGTATCTTTAACATAACAAAGCTAGACATAGTGATTCTCGAAATACCATAACTCCTCAACCAGGGCAATCTTAGTAAGGAAACAAGGAGAACAATGCAACGATGAAGAAATTGTATGAATCTGAGAAGATGATGGTCAATGATTAGGCTGGACCATGTATGGTGAGAGGTATGATTCTATTGAATTCTACCCTTGTGCAAGTGTTGTTTGATACTGGTGCACCACATTCCTTTATTTCTTCTCATGCTATTTACTTTCTATGTTTAAAACTGAAAATGATGCCTTCTATTTTGAAACTGAAAACGCCTCTTGGTGAAAGAGAATGTCAAGACATTGTGTGTAGAGCATGTGCTATAACTGTTTATGGAGCTAAGTTAAATGGTACTTCTCGATGATGGACATGGATTTCTATGACGTTATCCTGGGTATGGATTGGTTGAAAATGTTTAAGGCTCACATCAACTGTTATTGGATAACGGTTAGTTTCACGACTGAGGACGACATCAAACATCTCTTCAGAGGAGAGAGGATGGTAAATAAAGGTTCAAAGAGTTTGTTGGAACCAATAGTGGTAACAATATCTTACCAACTGACAGAGATGACTTTAGCATCAATGGAAGAGATTGAGGAAAATAGTTTTCCAACTGTTGTGGATCAATTTCCATATGTCTTTCCCAATAAATTCTCAGGGTTACCACCTCTAAGGGAAGTGGAGTTTATGGTTGATCTCCATCTAGGGACCATTCCTATATCCCTTCCGTCTTATAGGATAGAACCAAGAGAGTTGTGGGAATTGAAAGTGTAGTTAGAGGAGCTATAAAGCAAGGGTTTCATTTGACCAAGTACTTCTCTATGGGAAACATCGGTGTTTCTTATGAAGAAGGAAGATGGAACTCTTCCGCTGTGTATTGATTATCGTAAGCTTAAACAAGTTACAAAAAATAATTGATATCAACTTCCACGCATTGATGATTTGTTCAATCAATTAAAGGGAGATCAGTGGTTCTCCAATATTGACTTGCGATCAGGATATCACCAATTGCGAGTTCAGAAGGAGGATATTTCAAAGACAACTTTCAGGAGAATATATGGCCACTATGAATATGTAGTCATGCCTTTCGGTCTAATGAATGCACCAGTGGCCTTCATGGATTTGACGAATCGTATATTTCATAAATATTTGGATTCTTTTGTTGTGGTGTTTGTGCACAATATTTTGGTCTATTAAAAAATAAGGTTTGATCATGAGGTGCACCTAGAAACAGTGTTACAAATCTTAAGTGATCATCGTCTATATGCCAAACTATAAAAGTGTGATTTTTGGATATAGGAAGTATGTTTCCTTGGATATGTCATTTCTGAGAAAGGCATCTCTGTTGATCCTAAAAAGATATGAAGCCATTATCTCTTGGAAACCACCAAAGAATGTGTTTGAGATACAATGTTTTCTTGGTCTAGCTGGTTACTAATGATGCTTTGTGAGTGATTTCTCATGACTAGTTTCACCAATGACATCTCTAAAAAAAATAATTCTCTATTCTAATGGACGAAGTAATGTCAGAAGTCTTTCCAGTAAATAAAAGTTCGGCTTACATCAGCACTTATCTTGATCTTACCAGAACAAGGATAGGGGTATGTGGTGTTTTGTGATTATTTAGGATCAAGGTTGGGTTGTGTTATCATGCAAAGAGATCATGTGGTTGCTTATGGTTCAAGGAAGTTGAGGGTGTAGGAGAAAAATTACCCAACACATGATTTGGAGTTAGCTTCAGTCGTCCATTCTTTGAAAACATGGAGACATTATCTCTTTGGTGAGAAATTTACTATGCTTACGGATCACAAAGGCTTGAAACACTTTTTCCCATAGTGAGATTTGAATCTGAGGCAAAGGAGATGGATGGAGTATCTCTAGATGTTTGACTTTAAATTGATGTACACACCAGGAAAAGGGAATTCGGTGGCGTATGCATTGAGTAGAAAGTCATATGATCAATTGGCGAAAGAAACTTCAGATGAGTGACAGTTGATGTTGGTCTAAGCCGACATGCATGTGGAATTTGAAGACCGAGGTGATGTTTCAGTTTTCTTTTTCAGATACACTTGTTCATGAT
This sequence comes from Viscum album, assembly GCA_963277665.1. Classification (NCBI taxonomy): domain Eukaryota; kingdom Viridiplantae; phylum Streptophyta; class Magnoliopsida; order Santalales; family Viscaceae; genus Viscum; species Viscum album. Next base: position 353,691,886 of record OY728158.1, on the reverse strand, counting down.
TTAGTAAAGATGATTAAATAAGTAAAAACACCTGATGGAGAATGTCTGGTTGTAAGTTCAAAACTCAATGGTGCAGAGACCATTGATGGCTAGAAACTTGATGGGGGTTCAGTTTTGTGTTTCAGTGATCAGATGTTTTTAGCTATGCTTTTTCAAGAAAAACTCCTTTATGATTACCACCATTCAAGATGGATTGTACATCCAGGTACACAGAAGATATATAAGGCATTGAAGAAACAATTTTGGTGGACTGACATGAAAAGGATGGTAGCTGAGTTCGTTTCACGGTGCTTAACTTCTTAGAAGGTTAAAGCAGATCATCAGAGACCAGCTAGTATGTTACAATATTTACCAATCCCAATGTGTAAATGGGATCAGATAGCAATGGATTTTGTTACAGGTATTCCAAGAACGATTTGGAAACACGATGCCATTTGGGTGATAGTGGATCATATAACCAAGTCGGCCCATTTCATCCCTATTTGTGAAACTCATACGGTGGAAGATATTTCAAAAATCTATATCTGAGAAGTGGTAAAGAGGCATGGTGTACCAGTGTCTATAGTCTCAGATAGAGATCTGAGGTTTACATCTCATTTTTGTAAATAATTACAGCATGCCCTTGGAACTCAATTGACTATGAGCATAGCATATCATCCTTAGACAGATGGGAAATCCGAGCAGACAATACAAACTTTGGATGATAATTTTACAGGCTTGTGTAATGGATTTTGGTGGCTCATGGGAGGATCATATACCCTTAGTGGAGTTCTCATATAATAACTGCTATCAAGCCTCTATATGCATGGCTCCGTTTGAATCATTGTATGGGCGTCCTTGTCGTTCTACACTATGCTGGGTGGAAACGGGTGAAACATCACTAGTTGGGCCAAGCCTTGTCCAAGAGACAACAGAGAAGATCCAGTTGATTATAAAAAAGATAAATATGGCTCAGATTCATCATAAATCTTATGCAGATCACCGTCTAAGACCGTTGTCGTTTTTTGTGGGTGATCATGTCTTCTTGAAGATCTCTCCAAGGCTTGGACATCATCGTTTCGGGAAGTAGTGAAATTTATCTCTTAGATACATTGGCCCTTTTGAGATACTGTAATGGGATGGAGAGGTGGAATATTGGTTGACATTACCACCACAGTTCATTTTGGTGCATAATGTCTTTCATGTATCTTAGTTGAAAAAGTATCATCCTGATCATGACCATGTGATCAGATGGGATCACATAGACCTAGAGCAGGATTCTTCGTTGACACATATCCCGGTATGGATTGTGGATAGGTAAGAGAAAGTATTGTGTTGAAAAATCATCGGTCTAGTGCAAGTTTTATGGCAGCATGGTCAGTTTCAGGAGGAGACTTGGGAACCTGAGAAGGAAATGAAAGATTAGTGGCTGGAACTCTTTCAGTTGGGTGAAGGATTTCTAATTTCTGAGTATGGAAAGACCAATGGTGGGGAGAATGTAGTACCCCCAGTTTCTATTATGTAACCCTTTCTTGATGATTTTCACGGTTTTAAAGTTAAGGGTGATGAATGGGAGAGTCAGGAGAACATTAAATGATGTTTTGAGGGAAAGGGGAAGTCACACGGATGACGCACGATTTGTCTAAACCGTGCGGTAAAACCGTGCGTAGTTGGTCTTGGAGGCAGTAGCTTCCGCACGGGTGACACAAAATTTGTCTAACCATGCGGCCAGACTATGCGTGGAGGGTCTTCCGAGGTAGTGGCTAACCCACATTTAGCGCACGGTTTGTCTAATCGTGCGAGCAAACCGTGCGACCACATAAACAAGATCCTAAAAAGGTGGATGTCACACGTTTTTTCCTATAAGTAGCTCTTTTTTCCTCCTAAGTGGCCCTAAATCATTATTTTGCTTCTCCTAAGGTTAGATAAGGTTCTACCATCATTCCAATGTCTATCTGAATGCTTCTCTTGGTGAATCGAAGCTGGATTCTTGAGGTATGTGATCGTTCTTCATCGTTCTTGATTGGTTTCTTAAATCTACTTATATCTACTTCTCTTATTCTATCGTTTTCTTAGATCTACAACATTTATGGGTATATCTAAGTGTATGGATGCCAAATATAATGAGATTTGGTCTTGATCTTTCTAGGAGAAGTGATCTAAGGCGGGTTTTTGGAGTTTTGACCCGGGTTTCTTGAGCGTTCTTTGACCGTTGTGGTTTCCGTCAAAACCTTTGAGGTAGGAGGCTTGACACTCGACTCCTTTTGTTATAATTGATTGTCTTAGTTTCAATTTGGTATGTTTGAATGGATTTTATTATGAAAAGCATGGAATAAATCTTCTTTAGTGATGATTTATGGTTTTGATGAAATTGTGAAATCTTGGTGAATTGTTGTGAAAAGTGACTTGGCTTCTTGAATATAAAATGTTGATTTTAAATTATGGATTTGATGAAATTGTAAATCGTTTGATGAAAAAATGGGTTTTCAATAAAAAGTTCATTTTATTGAAATAGTTTGAGATGGAAATGACTTTGGTGGATTGGTTTTCAATAAAAAGGAAGTTTTATTAAAATGGTTTGAATTGGTTGAACACACTTGGCAGTTGACATGATGGTTATGTGTGTTGAAGGGCATGTGGGATGCATAAGGGTTAGGGGTCTCCCCCATCTTTGTTGGGATGGATAAGGGTTAGGGCTCTCCCCCATCAAACATTCATATTTCATTCAGGAAGGATAAGGGTTAGGGGTCTCCCGCATTAGTGTAGGGATGGATAAGGGTTAGGGCTCTCCCCCATCAAGAATTCATGTGAATTTAAGTTGGAAAAGGTTAAGAAGTCTCCCCCATCATGGTTGGGATGGATAAGGGTTAGGGATTCTCCCCTCTTCCAGGTAGCATGCATGGTTGGTTGCATGGGTTTTTGGAATGGTTGGGTATGCCAAAAACGAATGTTTGTGAAATGGTTCTAAAGCTTGTTTGGTTATTTCTATGGAAAATAACTTGCTGGAAAATTGGTTAAAATTGATCTTGGAATTCCTTTGGTTATGAAAGGTTTTGGAAACTTGTAAATATTCAGTTATAAACTGCTTTTGAGAAAATGTTATATTTAAATTGTTTTTATATAAATGTTTCTAACTTTTCTATCCTAGTGGTGTGAGTACGGAAGTCATTGGGTAAAACCTATTGAGTTTTATACTCACCCAAACTTTGGAATGTTGGTGCTTTTGCAGATGTCATATTCCAAGACACAGGTAAAGGTAATTCATCTTATTTCTAGTGTCTTGTGGTGGTTCTCAGGAGATGTTGTGGAGCTTGGAGCTTATGGAGCATGGAGTTTTAGTGTCTTTTGAGAGTCTTGAGTTGTTCATCCAATGTGTACTTTGATTCTTAGTTTGGTCTTTCACTATTCTATACTTTGATGTAGTTTGATATAAATGAGGTGTTTCTTGGTCTTTCATTCGTTCATGCATCATATAGTGAATTTTTTGTTATGGTTGGTTTATGGGTTTATTTCATAAAGGGTAAATCATCCCCCACTTGTACTTGGAACCCTTCGGCATTTATTTCTAGCCTTTGGTGCTTTGGGGATGTTTCTTAAGGCATAGTAATGACTCGTTGTACTCTCAAGCCAATAAGAATTGGCAGGTCCTTACACTTCTCATCCTATATTTTATTTCCGACATAGTCATAGGAATCAACATCACATGTTCCAAATGAACACAAACTATTTGTGGCATTGAAGAGGCTAGAATAGTATGACAATGTCATAGGTGAGGGATTTGGAGTGACACCCTAAACATATTTTGATAAAAAACAAGGGGATGATCAAAGTGAATTAATAAAATAAATGAGGGAAAAGTAGATTCTCTTGAAGGAAAATTCTAATAGAATATGGAGATGAGAGAAATTTTATTGAGAGGTAAGAAAAGAGAAGAAGCAACTCATGAAAAACCACTGTGTGAAGATCCTACCCCACCCCCACCAGCTATGGATAGAATGATTCCCCTCAAAGAGATGTCTTAGCAGAGGCAATAAATGTTACAAAATTTTTATGTGAAATGTGAATAAGAATGAAACTGATACCTTTCCTGTATTTCAATTCTACTGGGTGATAATGGCTATGATTTACATCTTGAAACACCCACCCATCACCATGTGGTGAGGGATATAATTTTCAATATTCAAAAGGACACACTACACAACAGACCACATACAACGGTTCATGTGCGAGTGCCGATCAACATAGCCCATGAGCCGAGCGAAGAGATACTTGTTCAAATTAAATAGGGTGATGTTAATATGGTCAAAAAAGATATTGGAATATCCATCCCATGGCCATCACATCTTGTAAAACAGCATGTCAACAAGGAGGTTTTCATTTCTAATTTACTTTTCCTGATAAACCGTTAATAGTTAATGAAAAATGTCTGAACCAATGAATTTTATTACACACAGACAAAGAGAAGGGGATAAAATCAAATACCATCTCAAAACCATCTAAAGTATCGACCAACTGATAAAAAATATCAACTGAAAGAAAAAATACCCCACCCGTTCTATATCCAAATATACTATCATTTAAGGCTGATGTGGATACAATGTTAAAAGATGGTGGAAACCACAGAGTTGAACTTAAAGAAAATATATATGAATAGAAAGGTCTAGAAATAATTGGTCTTGAGAGTGCAATTGAAACCCTCGACTATGGCTGACTAGGGGTCTCAATTTTAAATGTATACATGAGGTATGTTATCATGATTTCATTTTAAAAAAGATGATATACTGTGTTAATTATGACTAAATACATTTAATATTTTAGGTAGGCATATATATGAAAAAAAACAAGGGATTTACCCATGAGAAAAAGTTCGTACTCGTTAGTCCTCGTGTCACCTCAATAATAGAAGATAAAATTGAACCCAACAAAAAGGATGAAATAGTGGTGGGTCTGATCAAATACTTTGAAAGAAAAATTTTGGATGACAGACACTATTTAATACCTACGATTCAGGGGTAATAATCTAAAATTTAGTCATATAAAATTTATTTTCATTTCATTCATTACATATTCCTTTTTTTTGTTTTTAGGCAGCATTGGATGCTCATTTTAGTAAATTTGGATACTCTAAATATTTATTTCTTGGATTCATTGCATGGATATTCAACAAACCATACACACATGATGGCGATTTTCAATTTTTAATACACTACATCCCATGTTTTAGAACTAAACATCATGTTATATAATTTATATTAACTTTTAATTAGGATTCTATTATGATAGGGTGATGCATCACAATCATCTGAAAAAAGGAATGAGGCCAAGGGCTAAGGACAAGTAAGAACACAAGTACTATGACTGGATAAGTATCTGGGTATACATAACAATATTTCACTATCCAAACACATATCAAAACAAAATACTTATTGTCCTCAATGTTTCTACAGTGTCTGAAACAAACCAATGGAAAAGATTTAATTTATTATGTTTGTAAAATTATGAGTGAGATCATATTCATGAACAAACCAGCATCCCTAAAGAGGTAGTTTCAAATATAATTACAATTTCATTTAAAATATTCATTAATCCCTTATGTATTTATATTTTTCTAGTACAACTATGACTATTGAAAAGAATCATATTCGCAAGACAATATAGATGCACTCAAAAATGAAATGGCATCATACCTTATGAAAGAATGTACACAAATAACATGAATATGTGACTTCCATATGTAGGGTGTGAATTTCTAATGTTAATATCACCTTATAACATCTTTATGATAATGTTATCCTCATATGATCATTGATATCTCTATTTTTTACACTAATTTAACATCTATGATCACCTTTTCTTATATTTCATATCCTCATGTTATTATGAATTGTTTAAGAAATTATTTCTAAGAACATCGGTATAACTCAAAGTGTCTCTTTTTATTTTAAATTGACATCAATTTAGGTAAAAACAAAAAGTGACCTAATGAAAACTAAGAAAAAAATTTGGATTTTATTAATATTTTAGGAAAATGATCTATTAGTCATTTGTGGCGTGCATGGATCTTTTGCAACTTAATACGACGTACGATGTGGTTGGTAGAACTCAAAGCATCTATTTTTGTTTACAATTGACATTAATTTAAGTAAAAGAAACAAGTGACATACTAAAAACCAAAAAAATGAATTAATATTGTTTTGGTGCATTATAAAAAATATCCATGAGTCATTTTTGTTGTATAGGAGTCAAACGCACCTCAATATCATGCACCGTGTGGCCAATACAACTCAAATTGTCTCTTTTTATTTAAAATTTGCATTAGTAACATACTGAAAACTGATCAAACACATTATGATTATTTTGATATTTTTGGAAAATTATTTATTAGTCATTTTTGATGAGTAGGGATCTACCACACCTCAATACGACGCACAATGTGGATGATATATCTCAAAGTATATCTTTTTAAAAAAAATTGACATTAATTTTAGTAAAAACAACAAGTGACATACTGTTTTTTTGAAAAATTGTAGATAACATTAATGAAAAAGATAAGCAGAAATACATGTGTAAAGAAATGAAGGGAAATTTTCCTACCAGAACTCGTTAGTAACGAAAGGGCCTGAGGCCGCTAGTTGATGGGGCATATTGTTTCCTTCCCTTTTGGTGAAGGAGAAGGTATAATAGGAGAATCATTAGAGAAGTGAGAGGATTCTCATGATGATGGTGCTTAAAGACTGGACTCCGTCGTCGTTGTGATTAATGGCATCAATCACGGTGTGACAGTCAGACTCAATGATGATATCACCCCATCCCCATTCCAAAGCGAGCATCAAACCAGCAAGGATGGTCGTGGCTTTAACAACTACCGGTTCCCAAAATGCTTGATGTGGTTCATATTTAGTAGTAAGGATATGTCCCAGATGATTGCGGGCAAGGAGGCCGAGGGCAACAAGTCCATCCTTTGTAAGTGACGCATCCACATCAATCTTGAGGATCTCTTCCGCTGCGGGAATCCAATGAGTGGGATGGGAGGGATAACCACCTGGCATAGAATGTCTGTTGTGGCCTTTCCAACCCTTAATCCAAGAAATGGGCCAATCAATCCAGAATTTGGGGGGTCTGCGAGCTTGATAAAAAATAGCATTGTTACGCTGGACCCAAATAATCCAAGAAAAAGTGCAAAGTGACCCAAAATCTGCTAAAGAGAGAGAGGAGCACCACCGCGTTAGCAGATCGTGAAGGTCAGAGGCCAATGCCAGTGAAGCAACTGAAACCGGGCCCCAATGATTCCAAATTTCCTTCACTCTCGGGCAGAAAATGATAGCGTGTAGAGGAGTTTCTGGAGTGTTCGGGAAGAAAGGGCACGAAACGGTACTGGTCATATATCAGTAAGCGAGAAAGTTCATTGTTGGGAGAGTACCCGTGCAAACCTGCCACCGGAATTGTCAGATTTTTGGGAGAACGTTGAGCTTCCAAATCGATTTCCATGGTCCCTCATCCCAGCCATCTCAATGGATTCCAAGAGTAATTCTGTAGTCGGATCTCATCGTGTTGTAACCCGAGATGTCATTGATCCAGAAGAGATGGTCAGGTCCTGCGTCTGGAACCCAGGGAATGCTAAGGATAATTCTTTGATCTCGTTCATTAAACCAATCAAGGATATTTTCCAAACACCATACCTATCCATGGTCGAAAAAGAGGTAGCTAACAGTGGTGTCTTCAAGACATGGAAGGCCGGGGGATGTAGCCCGTACACCATCCTTATCAATGATCCCGGGATCAGTCCAGATTTTGAATGATGAGCCAGTCCCAATCCTCCAACCTAGTCCTTTATCCATGAGCTTTTTAGCCCCCCAAATGCTTCTCCAGAGGAATCTAGGGCAGGGACCAAGAGAGGACGTATGAAAGTTTGTTTGAGGAAAGTGCTTAGCTCGAAGAACTCACACACATAGAGATAATGGACGGTTAATAAGGCTCCATACCTGCTTGGATAAAATCACATCCTTGAAGAGAGGAAGATTCCTGAACCCCATCCCACCCTCTGATTTGGGTTTATAGAGTTTCTCCTAGGCCCTCCAATGGGGTCGGTTCCTTCCATCATTGTTCCCCCACCAAAAATTGGAAGTACGTGTGTGGATATGGTTGACGATGGCTGCTGGGAGATTAAAAAGGGACATAAAGTAGCTGGGGATGGATTGAATGACAACTTTGATTAGGGTATCTTTTCCAGCTTTAGAAATTCTTTTTGGGGACCAGCCTTGATTGTTTTCCTCAATCCTGTCCATAAGGGATGCAAAGATTTCTTTTTTGGACCATCTAATCACTATGGGAGCTCGATATACTCTTGATGTTTATCAACCATATGGATGCCAGCTGATGTGAAAAGTTTATCCCTCTTAGCAAGAGTCACCCCTGCACTGAAGGATATTTCTAATTTACCATGATTGACTGTTTGGCCAGACGCCCTCTCATACTGAAGAATCTCATGACAGATCACCTGTCATTCATTAATTGTTGCTCTGAAAAAAAGGAGGTAGTCTTCAGTGAAGAAGAGATGCGACACTGGAAGGCTAGCTCGGCATACTTTTTCCCATGAATATCCTTTGAAGAAGTAGCCCTGGAAATAATATTAGAAAACACATCATCTACCAGTATAAAGAGAAAAGGGGAGATGGGGTCTCCCTGGTGAAGGCCTCAGGATGGGGCGAATGCTTTTGTAATCTCCCCATTGACCTTGATTTTAATGGAGATGGTCGAGACACAATTCATGACCATATCTATCCATTTAGTGCAAAACCCCATTTTCTGCATAACGGCTCTTAAGAAGTGCCATTCAACTCTATCGTAGGCCTTGGTCATGTCCAATTTCCAGGCCATGGTTCTTCTTTTCCCAGTGGAGTGTGATTTCATAGAATAGAACACTTCATGGGCCACAATCGCATTATCAGTAATCAGTCTCTTGGCCATGAAGGTGCTCTGATTTTCAGAGATAATATCAGGTAACCAAGGTCGCAACCGATTGACAAGGATCTTTGAGAAGATCTTGTAAGAAATCTTGCAGAGGCTGATAAGTCGAAATTCAGGGATAGCTAGAGGTTTCTTGATTTTGGGGATGAGGACGAGGACAGTTTCATTGATGGAAGCAATTATGGTATTACTAGCCCATATATTTTTAATCATATTGTAGATTTCATGACCGATTATGTGCTAGTATTTCTAAAAAATAGGGCATGGAACCCGTCTGGTACTGGAGCCTTAGTAGGATGGAGATTTTTCAGATCCAGGAATATCTCATCATCTATCACATCTTTGGTGAGATTCCTATTAATCTCTTCAGTGATCACAGGTCTGAATTGTTTTTATATTTTAATAAAATGATCCATGAGTCATTTTTGACATATAGGAGTCATTCAAAACTCAATACGATACATGGTGTGTCCATTACAAGTCAAAGTGTCTCTTTTTATTTAAAATTGACAATAATTTATGTAAAAACAAGTGACAAACTTAAAACCAGGCAGACACATTTAGAATGTTTTGATTTTTTATGAAAATGATATATTATTCATTTTCGATGTGTATGGATCACTTTCACCTCAATAAAATGAATTGTGTGGCTAGTACAACTCAAAGTGTCTCCCTTTATTTAAAATTCACATCAATTTAAGTAAAAACAACATGTGACATACTTAAAACCCAGAAAACACCTTCAAATTGTTTTAATATTTTAGCATAATGATCCATGAGTCATTTTAGATGTTTAGGAGTTAACCAAAACTCAATCTGATGCATGGTGTGGTCGTTACAACTCAATGTGTATCTTTTTATTTAAAATTGATATTAATTTAAGTAAAAAAATAAGTGAAAAACTGAAAACTGACCAACACATTCGAATTATTTTTATATTTTAGGTTAAGTATATATTTGTAATATGTAACATGTAGGGATAAACTAAACCTAAATACGATGCACGGTGTGGCTGGTACAACTCAAAGCATCTCCTTTTATTTAAAATTGACATTAATTTAACTAAAAACAACAAGTGTTGTACTTAAAACTGAGAAAATACATTCGAATTGTTTTGATATTTTATTAAAATGATCCATGAGTCATTTTTTCTATGTAAGAGTCAATACCATCTCAATCCAACACATGATGTGGCCGTTCTAACTCAATGTGTCTCTTTTTATTTAAAATTGACATTAATTTATGTAAAAACAACAAGTGGCATACTAAAAACTGAGCAAACACAATAATATTATTTTGATATTTTATGAAAAAAATCTATTTTTCATTTATGATGCATAGTGATAATCTGTACATCAATATTATGCATGGTTTGGCTGGTACAACTCAAAGTTTCTCCATTACTTTAAAATTGAAATTGATTTAATTAAAACAAAAAATGACATACTGAAACCAATAAAATGCATTTGGATTGTTTTGATACTTTAGGAAAATGACACATGAGTCATTTATGATGTGTAAGAGTCAAACACATCTCAATACAACACATGATGTGATCATTATGACTAAAAGTGTCAGTTATCAGTTTAAAATTGACATTTTAGTTCAAAATGTGTCACTCATTGAAAACCAAAAAAACACTCTCTGATTGCCTTGATAATTTATTAAAGTGATTAATAAGTCATTTGTGATGTGTATGAAGAAGTCTCATGTCAAACAAATGCACGATGCATCCGGTATGACCCAAAATGCATGTTTTCAAATTGAAATTTCATTTTAGTAAAAAAAAACTGACATACTGAAATCCACACAAAAACATTCATATTGTTTGGATACTTTAGGAGAATAATACATCAGAAATTTGTGAATGGTAGGAATCAATCGCACCTCAATAAGTAGTCTGATGTGGCTGGTATAACTCCAAATGTGTCATTATTTAAAATTGACATTAATTTAATAAAAGAATAAGGGACACACTCAAGAAAACATATTCTTATTTCTTTTATATTTTTAGAAAATGATCCATAAATAATTTTTTAATTTTTTGGAATGATCCCCACTTCAATAGGACACATGGTGTGACTAGTATAACTCCAAACATGTCATTTTTATTAAATATAGATAGTTTATTAAAGTGTTATTTCATATTAATGTGTTATTTCATATTAATGTTTAATTTATTTCTTTATTGTATTAATAACATAATATTTATTTTCTTATATAGGTGGAATCTTTTTCTCGGGTTGAGATGATTTGTTCAGCAATAGATACCCTGAGCATAGATTTTTTAGAGGGGATCACAGGCATCAAAAGATGAAAAATTAATATTTTATAATGTTTGTTGCACAATTGTAAATATAATTACATATATTTTTTGAAATGTAAATAATAGTGTTTATTTTTGTATATACCATGGGTGGACAATTTTGGATTCCTAATTTCAATTAAATTTATATAGTATGTTTTCTTCTAATGTTCTGTTTAAATTGTAGTTTGCTTCTGGATGTGATATGTTTAAATTGTAGGTTGGGTGTGATGTGTTTAAATTGCAGGTGGGATGTGTTGTTATACGTGTTTAAATTGAAGGTTGGGTGTACTGTTATATAAACATCACATTATAGGAAGGTATCCCTTTATTAGCATTAAAATAGGGCTCATAAAGGCATCCTTTATCATTTCTAAAAATATCACTAATAAAGGGGATCTTTATCAGCTCTAGAAAATCCTTAATAAAGGGGTTACTTTATTAGTTTTTTTTTAGCATGGATGAAGGACCCCTTTATTAGTGATGTGATTAACAATACTTTTTTAGTGTTGTTAAATGCCATTTTATGCACTGGTAAAGGCCATTTTACGCACTGTTAAAGGCCGATGGTTTGTCATTTTATTCACCAATGAGTCGAAAAGAATATAATGAACCACATTATCAACATCTCACATGATAGAAATTTGTGGGAGAAGCTCAAGACTACCTATGCATTGAAGGTTAGAAACAATAAATTGTTTCTTCCCAAAGATATAATTAATATGAGGTACAAAGAAGGTAAGTCTATATTTGATAAATTTATAAAATATTAGGGAATCTTTTATCAGTTGTATGGCATGAGAATTTATTTTGAAGATGAGGTTTTAGATCTTTTGTTTCTTAACACTTTACCCGATTCTTGGGAGAATTTACATGTTACTCTAACTAGTTTTTCTCCTAGTGGTGATATGACATTAAGTTTTGTTATTTCAATTGTTTTCAATGAATAGGTTAGGAGACACACTCATGAGAAATCTTATTCAAAAAATTTTGTCACAGAGAACAAGGGGAGAAGCTGAGACTCGAGATAGAGTAGTCGAGGTAAGAGAAGAGACATAAGAAAATCCATATCGAAGTGGAGAGATTTTGATTTTCATTATTGTGGTAAAAAAGAAAATGTTAAGAAGTTCTATTATAAGTTTAAAAGAGAATATATAATTAAGGAAAATCCATAGAATAAAAATGGTGATGGTGATTACCATGTCACCGTCGCTACAAGGGGTGATATAATTATTTTTTATGACTCTATTAATATTGATTCTGATGATTCTTGCTGGGTTGTTAAGAGTGGTGCATGTTTTCACATGACATCAAATATAAAGTTATTTAAATCTTAAACCTAGGTATTTTTTGTATTTTAAAGATGGGTAATGGTGGTCCTGTTGATGTTGTAGGTATCATGACTTGTTTTTTAGAGTACAGTACAAGAAGTAAACTGATTTTGAAGAATGCTTGACATGCACCAGAGGTTTTCTTGAATCTTATTTCTCCCCGCATTCTTGATGATGAATGGTTTATTAGTACTTTTGGTAATTTCCAATGGAATATTTTCGGGGGTTATTTTATTATGTCTCAAGGGAAGAAGCATTCGGGTTTATATTAAATTAGAGATTCAATTTCATGTGATACTTCTTGCATTGTTGAGTGTAGTGTTTCGTCCAAGTTGCGGTATATGAGGCTCCTTCACATTATTGAGAAAGGTCTTGGTTGTTTGGAAAATAGAAATCTTCTTCCAGATTTGAATAGTGTTAAATTAGAAATGTGTGATTATTGTATGATAGGAAAATAGAGCAAGGTGAGTTTTAGCAGTCATCATTTACAAAGAAACAAACAGGTACTAAAATTAGTATATTCTAACGTTTGTGGTCCTTTGAAATCTATGACCATTATTGGCAGTCATTATTTTGTGACATTTATTGATGAATACTCACATATTCTATTGTTTTATGTTTTTAATGTCAAAAGTCAGGTGCTCAGTGTTTTTAAGAAATTTTAGGTTTCAGCTAAAAGGGAATGTAGTAAGAAATTGAAATGTATTTGCATTGAAAATGGGAGATAATATTGTGGTTCATTTGATCAATATTGAAGGATGGATGGTATTCAAAATCATAAGATTCCTCCTAATATACCTCATCTAAATTTTGTATCTGAGAAGATGGACAATACTTTGTTGTAAAGAGTTTGTTGTTTACCTTCAGAAGCAAAGTTTCTGGGACATTTTTTGGACGAGGCTTTACTTAATACTAAATTTATTATCAATTTATCACCTTCTGTTGATTTTCAAACACATACTCCGGATAATTTTTGGTATGGAAAATAGATCAGGTATGATCACTTGTGTGTTTTTGGTTGCAAGGATTTGGTTCATGTACCAAGATATGAAAGATCCAAGATGGATGGTAAGACATGCTAGTGTATTTTTATTGGATATGGACATGATGAGTTTTGGTACAGGTTTTATGATACGACTTCAAATAATCTTGTTAGAATCCATGATACAATTTTTAAGGAAGATCAGACTATTGGAGATGTTGATAAGGGAGGAAAATATACTTCTTAATATTCTGATGGCATTTCCAGTCTTGATCTAGGTTCTGATTCACATTTACCTTATATTTTTGATTTTGATGATCATGTTGATGCGTAGAATGATGTTCAGGGTGAACATGTTGAATTTGATGTTTATGATTCACCTTTTGTTTTTGATGATTTGGTTCTAGGGGTTATTAATGAAACCATTATTCCACTCTGTAGATCATCTCATCATCATATCATTTCTACTTGATATTCACCTAATGAGTATGTGCTTCTCACTAAAGGGGGAGAACCAAAATCTTTTGATGAGGTGATAGAAAGTGAACAAAAGGATAGATGGGTTATGGAAATAGATGGTGATATGACATCATTGACTAAAAACCATACCTTTTAGCTTCTAAATTTACTAACAGGTATGATATATTTGAAAAATCAGTGTATTTATCATATTAAAAATGAAGAATCCAATTCACTTCCACGTTACAATGTAATGTTAGTTTTAAAAGAATTTTTTCAGAATAAATGTATTGATTTTGATGGGATTTTCTCACCTATTTTCAAAATGTCTTCCATTTGTGTTGTTCTTGGTTTGGTTTCTAGTTTGGATCTGCAGATTGAGCAGATGGATGTGAAGAAAACTTTCTCCATGGAGATTTAGAAGAGGATATTTATATAGAGAAGCCAGAGGGTTTTGTTGAAACAGGTAAAGAGAATCATGTTTGGAAGTTGAATAAAATTTTGTATGGTTTGAAGAAATCTCTAAGGCAGTAGTATAAGAAGTTCGAATCTTTAATTTTTTGTTAGGGTTTTATGAATAAATCATCTAATCATTGTGTTTTTGTTGATAGATTTACTGATGATGATTTTACTATAATGTTGCCTTATGTTTATGATATAATCATTGCTGGCCATGATGCTTCTACAATTGACATATTGAATAAAGATCATCGTCAGTCTTTTGCGATGAAATAATTAGGGACATCATGACATATTCTTCACATGTTGATCTCCTATGATAAAAAGGCCACAAAATTATGGTTATCTTAAGAGAGATACATTGATAAGGTTATTCAAAAAATTTCTAGGGATATAGAAAATGTGTATAGTACTCCTATTTATTTACACATTAAGCTCAGTACTATCCATCACCTTCCATTGATAAAGAGAGATAGGAGACACAACACATACCTTATTCACATACCATTGGCTATTTGATGTATGATATGACTTGTACTAGACCCGATATAGCTTATGTAGTTGGTGTGGTTAGTAATTTTCTATCAAATCTAGGTAGATAACATTGGAGATAAGTGAAGTATATATATTTTTTATATTCATGGTGATTTGGATCTAAGATTGTGTTTTGGAAAAGGGGAACCTATGCTTTATGACTTTGAAGATTCAGATATGAAAAGATATATTGATTCGAGGAAGTCTACTTCAGGTTATTTAATCACTTTTTCAAGTGGATTAGTATCATGGAATTCTAGATTGTAGATACGTTTTGCTTTATCTAACATGGAGTAAGATTTTATTATAGTTACAAAGACATGCAATGAATTATTTTGGATGTAAAATTTTCTTCGATTGCTCAATTTAAATCAGTATTGGCATGTTTTATTTTGTGAAGTAAGAGGTCTATTTTTTGGGAAAGAATTCCACTTTTCATGGTAGGTTGAAACATATAGTTGTTCAGTATCATTGGATTCGCAACATCCTTGATTAAAGATAGTTTGAGACTGATAAGATCCAAACTCATGACAATGGGTCCGACCTGTTGACCAAGAGTTTTTCCAGATGTAAATTTGAGACTTTTTGACTGATTACAAGGTTGGTGGTTATCCCCACATGAGTTATAGGGAGAGTTTGTTTGGGGGGGCCTCCTCAAATGGAGCACCACGTGGGTCAAGACTGTGTTCCTCAAATATAGCACCACATGGGTCAAGACCACGTGAATTAAATCATATAGAGACATGATTTTAACATAGGTCAAATAATATTTTTTTTGGAGTTATGAATCTTTATGCAGACATTTTTTCTTATAAAAGGTGGCAACAATTGGTATTTTACAACACAGTGACATACATAGATTATATTCTTTTGGTGATCTCCTTTAGTTTGATGATCATTTTTCTTCACTCTCTACCTTTGATCAACTATTTTTCTAAGTATTACTTTTGATATCCCTTCTATTTTTGGGGAGTCTCTTCCATGTACTTCTTTACTTTCATAGATACCTATTTCTAGACTAGGTCCCATGTTTTTTATATTTTTGGGTTTTCCACATTAAAATTTATGGTGTCAACTTTTATTTTCTGAATAATTATTTTTGGGTCACTTCACATATGCTTTTTTAGGGAAATATTTTATTTTCTTTTGCACGTTCACTTTTTTATTTTTTGTGTGTTCGTTGCTTACATTTTTTTCCAACACTTCATTCCAAAAGCAGAAACAAGACTTGATAAAGAAAATATTTCCAAGGCCTTTAATTTGAAATTAGAATTGAATCTATCAAAATAGTTCATTATAGGTACTCTTCATACTATCATAGATAAATTTTACCTTGATCATCAAAAAATCCCTATGTCCAAAAAACCAACACCATGCCTGAAATCCCAAATATATCTCATAATAACATCGAAAAACATTAATTAAGTACTACCACCCATCTTACATACTCATTCCAATAAAAAAAAATCACTCCATTCCCCCACCCAACCAAAAATCCATTAATCATGAACCATCGAACCACCCAATACTTCCCAACTAATACTTCCACCTTTTCCACCCACTATTCTTAAAAAATAAAATTCAAACTAACTAAAAAAGACCCTAAAAATCACCGAACATGGATGGGGAAATTTAGAGGTGAATATCACATCGACCTCCCAACATCGGAACCCAGTGAATCAAAAAGAACCCCTGAGACTTCACTTGCAAGTAAATGACTACCGACAAGATGGAAAACGACAAAGGATGGTTATTTTAAATGACCAATAAACATATTTATCATTGATAATATAACTTTTTAACAGTGATCATATAATTAGTATAAATATAGGGTTTTGATAAAACCAATTGATGCAGACAAAGGATGTGACAACCTCAACCAGTAAGATCGTTCCATATGAAGCCCAATTATTAGAGATTTTGAGGGAGATAGCATCTATGGTCTTTTCCCTTAACCACACCCAAGTTGAGATCCAATAACATAAGCATGAGCGAAACCGTTTATGGGAGAAGTTAAGATCATCATGATTGCAACCTAAATCAAGTACGTCGAATCACCCTATGAAAGTCTCATCATCATGCACCATACCCTTAGAGAATTTTCTAGTGTATTAAAGGGATATGTATCAATACTATAATAATATGAATATTTATTTTGTATTTTTAATATAATAATGTTCATATTTCTTCCTATCATTACTTTATAAATGATTTTGATTTTTATATAATAAAACAAAAATTGTATTGTCAATTAATATTAAATTTAAAATAAGACATTTATTTTGATTAATTATCATGTTTTTTAAATAAATAATAAAATACTATTTTCAAATAATTTTTATTAAATATAAATGATCATATAATTTTTAGGATTTCAAAATATAATTCTTGTAAGGGTTCAAAATCTGTTATTGTTAAAAAAACACAACAGTTCTCAATAAATGTAGATTTAATTTTAAAAGTAAAAATTCAAATATTTATAAAATTATTTTTCAAAAATGAAAATTATTTTTGGAACTAGAACATTGAAATTATCCAATGATGTTTTTTTCCTAATTTTCCGAGACAATTGATTTTTTTGGGTAAAAATTTAATACCATATAAATATACGATTTGTATTATAACACCACAATGAAACAACAATGATGTAATAAATACTATAAATGGTATCCATGGAAAAATATATTTTTCAACTTTAAAATAATGTGATTTTATTTTTATTTGATTAATTTTATAAAGCCTTTATGAATCCTCTAAAACCATTAATATATTTTAAGGATTTAAAATCAATTCATTAAGAGTATGACTCAATTACACATAATAAAGGGTATTATTTTAATTATTTCTTCCCTCGACCTTACAAGATAATGAAAAAAAATCCTATTTGGAAAAAACCATGATAAGTTTTGAGGTTTTGGTTATTTTATTACAGGGTCCAAAACCTATGTTTGAGAAATAATAATGAATTCACCACTCATGTCCTATATAAAACAACCTAATCAACCAATTATCTTAAGTAAAAATACATAGAGAACATTATTAATCTTACCAACTATCTCTAGAGTCATCCCGATGTTTCCAAATCTCTAAAATCCACTCCCAAGCATTTGGAGTCACACTCTGAATGTAAGGGTTCTTTTCCTTCTCCTTTTTATTCATGTTTATTCATTATCTTATGCCACTTATCTCCATTTTATAACATTGGGATATGTTATTACATATCCCCCTTACTTATATTATGATTTATAAATAATTATAGAACCCTTTCTCTCTCATTAATCCCTCCCATGAACATTTATATGCCCCTGTTATGCTGCCGGAATTTCACCGTGATTTTTCATGCCAAAAAATCATGTAGTGAAGAACCATAACCATTTCCTATAATGGTTGTTCACCTTTATTCAGTTATACTTATTTATTGGAGAATTACATGTATTTATTATAAACTACTTGATCGTGGAATAAAATATTAGGATGAATGAATCCATGTTGTATGATCCATGTGATACATTTAAGTATGAGAATGAAATGAAAGTGACGGGTGTGCCAGGAAATATATTCCTATACAATGAAATGGGTAATGTTTAGTATAATGAGACATCATTTTGGGATAGTGAGTAAATCTAATTTCTTTATGGGAATTTTTCCATCATTATTTTTTGGTAGTTATCCTTGTACTATGTTTATGATGTAGTGTTTTAAGCTGTTTACACATTTCCCATGTTACCTTTATAATTATCATGCTATATCATGTCTCATTATTCATGTTTATGATTCCGAAAAATTTTATTCCCCATTGATAGTGTATGGTCTAAAATGTACTATTCTCTTCATGTTACACCAATTTTATTCCCTCAATGAGATTTAAATATCACCCCTTTCTTATTCATGTCCCTAGGTTATCCCATGTAGTTTTAAGTACAAGCATGTTATAGAAATTTTGAATAAAGATGATTGATTCCTTGTTTTAAATTGTTATATAATGTTACTAATTACCAAATATACTATAATTAACAATCTTATGGGTTGTAATGATTTTAATTTTTGTAATAAATCATGTATCAATGTGAAATAAAGATTAAGGTTTCCATAGTTGGCATCAAAGGAAATGTTTTGTTATTTTTGGGATTAGGTTTAAAAACTCTAGCCAAAGCCTTGGGGATAGGACTAAGTATGATAAAAAATCCCTAAATTTTGGAAAAAATATAGTAATTGGTTTATCAAAAAAATACATCCCTGTTTGGATACTATACGTGGATGTGGATTTGGCATAGATGTACATAGTGGTAAAACCCAAAAACACCATGTTGAGATAGACTCGACCAATAACTGGTGCACGACAATGGGCCTTGCTACACACATGGATTTAAAATCTCAGTGGATATGTTTTTCATAATTCATAAGTTCATTAGAAACCATTATTAAGGTGGAAAAATACCCTTAAGAATATAATTTAGGAAATAGATCAAGGATAACAATTTGTTAAAGCCTAGAAATTTAAAAGTAAATAAAATACATGTAATTTATAAATTATATATTTAAAGTCATTGGATTCCCATTTTTATGCATAATAGTTTAAAAAATTCATCCCTAATTTTTCCTTTATTATATATAATGGATGGAAATATGAAGAATTAGGTAAAAAAACAATGTGACGGGCAGTGTGATGACTACCCCAACATGATTCCCAATATGATGATAGTGAGAATTGTGAACTTTGTGATGATAATGTCTTAGCTGAATTAGGTTCTGAATAGAAACCTAGATCGGTAGAAGCACCCAAAAACTATTAATAAGGAACAATATGAAATTAATAGATTTATGTGACAAAGACCCCGAATTTTAATGGATCATCTGATCCATTAATCACAAAAAAATGGATCAACTCCATTTAAAAGATCTTCTCTATCCTTCAATGATATGAAAAAGATAATTTTTTATTAACTATTTATCATATAGAGGGAGAATATGATCAATGGTGGACATTGATCAGGAATGAAAGGATTGAGAAAGAGATCAAAGTAGTGGGGTGAAAGGAATACCAGAATATGTTTTTCGATAAATATTTTCCTCACACTCTCTGATATAAAATTTAAAGGGATTTCCTTTCCCTTAAGAAAAAATATGATGAATCTATCAGAGCGTACATGGAAAACATCAAAAGAATTTCACGATACGCCTCCAGGTTTGTTGTTTCACCTGAATAAAAGGTTTACCACTTCTTTAGTGGGTTAAAAATTATTCTTTGAAAATCCTTAGTGATCTGAGACTTTGATAGCTATGAGGAAATTGTTCGATATGCTCTCGAAGTTCAAATATAGATATGTGAATCTCAATGGTATAATAAGGATAAGAAGTGGAAATTGGAGTTTAATTTTGGAGGTTTTATAGAGAAATATAACAATGCCATGAAATTTAAACCTCCCACTTTCCAAATGTGTAGAAAGGAGAACCAAAAAAATTGCCTAAGGGGGGAAGAGGAAATTATTTAGGTGCAAGAAGGAAGGAACCTATCTAGTGATTTCTGATATGATAAACTTACCAATACGATGGTCGAAAGAAATCCTCCAGTCAACCCTCAATGTATTGTTCATTACTTTAATTTCAAGGAAGCATGTAACTTTTCAAACTATTGCACTAAGCCAAGAATATTCAGAGCAACCAACAAAATTCAAGACAGAAAGGGAGATCTTTTTTCATCACAACCATTGAGGTGGATCCCAACTATTAAGTTGTAATAGGTACACTAGTTATTAATTCAATATTAGTGAACATATTTTTTGATTATGGTAATTTTCATTCTTTCATATCATGAAATTTTAGTATAACTATTCAAACACCACCACATAGAATAAATGTAGAGCTATCGGTCAATATGGAAATGGGTAAATTATTTCATCCTTAGTATAAAACTCCTAACTCATCAAAATTCATGGGATGAAAATCCTAGAAAATATTTTCATACTCCCTTTGGTATAATTTGATGCAATTCTAGGTATTTATTGGTTCCCCTTCTATAGATCCAACATAAATTTCCGCAAGAAGGAAATCACTCTCTATATCACGGATAATCCTCCAATTATGTACATGTTAAAGGAGGATACTGAATCTTATTTAGCGCCTAAATCTAAATAATGGATATTATTTTCCAATGATAAAGAATATCTCACTCAAATGATTGAGTCTAAAGAAAGAATAATCCTTGAATACATGTCCATTTTGAGGGAATACAATGATGTGTTTCCCATGGAATTTCCCGGTCTTCCTCCTAACCAAGAGGATGAATTTTAAATAAAGATTATATTTTTGGTGTTACCAATATCTAGAATCTGTATAGAATGACTATTGTGGATCTTGAAGATCTAAAGAAACAACTATAGGATAATCTAGATAAAGGGTTCATACACCTGAGCGCTTCACCATGTAGTGCACTAGTCCTCTTCATCAATAAGAAGGATGGGTCATTGCGTCTTTACATTGATTATCATAATCTCAACAATTTCACAATAAATAAAAAGTATCCACTTCCATGGATTTATGAATTTTTCAATCAGCTATGTGGATCACAATACTTCACCAAGGTGGATCTGCAGTTGGGGTATTACCAAGTTTGGGTGAAGGAGGATATCCCAAGTTTGCTTTTCAAACTAGGTACTAGCACTATGAGTTCACAATAATGCAATTTGAACTCACTAATTCTACAAAAAATCATTAAGAACATGATTAATATAGTATTTATGGATTACCTCAACAAATTTATGGTAGTATTTATAGATGATATTCTAATATACTCTAAAACCAAAGTGGAGCATGATGAGAGTCTAAGCACTATGCCAAAGACCTTGAGAAGATTTATTCAACGTAAAGAAACCAAGAGTTCTTGTTTTAATACATCTCATTCGTGGTGCATATCATCACAAGAAATGGGATATATGTTGAACCTTAAAAGGTCTAAGTAATTGAAGGATAGATGAGGCCAACATCAGTGTTAGGTATATGAAGTTTCCTTGGATTAGCTGGGTACTATCATCGATTTATAATAAATTTCCCACAATTATCAAATCCTATAACCAAGATAACTCAGAAGGGAGTCAAGATTAATTGTAATGATGAATGTGAAAAGAGATTCAAGGAGTTGAAAAGTAGGCCTATCATGGAACAAATACTCACACTACCCATAAGTGGATAAATTTTCATGGTATTTAGTGATTCTTCAAGGAATGTATTGGGTTGTGTGGTAATGATGAATGAAAAATTGTTAGCCTATTATTCACAGAAGTTAAAATTTAACAAAAAAAATTACCCAACACATGATCTTGAGTTGGTTTCTTTGATATTAAATTTGAAAATATGGTGGAATTATATCTTTAGAGAGAAGTGTGAAATATATACGGATCTCAAAAGTTTTAAGTATACATTCACACTAAAAGAGATGAATATGCACAAATGAATATTGTAATATCTGATCAAGGACTATGACTGTTCAAATCACTATCATCTTTGGAATGCGAATAAAGTGGAATATGTTCTAAGTAGAAAGGATCAATCATTTATATCATCCAATGTCTCGAAGGCCTTCATTTTTATTGATTTTTGATAATCCACCTTTCAAGGGGTGAGGTGGAACCCTTACAAGGCCCGTAGGCATAAGTATTACATGGCCAGTAGGACTTAGAAGAATTCATTGCCCCTAGTATTTAAACATTACATGAAACCCAAACTCCCTACTTAGAACTTCTCCTCCACCGCATATTCATCATGAAATTAGCTCTCCGCCTTTGCATGGCTATTCGCCTAGTCTTTCCCATGCATGCACAGGCTTGTCCCGATGGCAGGTGTCGTACCCTCTCATTCTTGAAATCAGTTTAGCTTCTGCTGTGGTGAAAAATCCTTGATCCTCCTCTTTCTGAAGCTTGTTCCTTGTAGGTTGTCTGGTTTGCATCTGCACTTAAGGTGGCCCAAAGGCCTTGAGGTGGCCCAAAGGCTTTACTGATCTGAAGGCCTGGGTGGCCTGAAGTCCTTAAAGGACCCGAGGACCAAATTGGTGGCCCGAATGCCCAAACGGGGGAATATTCTCGGCTGTTAGAGTGCCAAGCAGTTCCTTGCTACAGTACATGCTACAGTTCTGCATAGTTCTTCTATAGTTCCTGCTATAGTACATGATACAACCCCTGCTACAGTTCTTGCTACAGTACTACTACAGTACTGCTATAATACCTGGAGATCATGAAATATACATCAATATTTCTTGTATATCATCAAGTGAATGTGGAAAGAAAAAAATACATGGGTATGATGTAACAATTACCCATGCCTATATGAAAATGGGAAAACACCACTATAGACTTTTTCACCAGTCTTATAAAGACATAAAGAAGAAATAATTCAATCTGGATTATGGTGAATCATCTTACAATTATTATAAACTTCATTACAATTCAAGAAGACTTCTATCTCAATAAACATTAATGTATATACATTAGAGAAGTGGTGAGGCTGAATGGAACACCAATATCAATTATATATAATCGAGACCCAGGATTTTCCTCTATGTTCTAGAAGAGTCTCCAATGTGATCTAAATACAAAGTTGAACTTTAGAATAGATTATGACCCTAAAACTAATGGGCAATCTAAGTGAACTATTTAGACACATGTGGAAATGTTGAGAGGATACTCAATTGATTTAAAAGGAGTACAGGACCAAAAACTTCCTCTAGTTGAGTTATCAAACAATAACGGTTTCCACTCAAGTATTCAAATGGCTCCTTATAAAGCCCATTATGGGAAAAGGTGAATAACACCTATATGTTGGGATGAAGTTGGGGAATGAAAACTGTTAGGTCCGAAAATGGTCAAGGAAATGGTGTAAAAGGCTAATACCTTTCAACAACACATCAAGGATGCTTAGAGTCAGCAAAATAGCTATGCTAAAAATCATTGACGAGACCTAGAGTTTGAAGTTGGAAACATGGTATTCCTCTTCATATCTCCATGTAATAAATTCATGAGATTTTGGAAGAAGGGAAATCTTAGTTCAAGATACATCAGCCCCTTTGAGATCCTTAATAGCATTAGAGTGGTGTCTTATCAACTAGAAATCCTACATAACCCATATTAAGTACATGATTTATTCCATGCATCTCTCTTCAAGAAGTACAAACCAGAACCATCACATTTTATCAATATAGAGGTGGTACCATTAGATAATGATCTCTCATATGAGGAGTAGCCAGTGAAGATCTTAGATTGTAGAGATAGAGTTCTACAAAATAAGGCAATGAACTTTGTCAAAGTGTTGTGGAGTGAGCAAAAGTTTGAAGAAGCAATGTGGGAACCAGAGGAAGTGATGAAACAAAATTAACCTACTCTATTTTAGTGTGGGGGAAATAAAAATTTGAGGGGGAAATTTCTGAAGGGGGGAAGATTGTAACGACCCTAACTTTTATAAATAAATTTCCACTTTAATTTTAATCAAATGTATTATTATATATTATGGATATTGAGAAAACAGTCACTTATTTAGTTTTATTATATCCTATAAAATTTTAAATATTGTTAAGCATATTTACCATTTATAATATAGAAATTCAATAGTGATCCATATGATTAGTATAAATATAGGTCTTTGATAAATCCAATTATCACAAAAAAAGGATGTGATGGTCTCAGCTAGTTGGACCATACCCTATGAAGCCAATTTATTAGATATTCCAAGGGAGATAGAATCTATGGGATATTTCCTTTATAAATCCTATAATGAGATCCAAAAACTGATGAATGAGAGAAACTGTTTATGGGACAAGTTCAATCTCATTGAGGTCATGGCCCAAACAATGTACGTCAAACCACCCAATGAAATTATCACAATCGTGCACCATACCCTTAGGGTATTTTCTAGTTTATTGAATATATATTTATCAAGACCATAATAATATGAATATTTATATTTTATTTTCAATATAATAGTGTTCATATTTTTTTCTCATCATTACTTTATAAATGATTTTCATTTTTATACAATAAAACACAAATTATATTGTTAATTAGTATTCAATTTCAAATATGTTGTTTATTTTGGTGAAATGATAGATTTTTGATATAAGTTATAAAGTATTATTTTTAAATAAATTTTGTTAAATATAAATTATCTTATAATTTCTACGATTTCAAATGTAAATTTTATTAGGGTTTGAAAACTTCTGTTGTCCAAAAAACCCAGAAATTTTTATTAAATTTAGATTTTATTTTAAAAGAGAATATTAAAATAATCATAAAATTATTTGTTCAAAATAAATATTATTTTCGGAATCCAATCTTCAAAATTATCCAATGGTTTTTTTATAATTTTATAACACAATCAAATTTTTGATAAAAAATTAAATACCGAATAGATATATGGTGTGTATTATGACATCATAATGATCCAAAAGTGTTGTAATAAATAAAATAATGGGTATAAAATAATAAATACTAGTTTTAATTTTATATATTTAATTTTATGTTTATTTTATTGATTTTATTAAGCCTTTATGAATCCTATAAAACCATTAATATATTTTAATGTTTTAAAATCATTTCTCTAAGAGTATGACTCACTTCTACATCAGAAATGGTATTATTTTATTATGTTCATACCTTGAAATCATAAAATAATTAAAAACACTACCATTTAGAATAATCCATGGGTAAAAACCTTGATATGGTTTTTGGTTTTGGTAAATTTATTATATAGAGTCAAAAACCTAAGTTTGAGAAATAATAAATAATTCCCCACTCATTTCTTATATATACCCACCCATGCTATAATTTCTATTCACTAACAAACGTTTTATGAAATAATTAAACTTATATCCCTTCTCTAGAGTCCTACCATGGTTCCCCAAGATCTCAAGAATCCCCTCCCTAGTATTTTGATTCAAACTCTCATGGTAAGGGTTCTTTTCCATCTCCTCTTTTTTCATGTATCTTCTTTATCTTATTGTTCTTATCTCTATTTTCTAGCATTGGGATATGTTATTTCATATAAAAATTACTACTATTATGATGTATAAAAATTTATAGACCCATTTAGATATCATTAATCCCTCCCATGAACATTTACACACCCACGTTATGCTGCCAAATTTTCACCATGAGTTTTCATGCCAAACAATTGTGTAGTGAATACCCATACCCATTTCCTATCAATTATATTCACCTATATGAACTTATACTTATTGAATAGGGAATTGAATTTATTTATTCCATACTCCTTGATCATGTAAAAAATATGATTATGAATGGATCCATTTTTTTGATCTATGTGAAACAATTAAGCATGAGAATGAAATAGAAGTGACGGGTGTGCCTGGAATTATATATAACTCTAATGAATTGGGTAATGTTTTGTATGATGAGAAATCATGTTGGGATATAGATTAAACCTGACTCCTTTATCGTAATTTTACAATAATTATTTCATGGTAGTTATCTATGACCTATGTTTATGATCCATTGTTTTAAGTTGTTTCCACATTTCCCAGGTTTCCTTTATGATTATCATGATATATCACGTATCATTGTTCATGTTTATGATTCCTACTCCTTTTATTAACCAATAATATCACTATTATCTAAAATTTGTTATTCTCTTGTTTTTATACCATGTTTATTACCTTGCTGTGCTTTATATCTCACCCCTTTATTATGTATGTATCCAGGTTATCCCATGATGTTTTAAGTGCGATATATTAAGGAAGTTTTAAATAAATATGATGTATTCATTATTTTAAGTTGTTATGTAATTAAATAATTCCAAATACAACATACTTCTTGATATTATAGGTTATATTAAGTGTAATTTTATGCAATAAATCATTCATGGATTTGAAATAAAGACTAGGGTGGTCATATCTACTCAGCTGGTGAATCTTGCATCCTCACTAATATTTCCAGATGTATCAAGGCAGTAGTGAGAAACTCTATGAACCTCAAGATCACCCTCAATATCATAGATTCAGAAATAATTATTACACTCAAGAACATAAATTCCACTAAATCCTAAACCCCTGATGAATTCAACACCCTATTCTTTGAAAAATTATAGCATATCATAAAACTAGATATTTGAGTCTTGATAAGAGACCTATGGAATAGAAAATATAACCTCTTATCCATTAATTAATAACTCATTACTATCATTCCTAATGTATAGAAACCATATCTGGTATCTTATTTTAGGCCAGTAAGTCTTCTAAATATAAACTAAAAAATATTCTCAAATATTCTGGTAAAACTCTTGTGCCTCTGGCTCCCTTCCTTTATCTCAGAAAACCAATGTGATTTCATCCCCAAAAACAATATTTTGGGAATTGAAATTATTTCAAAAAAACCTTCCATTATATTAAAACCTATGATATAGAAAAAAGGTGTTTCATGGTATAGAAATTATATAATAAAAAATCATTTTACAGAGTGGAATGGACCTTTATTAAGTTCTAGATGATCAAGATGGGAATCTTCCCAAGATGGTTTGATGTGGTTATTCAATGTGTCTCTTAAATATCTTTCAAAATCTAAATCAAAGCTATAATCATGAATAGATTCTGTACCACCAGTGGCATTTACCATGGTGACCCCCTTTCCCCTTCCCTCTACAATTTAATGGATTATGTGGTTTGTATTATAATTCTAACAATAGCGAAGGATAATCTCATTCACATGGTGAAGGCTTATCTTCGGGGGTCTCCCATCTCTCACCTATTATTTATAGTTGATTGTATACTCTTCTCCAACCCCACTTTGGAATAAGTCAAGGATATCTATCATCTAATTCTCCTTTATGAAAATGTGTTGGGGTAAGAGGTCAATCTCTCTATGGAAATAACCTTCAGCATTATAATTCCCTCTTATAAAAAGAGAACCTAGAACATGCATTCAGTATTAATATGGTCAAAAAACACCAAAAATATCTCAAAATTCCTATGATCTTAGGATGGTTAAAAAGGTGTTATTATCTAGAATCCATGAAAATTGAATAAAAAACCAATTATGGAATTTCAAAATGGTTTGAAATTGTGGAAAACAATTCTAATTAATTAAGTCAAATATTAAATCCCCTTATATTTTATTACTATGTTCACATTCCCCAAAATAATCATCGAAAAAAAATCCATGAACGTCTCACAAACTTATGAGGTGTGGGGGTGGAGGCTCAGAAATAAGGTAAAAATATTCACTGAATAGTCTGGGACAAGATCTGGAAACCAAAACATTATTGGGGAATGGGGTTTAGGTATCTGTGTATCTTCATTGAAGGGTCCTGTTAGGTTCCTTAGGCCCTCTCAGAAGCTTCCTCTAGTGAATCATGTGGTCTTTGAATGTGTTCCTTCTAAGGAGGATTTACTGAAGAATAGGTGATGAAGAATTTTTTATTTTTTGGAATGACATTTGGAAATTCAATGAAAATGGAAACAATGAAACTAACCCTACAACTAAAGGCCTTGAAGATGTAATTTTCCTCTATTTACTCGATTTGGACTATAAATATTGGTGCACTAAAAAAATATTGTCCTAGTGTAATGATAGAGAGAGCAATATTATCCAAAGATTCCCAATTGTGAGAGATATAGGTCTAGATCACCTCTTCTGAAGTAGGGAATGAAAATTAACCTACATTTTAAAATCCAGTAATTCTTTAGAAATCAGTGCATCAGTTTTGGAGGCCATTGTTCTTTGGAAAACCATCTAAAACATCACAATCCCCCCCCAAAGAACAGTATTTCTGTTGGTAGGACTACTTTAGAATCTTCTCCCTTATATGAAGTTCCTTTCATTTCACCATGAAAAAGAGAACCCAATGTGTTCAAAATGCCTGACCATGGATGAATCCCACCTGAATTCTATCTTTCACGACCGCATAACAAGGGAAATCTGGTGTGCTTTGTAACGCCCTGGCCCTAGTTACCCAGAGTTGGTGCATTATTACATAACATTGGCATGATCACAAGAAAGATCAAATCTCAAAAGACCGATTGGTTTAGTAGCCTTGGAAACACTAGATATATTCATAAGTTTTACATTACATCATTAAACGAAAAACTACTACAACAACATATTGTCTCCATAATACACACTCATATCCCCACATAATATCCCTGCAGGTCATTCATAACTTACTTCTTCACTTCCTGGGAAAAATAAAACATAGAAAAGGGGTGAGCTCAAATGCCCAGTAAGGATAACAATATAGCGGAAACTTTCATAAATAAGAATAAACTTTTAAGGAAATGTATAACTAAAACAAAAGCCTTTCAAACATGAACTTTCAACATGGTATGGCATAAATAAAATGAAATAATTCCATTTACTTATTCACATGGATATTCTACTAATCGAATAATCACATGAAAAAATCAATAACCACTTTCATAATGTTGGAATGCATAATGTCAGACTATCATAACCACATAGTCAAGGCCTCGTGCCAAGACTACAAATAAGATTTTGTCATGGCCTTGTGCCAAGACACTAGTTTGTCTCATGAGACCTACTGATGCATCGAGGAGCTATAGCGGGCTCCACCCGTCACATATTAAGTCCAATGCATTCCCATATGAAAAGGTTTAAATATAACATAAACATTCGTATTAAAACTAGCATACGAAATGTCAATACTTTCACCATAAACTATGAATGGTATAAAAATAGCACATCCACAGTCAAACATATCACAAAACCTTCAATACAATATAGAAGTTTTGTATCATAATAAATCAACTTCAAATAATCTTAAAATCCATCAAAGGATGTTGACATAGATGAAATCAAAATTCTTTTTAAAGAAATATCTCCTTTTATTTTGAAATAATTTAAGATCCATATAAAATAAAACATTTTCTTTGAAAATAATCTTATAATCTTATAAGGGAAGCTTTGAAGATTTTATAACGGCGGAAAATAGCCACACCCGCCGTATAAGTTAAAAAAACATTCTTACCTTAATTCTGTCGAAAAGGTTAAAAAGGACCTTGTTTTGAAAACGACAGAAAGATTCCTTTATAAACCTCTTATAAAAAGTAAAACAAGGGTATAAATGACTTTAACCCATATTCTTGTAAATAGTAACAATGTTTTGAAATACATTTTTAAGAAACATGGATGTGGATGATAAAGAGATCTCAGTAGATTATTAGGTATAAACAACCTCGGATAATGAAGAGATTGTGAAATAACCCTTACCTTGTACTTTTCCTTGGTTGGGGTACGTTAACCTCCTGTATAATGGTGAAATAATTGTTATTAAATTATACAAGAATCATATATATTAATATCATATCATATATGATCTTTTAACATTGATTTGTTAATAATATCTTAGAATTATCGTCGTTTCGGGTGTTAACTTACTCATTTTCTTTTATATGTTTTGTTACATAAGCCATGTTTTTTGTATCTTATTCATATCCAGAATGATATCAAGTCCTTAAACATCATTTTTAAATCATCAAATGATAATTATACTTGAATGGATATGATGGAGAATGAATCTCATCGTGTTCGTGGAGACGGTAGTCCGTACGTACGCACGAGCGACAATATCATTCTTTTGATATTAAAATAATATATAAATGGATGGTATATCATATATACAGAATCATTAACATGTTATATTTATTATTTACATGAGTTACACATCATTATTATACCCATCCAAATAATAAAATATTGAATAACAATTAGACCACGACGTGGAGACGGTAAGCCGTACGTACGCACGTATGGTGACATGTTATTCAAAGGGTGGATAGAATACTGAATATGGTTGTACCATATTTATAATAACATCACAGTATATGTGAGATACTGGAGTTATTATTTTAGAATGGTAAGAACAAAGGAAGGAGAAGTGGAAGATGAAATGAACTTGGAGAAGGGTGGTGAAATCATTACCTCTTCTTCGGGTTCTTCCTTTTGATTTGATCAAAAGGGCTCCTTAGGTTGGCTTTCTGATCAACATAAGGCCTCTAGTTTGTAGTGAGGTATGTTGGGAGAGTATTTGGGCAGAGTTTGGCCGAACCAAAAGGCTTTGAAGGTGTGAAGAAATGGGAAGGAGGAGTGCCCTTTTATAAGAGGGGTGAGGGGCACCTTTGGAAAAGCTAGAAATATTAAATTATAATAAATTCATATTCGGTTTCTAATGGATCCAAAGTTTATTATTCAAAGGTTAATGTGGGGATAGGTCGAAAACCACTAAACCAATATAATTTAGACAGGTTTGGGTACTTATATTAACCTTATCTTTAAGTATTAACTCTAAGTTAATTAGTTTCACTTTTACAACGTCTCTTTGTATTTTTATATAATATGGTTAATAAACTTACTATATACATCCAAGAGACCCCCAAGTGGTCCATTAATGATTAAACTATCATGATATAAGTATCTATGCCGAACCTTAGATTTTTAGAAATTTAATATCAATTAATAATATAATATTTGTTTTAAGAACTCTTTTATGTCAATTTTGAAACTATTCAATAGTTGATTTTTGTGAAACTCATAACAGATTGATTACTTCGAAAAAAGTCAACTAAATCAATCCTAATATATCATATTATCCTATAAAATTATTTTAATTCATTAAAAGTTTCATATTATATTTATTTGGGTATTTATAATATCAATTATTTTAATTTTTCACTATTATAGTAATTACTGCATCATAATTGTGTCATAAATAAAATAAAATATTTAATGTCTAAAAATTATAAATAAAATATAATTATGTAGTAAATCGTTTTATCTTCCTAATGAATATTTATAATCTAAAATCCAACTTATATAACCCTATGTAACAATTGTTTTTCTAAAAGATATATGCTTGTGTCATTTTTGTATTCATTTTGACTTAATTAAAATAAAGTGTCATTATCACTTACAAGTGGATCCATGGGGTCCCAAAATCGACCCAAATATGTCAATGGTCGACCATGTATCAACCAATAAGGTTAAGACACGTTTTAGGGAAATTTCGTATTATTATAATATTATTTTTTTAACCCTTATTTACCGGATTTACCCTTAACCATGGTAAATAAAATATTTACCGCAGTAATTATTCAAAATGTCTAAAAATAAAAGTTACCTATTTACACAATTTGAACATCCTGAATCCAAATATGGAATCCATTTTCCTAAATTCAAAACACAGAAGTGGCAGAAATTAATTTAAAATTAATTCCCGCTGTCAAAACAAAAAGCGTGTTTTTAAGAGATAATAACTATCAAAAGATTGATATTTGTTTATGTTCGGTTTAATTGTAAAATTATGTCCAATGACCAACATTATATTAAATGGTAAAAACATATTCTAAATATACTTTAAAACTACTAAAATTCATAATTTATCATTATTAATTATTTTGATTTAAAAAGTTGTTTTTAATTAAAATTTAGTAATTTTCACTATTCATCAAAATATGAAAGTTATCCGAAATGTACCAAAATTTCACCTTAGGCTAAATTCGATATTCCGAATCCAAAAATGATGTCCATTTTGAAATATAAAATATATATAATTTCAAAAAGTAGGTATTACTATTCATAACGGCTAGTTTGATTGGTTATTAGAACTCGGTGTTGCGTACAACACACGCTATCACATTATTCAAAGAGAAGCGTACCGTAGAAGCTTGGGGTGTTACATGCTTAAAATCATAATGTCAATCACCTCCAATAAATTCCCCCCATATTCACCTCTCTTCTCACATAATGGTCATAAATTATCCCCATTGAGGTTATGAGTTTCATTTTTACAATGGCATGGATTATTTGGGTTAGGTGGAATGAAATTATATTTAACTAGGTTTTCAAACCATGAACCTCTTGGATCAATCGCGCTACCCACATGTTATCCGTGTAGATCCACAATGATCATCATCTTGAAGACCCTATGGTCATGTATGATCCTTGCACTTAGAACCCTACCATAATAGGCATCCAAGAAATTAATGTTGAAATGTCACCCTCAGATAGAGGCCTCACCAGTTTAGGTGTAGTTTTCCCTGACTCTTCTGGAATGATCTATTAAATCTCCAACCCGGAAGCCACTAAACTGGTGCTCTGAGTTGGGTGGTTACATTACCATAAGTGCACCTCCCCATATACGAAAGGTTGCTGACTAGTAGCAGGGTCCAAAAGGTCAATTGGGGAGACAATACCCCCTTTTATCAGAGTAAGCCACAACCGAATAAATAAAAAAACAGCGTAATAATAATAAATAATTCAAGATAATGTATAAACAACCATTCCCAAAAACAGGGTACAACCATGTCCAACAGTAAATATGACATTTCATGCTATGAGTGCAAAAGTGAACAAACCCCAAAATGAAGACAAACAGTGAAATCACAAAAATGGCCCCAACATAATTTCTAGGTCATTCTCTACATACACCCATGCCAAACTAACTCCCTAGAAAGAGACTTTTCCCTTCCCCTGACCTGCAAACATGAAGTCTTCTCGAGTACCCAATGGCAGACTGAGCAGGGTGTGAGTACAAATTAGTAGGCCACCGCCAATGGTGTCAACAAAATATCAGGTATAAACAATTGTGCGTGCAAAGTGAAATTAATAATAAATGAAAATGGAAAGATTAAGTTCCCTTAACCAGTTCAGATCCATTAACAACATTTATTACCATTTCCTTATCTTATAATTTCCCCACATTTCCCATTACTTACCATTTCCAACACATTTATCAAGGGTTCATCAAACACAACAAGTTACATGGGATTAAAGTACACAATCACATTAAAGAGAAAAAAACACACTATTATCCTATCTCTCTAGGACTAACTTCATCATGTCAACCATATCCTCACCTCGAAGCCTCAGTCTGGGTGGATGCAACAGTTAGGGGAACCGAGCCTCGGTCCTCTTCCCTGACATGTGCATTAGGGGCAGAGTTTTGAACCTCAGTCCAACTCGACCCGTGGGCATACAACCTAAAGTAAATACCCTGCTCTACTAAGCCATGTGAACATGATATATATATATATATATATGTATATATATTTATTTCCATCAGCCATTCACACAACATTAAAACCATTTCCCAAGGAAACATAAATCATAACAATAACCTGGGATTTAATACCATGACTTAACCCATTAACACATTTACCACATTTCAAATAATTTATACATTTATCCCAATTCCATATTATTACACTTATTTCACTAATAATTCATTCATTATGCCTATCTCACTAGGCGTCATTCATTATGCCTAACTCATAAGGCTTCATTACCTGGCTCATAATCCATTCCATCATGGTCTTTAATCATTTACACATATTAACCCAATATAACTTAGGTTATTATAAATATTAGGTACATCAGCTAGCTTCTAATACAACACAATCCATCACATCAACATGTTTATCAAGGGCTCTAACTAAATACACAACAATCTCACTTGTTCTTCACAAATCCCTAGGTCTGGGAATGTCGGCACACCCCATGGGGGGCCTAGATTAGCCTCATCACCCTTGATGCACCCCATGGGGATCTAGAGGGCTTCCATTTACCTTATTAATAAAAATGATACCTAAAAATGCCAGCGGTGATCATAACATACCAAGAGACACCCAAGAACAAAACCACGCATGAAAAAAATCCACAAATAAACCATGGGATATAACTTGTAGACCACCTACCTTGATTCAACAGGTGTACACACTCTTAATAGAGCCCTTAGATTTCACTTCATCCACCATTTGAATCTTAATCATAAATCTCACCCACAGAGTAGGGTTTAAAGTTTAAGAACAAGATGAGAAGAAGATACAAATCCTAAACTCAAAAGAGAAGCAAGGATGGGATTAGACTTACTCGGAGCTTCAATCTAAAACCAACAGCACTAAAAACTCTTTAGAAATGAGGGATATTGATCTCTTTGAGCTCTTGGTACATTTGGTTCGTTCCTAGGGTGAACAGTGAATAATGGGGAGGAAATACAAAGTTGGTTATTAAATTCCAAGAAGGGAAATTTTTTAAATTTTCAAAACATTATAGGGCCGCACGATTTTCCAAACCGTGTGCAAACCGTTTTCATGCCAATTTCCAAGATAAAATAGGATGAACAGTTTCCCTGGGTCAGGCCGTACAATTTTTAATCCATGCACAAGTCATGTGTGCACCTCTGTCTCAGGGGTGCACAGTTTTCCCGAGAAAGCCGCATGGTTTGCCAGGTCGTGAGCAAACAGTGTGCCCATCATTGTTTGTCCCGGTTTCCCTTCCTTTCTTGTCTCGATCCGCCAGAACACATATGAGTATCCTTAAACATACGAAAAAAATTATTTTAATCTAAACAAGGGATTCAATCCAAAACTTAAACGAGAACATACCTTTCTGAGATCCATGATATTAGATGATCACTATTGCAATACAACATTATTCTATGGTATACTTCTCACCAACGGTAATGTAAGAACAAGCAATCATAATTAGATTGGAATTCACTATTGAGAGTGGGCGAGATTATATCACCCCTGAGTCATAATGAATCTCAATTATTAATGTTATCTATTCTTTGGAGGAAATAATCCATCTGCTTGGTCTGTTAGTCTTGAAGACCCTTTCCCTACAATGTTTCTTGTCATCTTGCTCCATATTTTTTACCAAAAGGGTAGGGTAATATAGAGGCTCATCATTTGGCCACCACAATTCTTGAAGACGATCCTCATGACTATTTGGATATTTCCATAGTTAGAAGACATACCATGGTTTATATGAACTATGATCTCTTAACATATGAGTCCTTTTTTCTCCTAATAAAATAAAGGTTAAGTTAGCTGTTACAAAATATTAAATCCTTCATCAACCTTAGAACATATCAATATTATAAAAAACAAATTGGAATACAAATATTATATAGAAGAAGAATGAAATATTAATATTATATTTCAATATAAAAAATAATATTGTTAATTACCAAATATAGTAATTATTCCCCACCATTACTAGTGGGTGGTATGGTTTAGGGGGGAGGCAGAGCAGTTCGTGGGGTGAAGTCCCCGAGCATGCCTTTTTTACATTGATTTTCTTCCTTGATTTTTGTTCCGTAGTGGGGAATGTAATCAACATTTTACTAAATATATTATTGATATTATCAGTAATTATATTGATCTTATTATTATTGATTATATTAGTAATTTTAAATTAATTATTCTATTATTATATTAATTATATTATGAATTATTAAATACATATGTAGTTAATAATCTATATAAATTATACAGTTTATAAATGATTATTTTAGTGATATTATGAGTTATTCATTATTTTATGTACTTAAATAGATTGTTTAATAATTATAACAACAAACTAAAATGAAATTTTTATATTGAGAAAATGAAATTTGTGTTATACCGGGGACAATATTTTTCAGATTGATGTACGATAGATTCTAACCCATCACAAAAGAATTATGGATCAGTAACCTAAATTTTAAAAACAATATGAGCCCATTTAATTGGTTTTTATAATGTGACATGAATTTTAATCTAAAATGAAAATATAATATTGAAAACATGCAGTTGGAGTTATACCAGCTACATCATTTATCAGAATGATGTGTGGTCGATTCTTACACTTCACAAATGAATTATGGATAATTGTCCTAAATTTTAAAAATAATCATAGCATGTTTTCTATATTTTGACAATGTGGTGATTGTTTTAAACTAAAATGACACTTTTATATTGAAAAGATGCACTTTGAGTCCAACCAACCACATCATGTGTTAGATTGAAATGTGGTTTATTCTTATACATCAAAAATAAAATATGGATCATTTTACTAATGTTTTAAAAAAAATGGAATTTCTTTTATCATTTTTAAATATGTGATGCACATTTTTAACTAAAATTGCACTTTTATATTGAAAACACACTCTTTGTGTCAAAATATAAATATTGTGTATTAAATTGGTGTGAATTTGATTCTTACATATCAAAAATGAATAATGCATCATTTTCCAAATGTTTATAAATAGTATAATCTTGTTCTATCACTTTTGTCTATGTTGTGCATGTTTTAATCTAAAATGACACTTTTAAATTGAAAACATGCATTTAGAGTCACAAAGAAGACTTACTATGCAAGTTTGAAATGCAGAGGATTTCTATATGTCAAAAATGAATTAGGGATCATTGTACTAAATTTTTGAAAAAAACCCGAAGCTCAGTTACTTGGTTTGGACAATGTGAAATCCATTTTAATCTAAAATGCCACTTTTACATTGTAAAGACAAATTTTGATTCATACATACCACATCATGTATCATATTATCACATGGTAGATTCCAATACATAAAAAATTAATTATGGGTCATAATCTTAATCTTTTCAAAAAATTTGTGTTTTATTTTTGATTTTGTCTATGTGGTCTATGTTTTAAACTAAAAATATACTTTTGTATTGAAAATACACACTTTGAGTCATACCAACCACATCATGTTTCATATTGACATGCATTCAATTTCTATAAATAAAAAATTAAATATAGATCATTTTCTAAAACTTCAATATTAATATGATATTGTTTTATTTGTTTTGTCTATGTGATGTATGTTTTAAAACAAAACAACACTTTTAAATTGAAAATGAATACTGGGAGTCATACCGACCAAATATTGTGTCAGATTAACATGTGGTCAATTCCTAGATTTCATAAATAAGTTATGTAATGTTTCCATGATGTTTAAAAATAATCCAAATTCATTTTATATGTTTTGGCTATATAACATTAATTTTAACTAAAATAGCACTTTTATATTAAAAACACACACTTCGAGTCATACAGGACACATCGTGTGTAAGATTGATATGTAGTCGATTATTACAAAAAAAAATGAATTATAGATTTTTCTAATAATGTTTTTAAATAATATTAGGTTGTTTTCTTGAACTTTCCTATATAAAAAGTGTTTTAAACCAAAATGAAACTTTTATATTATAAACATACACCTTGAGTCATATCGACCACATCGTGATTTGGATTTTCATGCAATCAATTTCTGTAAAACTCAAATGAATTATGGACCCCTTTACTAATGTTAGAAAACAATATGATATTTTTTTCATTTTTTTCTATGTGAAACATGTTTTAAATAAAAATTACACTTTTATATTAAAAAAATGCACTTTCATTCGTACTGGCGACATCATGTGTTTGACTAATGTGCGGTTGATTCCAACACATCACACATAAATTATGGATAATTATAATAATGTTTGAAAATAATTATAGATTTTTATTGTGTTGGGACATGTGAAATTCGTTTTAAAATAAAATGAAACTTTATATTGAAAACATGGACTTTGAGCCTTACAGACCATATCGTTTTTTAACTTGATCTATGGTTTATTACTACATGTCACAAATGAAATTTAGATCCTTTCCCTAATGTTTTAGAAAAATATAATCTTGTTTTGTTGGTTTTTGTACTATGATGTGTGCTTTAAACTAAAATGATAGTTTTATATTGAAAACAAACACTTTTGGTCATACTGACCACATCAAGTATCAGATTGACATAAAGCTTATTCTTATATATATTAAATTAATTAGAACGATTTTCCTAATGTTTGAAGACAATCTGAAAATTTTACCCAATTTTCTCTTTGTGACATGAATTTTAAATAAAGATGAAAATTTGATATTGAAAATGTGTAGTTTTAGTTATACTAATCACAACGTGTGTTAGATTTATGTAAGATCAATTTCTATAGATAAAAAATGAATTACCAACTGTATTTTTGAAGTTTGAAAACAATTTAATCTTGTTTTCCTACTTTTGGTAGTGTGAAACATGTTTTGAACAAAAATGTAAATTTTATATTAAAAACACACACTTAGAGTTGTATGAGTTGTATTGGACACATAATGTGTTGGATTGATGTACAGTTGATTATTATATTTCAAAAATGAATTATGGATCATTTTCATAAAGATTTAAGACAATATGAGAACATTTACTTAGTTTTGAACATGTGACATTCTTTTTACACTAATTTGATAATTGAAAATACCTACTTTGTGTCATATCATCCACATCATGTTTCATATTTACATCAATTCAATTCCTATATCTCAAAAATGATTTTGGATAATTTTTCTGAGGATTTAAAACAATCATTGCTCATTTTATTTGTTTTTTCAATGTGACACATGTTTTAAACTAAAATTATATTATTATGTTTAAAACATGCACTTTTAATCATACTATCCATATCGTGTGTATGAATGGATTGTTGTTGATTCCTACATGTTACATAAGAATTATAGACCATTTTTATATTTTTTAAAAATAATTCAAGTTTATTTTCTTTGTTTTGGATATGTGATGTGTGTTTTAAACTAAAATGGAAATTTTATATTGAAAACATGTGCTTTGCATCTTATCAACAACATCATGTGTCAAATTGACATGCTGCCAATTAATACATGTCACAAATTAAATTTGGATAATTTTTCTAAATTTTTTTAACAATATGATCTCTCGTTATCAGTTTTGGATATGTGAAGTGTGATTTAAACTAATACGACACTTTCATATTGAAAACTCACACATTGAGTCATAAAGACCCCATTGTGTTTTAGATTGATATGAAATTGATTACTACACATCTAAAATAAATTATGAATGATTTTCATGATGTTTGAAAACAATATGATCATGTTTTTCCTATTTTGGCTTTGTGACATAAATTTTAATCAAAAATGAAACTTTTATAATGAAAATATGCAATTTGAGTCATACTGATCACATCGTGTGGTAGATTGGTGTGAGGTCAATTTCTATAAATCAAAAATGATTTGTGGATTATTTTCCTTATCTTTAAAGCAAGATAATCTTGTTTTATCTATTTTTGTAGGGTGACAAAACTTTTAGAATAAAACGAAACTTTTATAATAAAACACACACTTAGAGTCATGCCATCCATATCAAGTGTTGGATTGATGTGAAGTCAATTATTACATTGTAAAAATTAATTATGGATCATTTTCCTAAATAGTCAATATAATATGATCTCATTTACTTTGTTTTTTCTATGTGTCATGTGTCTTAAACAAATTTGAAACTTGAAAAAACACACTTTGTGTAAGAATGGACACATAGTGTTACAAATTTACATACATTCAATTCCTACACATAAAAAATAATTTTTTGTATCATTTCACTAATGATTGAAAAAAATAATAGGTCATTTTAATGGTTTTTTCTATTTGATGTTCATTTTAAAATAAAACGACACTTTTATATTGAAAACACATACTTTCAATAATATTTTCCAAATCGTGTCTCAGATTTATTTGAGGTCTATTCCTAAAAGTCACATATTAATTATGGATCATTTTTATGTTTTGAAAACAATTCGAACTCATTTTACCAGTTTTGGATAAGTGGCACATGTTGTAAACTAAAATGGTAATTTTATTTTGAGAAAATTCGTATTGGGTCATATCGGCTACATCATGTGTTGGATTGATGTGTGCTAATTCCTACACACAAATAATGAATTATAGATCATTTTCTTAGATTATAAAGATTATCTGATCTTTTTTCTTTGTTTTGGATATGTGATGCATTTTTTAAACTAAAATGAATATTTTACTATAAAAACACACACTTTGTGTGACATGATCCATGTCATGTGTTAGATGATGCACGATCAATTACTATATGTCAAAAATGAATTATGGGTCATTTTGATAATGTTTGAAAACAATTTGATATTTTTAAATATAGTTTTTAAAATGTGAAAGGTATTTTAATTTAAAATTACACATTTAAATTAAAAACATGAAATTGGAGTCATTCTTGTCATATTGTGAGTCATATTGAGATGCGTTTGATTCATACACATCAAAAATGAATTATGGATTATTTTATATACGTTTTTGGACAATCCATGTTGTTTTTCTTGATTATGGCTACATTTTTTTGAGTAAAGTGATACTTTTAATGTGAAGATATGAACTTTGATTCACACTAACCACATCATGTTCATGATTTATGTGAAATTAATTCCAATACATGGAACAAGAAGTATGGATCATTTTCTTAATTTTTGAAAATAATAGGAGCTTATTTTCTTGATATTGATAATTTCATGTAAATTTTAAATAAAAATGATACATTTATATTGAAAACATTCACATGGATTCATAATTACTACATCGTGTCTTAGATTGTGGTGAAAACATTTCGTACACATCCAAAATAAATTATCGATCATTTTATTGAATTTTGTAAACAAAATAAACACGATTTATCATTTCTAAAAATTTAAAGAGAGTTTTAAACAAAAATGGAGTTTTTATATCAAAAACTCAAAAAAATTAGAAAAAAACAAATATAAAAATGATGAGGCTTTGTGTATAGAACCACGTTCCCCAAAAGTTTGTAATATTTCTTTAGATTTGAGGGTAAAAAGATCTGTGAAATATTTCCCTCTCCAGAATATCTAAGTTGTATCCTCAAAGAACAATATATCATGAGATTGTACAGCTTTATACATGTTACTAACTCCACTAGAATCTATAGAGCATAAACCTCCATGCTACTTCTCCTTGAGAAATAGATTAGATGTTTCATTATTTACAGGTTATCACCAATGAATTTTTCAGTTTATACCAAATCATATGAACCACTAATGGAAGGAAATTAATTAAAAGTTGAAAATAAATGCATGGTCAATTGGGTAATGAGAATATAAATTTGAAAAGAATTTAAATATTATCGTAAAATAGTAAATTTAATGTCATCACACAGGATATTAGTCTTATTATATGTATCAGAAATGTTGAATTAAACATGAACTACATCTATATATGTAAGTGGATTAGATTGTATCTGAATTATTTCCCATCAATTTGGGGCCTTTTATTGAGATTATTTTTTTCGTTTCTCTCATATTCAACACCCTGAATCAAATATTTCATATGGTTTTCATCAGTAAAAGGAACCATAGGTTTGGAGGATTACCAACACTTTATCCTTACATGATAGGGGAAAAATATATGGTGGTGTTAACATTTCTTTGTATTTATGGGTGGATAAAATCTCAATAAATGTTTTGATTTTAATTACAAATTTATTATTATATTAAAAATGTAACAAAAATATTTTCAATAATACATTATTTTTATTGTATAAAAAATAATATCTATGCACTACAATGTTAGTGCTTCATATACCAAATGTATCTATAAGGACATAAACTATAGTAGATCACAGAAATAATAGGTAATCACTTCAACATAATGTTAACAAACTTTCTTACACTGTGTACTCTTCCCATTAATCTCTAAAAAAATTTACTTGTTATTTTGAGTACAGAAAAATTTGGATGCTCTGATAGTACATAGAAAATATGGACAAAAAATTAAAAATATTTTAATTGAAATTGTAATTAAATTTAAGAATTACTTTTTTGGGGATGTTAATTTTTTGATGGTATATAATATCATTTATAAAATTAGAAATGTAATATCCTCAATCAATATAATTATTTTGTTTGAAACACTGAAGGGAAATTGAATAAAATAAGTATTTTTTATGAAATATGTTTTGATTGTTAAATATTACTATATATTCCTTAATCTATTTTCTTTTGAATAAATCCTTATGTGTATTATGTTTAGTCATCGACCTCAAACTATAATTTAGATAATATTTATAGATCCCCCTATCATAACATAATTCTTGTTAAAACACAAAAAAATTAAATAATATGAAATTTATTAGAAAAATATTAATTGTAGGGCATTAAATATTCACAATGGAAATCATGTGTGGTCAATGTTATTTAAACACATTATTTGGATAAAAAAAATTGGTGTATCCAAGTTTTTTTTGATTAACATCCAGTGATTTCTTAATAACAAATAAGCAATGTAAAAAAGAAAATGTATATTTTTTTAGGATTAGATTATAGAGATTTACAACTGCATTGTATCCACCAAGATATGTCTTTATTCAATTATTTTCTTTTCAAATTCCATAATTCTTTCACGTTTTATCTTTTTATGTTTTTTGAATTCCAAACAAACTTTTACTATAGAAATCATAGGGGGATTAACAAGTCAAAATATTTCATCAGAGCATTTTCCATTTACATATTTGTTATATATACACCTATAGAAAATATGAATAGGTAATAATTATATTAAACATATTAGACCAATGGTTTTTTGAAAAATGGATTTTAAAAATTCACCTCATGTATTTATTCAAAATTGAGACTTCTAGACATTCAAACATGATAATTTCATTTACAATCTTCAGACTAACCATGTCTACAAAGGACTATCCAAATATTTCCTCTTCATATTCAATGTAGTACATAATTTAATCTTTAAATTTTGTGTCTGTATGAAGTTGTAATGTTAATATATGATGTAGTGGAATTGGTTTTTTGAATGTTCTCTCATAAGTTCCTTTTGATTTCTTGGTCGATTCACTAAATTTTATTGATACAAACATCCATTTCTCATTCATTTTTCCCATATGTCATACCATATCTCATTTCATACATTTTTATATCAATTTATTAAGTATTTTATTTGAAAGTTTTTTAAGGAAATAAATCAGGAATCTTTAAAAGATTTAATGAACATTTATTGAAAGCTATAACAACATTATCAACCATGCTAACATACATGACATCAAGAAGAATAGAAAACTAAGTGCTCGGCTCGTGAGCTACATGAATCCACAATATCATTTTTATTTTGGGATTTATAGAAAACATAGTGGTCAGCTCGTGAGCTACATGAATCCACAATATCATGTGTTATTTTGGGATTTTTTTTATCGTCTAACATGTATCCTAGGATAGTATACACTATACACCTCACAATAAGGTGATGTGTGTGTGTTGATAGATATAAATCACATAAAATTTCACCATACAGATTTTTAACAATATAAAGCTATTAGAATTTCTTTTATTCACATTTAAGAGAATGATTTATGATAAAATTGGTTACCTTAGGTAAGGAAGTCTGTTGAGGGGATTAGAAAGCCTCAATTCTTCTCAGGTTATGTGTCTCTTTATTTACTGGTCAATTTTTTGGTATTGGTTCATATTGATCCTTTCATATATACTGTTCAATAAAACTATACTGGATAATAATATATTTTGATGCATATATCTTCTCCTACATGCCTTTCATCATTTCATATGTATATATTAGAGTCATTATATTCTCAAAATATTTTTTACGTGACACTACAAAGCCTGCACCTCTAATGAAACCATATTGTTCTGTCTAATTCAAAGCTATTGAAAGTTGTTTTTATTTAGGAAAAATTGATACTAATCATGTTTCTAAATCACATAAAAAATATG
This sequence comes from Viscum album, assembly GCA_963277665.1. Lineage (NCBI taxonomy): Eukaryota > Viridiplantae > Streptophyta > Magnoliopsida > Santalales > Viscaceae > Viscum > Viscum album. The sequence continues at coordinate 353,647,463 of OY728158.1, read as the reverse complement.
AAAATTAATATTTATTTTTATGTAATAATACTATAAATAATTAAAAATTATTATTATTCCATACTTTCACATTATTCTTATACTAGTTGTGTATTTTAATCTAATAGTTTTCCATATTAATTTATATGAGCCTCCTTGAATAATACATGATGTGGGATAAAAGTGACTTCAAAGTCTGATTCATTAATATATATATAAATAATGGAACCTATATTTTTTCATATCACATAAAACATTTAATATATATTTAAAATTCATAATTTGTTTTTTCAAGTGAAGAATATCTCATCCTTTCTTTACAGTAGGTGCATAATGGTTTTGAGGCATGATGGTTATTTTCAACACTCCTATTTTGTTTCATAAATTAAAAAAATTAAATAAAAGTAGATAAAATAAATATTTTCAAAAAAAATATTATCGATTAAAATTCACTGGAATTGATTCTTCAACATGAAGAGTAATGAATGATTTACATAAACCCTTGTTTAAAATGTGTACAAACATTGTTGGTGGGTGAAGGTTTACATTCCACTCAACATATCTATTATCATGCTTTGTTATAAGTGCTCAGATATCTCTATAAGCTTTTCCATTGATAATAAAGAAACATTTATTATTTAAATAATCTAAAATTGAAAAAATATACAAGAGAAAATTAAAATTAAATAAATGCTTTATTATAAATATTTTTCGTAAAATAGAGAAAGTATATCGTAACATTATTATAATTTATTCCCACATGGTTGTCTTCAATATAGACATGACATTGTGCCATTTATCTATATCAATTTGAAAAAGCATTCTAATTTTGACACTAATTTAACTAATGGTCATTAACATGGTAGGGTAAATAGGCTGGCCTCATTGATTATATCCATCCTCAAACATTATTCTTTTTCTTCCTTCCTTGATAACTTTAGTTAACATAGTGATACAACACTACTCTTGTTTTTTCATCCAAACTTTGCTGATCCCCTAATAATTCCATAGTTTCATCGTTAATCTTATGTTATTACTTGATATTGGTAACATAATCATGTGGAGAAGTCATTTTCTGCATGACTAGTAAAAAATTAAATTTATATTATGTAAAAACAGTAGATAACACATAATAATATGAGAAAAAACGTGATATATTTAAATCACTTTAACCTATTCATTGAACTACATTTATTTTCTTTAATGGTTGAAGGGATTTGACTCCTCCATTGAGTATAAAAATCTCATCCTTATGTTCCAATATAATTTACAAGTCAATATCTACATTGGAACCAGTCTCAACTGATTGTGATTTGATAATGAAAGGGATATTCTGAATTGAATTTTATTCTGAAACTATAGTTGTTTTAGTCTCCAATAGAACAATTGATCTATTCTTGTTTATGGGATATGGGATATAAAATACTTTCACTACTTGTAATACCATTTTGAATAGTTTGTCCTTATACCCTTCCACACTAAAATTCACCTTCAGGGAGACTAATTTTCCAACTTTAACTACACTTATAATATAAAACCATATGAAATTGAAAATAAAAAAATAAAATGTTTTATAATATATCCCATATTTTTTTTCAATGATGCTGAAGTTTTATATGTTTGGATAAACTGAATTTCTATCCATGGAACCAGATACATGATTTTCTTCTTTTATAATCTTAACTCCACTGTTTCCATCATACAATGTTCGTGGTGTTCCTTCTAATAGAATTTTTTACCAGCAATTACCAAAATAATATAATATATAACAGTTATATTTGGTCCCCTAGATATAAATTGAAGTCATTCGATAATTGAAATCATACTTTTAGACATTTCCTTAATAATATGATCTGAAAACCATCATATAAACTATTGATTATATTATTTGGCATCCATCATTCATCCATTGGAGGATTAAAATATCTATGAATTACGTTGTTGAATTAAACTCGTGGAGAAACCTTTATACTATTATGTAAAATAAAAAAAGTGATCCAGATCCTACTCAGTAATATTAATTGTAAAAATATCTCTTCTAGTAATCCCTTTTCCAATTTGGATTCTACTAGGATGAGATTTTGGGATACCAATTATATCATCATCTAATAGGTAATTGATATAGAATTTAATATAATATTCAATAATATATCACTCTAAAATACAAACATTTGGATAAATTCAATTCTAGATTTACCCATTCAAAATATTCATATATCATTCATTAGGGAACATCTATCTTTAATGGACATGAACAAATATTTTAATCTATATAATAGATTTAACCATTAATTGGACTATTTTATAAAAACATTATGGTGGGAATAATATCTCTAATTAACATAATATAACTAAAATTTCTTTATTCATGATTGAATCTTTTTGTATCGTATGACATTACTACATACGGCTTTGAAAAAGAGTCAAAGTATGGTTAATGTATGTTGTGAATTTTTAGGTAGATTGAAACATAATTCTATAATAATTAAATCATACATCAAGACATCAATATCATGTTATTTTAGACCCTTTATCTTCAAATTATTCATTGACTTGATATTCTTATTATTTTATGAACATCCCTCTAGAATTTTTACACCATTAATGAATTTTTATAATTGAAATTTTTTTTTTCTGGATAGAGTGTAAGCTACTTGAGGAAGACAAGTTCATCTTTCACCATTCACCAGGGAAACCTCTCCCCTTATCAACATTTCAATCATGTCAAACATTTCCTCAATTCCATATTTTTTTTAATCTCTGGTAAATTTATTAGCCAATTAACACTATTATCACATATATTTTTTTCTATGTGCATGACATAAAAAACCATTTGATGTACAAACAATTCTAATATTTTAATTCAAATTAAAATTTACACTTTTCCAACCAAATTTTATAATATTTTTTGATAATGTTTTTCCAAAATCAGTATCAATATTTTTAATTTCTTGAATAGTTTATGAACTGTTAATTGAGATTCTACATTACATTATTCTATATTTTCATCGAATGATGTCATCCATGGTTGATATTTATTCCTTTAGAGTAAAAATTTATATGAACTAAAAAAATTATTTAAGGAATGTTTCAACCTAAATGAGTGTGTACCATCTTCACAAATGAGATACCCCAACATTCCATTAATTCTATTTTCTAAAAAAGTTCAATCAAAAGGAAAATCATTTATCATCCTGTAAAACATGGATCTCAATGATAACTCTTCACTTCTATGATCCTAATATAATATACCAATTGTAACCCAAATCAATTTCATATCTTAAACGAATGGGTCTAAATATAAATCAATATCATTATCATGTTGTTTTGGTTCAA